>CM072151.1:22152596-22752596 GCA_036850595.1 Rhyacichthys aspro
CAAACGACAGTCACATCGCAGATCAGCAGCAGGAGTCAGATTTATCATGTGTTACTCTATATTCAAGTGTTGACGCCGAATTGGCAATTGCCGCTAATTGGAAAAGAGATACCGCTATTACCGGTGTTGTCACATAACAATAAACCAGTGGGAAAATTTCCTAACTGTCACAACCCAGGGTTACATGAGTAAAGTGACATAAGAGGACATACCTCTTACCTCTGCATTGATGAAGCAACACTAACATTTTGTGTTACTTGTCTCTGTCTTTAGGGATTACTTAAGTACAGAAGAAACATTAGACTACATTAAAAAGTAAATAATTTATTATTTTTAATTAAACACATATGATATTGTTCATTACCATTTTTCTGAAGTTGAAAAGAAGGTTTGATCGTTCTAATTACTCTGCTACCTGATTAATCAAATGTAACCAATCACAATCACCTTGAAAACCATGGGCTATGGTTTGACCTGTGACTCCAGGTTTAGAAGGTCTCCAAAGGGATTGGACACATTTAAATAGTCAAGTTCCACGCATTTTTATATTTTGTCTTGTCTTTTGTTTTCATTTTTTTATTTTGCCTTTCATAGGTCATTAGATCTCATTTCTTTCCTTTTTTTTTTTTTTTCGGTTTGTGGGCATCTACACAAACCATCTTCTCTTTCCAACTTGTACTCACTGTCTCCATTTTGGATTGTGACATTTGTTACTGGCGTCCATCCTGTGTGTACCTGCTTCATACCAAAGCAGCTGGGATGGGCTCCAACCCCATGCAGCCTGTAACAGGATCAGCAGTAGAAAATATGTAAGCCCCTCAAAGCATTTTCATGGTCCACCCTACCCTCAGTTATGACTTGGTCTTGAAAAATAAAGTCTTAAATAGAACACTTGATAAGATGGTTTCTTTCAGTGCTGGCCCATGCTGCAGTGGGATGATCCTGGAGCGCAATGAGCACAACCAGTGTGATCCAGCACTGGTGCTCCACTGTGGAGTTGGCAGCATCACCACAGCCCATAATTATGAGCCTCACAGCCTATGTCACGATGATTTTGGACTTGACTCTGATATTTACTCTAAAAATTGGACCACTAAAAACATGAAAAACGAGTGATATGTTAATTTCGCCCTGAGGTATGTCTATGTGCTGATGCCTGTGAGTAATCCAGCGGCCTGAAACCTGACTCCATCTATCCTGCAGCCTCTAATCTCCTCATTTGTCCCTGTTTAAGCTCATTAGCCATTACTTTGTGGATACTCCTGCCCTGAGGGTGGATTGAGTCACTGTTCAGTTCATAGAAAAAGTGTTTTGTATTAACAGTAAGTGGAAAACTGTCCTGTTACCTTTTTGTAAATCAGCGGGTAATCCACGTCAGTTCATTCAGCCCAGACTTGAAGCTATAGAATTCTGTATCAAAACTGTTTCTCTTTTGCTAATCCACTTAAACACCCAACGCAATGAACACTTATCAGTCAAATACTCATCATATTTTATTTAATACAGTTTTGTTTAATGTACCAACTTAATATGCTGCTTAGCCTGAAGCCTGTAAGGTGCAGATCCCTCTTGAGACTCTAGAGATATTTATGGCCATCATTTGTTTAGAAGTGAGATTATCCAAGCTGGAAAGTTTAGAAGAAATAAACGTCTTCTGAAACAGTAGAGTCATGTTACTGTATTTTGCACACATGTGACTCTGCTGGGGTCCAGTGTATTTGCCTGTTTTCTCCTTTATATTTTTAGTGTGGTAGGGCACCTCACTCACTAATCTATGCAATACGCAACTGTTGAAAGTTACACTGGAGGTTTCTGTGCAGCTGAGGGTACTGTGTCAGAGAGATAAGCATGATTCTAATGATCTCATGTCTGAGAACCATCAAAATGATTTTCAGAATATCTACTTTTGGGTTGTTGTGGTCCACAGTACTGCAGGTTACAGGATTTGGATATGTTTCTAAAACAGGAGGACAACAAAGACAATAGCCTACTAGATTTGTTCTCTCTGGCTTCTCACATAATTTTCTAGACGAGTGTGATGTGGTCTCAATTACCTGTATTTGCTTACGGACTTGGTCCCTTGACAAGTGCTTCCTTACTGTTACAAAAATAAAAGCAGAGTAATTTAAACAGTGAATAAACGAATAAAAAAGACTATTACAGTGTAACAACAAAGTGACTTGTGCTATACAAAAACACAGTGCATTCTGTAGTGTAAAGATTTGAGGTAGCAACAGTAGCTGCTATTGTTAATAATCTCAAATAGGACATACACAAGGACATTAAAAGGGAAAAGATTAGAGAATTAAACATGACACTAAATCCGATATGGGTGTAGTTACTAGTCAAGTCCTGACAGTTTTGGCTTGGTGTAAACCTTTTATCCTTATATTTATTTTATAAACAGTGTGGCTGCTTTGCATTTGCAATTTCATGTAAGACACCAAGAAATAGATTGTGTTGAAAAAGAGAACTGAAAGTAATTGTCTTTCACTGTTGATTACAGACTTGAAAATACAAACTAACGTAGTTTAAATAATTTGTTGTTATTTCATGTTTTATATTCTGCCAGAGGGGTGCTTAGAATAAATGTTAAATTCCAAAAAGACCAAACAGAACACTAAGATCATGTGAGGTGAAGTAATCAGAACTTCAGAAGTACTTCAGAAGGTTCACATAGAAAACAGTAAAACAGTAATTTTGTCGCCAAACCTAAAACAGAACAATAACTGCCGGCACTGCCATATTATTGGTGCAAACACACAGAAGCTCAGGTGAAATCACATGTAGCGCGAGTTCTACTAAAGTGTTTGGGTTGAACAATTGTAGTTTAAGTTATGGAGTGTGACAGTCCCATTGTGTCTCTCTCTTGTCCCTCTGCAGGCTTCATGTTTGTGCTAAAGAAAGGTAGAGGAGCAAAAATAAGATGAAGGACAATGTGACCCTCGGTAAAATACCTACCTTTCTTATGTCTTCAGCTCTTTGCTGTGTTCATGTCCTGTGTAAATATCCGTACTCCAGCTTGACTTAGCATCATTAAAATGAGCTTGCTGTCCCCTTAGTACCAAATAGACACTTTTAGTAAATATGCCTCTAAATATACCACTCCAGCTTTCTTCCACTGTCCCGACATGTGACGTGAACTGTTGATTCTAAATAGCCAATAGGGAATGAATGGTTGTTTACCTCTTAGTGTTAGCCCTGCGATTAAGGCTCCAGCCCTTCATAATTTATAACAGGATAAAAAAGTAAATGAATATCCAAAATCTGTTGGAAGGCCACTATTGTGTCAGGTTTGAAGCATGTCCAAGGGGTGTCTATTGATTTTACATGGAGTTACCTATGAAATCTGAAGACTGAAGTTCATGAAGACTCATGACTGACCAAAGAGGTGATTTATTTATGGTGTCCATCTTTATTGCAGTCTGCATAAGGCAACATCCACCTCTGGCTCATTGTTAAAGCCACACTCTCTTCAAGCGGATCATTAAACAGAGCAGAACCTCATTAAAGGGATACATTGACATTCAGACTTTTAGAGTGCAGTGTTTCATCATCTTCTTCTGTCTCCATGGCATGGTTTCCACTTTGCAAAAGTTTAAATACTACTGCACTGTGGTCTCCTTAACATAATGTGTCTAAGTAACACTTCCATGAAATATATATGTGGAAAATAAGTGCCACTGTAATGCCACTTATTATTGTTAGTACTGGGTTTTCGGCCAGAACCACACCGTTTTATTTAAGAAAGAAACCAGCTGTTTAATAATCGTAAAACGTAACCCTTAATCTTAATGTCTCTTGTCTTTAATGTGTTCTAGGAGTCAAAAGTTTCCCTGCATCCAGTGAACTGTAAAAATCCAAGACTAAAGCAAAAACTCAGGACTAAACCAGTACTGAGATGAAAGGGCTGTTCTTCAAGCTGGATTAGGAGAAGGGTTGTGAGGTAACTTTAGGGTTCATCCTAGGTTTTTAGGATCCTAAAACTGGTTTGCAGTATTTAGAGATTTTTAGACCATGCAGCGAGGACACATATTTTCACACTGCCACAAGCTCCTGTTTGTTCTGTTTTGTTATTTTGCTCCGTTATGTTGAAAACTTTTAATGGTGTGTTCATGTGCCTTTGGAAAGCACAGTTGCTAAGTAAGGGATATGTTTTTACAATAGCAACAAACAACAATACTAATTTTTATTGTAAGATCAAACATTAAAACCTTTCCTTGATATTGACTCAATGAATGTGAAAAGAACTTAGATGCAATGTTGTATTGTTCCTAAGACACTGGTAAAGATATTAGACCATAAATTGAGACACTCGAACAACTGCCAAATAATGACAGGTTTCTCAGAAAATCTTTTCCTCTTTCTTCAGAGTAATAAAGGACCTGTTTTTACTGTCCACTTTCCATAGGTATTTTCAAATTATGTCAATTTTTTCTGCCAAAACGTTGTGGAAGAGGGGCATCAAGTGGCTGTCCTTTGCTTGGAGGTTATTGATGAGCTGCTAATGAAAGGCCTATTAGAGACAAGTGTATTGATCGGTGGCGAGCCTGATGACAGTATCACTGCAACAGGGACAGCGGGAAAAAGACATGCTCTGCCAAGAGGCTGAAAAGTAAGGGCACAATATACAGCTCATGTACTGCTAGCTCAGACGTTTATTTTTGTATGATTTCTGTAGCATTTATCAAATCTCTAGCGGAGTTTGAAAAGTGGTCACATCAGATTTGAAGTTAACAACAGTAAGTCTATCATTCTCATGGTGTTAAATCTTCATCTTATGGATGTGTAGTTTTGGTACATGCAGAATTTCAGATTGAGACACATATAGTAGCCATGCAGGGACTGTCTACAAACAACCTGAGTGGAACCCTGTCAAATTAGCTCACTTTCAAAATGTCGAAACCAGTGACTCAAGATGCAAGATTGTGTGTTTGATAAAGAAACATATGTGTATTTTGTCTGCTCTGGACATTTGTCGGAATAGGGAGTAACAAAACACATATTAAGTTTATAGAGTTTTAAATGTCTGTTCCGTCACAGCTACTAACCACTGTCCTGGTTTTGTCCAGATTCACTAAACATACGTTGGTCAAAGTTTAACTCAAAACTGGACACGTATAGCCCCTCCCCTTTACCCTGTTACAGCGCTGTGCTCTGACAGATGCTAAAAGCTGTAAATTATCACCTGATCCTGCTTCTGCCATCAGTACAGATCTCCAATTTGTAGTGGTTTACATGAGTGGTGTGTGATTGGCTGGGATTAGCTTTGTTTTGCTTAAGAGTGAAATCTTTATTTGTTTTTTTGCAAAATGTCTACAGTCAGAATGAAAGCAGTTTTTTCCCCCACAAGTTACAGCAATTATAATAATAATTCATTCATTTTCTACCACTTAGTCCCGTTGGGGGTTGCGGGTGACTGGAGCCTGTCTCAGCTGCTTTGAGCCTGAGGCGGGGTACACGCTGGATAATGGCCAGTTAGTCGGAGGGCTGACAATTAGACACAGACATTGACAGACAACCATTCACTCTCACATTCATCCACTAGGGACACTTTAGAGTCATCAATTGACCTATACATGCATATCATAGTAACCCACAGTAATAAGCTCTCAGCAGCTGATACATGCTCACATGAAAAACACACTTCCTAATAACTCCACATTGTGGATTATTTTAGTATTATTTTGTGGTCTAGGCCTTAAAAACTTAGCAGAAGGGCCTAACCAACTACAGTGAGAAAAACAGTAACAATGCATTAACAGAATATTTAGGGTTGGAAATTTGACTGATTAAACTACTCGCCTCCTTATTATTAAAGTCACATAAATGTCACAAAGTGTTGGCGCTCATAGTTTGTGAACCTTTGAACATTTTAAACCTTCAGTGTTAGTTGTTGTTTCCTTTAGTCAAGTAAAAGTAAAAGTACAAATTTGTATTGTCCACTCTGAGTTATATGGATCTATCTGAAATTTGTCAAATGTTCTTGGATAACTTCATATGATGAAGTGCAGGTTATTAGGACTTATAATCTAAATGATCTAAAAAAAGTCATCTTAAATTCTTAAAGTCCAAGGAGACATAGTAAAAAAAAAAATGCCTTAAAACAGAGGGCTCCAAAGGGATTAATGGGTTAAAAGGACTATTCAGAGTGTGCAATGGGTGAGTGAGTGCATGTGACATTGTAACCAGTTTGAACTCCCAAACACTCACCTGGGAAACACCAACTGCCAAACAGGTTGGATTAGTGCAGCAGAGAGGAGGAAGGACTATGGTAATGTCAGAGGCTAACAAACAGGAAGACTGCAGGCTAAAACACAGAGGGAACGGGTAAACAGGTTCACTCACACACACCCGCAGGGGCTGGACAGCGGGGCGTGCAGCAGGCAGGCTCAGTGTCAGGTAAACTGTGCATCGTCTGAGAGGGAGAGAAACACGCCGGCAGCTACAGCTCAGAACAGCAGCGCTTAGCACGGCCTCTATCCTCTACTCCCCCCTCCCTCAGCCACTCAGAGGACAGAGGGGCCACCACTGGGGTCCGACCTGCCCTGCTCCAAGGTAACTGCACACATACATCCTGTACCTCATTCAATTATATCGCATTATATCTATCTATCTATCTATCTATTTTTTTTTTATTTATTTTTTTTTATATAGGGTCTTTATATCATTAAGGTTGAGTCTGATGGCTAATTAGAGGTTAATGTGATGCAACTTCTTTACTATATAAAGAGTTCAATTCAAAAAGCATGGATTTCACATGAATTTCCTGCCTTTATTGACATCTATATACACTAGAATTATTTTTGTGAAAACTGACTTATTCATACTTTATATATTTATTGATATGATATTTTTGTGATTTGTATTGAACCTACTCCAGCTGTATTGTTGCCTCCCACCTGTTGAGATAAACGTCTGACCACTTGGACAGAGCGGGCACTTACTGACATCACACATTATGGTCTCAAACTGGTGAAGGGAGCTTTAGGCAGTCTGTACGCTGTTACCATGCGACCTGCCGCAGCAGAGCAGGCTGTTACTCTAAGTGTGCTTTGTGCTTGCCTTCTCCCGAGGCTCATCTTCAGTAACATCTCACACAAGGACACAGAAGAGAACAGGTTACAAGGAGGTCTAGTGTTACAGCCTCCCACATGTGTCAGCGATACATATCAACCCACAAGGCTGAGGGGTGGATACATATACTCCACACTGTACAAATCTATCTGTATTTTACAGTTAGTTACTGTCAGATGGTTTGGTTATGCTGCATATTATAACAACAAGGGCAAGATCTACTGCCTTCAACTGTGGAAAAATTGTAGCATATGACAAAATAACGGATCAAGGACAACGTGCTGTGTCTTAAGCTTTTAGAAAGGAATTACAAGCTGGAATGACAGGACATAAAAAGTAAAACAACCTCCATGGTAAACTCCACAAATGAAGGAGTGAATAGCACAGCGGATGTTTTTTTTTTTTTTTCTCTCTTTCCGTTTTTGTCATCATTAGCTAATGAACAAATAACATGCACTTGTTGTGGATATGTGACATTCTCATAAATGGTGGTAGTGGTGGTGTTTTTTGCCTTTTACCTCCTGAAGGATTTTAGCTTTTTTGTGATTACTTGTTATTCATTCTTCTTATTTACATGTCCAATTTTAAATAATGAAATGAGAACTTCTCAAATACATAGACAGAGAGGACAGTCTTAAATTCATGAGTCCAAGGTCATCCTTGGGCTAAACAGCACACGGGTCCAAAATATGATATCAGTCTAAGTTTGAACCAAACCTTTTCATGGTGTGCCCATCCTTCACTGCCTGTGAACAAAACTAATCCACACACTTTTAAACTGTATTTCATGAACGAGTAGAATAAATGTCTTTAAAACTAGAGCTACAGGAACATTGTTGTAGTTTATGTTACTGAAGATGCTGACCAAAGGAACAGAGTCGCTAAAGAATTCACAGCCTCCTAAAAGACAAGTGCACACTCAGACAAAGCTGAAGCACCATGTGAGACTCTATTCAGGGGACACAGTGTCAAGAGCTGGTGGAATTGGCGATTAAGCAAAATAGGTTTTGGGACAACATTTAAATTAAAGCACTAGAAAGTCTAAAGCAAATTTAGTTTTAAATCGGATGTCTTCCGAGGTTAGCTGTTCATCATGTTCCTTTAGAGTTAGACATGCTTGGTCCAGTTTGGCTTTGATTGGAGAACGAGTTCAACAATTAGCTTCTCGGTTTGATATTCAAAACAGGCCATCATTTCATTGAGTCTTTGGCAAGTATGTTTTCCTCTGCAGTTTTACTACCCCTAGATGGTATTTTTGGGAGACAAGCACTGCTTGGTTGAGCTCAGTAGGAGAGAAAACCATCATGAGACAGAAAGCAAACATGCCAGCTTAGAAATTGAGGTCTGAATGTTGGAAAAAAGTGAGGTCCCACCAGAGCTCAAATGAAGTAGAAACTGTATTTAATGCAGCTTTAAAGGCAACACATCCACTTTTAAAAGATTGCTTACAATGCAATGTAAAAACACCTTTGTGGTATTTGTATTAAGTCAGTGTTTATGTCACTCTCTTGCCACAGCACAGTGGAAAGTCTTCAGTGGTTACTGAACTAAATAGTCTGGTAGGCAGGTAAGAATTATCCTAGTGGTCACTTGCCACTTAAATTACACCTAAAATGTACTTTTTTTTTTTTTTTTGACAAATACATTTTAAAACCACCACTTGAAACTTAGCTTCTAGCAAATGTTTGTGTCTTTTAATCTTTTTTTTACCAGGCTGGTCGTTTTATACTTGCCCAGAGCCAGAATCCCATGAGAGCCCGCCTGCCACCAGCTGGGGATTCTGGGAGATTTTTGATGTGACAGTAAAGCTTAAGGATTTGCAGGGGCAAGATGAAGACAGAGTCAGACAGAGACAAAAAGGGTTTTTTTGGACAGTGGCTAAAAGGCAGAAAGAGAGAGTGCTTCACAAAGCCTTTCTAGCAAAGCACACTATGTAGTTGCCTCTCAGACTGCGCCCGGTCAAAGGCCTTGGCTGTGTTTATTCCGGAGCACAATTTCACTTTCCAAAGTCGCAACAAAATGCTCAGAGGCTGTGTGCGTCTGCAGTGTTTCAATTTGAATTCAGTGCATTTCAGTGGAACATAAAGCCACAGTGGTTGCACATGTGTCACCTTTACGCAACGTCCTAATAAATCAACTGCTCAGTCACTCATGGATGCATAAAGGCATAAATAGAGAATAGTGTCAGGTGAAAAAACAGGAGTCTAAAAGAATGTCCTGCTCTAAAACTCCTTGCAACAACCAGCTGGAAGACAATAGTTTAATATTCTGTAATCCCTGTACAGTGTATGAAAAGTTTAATATGTCTAATATGTTTACACTCCAACCAACTTACTGCAGAACTAAGCTAGCGTCCTTCCTTAAACTTCTATAGGAGGTAAAGTAAAACACCTGTGTATTGTAACTCTTACAAGGCTACTTATGCACATTGAGGCCTTTAAATAAATAACCAAGACCATCATTGATTGAACCATTAGATACGCAAAAGGACAAAACCTTTTTTTTTCTGTGCTGCATTGGTTGTCTCCTGGTACAATGGCTTTCTCACAAAGTCCAAATACATGAAAAGGACCAGATATACTGCTAGGTGAAATATTGTCAACTGAAACTGCATGTAAATGTACTTTATATTTTGTGGCCAGTGGGTTGAAAAATGAACACAACATAAAATAGAATTAACAGTACTTATTACAAACACAAATGACAGGAGGGCACCCTGGTTACACTGTTCTTTATCAATAGTTCCAGACAGTAAAGTAGTTAGACCTGTTCATATGACAAATTGCACCCAAGTGACACTCAGCAGACAAACTTGTAACATAACACTAAAAAATGATCACAACCGAACACTGCAATACACCACAAATTAATTCACTCATGTTTCCACTACAAATAAGTCAGGTCTTACCTCTGTTAAGTGACCCATAGCAACAAACAAACTCAAAACAAAAAGAAAGGAGTTAGCCCTTACAAACGCACACTACACATTTCAGGTTGTGTAAGGTGGGCTGGACTAAATAAAAAGGAGCTACCGCAAAAAACCAAAAGAAAAAAAGACATCAGGCAGTAGTAACTGCTTAATATACTGTAAAACAAAAATACATAATTGAATTTTAAATTATTTAAATTTAAACTGATTTAAATCAATTTGAAAGTTAAAATCCTCATTGATAAAAAAAAGAAGAAAAAGAAAAACACCTTGTGTACCTGGTACGTCGTAATTGCCCCATGCACGGCAGAGTGTCACTATTGATCAACTTTCTTCATTCAAAACAATTGTGTGGCCCAACCTTCACAGTAGTGAGCAGAAACATACCTTAGACAGTTACTGAATTGAGCCATTATTCTTGTAGTTGCTTGTGTTATTGGTAGTATTGGCCAGTTTTATTAACTCACTTACATTTCTTCATGTTTTCTGAAGCTTAACCTTGATGTCTATTGTTCTTATGATTGTCACTAGTGTACTGACTGCAGATGAATGGAGTTTCTTTTTTATGTGCATATTCTATAATGCATTGTTGAGCCAAACTTTTCTATATGTGATGTGCCTATTGATAAAGATCAACACACCAGATCTTCTATTGCCATAGACACAAAACCTCACACAGTAAGTCTGTAACTCTTTAAAGCCATTCATTCCTTCATTTCATTCATCATATTGCTAAATGGAGAAAATAACCCTGCTTCAAAGCATTACTTCATATTGAAGCTGGCAGCAGAGAATATGGCAAACCTCAATATTGATGCCAGAAGAAAATCCATACATTTCCGAGGGGTTTTGTGCGCGCAGTCGAAGTTTAATTTTGAAGCGTGACCTTTCTGACCCCTGTCCATTCTGTTCAGATTGTGTTGTTGAGTGAGATTTTGATTATTCTGTTACTGCAACCTACAGGTTTGACTACAGTGTGTCTTCATTACTTTTTATGGGCAATATTCCATCTGTAGAGAATATCTGATCTTTATATCCTGTTTGTTTCTTGTTGACAGTTTTGAGGGTCTGTAGATTGCCCCTTCAAGGCTGCCTTGATGTAAATATTCCATCAAGTTCTTGGTGAAAAATGCTAGAGGTGACGCTAGTCTGTTTGGAGGGGAAAATGGAGGCAGTCAATATCTTTTGATTGTAGGGCATTTCTTTTGATTCTCACATCTCACCATCCCCTTAAAGGGACTTTTATATTGGGTAAGTCGTCCCTGCCATATGTCACCAAAGAGATGCCTGACAGAAATGGAACAGTAGAACACGACTCAAGTTAAAAAGGAAAAGCTCAGTATTTTCTTTGTAACCATTTTATAGGTTTCTTTTTCAGCAGTGCTTTTAAAAACTTTGTATGGCATATATATATTACAGATCAAACTAAACAGTCAGTCTTTTTCAAAATACCTTGATGGACCTTAAAATATCCACCTCACCTTTTTGCTGATCAGACAAAAAAACTTTTTGAGATGTGCTGCTGAAAAATCACAAATTGCCATATTTCAACCTTAAGGTTTTAACTCTCATCCTACTTGATAAATGTATGTGATATTTATCATTCTGTGATTATGACAGGAGTGCAAGTTTCTTTCTACTCTTATTTTTCTGTATTTGAGTATAAATGATCCCACTTATACAAATTTGACCAAAATAATGCATACTTAAATTACTTTAAACTAATGCCATCGGACTGAAGAGTGATAAAAAAGCTATCATTTTAATTTACAACTCTACATATGTCTCCACTCAGTTGTCAATGAGTTAGTAAAATGAGTTAGTAGGATGACAGCTCAGCAAATGCCAACAAATTCACTACAAGTCTGTGGTGTTAAGGGGGTTAAGAATATTACTGAGTGATTTGAACTTTAGTGTTACAAAAGCATTTAGATTTGACCAGCTGAAGGCTACATGCTACAATTCGCTGGAGGTTTCGGACTAGGCACGTGTAAAATATCTTTGTGTGAAAGGCTCACTTGTGTTTCTTCTGTGGTGTAGTTTGCTCCAGCATACTATACTGTGTGTGACATTAACAGTGTATGAATGTATGAAAGTTGCGGCTTTTCAAGATTCTTATGTAGTGTAAAAAACGGACCCAAGAACCATTACATCTTGGAAGCTAGTGTTGCCTGGTTGTGCTCCGATTTGCCTCTCCTCAGCTGTTGTCCGCTGTTAATACCACCTGACATTCCTTACCTGGGAGCGGACGCTGTATCACCTGTCGCGTATTCACTTTTTCTTTCTGCAACATGATCTGATGTGTCGCTCACACAACAAAAGCAAGAGGTGCAGGTGGGGGCTCAGTATCTCAGACAGTCCAGAGCTTTCTTTGTTATCTGCGGCAGTGTGGGAGAACAGCAGCCCACCTTCTTTATTATCATCCAGCCTGGATAAGAACAGGCCTGACGACTTATCTCTGAACAAAGAGAAGAAGCTGATACCTCGAGGCCATGGATGTATGTGAGACAGACACGAGCCATGGCCTCCAAGCAAAAAACACTAGGGCTGATACTTCTCACCTTATTTCTAACAAGATAATAGAACTGGTGTTATTTATTTATTTATTGTTGTGGTTTGGAGATACTTTACTTGAGTGAAAACATTTAATATGACTGGATTATATTTTTAAAGGCAGTGTATCTGGAACATGAACCTCACTGTATGATTTTATTATTCAATCACAGTACAAGTATACACAGAGTCCATTCAACTACAACTAGAAATATTCATGATGTTTCTTCACTCCTTTTAAAATGTATTGCTATGCACTTGGCTATCAATGTAATGCTTACATGTATTATATGTATTGTAGAGAGCATGTTCTCAAGCATTCTTTCAATGTTATTTTACAATAGCACCATTGCTATTATTATATCACTACATGCATATAATTGAAAGTTTTCAAGAAAAGGTTTTTCTGACAAGGCACCTGGATGTAAGTTTTAGTCGAAGACATTTCATCCTTCATACAAGGGACTTTGTCAATTCTGAGTTCAACTGGAACAAGAGCGGAGATATATATCCCTCAGACGAAGGGATCTAAGGCTGATACATACTCCGCAAGAACAGAGAAATTTGTACTTGTTCTTGAGGTGGCAAGAACAAATCTCATTCTGGCGAGAATACTTTACGAGAAACGCAAGTGCAGAACTCCTAATAATAAGAACCTCATAATATAACACTTCATAAGCGAGGTATTATATAGATGTTCTTACTTTCTCACCTCCTCGGCCAGTTGATCCTCAAAACAATCCATTTGTCAAACTTTTTTTTCGCGCCAATGGAAAAGCAGTAACAGCAACGTTATTGTTTCTCTGCTGTAGCCACGCCCACTTCAAATTTCCGACCAATCACACAACAGTTGTCGGACGCCACACAAGAAAAAAGTTCTGCCGAGATGATGTGTCGAGAACAAGCTGCGAGAACTCCCAAACCAGAACTCGCAGCCCTGCAAGCGAGAACTAATTTTTCTGTTCTTGTGGAGTATGTATCAGCCTTTAGCCTGAGACTACTGTAATTTGACAGGGCTAAACTGGTTTTATAGTTGTTAAGAGTTGAATGGGCAGTGTGGGAGCTGGTTAGGCTCCTGTGAACCATTAGCATAACTGCTAACTCTAGGAGGTGTTAGTTTCATATTAGAGTGAAACTGTTTTGATTTGGGCTTCAAAATACTGTTGTAAATGGAGGAGAGGCTGTATCTGAGTCCATCTCCTCTGTTCAAAGAGGGCTTTTCCATTTTAACAAAGATGGCTTCCTTAACACTAGAACTCCCAGGGCCGCCATTTTGACAGTTTTCAAATTTTGACGTCTAATTACTCTGATTACATAGATCTTTGATGTTCCCTGCATCTTGACTTTTCTTGTGTATGTATGTGCTTTATTTCTATGTTGATATTTTAACATAATAAAACAAATTAAAAGAGAAGTGAATGATTCTACCTTTACCTCCCACAGCCGTCAATTTGACAGCTCTATTGATTACAATGCAATTTTTTTCCCGGGGATCGCTAGAGGCGCCACTGTAGCCTAGCAACCAACATTCTAGAGTTTATGTTCTCCCAAAAAAGCTATATTGCTAAAAATGGCTGCTTTTAGAAGACATTTACCAGTGAAAGAAGTCCTAGAAATGTTTGCAAAATATATATGAGGCTGATTCTGGTGATGATGGGGAATGATGAGCCTTAGAGAGTTTGTCTGATTCAGAAAGCCCCATGACCCTTAACAGGTAATAAGAGGTAGAATATGGATAATGACTCACAAATGGTCATTGGCAGCTACAGAAATCACAAAAGAGAATATAGAGTGGTGACTCCTGCTGTAGTACTCATGGTCTTAGTCTTACCTGTGATCAGATTTGTTGTGGACTGTTGGTTTAATAAGCATCCTGGAGCATCGAACTCTGGTGCAGTTGCTCTATTGCATGTTAATCTTAATCAAGTCTTAAGTGAAAGTCATTAAATGCATCATAATATGGTATACTGCCTATCATAAATCCAATGATATCAAATGTAGGGAAATTCACAACAAACTTTACCTTTAACTTTTCTCTCTGTAAAAATACTTCTGCTGCTTCTACTGCTGCTGTGTTATTTTCTTCTTCAGAGATGAACTCTTTGTTCACTCTAACCTCATTTTTGACACTGCCTCTTTTTTATTGTTCTTTGTTCCTTTCAGGCATTTGGTAAATTTTTCATTTCATTCTCTTTACATGACTGCCTTCCTACTGTTCAATATTCACCTTCTGAATTAACATATAGTACAACTGGACAAAATTACAACCCTGTTCTTCACAATAATTGTTATTTTTTTATACAATCATTCACCTATTCAATTCTACTGGTCACAAAGGGGTGTATTAAACTGTATCATTACTGCTATTATGGAAAACAGTATGGTATAAGTGTTATGGGTTAATATGTTAAGAATATGTTCAGGGGTCTAGTGTCAAATGCTAACTATACAGAAATTAAATGTATAGATATGTTTAAATGTAGTCAGCACAATTCTCCACATGAGGTTTCCCCTATATCTCACACCCCCACATTTACATTTCTTTTCTTTTTTTTCTTTTTTTTCTGTGTGTGTCTGGATGCATGATTGCGCAAAAACTACTGCTCTGATTTGTGGGTTAGACTGTGGAAACATACAGTTGTGGGAACATAGAGCTGTTGGAACAAAGACACACTCCCCATACATATGGTATTTTATGTATGTATGTATTTGCCAAAATGTCCGACAGCACAAAAACAACTTATTCACCTGGTACAGTTTTAGGATTGAACTGTGTTGTGAATGCTGTGTTGAAGTGTAAGCCTTGTGCCTCTGTATAGTCTGTTTTGTCCAGTCTGGGAAGAGGTAGGCAGACAAACTGAGTTCAGGTGAGGATCTTACTGTGTGGAATCTGCTGTTAAGTACAGTAGTGAGTAGTTTGATTTTTGTTTTCTGTTTTCACTGTCTCAAGAATCAAGAATCCTTTATTGTCATTTTGTGAGAACGTAACGAAATTTAGGATGGTAGCTCCTGGCTTAAGTAGCGCAGATATAAAAACAATAGAATAATCACTATAAAGAATAAAATAAAATAAAATAAAAATAGATTTCAACTAAGATAAAATTAATAAATAAAATTAAATTAAATTAATTAATTAATTAATTTTTAAAAATAGATTTCAACTAAGATCAGCAGGTTCTATACTTAAAAATTAGGTTTTCCAACACGATTTTATTTTACAGAAAAAAATGATTGACTGATTGGAAGACTAGCACTTACACTGTCCTGGCCTAATTCTTGTGCTTTTCTATAAAAAGCATTACTCTGTGCCCTGTTACACAGATTAAACTACATTCAAATGCAGCTGAGAAGACATACAACCAATCCAAATTCAGGGGCGGTACCTATATCACATTTTAGGGTTATAATTGGTCATGTAGTATTGATGATGGCGGAAACAAGTTTGAGACCTGAATGAATGGGACTGACTGGCCAGGCTATTAGCTCACAGTAGTGCAGTCACAGTAATTCAGTGGTTGTCATATATGAAAACTCCACCTGGGAACAGACAAAGAACATTAAGATTTCAGTCTGAAATAGAATCTGTCTTATCTCAGAACTGCCCTTTTCAGCAACAGCCTATCTCAGCCTCAGAAGCAACACGACTGTCTCTGACTATAGACATCTCTGTAACAGAAATAGGTACTTTTGAGTGTGTACAGTTTCGTTCTAAGTTAGAAAATGGCCTAACAGTGTATTTGCTGTTGCTTGACTGAGCTTTGTGTCTCATACCCTTATCTTACTATCTTCTGACACCATATCCCGGTTTATGACAGCTGCCAGTAAACTGAGCATATGCAAGGATAGTCGAGTTACTCAAAACTTCAGACTGTTAACTTAGTGATACATAACAAAACACAACAAAACACCAATATAACTCACAATACATGTTTAACACAACTGTTTATTGGTGTCCCTGCTGGTCTCATAGACTTTAATCACTTTACTACAGCTGCTGAAGGATGCTGTTTTCTTCACAAAGTGACAGCTCACTCCAGTCAAACGTTTAGCCATTTTTTGTGCCTTTGTTGTTGGAAATGTAAAAATAAGCTATGTCTGTTTGTTACTTGCCATTTATCAGTATTAAATTTGCTGTGTTTTTTGGGCTAGTCAGTAACAATGAATCCTGATACTATAATTTCTTTCAGGGGCATGAATAACCAGGTTTCTGTGGTGCATGTAAACGTCATATGCTGAATGTTATTATAAACCGGGATACACAAATGCATATAAATATATATATAATACTCATTCATTTGGTTTGTTTTCAATGCTTAGATGTACTGATACCAAGATACAGTATATACAAGCAATGTAAAAAGTGTTCTATATAGAAGTATACTATATAAAAGTCTATATAGATTTAATAAATATGTTTTTTTAAAGATGTTATTTAAACCTTAGCAGGTAAGATGATCGACAACTTTTCTCTCTGATTCTAAACTTTGTCTGACACTCATTTGAGATTCCACTGGGATCCTGTCTCCTGTCGGCCTCTTTATTATTGCCTTTTGCTCCGTGAGCTCTGGGCAACAAGTAAAAAGAGCAAATGAGCTCTGAAATAGTGACTCGGGCTAAAACACGCTGGCAGTGACCTTTAGTTAACGGACAAATTGAGCTGCTGCAGACTGAGCACTGTTGGCCACAGTGAAGTCTTCAGACGGAAGTGCTGGTATTTCTGACAAACTTTGCTTTTATGTATGGACTGAATTTTGTGCAGGAGTCAACTGTGGGTTGGTAAAAGAGGCATGAGTTGTGGAGTTGATTAACTGCAAGTGAGCTGGATTCTCTCTGAGCTGATCAACTCTCTGACTGATGCGAGACTAACACATAAACAGAAGCAGAATTAATTCACAATTTCAGAAAACCTTAATTTTAAATTGAATGTTCACTTGCTTAAACATAAATTCTCCTCTCAGTTGTGGTTTTGTGGAGAATGTTTTCATGTAGAAAATGAAACGTGGACAAAAAACTGTATTTTCTGATTGGAGACCTATTTTATCCCGAGACGCTGAACTCTGAAATGAAAAACACCAACTCACAAAAAATGAGTAAAAATGCCTTTTTATGTAGAAGTAAATCAAGACAGTTTGATTTCTTTTGCCTCTCAAAGCAGCTCTGTTCCTCGAGCTTTTTAAACCTTTACTCACAATCCATCTCTTTGCACTGGCTTTTAATACAAGTTGAGCCTCTGTCTTTTTTCAAATTTTAATTTTTCACATCACATTTTCAAAATATGACACAGCCAGTATGTGTAAAATCATGTTTTTAGTTGCACTTTGTGTTGCACATAAATGTTCCTGTGCACTGTCTCAGCTGTTGATGTTGGCCTTTGTGTTGTCACTGTAAGCTCTACTCACCCACTAGTTTTTGGCAAACTTTCTGTATACTTGAACATTGTCTCTCTGAACAACTTTAAGGCCCTTGAGTGATTTGAGTCCAGATTGTTATGTAATATCCGTGATTTCATGTGATATTATGTTCCCAGTCCTGCTGCCTCTTGGCCAGATCTGCCTTGCAAAAGAGACACATGATCTCAGTGGCACAAGCTTGGTTAAATACTAAATAAATAAAACAAATTGTTGTTAAATAATCTAATTAATACAATTCAAATAACTTCAAGTATTGTAAAACATGTACACTAATATGATTATTAAGAGAAACATGACTGCATTGTCGCATCAGGAAGTGTGTTGGAAGATTGTTGAAAAATTGAAAGCCATTAATAAATACATCAACGTTTAAAAATGAAATGACTGTATTATTGTTCTGAGTGGAAGTTCACTTGGTGCAGAGTAAAAGCTTTGTTCTAAATCACAATAAAACCTCCAAATAATGATTTTAGCTAATGACACTGCTGTTTAACAAAGGGACTCATTTGCTAATTGCCCATTTTTACTTAGGTCACTTTTGATTACAGACTAAATGGGTCCACAGGTGGTTATTCACAAGCTCATGCTTAAGGTTTTGTTTGTTTTGTTTTTTTGTTTTTTTTTTTTTGTTTTTTTTTTTGTTTAAGCAATAAATCAACACCTAACATTCATTCCTTTATAATGCATGTATTTATTTTATATTGTTTTATTTATTTTTCACTGCAACTGTGACACAGAAAACAAACAACTCAAAGCAGTGTTTTTTTAAAGTATGTAAGAATACAATCTGACAATAAACAATAGTTTTTATGAAGGGCCATTTTGCATTAATGCAACATGTATGCTGTCAGTGAGTGCAAGTGGCTTTTTAACATGTTATTTCTTCTAGTCTAACCCTTTCACTTTCTAAGTGAAGTGAAGTAAGAACCTATACCAAAAGGATATCATTATAAAATATTATGAATAAACACACTTACCAAGTTATACACACCTAGAATCAGATTTATATAAAACAAATAGCTTTGTATAAAAGTTTATAAAGTTTTAGATATTGGCTAGGGATCCTTAATAAGGCTTGAAACAAGAAATCTCAGAATGCTTAAGCCATTCTTTGTTATAAGATTCTTTCAAATACAGTATATAGCAAGTGGACTGACTCCATTCTATCCTCTGCCTTGTTTGATGGACGCGGTGATTGTGTAATGCATTCTCCACAGGGAATGCTCACTACACTCACTCAAATCATGCCAGTGACCTAGTTAACTTCCCACTGTGTATCTGATTGGACTCTGATTGGATACTTGACAACATCGAGCCATTACAGCTGTCGCTCAGCTCTTTTTTTACATCAGTTATACCTACATACATACATACATACATACATACATACATACATACATCCTCAATTATATCTGTATTGTCTGTATGTTTTTGTACATTTCCCTGAGGCAGACTTTATGGTTATTCCCTGTGCTATGTGAGGATTAACTTGTATTTTACTGATACATAAAATATTTCCTGTATAACTGAAGGGTCTGTGCCACAATCTGAAGAAAGTGTCACACTAATGTCACCGCAAGTTGTCACAGACTCATGCTGTTCTTGGAGGCAAACAGCTTTACATACGGTTTTTAAGTTTTCAGATTAATTTTGACATGGAACTCAGTTTGTGCAGGTATTCAGTTCCTAAAATGAAGCTTGTAATAATAGATGAAAGCAAACAGTGGCGCCGTCTCTGAACAGCGCAGTGGTCTTTGTGACAGCGCTCACTGTCACATGTGACAGCGAGCCCAGACACAGAGCGGCCTGATGCTCAAGCTGAAAGAACTTTTTTTTACTTTTCAAATAAATCATTAAGACTCCAAAAAAATTCCAAACATAGTCCACAGCAGAGAAGAGTGGGATATGTACCTTTAGAAAAGAAAGAATTGCTTTATTATGACCCAGGTATGGAAAGATTGCAGGCATTCTAGAAACAACCATGGCCATTGAATTTCTTTGTTTATTTAATGTTTATTTGACCAGGACAATACAAAACACTCCACCAGGTGTAACTTTAAAGCTAATTTTCAAAGCCCCTGGGCTGGGTTAAAAAAAATGGCAGGCAAAGGTTTTAGTTGTTACGGCCTGATCTACTAAGATCACCAATAGCGTGTGTTAAATAGTGGGTGCTGTCTTAAAAAAACTGAGTTTGTTCCATTTGTTGTGAGAGTGAATGATAGCTTTAGCAGGCAGCCGAAAGTAAATGTGAGCTTTAATGTGTGTCAGAAGAGGGAGGAGAGAGTTTGAGTCTGAGTAATAAGCAGCAAAAACGCACATGATATGGCATGCTTTTGTGTATGTAAGCAACACATTTACAGCGTTTATATTCCACCAATTTCTTAAATGGGAAAAAGAACAGCATTTCCCTAGATTAACAAGTGAAGATCATGGGATTTGGCCATAATATTGTTTAAGACACTGTTCCTTTTATTTTCAGTAGAGGTACACCAGCCCATCCAGGGAACACTGCTGGACCACAACACTTTTTGAGGTTTTTCGTCCTGTGCTTTACAAGGATCATTCATGAAGACAGTGGATCATGAGGTGTTGCTAATTAAATACATTTGCATTTTATCCGCATCAGATTTTGTGCAATAATATAGGCCTACATTTTGATTAAAGCACTGAAGCAAAATCAGCCTTCCACTTTCTGTCCCGATGAGAGATGCTCTCCTCAGGTGCTCACGCAGTAAATCACTGCTTCATATTCACCCACTACTCTGAGGTTTAGCTGACACCAGTGTTTTATGTCCAAAAAAGCCCTGTTGACAGTCTCGTCAAACTTGCATGTAAACATCTTTGTTGGACAAGAATCACAGTATTTGAAATTTGTCTCAGTCAAGGTAACACACTGTAAATATAGTTGAGTAAGACAATGGAAGCTGTCATGCACATTTCATCATTATTGTTAATGTTCAGGTATAAAAAAAATGATATATGAAAAATATATATGAAAAATGAGAAGACAGTGGGGCATCAGAAGCAAAATACAGTAAACTCACCAGGGACAAAGCCAGGGGGTAATCCTGAGCTTGATCTGTGCATTTGAAGCATTACTAATTCTTATCCTTTTCCAGGAGGGTCATGATTCTCCACGAAAACAGAGTACTGTCCCAAACTCACTGGTCCTGTTCTATCATCCGCTTTACATGACGTGAGTAGAAGAAATCCCTGTGTGGTTTGTTCTGTATTAAGTTCAATTTGATGCCAAATTTGAAGGTTTAAAAACCCTGGCAGTTTGTTTAAAATGTTGATACAGAGTATGTCCAGAATGTTTCACTGTTGCACAAAGAAATCACAGGTGAGGATTTGCACAATTAAAATGATCAAAAATAAAAATGATATGCAAATAAATATAAAATAATAAATTATTAATAACTTACTTAAAGTAATGACGTTTAATAATAATTTTAATTGGTGCCGGACATGTTAAAAGCCGTTAAAACATCCGTGCCCTTTAATACCTGCACCACCTCAAGTCCTGTCTCTTTATACCGAGTCTCCGCTCTGATAAAAGGAAAAAACTGATTTTGACACGGCTCTAAGTGAGCTTCCGTCTGTGTCACTGACTGCAATAGAATCGGGAAGATACGGCCCGTTGTCTTAGTGTGCAGGAAGGACTCGCTTAGAGGAAGGTAAAGGCCATTTATATGAGGAAATATCGCCAATCACTACTTGTGATTCTTGTTATTGGATAAAAACTATAATATTAAAAAAAAAAAAAAAAATAGCCCACTATTAGATAAGGGGTACATGTAAAGTTGTGTTTGTTATTCTATTCTTGTTTGGCTTGTTGTGTCTATGCATTCAGAAAACATCATCCTACCTTCTGACAGATGATGATAGCTCTCCTCTCAGCATGTCACCTATGCTGCAGACACTGCACACATACCCTACTCCATCCAATGGCTGATTAAAGGGCACTTTGTGTCCATTCCCTGCCTCCTTCACTCGCTCCTCCCCAGTCAATTTGACAAATCCATTAGGGATCCATTACAGAGACTTTATGAAAAGCCGCTCCATTATTCCTCTGCCGGCTCTGACAGCAGCATCATAAATAAGACGTGATGGTAATGACAGAGCTGAGGAGGATTTAAACAGGCTGCGTTCATGTCCATGCTTCCCTGTGTGTGGACATCACCCACATTTATTACAGATATTCCTTCCTGTGACCCAAAAGATAATGTGTACAGATTCACTGGTTCACTGTGGGATCCTTGTATAAAATTGTACTGAATTTATAAGTGCATTTTGTGCTGTTGTTTGGGTGGTTCTCACTTCACAAAGTACAAGTTCCGGTGATAAAAAGTTATATGCCAAGAATACATTGGATCATCAAACTGATGAAACCAAGCGAGCCAAGTTTTTACCAGTACTTTGACAATGCAAACTGACCTGTACTGTACTGTACTGTACTGTACTGTACTGACAGTACCACTGAAAACAAGACTGTAAATGCCTCCACACACAGCAGATGTTACCTATGACACCATGTAGTACCAACCAGAAAAGTACTAAGTCTAACATGGCTGCAGACTTAGGTTTTGTGTTGAATGTAACTTGGGAGCAATTGAGTTGCATTTAGAGTGATGTTTCAGACACATAATCAAACAAAGTGATGATATATTTGAAGGTATTTGTACTTATTGGTCCACTGAGACTACACAGTAACAACAAGGTCTGTCTTTTGATTGAACGTAGCTGTCAAGGTAGGATAAAAAAGTTCTTCTCAGGCCTTAAATGACCTTTAAGGTGATAAATGGTAACATTGACCCTGCACACTTACCTTTTATGGCAATTTTTCATGCTGGTATTAGTCCATTCACTTCTATTCGGCTGCTGGTGAAACACACACTTACTATGTCACTTTTTCTAATATAGAAATAAACAGATAAATAAATGAAACATTCAAGATAGGTTCCTTTGAGAAGGCTAAAAAATCTGAAAATGTATACCATGCAGTATGACCTAAAGCATTTATTTTTTGAGCATTACTATGGCTGTGTGGTTGCACATATGTAGTTCATGGTCCCAGAGACGTTTGTTTGCTTGGGGTCACACAAGGTATGTGTGTACCAAATTTCATCCATTTACAAGAAAACACATTTTTGATGGTTCCATAAAGGGTTTTTTTTTTCGTCTGCTGCAGGCACTGTCTCGCCCATTCTCAGTTTTCAAATTGTTATGTGTTCGGGGCCGTCAAATTGATGAAATAATTCAAATTTGCCGCAAGTCTGATATAGTATAAAGCAGGTCTAATATTGATCAGCGTATAAAAAAAAGAAGTCAGGAAAGGTGACCATGTTTTATTGTAATCAGGCATTTGTGTTAGTTTTTCCAGGGTTAAGTGATTCGCAAAGTGGTGCAATCAGTGATTTACAGAGTTTTTTGTTTTGCTTTTCCAGGTTTGCAGTATAGTTTTTGGGAAATTGTCAGATAGATAAAGTTTAGAGTGTGTTTTGTAATTTCAAGAGTGGAAAGGTAACCTAGTAACCCACCCTTTCTGAGTGCCAGGCTTTCCCGTGACCCCTGATAAATACATTCTAACGTGCACAGAGCCAAATGCATGGAGGTCAGTTTTAGTGCGGCATTGTGTGCAAGTGTTTGTGTTTGAAAATCCCATACAGTGCATTATATGATTAGCGTTCTGTGTATTATTTTGTACTGAATTAACTGAGTTTTGTTGTTGGTTGACATAGAATATGTTGTTGCACATTGTTTTCCAGTTTATATATTTATTATGTTTAGATCAATTGTCCATTCATCTTTCAGTATTGTCGCTGTGGTGTCATGGTGAAGAATCTCAGTGTTATAGCTGTTTATAGGTTAGTTTTAAGGAGGTTGAAGGTCATGAGAGAGCTGATGAAAATAAATGTCCCTTGCTGGTTACTCCTCTGTTTCCATGGCAGGAAATGGTCCCCCAGCATGTCTGTATGTGTTAGACTGCTTAAATCATCAATAATAGGACAGCTAGCGGATAGAAAGACAGGGTGAGAGAATGACACTGGGTAAATAACCTGAGTGGGAATTGAACCCCGGTCTCCCAAGTACATGGTATGCGCTTTACCAGGTGTTAGACTGCTTGACACAATTGTTATCTTATTCTTATTACAGTCCCCAGTAAGTTAGCAGACCCAGAACACACCAAGAGAGTGCATGCACACATTGAAAATGAGAAGATGACAGGTCAGGAGTAAATAACTAACAGGTGTGACAGGTGTAAAATTGACTCTTCTCTTAAAACCAAGTAGCTCTAAAATTTGGATGGGAAAAAATGTGTTAGGGCTTGTCGAGTTGAAAGGATGTGCTGAGCTGACGCGCTGTCACTAAACTTGGCGGAGCTACACTCACTGCACAAAGCACAGAGGCCTGCAGGAGTGTGTGCTGTCATATTACCTAAAGACGAGTTCTCTTCAACACTGCTCCCATCTGAATCTGCAGCGTGCCAGCAGGATGTCCAGATGGTTTCAGGTTTTGCTTTTTGCTTTTTTTTTTCCTCCACCCTTGTGCCCTTCAGCTACATCAAAGTCCTGGCTTCCACTCACATGCCAGACACTATTAGACTTGTTCCAAAATAAACCCAAATGTACAGCTCCCCAGGGCTTTGCTTGCTGCTTTTATTTAACTTGACAAATAGCTTGAGTCACATGTGGTGATACAGTAAGTTTGCAGTGAGAGAACGCCACTCAAATCTCAGCAAAGTGGGAGGAGTTGTTGAACAAGGACGAGATATCAAATTAATCTTTTTTTTTTTTTTTTTTGTACCTAAAGACTAATGTGATAGCTTTTTAGCTCAGAAATTAGAAATTAGACTGTACTGAAACTTTTGATGCCTGTCAGGTTCCTTCTCACTGAAGCCCATCACTTATTGCAAAAATACAAACCTTATACATCTGTTATACTGCACAAACAGAAATACATGAAATGAAGTACGTGCTCCCAGGTAAAATGATTAACATTATTCACTGTTACTGTCAACCCAGTAATATTAAGCAGTAATGTTAACCTCTAATCTAGTGTACATTGTGGAATGTTGAGACTTCTAACTGAAGTTCACAAATCCATCATATGCCAAAATCTTGCCATGAAGTTACCCTTTTTTTATGTTCTGAGAGTATACCTGTAAATAGACAAGAGAAATCTGAATTATCACCTTTGTCCAACTATTTTCAGACTTTTAAAACTTGCTGACTTCTTAATCTGATTGGAATGGTAGTTTTGCCGGGCTGTTACGACACAGATAAGAGTGGCTGACTCTTGGCTGAGCAGGGAGCCGACTTAGAGCTCTTTAACAGTGCTGGTATTGCATACCAAGTATACAAGCAAGTACAAGATGATGACCCGAGTAATGGTAACTCATTTTGAGAATGGCGATGACATTGAGTTGGGTACATAGGTTACTGACTGTTTTGTCTCTCCTGAAATCAATCTGCCATCTACCTATATGCTCACTGAAATGTGACAAAGGCGCAATGTTAAATACCTAGCCCCCATGAATGCAGAATAAGTCTGAACGGAGCACTGTGGACTCAGTAGTTAGATGCGCTCTTGTGCATGTAAACTCAGACAAGTTCAGTTAGACAGCTTAACTGAGCCATGAGCGTGGCCCGACCAAGCTGTGCATGCAACTGCTGTAAGTGTCAACTACTATTAGCAAGAATTAAATGAGCCTTTCCAAACTATGTTGAGCCTTCAAGCCTTGTCACCAAACAACTTCTGCACATTAAAAGAACAGGCTGGTGATGTTACATTGGTGAAAACTCTATAAACTATTTTTGCTCCACATCAGTCAGAAAACTCTGTAGTTACTTCCTTTGCTAGTTTTGCAAATGGTCTGTAGATGTACAGATGTGTATATGTAATATCTTCTGAATTCTGTTGTCAACTTTAATAAGATGCCCAGACAACAGGAGTTTGCTTCCATCAAATCAACCGACTCTGTCACCAGACTAAATAACACTGATTATAATATTACATTTGATTCCTATTAACATTCATCATCAATCTTTCTGTCATATCAAATGGTGCTGATTACCATCTAATTATGTTCACACTGAGGATAATGCTGACAGTGTAATTAGATTAGTGTTGCACAGTGGTACTTACACATGGCCTGGCAGACGCCGTATTATTATTATTATGCAATTATGATGATGTGTACTTGCCATGTTGATGCATGTAATGAGTCCATGGCGTGTTTGGATAACGTTACATGTTGAGATTAAAAAAATAAATTAAAAAAGTGCCACAGATTTATGTTTATCATGACTGGTGCTTAAACCCAGACATAAAAATGCATGTTAAGCAAATAGAAAATTGACATGAACACCACAGTATTTTAAATAATAAATATTAGACATTTTCTTTCAGTGGAGCTGTGATGCTCACACCATTGCTCAGAGGAACATGGCACCAGAGAACAAATAAATAAACCACAGTGAACCATTCTGACATTTGTTTAGTAATTTTTTTTAGACTTTTTTTTTTTTTGGGGGGGGGGTAGTATGGTCTACATTGAAAATCAATTGTCTGTTCTGGCAGGGCCATAAGCAGAACTAACCCTCACTGAGTAAACCAATCAGAGAAACCACGGATGTGACGTAAGGAAAGCTACCGTCTGATTGAGTTGTCAACAAACCACCGCGTACACCAGCATGGCTAGAGAGAGAAGATGCTTCAGTGATGGTGAATGACTTCTGTCGTTGAACTTGATATTACACAGGTTGTAATATCAAGTTCAATGCTTATTTTCAATCGTAGTAAGCTACCTTAACCTGCGTACTGTTTTGGTTTATAAAAAAGAAAGTTGCACCTCCCTCGCTACGATTGGCTGAGAAGATAGAGCCGGAGCAGAATACGGAGCAGATTGGACAATCCCAGACTGACTTTCTCTGTATGTAGTACAATGAGAAAGCCATCTGGATGGCCAGGCTATTCACTGATGTCTTTAAACTAGTTTTTAATTTTCATGTGTGGTGGACTTAAATGGAGATTACGTTTTTTTTCTCATGAATTTTAGGAACAGTTTAATCATTGTACTGTAATGAAACAAATGGGACTGTAAGATGTGATCTAGGCAAATCTACAGTCTTACATGGAGAATGAATTTGAACAGTCTGGGTCTACTGAGTATGTGTATACTATACCAAATTCCCGAGTTTTACATAACACAAAAGATCTCCCATAATCTTATGTTTTGAGTTGAACAACAGCTCAAGGTGTCCACAGGAGCAACTAAATAACTACAAGGTTGTGAACAACATGTAACTTTCAATTGGGAGAATCAGGAGAAGTTATTGATGAATTGAACTGATCAAGGTCATCAAGGTTTGTGGTGCTGTTCTCCTACAGAACACTGTGTATAAGTCCATTTAATGCAGCTAGTGCTCTTTCTGTCCGCTCTCTTAAAGAGGCACTTTTTCTCTGGTTGTGCTCACTTTTCCATTCTTCTGGTGCTGCTTTGCCGTGCTGCAGAGAGCATGACCTCTGATACAGATTTATTAGGCTGTCAGAGGGCTCAGCGGTACCTGCGATGATCCTCCGCCTCGTGTAGCGCCTGTGCTTTATTACACAACACATGCTGGACCTGTTTGTGTGAAAAAGCAGGTATAATTGTGTATGGAGCCCACCTCTGGACACATGGAGAGTAATATGTGGATGTACTGAGTGTGGGGCCACAGGTCAGGGACCGAGACCCTCCCACAGACCGCTCTAACCCAGCTGACACCAGCAGTGGATTAAGCTGTGGAGCTCCAAGGACCTGCACTACATCAGCACTCAGCAGCTCACAACCTCTCACTGTTAGAGTGACACAAACGCAGCTTTAGCCTCTGGACACACTTCATGATCCAAGTGTCTTTCAGGAAACACGGTCCATAGATTTACCCAGCCGCATTAGCACTGGAAACGCAATTCGGGTTTGCAATCCCACACTAGAACCCGCCAAATGCTTTGATTTTCCTCTACATTATAGCTCTTTGTTTCAGATAAGACCTGGTCTACTAAAGCTTAGCACACGAAAACAAGTGGATAGTAGAAAATTAAGCAAAGTGATTGATTGTGGGTGAGCACCTGATTTTGCTCCAGTGATTTTATTATGCCAAATGAGGATTTGTCTCCAAAGTTCGTAAAATCCAGGGTGGAGACATTTAGCCCAACAGAGTGTACTTTAAACTTCAGGTCACATTTTGTTTATGTCAATAGACACAGTTATCACCGAGATATTAACCACTAAAATTGAGTTTTAGTTTCAGGTCCATACCTGGTTTAGACCTGAATTTACTTCTTTTTTACTCCCAGTTTATCACCCATTGATCCTGTAGAAATAAAAACCACTGGGCAATGTTTTCTGTTAAATATTACCTGACAGCCACGTAGACGATGGAGTGAGAGGAAAATAACCCTACTACTTTTCATCATGTTCCAGCATTACAACAAGTGCGAGTGGCCTGTGGTTTCCTCCATCAGTCTCCATGATAATAGGATGATAAATTCATAATTAGTGTGGTGGTCATAGTCCATCCTTGTTTGCTTCAAGCAGTGAGCAACATCTGGCACAAACACACATCTACCACACAGTGATACGAAGAGCTACAGCATAAACAAATGAACACGCACCATCCACACACAGCCTTTGTTGTGGATGAGACATCTGCTGTTTATTGTTCACAAATTATTGATAGCAGTAAACAGAAAGTTGAGGAGAAAACAGGCATTTCTCATGCTGATGAAATTTTCAGGACCTGTCAGCCCATTCAAACGAGTGCTTTGTTACCGAGCAGGACGCCACGGCAACAAGAGACACATCTCCAGCGCACATCTCCCAGTGCCAGGCGGGGGGCACTGACAGATACAACACAAACACACACTTTACACAGCCCTTTGTGATCACAAATTCAATTTTTCCTGCCTCCAGTGAATGCATCCATCTGTCAGGAGAGTCACACCAAAAGCACAGCAGCCATTTACATTCAACTTTATGGAAGAAGAGGACATCACTGGAAGACACTGTCAAAAATGTCTTGTAAAGATACTTAGTAGGCAGGACATTCCTAAATGGACACAGCATAGATTTGATTCATTTCTTATCACGACCTGGAAAGATAGGGGACCACTTGACTCCAATGTTTTAAGATCTTAAACTAAAAGTACCATGTGACATAAGTCGATCATGTGCTCCACAGATGGCTCCAGTGGTTTTTCTCATATGATTTCAGTTTGAAAAAGTAGATTCAATTAGATTACATTTAAAACTCAACACTTATTTATTTACTTAACACTTATTACTGCAAAAAGATTTTTCTTTTATGAAGGTTGGAAACTAATAAATACATCATACATCGTCATTGGGTAAATATACATTCAATTCATGTACCTGAGAGTTACGCATAAACACAACACATGTAAAAAATCTTCAACACAATGAAACATGTCATAAAGTCAGGCACAAAAAGATAACCTGAAGTTTCTTTTTACCACTCAAAAGAAAACACAGGATGGAGACTCCCAGAAAGGGGCAAATAGCACCAAATAACTCTCACAAAGCAGTCTTAACAAAAACTAATGTGCTAAGAAGTCTTTATCAGGGCACAACTGTACCAACATGTTTTATCATTACTCTAAAAAAATTAAACCTTTTTTTTAAATTCAATCAGTGAGATAAAAGTGCCTCTCTTTTTGTCATTTGTTTTTTGACCCTGTTCCTGAAGAGTCCCACTGACTCCATCAGTTGAATGGATGTTTTGGAAAGATTTAACCTACTGTAGACAGATGTCTTTTATTATTTACTCATCCACCATGTAAGCATTCTATGTAACTGAAGAGAATCAGATTTGCAGCACAATAAACTCCCACACTTTATGTAGTTAGATAAATTTATCATTAAATCCCTCATGCAGGGTTTAGATGCTTTTATACAGAACATACCATCTCCATGGACATGATGTATATAACACATAACAAATATGACAATAGGAGCATGTCCTCCCTCCTGCTGGAGGTTAACGGAGCAGATACTTGTTGGGCTGATGGAGTTTAGTGGATTATGTGGCATGACTTCACCCGCTGTAGGTGAGATACATTGGTCTCATGAGTAAACGTCTATTTGCCTCTGTCCTGTTTGTCATCAAGGACTTCTGCACTGCCATATATCTTGGTGGTTGGTGGAAGTTTGTGAAATCAGTCCCTCCAGGATTTCGCGGCCATTTTTTGTAATTGTTGTGGTCTCAAAAACCTGATTTTGCGGGGCATTTTTTCCAAAGTTGCAATGAAAATTGTGATTATTTTGCCATTATGACATTATCTATTTACAATGAAACCACAATGTTCAACCCCCTTTAGATGTAGTTTTAACTCAAATGCTAAGAATACAGTTTTAAATTATGTTTCAGCTAATTAACACCCCTTAAACTGTGTCTGCATACATGTATCTCAGCATATCTCAGCATGCATCAGGTTATGCTAAGATACATATATGCATTTTAGGATAGAATAATGTGACTGTAATTTATTGAGTGGGTTCACTGTTTGCAGCTCTCTTGCACTTGAAAATGTAACCATAAATAGCAGTTTCTTTTGGGTGGGTGAGTAGCCTTTTGAATATGAGTTTCCATGTTTTGTTTGTTTATTTTACATCACATAGATATCAGCCTTAGAATACACACTGTATGTCCATTTATCATCGTCAATAAATTCTTTCTGTGTTTCTGAGTGTAGCTACCTGGCTAGATGTTTGGTTTATGTCATAGAAAAGCACACAGCTGTGGACGAGTCGAGTGAGTGACTGAGGCTGAGTCTCTGGTTTAATGATAAATCCACGCTCTAGGCGCAGAGGTGAACATCTCCTGCTCTGATGCAGCTGAGAGGGACTGCTGTAAGCAGACTGGACTGTCTGTGGGTGCTTTGGGACAGGGGGACAGGCACACGGCAGTTGAGAAGAGTGAGAACGAGTCTCCTAAAGTCTTGAATAATGCCAAGCAAAAGTTTCTAGATTTGTCGCTATTCGCTTTTTTGGAAAAGCATCACTAGAGGTGTCTGAATAGTCGCTGAACATAGTGACAAAGCTGCTAAGCTGACAGCACTGGAAGCAGGATATGACGTGGGCTCAGTTTTTCTAGGTGGGTTTTTGGACAGTCCTGTGATGACTTCGGTGATGAAAGCCGTCAAAAATGGTCAATTGCAGCTATTAGTTGCGAGAAAGTTGCGGCATTTGGACGAAGTTGCAAAGTGACATTGATTTCGCAGTTTGGTCGATTTTGCGTTAATAGTTGCGATTGCAGGCACTGTGAAATTAATTGTTAGCCAAGCCCCAAAATAATGTGTATTCTTAGTACATTTGCTACTAAAAAGGCTTTTTTTTTTTAATTCTCATGATTACAATTCACTGCCTGAAGTAAAATTGCACAACTTCAATCAGGCCCTAGAGCTATTCATTCAAAATCAGTAATCTTAAGGTTTTTCTACTGACCTTTTGCAAATGTTGCCATAAATACAGAATCTTCTCCATCTTCACTATTTAAGTTCAACCAAATTATGCCATTATTGAAATGTTGATGAAAATAATGAAATAATTAGACTTAAGTTCCTGTTTAGTGGATATGTTTTGAATTAGTCAAACCAGAGGACAGCTTCTGATTGTGGGCCACTCTGCTGCAGGTCCCTGTTTCAGATAATGTGTGTGAATGTTGAGTCTGACAAGTCCTGCTGACAGTAAACTGCTCTGATGTGTCGATGCTGGTGTCAGACTGCTCTCCAAACCAGTCTGTGATGTGAGCGTGTTCATACTAACCGTACCCACTGAGCTCTGTGTCTTTTAGCTGTCACAGTCTCTGCTCAGCAGGGCAGACGCTAATTAGACTCAGTACAGAGGTGGACTTTTGACATTTGAAGAATAAAATCAGACAGAATTATGATGTTAGGCGCTGGAATTCATCAAAAAGTAGCTCAGTATAATCTGTCTGTCATTACTTTGTACTAAAGTTGAACAATTTAAAATTATAGTAGTAATACTAGCACACTGCAACAAATTACCATCACCAGCTGTCAACACTTTTCGAGTTCAATTTGATGACCCCTTTTTCACACCAGAAATCTGACACTGAGTCCAGTTTATAATTTTATAAGATTACATTAATTTGCTTCAGCTATGTTTGATTTAAAACCAGATCAAATGACTTTTCCCCACCTTGAATCATGTCATCATCTCGAGATGTGGGAAGTCAGGTACACCTGATTGGTTTAGTAGTGTTTTGTCAATTCAGCATTCGGTTTTCATTGTTATTATGTATTATCTAAATTTGCCAGATGCACCTTGTTATAACCATATCAGTGTCACATACTAAACGACCTCAGAGAAGACAAGAAGACTATCGTTCAATAACCCTGCACTGCAGCTGATGCTTGAGATTTGTGAGTTTACAAACTCACTTAAATCCATCTTGAACTGCTCCATGCACAGTATCCGCGGTCTGTTCCCAGGCCGAACTTGGGTGGTGTGACCAATGATGTGGCAGCACTGACAGGTATGGCCATGATTTATGTTTAAAGATATAGCAACCGTTGAGTGACACAGTATGTATTGAAAGAACCTGCCCTTTTGCAAATGCTTTCAATGGGAACCCTACTAGATGGTATTGTGGAGCAGACTACGGTTTGTTTAGCAGTTCTATAAGAGTCGGGTTAGGCAGCCGTTCACTGCAGCAGAGCCAAACTTAGAGCACATAGAATGGACGAAAGGTGTCGTTGTTTAGTTCACTACAGAGTTTTATTGACAGGGTTCACACCAACTCAAACAATACACACTTTCAAGCTGACCAAACTTGTCACGTGTCAGAATTAAACTCTGATACCAAAAATTGGTATTGGATGTATTGGACTCTCTTGTACTCATTTGTTTTCTGTCCATACTGCCACACTCTTGACTAGAAAAACCACTTTGCTTACCGCCTTGTCTCTATGCTGGTTCCTGAACTTTGACTCCAGTCCTAAAGGAGGTGGAGGTGAATTCCTAAACACGTTCCATAGCCTCGTTGCTGCAGCTCAGTGTTACCCTCTGCCCAGACAACCCTAAAGCTAGATTTTAAATTCTTTCAGATGCTTCCTTTCTTAAGAAGTCCAGCGTAGTGTGTTGTTTACCTCTAAGTGATATCCCTGTGCTATTCCTGGCGTCTTTATTGACTCCCACAGCCGGCTTTGTTATCTGCCCACTGCGCTGTCTGGGAAAGTGCTGCTCTAAGTGCCACTCCTGTTGTGGAGCTTATATCTGAAACAATTGCCACAAAAGTAGGGCGATATGGCACAGCGATAACCTGGTTTTGTACCAGAAAGGATCACTTCAGTGAATACATGCTCATGTGCTAGAGTGGCCATTGTTTACAGGTAATGGAATGTGCAGGAAGTATGTAGGTGAGAGGAGAGAGCAGATTGTTGAGATGGACTTGATCAGAATGAGGTAATGTCAGGCAAACTAGAAACACTTGTGCTGTGTTTGAATTCTTATCATTTTACTGGTTCCAAAATGATGCTATAAACATCAGATAACTGACAATACAATTACACAAATCCTTTGGTCTTTTGCAATATGTGTCGTTATAAAAAAAAGTTGGGAAACACTCCACTAGATAACAATGGTTACCAACGGGACATTGTTAGTTAACCGATCCCTAACAGGTAATATTGCTGGTGTCTCTGAGTAGATTTTTAGGCACCTGTTCCATGTCTGTATAGCAAAGAATGGGCTGCTGCTTATGCTGGGGGGAAAAAAAAAAAAAAAAAAAAAAAACCAACCCAACCAAGGGAAGGGGGGGGGGGGGGGCGGGCCGCCCGTGGGTGGGGGGGGGGGGGGGGGGAGGGGGGGAAGGAAAAAAAAAGGGGCCGCCAAAAAAAAAAAACCAAACCACCCCGGGAGCAGGGGGGGGTTTTTTTGAGGGGTTTTTTTTATTAGGGGAAAGAGTTTTTTGAGAAACTGTGGGTGGGGGCCACGGCTCGAAAGAACATTATGAAGAGAAACATGGAACAATGGTAAGAGCCTAATCATGAGTATGACTTATTAATCAAGATCATTTTTCTGTTCCTTGTTCATAAAAAATTGGACGCCTGAACCCAACCCACTCCAAATCTTTCCCAAGAGCCTTCAGTAATTTTAATTGCGAGCAAGTGTGCATGAATTCAAGCAAGCTTTTTTAATTTCTTTTAAGTAAAATACACAGTTCATGTGAGAAAAGGTAAAGGGGTCATTCGGATGGTAGTAGATGTGGCCAAAATGGGACATATTCTGATTGCATTTGAACTGACCCACTTACAGTGATCTAAATGGTCATGGTCAGGCTTATGGTTTTTGTAGTGGATGGGATTTGGTTCAGGCAGCTAGACTTTTTGAACAGATAATACAACATATTAGAATATTTATATGCTAATATTGATATGCTCAATAAACCTTTCTTAATAAACCATAATTCATGATAAGTTCTCATCAGAAGTATGTATTTTTCATGTATCAGGTCATGAATAAAAAAAAACTCTGAACTCATGTTAATAAATAATAACTCACTGACTGTTACTGTGAAGGGTGCATTTATTTAATTCTTAATAGTTAATCACAATGTTTTTGGTCAAAAGTCAGACTCAAATATTGCTTACATTGAACATTTGAACTATTTCTTACATTGAACTTTTCACTGCTTTTCAAGTGATAAAATAATGTTTTTGTGCAATAATTCCTTGGACTGAGGACAGATACATTGTGTGTTCATCAAAGAGTTTTTCAGTAAACACTCAATGGGCTCTTAACCCCTCAATAGTTTGGTTGCCACTGTGAATGAAAAGTAAGGTTTTGAAGCTGAAGTTTTAAAGTACATTTGCCCTTCAGCAGTGTGACAGCTTTTGAAAATGTGCAGATCTGTGTTAGTCTCTAAAAGGGACCAAAACAGCTCAGTTTTCACCAGGGTCATTTTCTGTTTGAGTACGTTTAGTATTCCTGAAATGGAACACTAAAATGGCTCCTCATTGGAACCAGAATCTTCATGCACAGAGATCTGCAAAAGGTAAAGACAGTATGCCTTTATTATGTCATTTTAATGATTCCGGATTCTCCTGTTCACAGAATTGAAGTTCCCTCTGGACAGCAATGAACCCCACATTGACTTTGATGCCTGTGATAATGTATGAATATAAGAATGTGTGTACGTTCAATAGACAGAATACAGAAATGCTCTGTGTATGTTATGGATAGTCAGTTGTGAGAAAACTGGAGAAAATCCGATCCATTTCCCAATTTCCCAATTTCCCATCCCATGAAATGGAAAGTCCAAAAATAACCCTTGTTTCATTTTTGGGTTTGAAAATGCAAATTATAAAACAAAAAATAAAAATTAGGCTAATCAAATAAAATCAAAAAATAAAACAAGACTGGATGTTTAAAATTGATATGCATCTAACGTTATCCCAGTGGTTACACCAAGAGCTAGAGTAAACTGTGGCAGTGAAGAACACCAGTTCTTCTAAACATTAGTAACTCAACAGACCAGCAAGACTAGGACAGATGAGACTGCCGGCTCAGAGTGGGGCAGGTGGGAATGCTTTTCCCAGAGCCAAGAAGGGTAGTGGATGGGCTGTCGAGCGGGAGTTTCGTGCACTGGTTCAACCTGCAGCATGTTCACACTGTATTTTCTGATGCACAATTCCTCTGCACCTGTCCACCATTCCAGCAGCTCTGGTGACAGCAGGCGGGGAACAGTCACCTGTCGCGATCTAATCCACCACAGACTGGGGTCAATCTAATGATTACTGTTTATACAAGGCTGTTGACTCATTATTTACCATCATATGGTATTTAATTTATCTATTTTTGTAATTTATTTTAACATAATCACTATATAGTAGCAGTTTCAAGACTATATTTCTAGTCAGCAGCTAACAATTATTTTTCTTTTAAAATTTTAAATTAAATTGACTGTGCTGGTTTGGTGCATGTATATAATTCTTGGTCATGTATTGTTCCAAATGTAATCCTGATAAGTCATAGCTACTGTACTGTGATTGGATCACATGTAACAAATACTTCTCAAGGCTGATTTTTCATTTAAAACAGAAGGTTGTGGTGCATTAGTAATTTGTAGTTTTATACAACAACCAGTGTTGTACATCTTGGGCTTCTTTTACCTCAATTTTGTGCTCCCTGCTCCATCCAAAGACGCTCTGGTGGAGTCTAAACTTCTGCTGTGTGAGTTTTTAATAATTCAGTCTAGAAGACGGGTTTTGATCTTCATTTGCTGAAGAAATGCTCTGCCCGGGTGAACAATGCTCTCACGCTGGGCCCTTGAGGTTGTTTCAGAAATAGAGAGAGCTCTGTCCTGGGATGGACAGTGAAGAATAAACCACTCCAGGAAATGGACAAACATGCCAGCACCGTTTTTTGGGGTTTTTTTTAGCATGGAGTGTAGAAACCAAAGAAGGAAGATTTTGTTTGTTTGTTTTTTTCTTACAGTTTTGTTGTGGAGGGCAAAGAGTCTAAATAATGCATGGAAGAAATTTCAGAGAAAAAAAAAAAAAAAAATCAGTGTAAGTGTCTTACCCCAGAACAAGGAAATTACTTAAGATAAATGTTTTCCTCAAATTACAAACTAATAATCTTTGAGCTGTGTTTGACCAAAGCAAAAACACTTTTTGATTTATATTTTGTTTGTTGATACAAAGATATCAATGATGTTAAGTTTGAAAAAAGCTCTCCACCGTCTCCAAGTTAATACAAGCAAAGATACATTTAGATCACGTTGTTGACTAAACTTGTTTGCAATTCGTTTAGGTCTCAAACATATTTATTTATCTGTTTGTTTGTTTTACGTGAAAAGGATGCATTCATGTGCTCACATGAGTTAAGAATGCAGTTTTTCCAATTTAATATTACAAGCCAGACTTAAGCATCCCTTTTTTGATTTTATTCTTTTCAACAAAGGTCAAATACTTTTTAATACCAGACCTAAAGAATGCAGAATTGATGTGAGCAGTACACTGTTGATTCGATTCTTTCCTGTGCATCAGACAATGACAGAAGTCAAATCATGCCTGTTGTTTATGAGTCCAGGAGAGTTTTCTAAAGGTGCTCCGTTTTTCCAAACCAATCTCATTAAACACCTACACTATAGGAAAATATTTCAGTCAGTACCAAAACAAGATTCTGGCACAAGATCTTGAGATGACTCCATTTACTTAGGATAGCAAATCTCTCCAAAGGTGACTCACTACACACAAAGAATCGTCCAACTAAGCTGTGCATGTAAATATAGTGATTGGTGCAAATTAGTATAAAGCACAAAGTTTGAACTAATTTCTGATATATTAGATAGACATAGTAAAGGCAACACTGAAAAACTGAAATTACTGGAAAGACACGGTATATAAAAAGGGTGCTTCCCAGTTTGTAAAAATACAGTAAGTTCAACTGTCTTTCTATTTTTTGTTAAACCTAAAATAAGGCCTGCCCCAAAAGGTGATCAGACATTTCAATAGCCTGCGTTATTATTATTTTGACTCTTTCTGGCCCTAGGATGTATCATGTGGAGTATGTGTGACACTCAAAGTCATACTGGAGGACACACCAATTCTTCTCTTATACTTTATTCATCCACTCGCTCACTGTTGGTACATGTCGACGCAGCCCCGGCGATGTGTCCCTTGTATAGTCTCACCTCTTAGAGGACACAGACGCTGTTAAAGTCGAGCAGGAAATGAGTTGCGTGTCATAATGTATGGCCCTCTGATCGCCTGCCCTTCAAATCTGATGGATACTAATGTGGCACCGAGTGAAAATGTGTCACCAAACAGGAAAAAAAAAAGTACAGACAAAGACAGGAGACGGAAATGAAGCTGCGATGACCCACACATCTGTCAGACTGTTTCTAAAAATGACCGTGTTCTGCAGATGTGACACAAATACTTCCCAAAGACATTTTGGTTGCACTCACAGGGGTATTTTCCTTGAGGGCTTTGTTCCTGGAGCGCCACCATCCCAGCAGAGTGCACCTGCTACTCCTACATCTGTTTTGTCTGATATGCTTAGATTATTCCATCTGTTTGTACTGTATTAAAGAGTGACGTTATTCTCCAAGGCCCCTTAAAAACAACGGTCTTGGTTTGCTTCCATCAGGTCTCTGGTCCCGCCTAAACAGAATTGTCCAAAACAAAACTTGGAGCACTGAGGAGGTAAAATGCCTTATGAGCATTGGGGCTATCACAATGTTGTTTGTTTGTTGAACACAGTTTAAAATGGCCATTGTGAACGCTCAGTAGACATTAGATAGAAAGTTTAAGTTAAACCCACGAAATCTGGCATGGTTTTCACTACCAAGCTTTAACTGCATCTGACTGGTATGGAGTGATAAAGATAAAGTAAATCCTTGTATCTTAGTACATTATTGAATACCAAAGACCTATTTCTAAATCCCAATAAATACTGACACTTCATGAAACCCAATATTGTGCCTTACTCAGTGAAACCCAGGCTGCTTTGTTAATTCTTTGTGCTGTCTGATAATTCTCTGATGACACTCTGATAATTCTGACTGTACCACACATCAAATATTTATTTTATCACAGACAGCGTAAACATCAGCTGTGTTTCCAGGCGGGTTAAACCTTCTGGCTACAACACACTCCAGTCTCTAAGAACTTACATCAGTCGACAGTACCATCAATAATGAATGTGCTCCATTGTTCCACATTCGACTTTACTGATACTTATTCAAACGATTTATTAAGTGATGTAACACTTTTCTTCTGCCGTGTTTATCTTTGTTGCCGTTGGCAACTCAAGGCCCAGTGGGAAGACATTCTTATTTACTGGATTTTACTTCAGTAATTTAACCTCGGGAACAGTGCTACAAATTTATTCCAACAGCAGTTTGTCTATTTTTATCTGCAAGTCTTAAAAGAATGAGATTGAGAAGGTTCAAAGCTAATCTTCTAGAGTTTTTCACTCAAACAAGTTGGGAGTCATGGTGCTATTGAGTTTCTAAAGCGCTGGTATCACAACTGAGACTAAACTTTGTTTGTGCTTTGGATAAGCACTTGCAGTTTCAGAGTCACACTTAGTTTCCTGGTATGTATCTGCAAACAACACATTTTTATAATTTTTTATCCTCTTCAAATGCACAATGTTTTTACAAATTGCACTGGTTCATTGTTACACATATTAAGTATGTGCACAAAACAATTTTGCATATAGAAAAATTCTATTTACACCTCCACTTTTTTTTTTTTCCTTTTTACTTTGCTGACTCCATCTTGAAATGCTAACCCTAAGGGTGGATCCAAACCAACAGCAAGATGAGCAAGTAAAGCCACAAGCGAGCAATCATTTTCTGTGTGACATGAATCCACAGAGACTGGAGCCTACATTGCAGAGTGCAACTTTATGCAAATAAGTGATATCACTGGAGCAACTGGCAATTATTGGATCACGATGGGAAAGGCCTTGAAGAAGAGGCAGAGACACAAAAATGCAAGAGAAACTCAAAAGCAACTGCCATCTAGTAACAAGCAAGTCCCAGCCCCTTACAGTGGCTTGGCTTAGGGCTAGAGATGTAAATAGAGAGCGATGACCTGAGACATGTGCTTTTGTCTCCATATTTGTACATGTAATAATCTGTACAAAAGCAATGAGTCCATTTTAAAAAAAGATTCCAGTTAGATTGTCCCAGTAATACCACATGTGTCTGTGATCCATTTCAACATAAGGAAACAAAGAGCAATGTTTGCTTTTATCTAACATCCAACATTACAGTATATCTCTACATTTGTAGACCTAAAAGCCTTAAAAACCTGGTAAATCTTCTTGCTTTAGAGATTCTGGAGTGTAGTAGCTACAAGGTAAATAATTAGAGCTAATACCTTTGTGCTGTAGTTTTATCTCTTTTGATAAACATTTCCATGGTTCATGAAGAGTCAGGGATATGGATTTTTTTTTTTTAAGTTTTGTAAGGTATCACTCAGCAACTGTTGAATTAAAAGTGCCTATTGAAGTCTGATAAAGTTGAGATCTAGACTGTTGCTGCTCATATCTTAAACACTTTTTTTGACATTATGTCAAATAGAATGGTCATGTGACATTCAGAGATAGACGTTCACACATGACTATTCTTTTTTTACCCGACAGAAAGAAAGCAAGTTTTAACCGTTTGCATCTGGCTTCAACAAGATCAAGTTGAGAAGGAAACAACACTGTTCACTGAACAAGAATATGTCACACAAGTATGTTATTGTTCACATATCCACTACTAGAGTGAGGAGAAGAAAAAGAGAGAAAAAGAAAACTCACACAACCACTACAGTACAATAAACCCTGCTATGTAGGTTATACTTATTTCTTTGCATGTTTTTCTAATGCTTTCATAAAGTTTTAACAGCTCTGACGGTGACACAGGTCTGTTTTACCAGTAACATTTTACTTTTTCTTAATGCCACAACTGTTAAGCGTTGTTTCTTCTTTTACAAGTTTGTCTGAGACAAAACATCCATCTTTATTTTTCCTTTCAAAGCACATTTTAGTCACTCTGTGTGTCCCTCCCTCGTCCTGCTGCAGGTTCATGGAGCATGGTCATGATTAGGAGTTGTGTTAGCAGAACCAATGTAGAATAACCCACTTTAGTAATTCCTCAGTTCTCTGTTGTGCATGTTATGCATCAACATCTGTGCCCCTGATCCTGTTTTAAAGACTATGTTATACATAGTGCTTAAAGCGACCTTCTCTCATCATCCTGCACAGTTGTAGTAAATATGGCGTTACATATGTCACTCCCTGCCACACAATTTTAAATGAGCATCCCAGGCAACATTAAATCTTAATTGCTGGTAGCATGTGTGATAATGGAAAAAGCTGTTCTTTGTATATGTAAATCATAGGAATACGTTGCACACATAAATACCCATGTTGCGTTTTTGCAGCGCTAGAAAAAAACAAATAAAAAAACTCTAGTTTGAACAACTTTTCTATCACTACGCATTTGAAGAATAAGAAGTAATGGTACACAAGAAATACTCAAAACATTGTATATTTTGTTAGAGATGGGGTTAGAAGAAGGTGGCTATCTTGTTTGAGTTTCACTGTATGTCTTAAAGTCTAAATATTTTTCACACAAAAGAATGAAGCCCTAACAGAGTGCCTGTCTGATGTGTAGTGTATGTTTACACTGCGGCAGAAATGAGAAGTGTATCAAATAGATGGTGCAGGTCTGTGGCTGTTAGTTTGGTATTTCTGAAGTAAGACTGCTTGTGAAAGATGTGCACAGTTAGTGTATCAGCTCCTCAGGAGAACCTTCAGGGAAGTTCATCAGCTGGGCACTATCCAGCAGCTGAAAAGACAGTGCATTAGCCAACTCAGTGTCAGGTAAAGGGCACAGAATGAATTATAATCCCCAAAATAGAGCCTGGTGTTGGGCAGAGCAACGGTTTTATTTTCTGTGTACCTAAAAAGGAAAATATGAAGCAAATACTGAGTTGTGTGCATATGTGGAACGCACTCTAAGGCATGTGTAAGTTTATTTACAATAAAGTTAGTCTTAAATGTCCACAAAAAAGAACCCGAGTGACAAAACTGCATCAAAAACCTCAACAACAGACATGAGACATTGTAGGCACGGCTTTTGTGATTGCCATGCTTGTTGTATTACTAAAAACAACAATTTGTCATTCAGAATAACTTTATTAATCCCCAAGGGAAAATTCTGTTGTTAGGTCTTTTCAAATAAATCAGGCTTAATCTTTCATAGACTGATTGTTGTACAGTCTGTGTGGCATTCTGGCCTGGAGCTCACTGATCTCAGACGTCCACTGGCTGTTCTCTGTTGTTTAAAAGCCCAATGCAGGGGATTGTCTATGTTGTTCAATGTAGCAATGATCATGCTGTGTGTCTGTTCAGTTATAATTAAAATGTTTAGTGTACAATGTGAAAAGGAATGGAATGCAGCGAGAAGGACAAGTGTTTATTTACACCTGTGCTATCCCTCATCTGTGACTGGTGGCCAGATTTTCACTCTAGTCTGTGGTTGGCTCCTACTCTGTACTAATTTATACTAGGCACATGTATAAATTAAGATCTGTGAGTAAACAAGGTTTTGTTTGCACCAAACTCCTAAGATTTACTAATGTGACTTTTCTTGTAGCATTCCTTTTTGTTCCTCTGTTCTCAACTTTGTCTCCTTTTTTGCTAAACTGATCTGTTTTGTACATTTTAACTGAATAACTTTGTTCAATACCTTTTTAAAACATGGAGGAGTCAGATATGAAGGCAAAACACAAACACTGACCCCATTTTGTGGTGAATATCCAAGGTGTAGCTATGCATGACACTCCATACCCCACAGGTGACCTGCTCAGGTTGGCCATTGAAGGCTATTGTTGAAGTTTCTGATGCACTTTGGTCACACTGGTCTTTTTTGAGGTCTGTCTTATTTGTTCCTGAAATTAAGCAGTGGGTCCCAGTAAAGACAGGAAACCAGGGGAAAAGAGAATATTTGACACTTAAAGGTGATTTGACAGTAAAAAAAAAATAATTAATGTACAGTAAAAAAAAATCTGCGTAATGTCTTTGCAACACTTACTAAGGTTAACCACCATCTTTTGAGCCCCTTTTAGATGGAGTCCTGTACATTTGCATGGTTACTTTTGCTATTGCTACATCTGTGGACCATGTATTTCTCCAAGATCCTGAATTAGCAGATGCTGAATACATATTATCACTTGCTAAGCTTAGCCTTCAAACTGCACAAACCAATTGTATTCCTTATAGCTTTACAAAATACATTAACGTCATGAACCCTCCCAATACAAACACATTAAAAACTCTCATTTGGCCTCCCATACAGTTCTATATGAGCAGCCCGGCCCTGCCTTTTCTCCCAGAGGCCAAAGCCCTTTAAAGGTGTCCCACTGCGGCTCTTATCGCTGACCAACAGCTGAACCTGCTCCATGAGTCCTTTATGATTCCATGACTAAATAAAGAGGTGACAGTGCCCCTGGGGACTGGGACCTCTCCACATCTTGCATGGCATTATTATTACCATATCCTATCATTATCCAGCTTTGAAGAGAAAAGATAAAATTTCACTTCAATTTTATTGTTGTATTTTTTCATTATTTTTTCATCACAGAAAGTGACCATCACCACACAAAAAAAAAAAAAAAAAAAAAAATATATATATATATATATATATATATATATATATATATATATATATATATATATATATATATATATAATATTGTATATTAAGCAATACCCTGCTATGGCTCTTTACCTCAAAAGGGACACAGAGGTTTGTGCACTAACGGAACCTGTAAAACGGCAAAGAAAGCAACAAGTCCTGCTTGGGTTCTGTACTTTTTTTTAATTGTATTAATACATCGGGTCTTATTCTTGCCTGTAGAAGACAGGTCTAAACTAAGGGGCCATTTACACAACGGGTTTTGCCAAATCTGCAATGATTCTGTTGCAGATTGACCCCTCGTTCACACAACAAAAATGCTAACTTTTGAATCCAGCTCAGGAGGTGTTTTGTTTAATTGGGGCTGCCACTCCTCTCTCAAGTAAACTGTGAAGTGGGCACAACCAACGACTCTACAGAGGTGGGGGAGCAGAAGTAATAAAAGAAAACCCACCCCCTTCTGGTCTGGCATATGTACTACAATATTTTGTGTTTTGGGTGCCTCCATGTGGACGCGGTTTGTGTTGTTATGTTGTTATGTCAACACAAATTGGCAACAGAATGAACGTTTTTGACAGAAATTGACAGGAACCATCATTGTCTATTATGCCTAGTGACCAACAGTATTATGATGCATTGTGGGAAACATTCAGACACCACTACAATACGGTATAATTACTAATTTTTGGAGAGCTCAAAGGTTTTACACTTATTTGTTATTTGCTAATTAGATATTTAGATCAATTGTAAAACTTACTGGAGTTTAGTGCAATATTGTGGATCCTAGATATTTTGGATCAAATTACTCTTTAAAAGATCTACCAATGCTTGAACGGGATATTCTGGCCCTGAAGCATAATGTTTGACTTTGACTCAGTAAGTAAACACTTTACAGGTTCACTGCATCTCTGCTTATTGATACAGGCCCCTGTCTCTGTTAGTGAGTCCGCTCTGAAGAAGTAGTTTGTGTAAATTTCCTCCAAAGTCAACACTCTCAAACAATCTCCATACCTAAAACCACTCTTAGACTATTGGGAGTAATAAAGTCCAGAAACTGCAATTACGCCAATGTTTCAAAGTTAAAGCAGAGCACACAAATTCCCTCATATTTGACCAATGTTTATTTAGCTCATATCTTCGGGGTTTTTATTAAAATGGCTCCCAGTGAAGCCCTTAAGCATGGATACAGCCGTGGAACACCATCAGATTAAACTTTAATCCTGTTGGAACACTCTTGGTCTGATGCTAATGTTGCCTTGTTCCCCTTTGGTCAAACTCAAACATGGGTCTGAATGTGAAATGAGCAGTTCCTCCAGACTCGCCGTAGGTTGGTGTGAGGGCGACTTGGGCCGGACACCCAGGGAGCCTGCTCAATCTCCTGCACCTAATTAACATGTTGCTTTTAATTAGCTGTCACTGGGCTGAAACTAAGGCTGTGCTAATGGAGATTTGTACAGAGCCTGGTAAACTCCAGAGAAACATTTGGCCATTACAAAGCGTTCATACATAAACAGCTTTAGCAGCTTTTGTACTCATTAGGCTTTTCTCAAATGGACAGAAACTGTTTGATAGTGGAAACCAGATTTATTCAATCTAGGATGTTTTAATTCATCTGTAAGTACTTTGTACAAGAGCAGCAAACAATCTTCACTTGTTAACATTTCAAAATTATAGTTTTCTTTTAGCCTGCATTGTGTTATTAACCCACTTCCCAATTCACATATACCTATGTTTATGTAATGTGAGAAGTCATAATTGCAGATAATAAAGTACACTTTAGAAACGCCACAAACTGATGAAAGGTAAATGAATGTTGCAGTTGCATTTTGAAATCCATGGTTGGCTAATACAGTGGTCCCTCGTTTATCGCGGGGGTTACGTTCCAAAAATAACCCGCAATAGGCAAAATCCGCGAAGTACTCAGCTTTATTTTTGACAATTATTCTATATGTTTTAAGGCTGTAAAACCCCTCACCACACACTTTATACACTTTTCTCAGACAGGCATTAACATTTTCTCACATTTCTCTCTTGTTTAAACACTCTCAAAGTTCAAACCTTAGCATCTTCCTCTGTCTTTTAGGTGCGACCGCAGGTGCCTTTGTCGGTGCAGAACGTTTCGTTGACATTGTGGGTTTTGTCGAGAAAAGTTGCAAACATACAGCACTTCAGAGTCACACTGCTAGCAATCAAACATTTATGTAAATTTGGCAAGCTGAACGCATTCTGTACTGTACAGGAGACACGGCACGGAGGAGATTGATTGACAATGGCCTACAGTCCCTTAGCCAATCAGGACGCAGAACACAATGGCCAGTTCTCCCTTAGCCAATCAGGACGCAGAACAAAATACGCGTTCATAGGCTGTAAAAAAAAAAAAAAAAACATGCAAAATTGCACTAAAAAAATCCGCCAAACAACGAGACCGCAAAAGGTGAACCGCGTTATAGCGAGGGACAACTGTACTCGCTCTCAAAGTGTTTTACATGAACCTTTCATTCACCTGTCCTCACACACACGCTCTCATTCATACTTCACTGTCACTTAATGCACGTTAAAGTTCAATGTCCAGTCCAAAGACACTTTTCTCACATGCTCCCCAGATGGAATCAAGGTTATTCCACCCGGACTCTCCCTGATCTGTGCGTTCACACGTTTGCTGAATGTGCACATTATCTTATATAATCTGTGTTCATACATGCATACATAATACTGAGAAGCGGTATTTTTCAGATTGGTTGTGTTTTTCAAACTATGTCAGTCCAGAGGCAGATTATTCTACGTCTGTTGGTACTGGCCCCTCTTTTCTGATTGGTTGTATGTCCATCCACTTGCGGTCAGATGCATTTTATACTGTATACACTGGTTCCAGACACCTGGCAGGCTTCTGATTTACAGGATTTCCAGGTCAATATTTCTAGTCTAATGTTGTAGTCCTTATGAGAGAGTAACAGTCAATCCCAGGTTAGGGCTGACATAGTTGTTCTGCATTTCACGTAGTTTATACCACAAGCATAAAATAGTAAATGTTCTTGGAGACTGGATTCTCTGATTGATTGAGCAGACTCTAAAAGGAACCATTTGCGTTTCATTGCTTTATTTCTGAGACAAAAGACCCAAATGGAGCTAATTGTTTCACACCCAACTGACTTTTTATAAAAGTTTTTTTTTTGCAGTCATCAAACCCAGGCAGTTAGACAGAATCCAACCCACATATTTTTGTCCAAGAGTGAATTTCCCATTTATTTTATTTCAGAGAGACAGGCTCGTTAGATTTTTGCAGCCGTCTGAAATCTCCTTTTAACAGTGACATAAATGCCGTCGCTACTTCTTCAGCTCTATTACTTCATTAAAGACCAAAGTGAGGCGCTTCAAAGCAGTGTCATCAAAGTTTGGTCTGTGGGAAGACGGTTCAGAGGGAGCCAGGGATAACAGGCTTTTAATGGAGAGCCCTGCGTTCGATTTTCTTAGATGCAGTTGGGCGCTGAACGACTGCTGATGTGTGACCAGACAGATGTATTGCACTTTTGCAGATCTATCAAAACGTCATATTTGTCATCCTCCATGGCTTTGATAGTGGATAAGAAAGCGTTCAGTGTCGCCATCAGTGAAATCAAAGATGCCCTGCCATTCTAAACCCATAGGATGTTGTTTAGTACTTGCATATGAATTCTATTGCGTAGAGAATCTAAAAGGTGTGTGCAATAGTGTCCTTTTTTGAACTTCAATATTTAGGGGTGTCTCTCGGTCAGGCAAAAAGCAGAAAACTGAGACACGCAAAAACAGTGGTGATCGGCCTAATGCATTATTAGAGTACTCAGCTTTCATTTTTGGAGTACTGAGTAACTTACATGCAGATTTGTAACACACTGAGTAAGACGTTGTGTTGTGTGTCTTGGCTTTCCCCTCACTCACCTGCCTCGTCCTTCCTTTTGCTCGGAGCATATGAGCCAGTTGGGCCGGTGCCAGCAGTGAGATCTCAGTGGGGCCCATCCATATGGCCATCATGTTCTGCAGTCATTACAGGGCCATTTAACACATCTAATTGTTCAACATTTGACACGTTGTCAAGACAATTAGTTGAGATTATTCCTGCAGAAGACGTGTTGATCTCATCACAGACGGTGGGATGTGTTTACAGGAGAGGAACTATTCTTCATGAAACTACCTGCTGCTTGGTTCAATAGAAAATGCCCTCTCAGCTTTCAAATATTGTTCATGATTGGTACTCTATATTGCATACTGTTATTTATAATATTGGGGTTAAAACAGTGGTGTCAAACTCAAAGTGGTGAGGGGCCGCGATAGTTAATAAGAATCATTTCAGGGGCCAAAGGAGATCAAATTTTGAATGTGAGATTACATCTTCATTTGTGAACAAGTTTTACTAAGATTTGAACAGGTTTTAGTTGGATTTGACAGATTTTAGTTGGATTTGAAAAGATTTGAACTGGATTTAAACAAGTTTTAGTTGGATTTGAACAGGATTTAGGTGGATTTGAACAGATTTTAGATGATTTGAAAAGGTTTTAGTCAGATTTGACCAGCTTTTAGTTGGATTTGAACAGGTTTTAGTTGGATTTGAACAGAATTTAGATGGATTTGAGCAGGTTTTAGTCCGATTTGAAAAGGGTTTAGTTGGATTTCAACAGGTCGTAGAAGGTAGTAGGTTAATCTTTGTAGCAATGTAAGAAAAAATGTAAAAAACACACTAAGTAGTACATCAAAGGATTCAAAAAATCCTGATTATGTCTTCTATATTTGGGTTTGGTGGTTTTGTTTTGATCTGAATTTTCTGGTCAGATTGTCTGCAGAATGTATATTTAATGGATCATTTGTATTTGGGCTGTATTAGGACATTTATTAATCACCTCCCTTAGTTTCTTGCATGTACCTTAGCTTTCTTTCATGTGTGAACTATGAACAGCCCGGTCTCATCTGGACTGTCCTATGACCAGGTCACATTACATGCATGCATGCATAATGTTAACACGTCAGTCCCACTAACAGACATGTTTTAGGACAGACAGCTCAGTGACCTCCCTGTGCTCCATTAAAGCCTTGTAGCAGCTCAGACTCCTTTGGGTGTCATTCTGTGTCAGCGCCCAGTATGAGCTGTGCATGTCCTTTACACATGAGCTCACTCTTAAACAGCTCAATGTCTCCTCAGTGACTCTGCACTGGAAAGAGAATGTCATGTTACAGTGTGACTGCGCTTATATTCCTCAATAGACACAAGGCAAGTTTAGACAATGGGAGACCAAAGTTTCTGTCCAAAAAAGTTGATGGTTGAGTCCCATTCTGTTTGATAAGCACCATGGAGTGCTGAAAAGAGAATGGTTAAGAATGTAGGTCTAATATAAATATAATCTGTAAGTTTGGAAACCTAAAAAAAAGACCAAGTAACTCAAAAATGACCTGGAGAGGTTGATTTTTCTGAATATTTTTGAGATTGTAATTTCATATTATTTTGTATTCTAGGTATTCTTCAAACAACAAGTTTATTTAATTATCTTATTGAAATGTTTAACTTATCTTTTCCAAATTTTAAGAAATTTTACGTTTTGTATGACTACTCCAAGTTTACACACAGATAGTTCAAGAATGATCCGCATTCCTTTCCAATGGCAACTCATGTTGGTCACCGTTTTGATCAACTGTAACCCTTAGACACAGTTTACCCGTCATAACAAATAACATATAATAGTAATAATGATAATAATAATAATGTTATTACCAGGGGCCCCCAGCAAGTTATTTGATGTTAGTAGGGGAAACCAGAGTACCCAGAGAAAACCCAGCATGGGGAGGACACGTTAACTCTCATCCGGCCCAGGAGTCAAACTCTGGGTCTTCTTGCGGTGAGACGACAGTGCTAACCTGTAATCTATACGTAATCTGTAACATGCTGCATGTGTTTTCTTCTGGTGCAACATTTCAAAAGGGGCTAGATCAGGGGTGTCAAACAATTGGCCCATGGGATGATTTTGGAAAGTGTGAAAATGACATAAAAGACATCAGCTGCAATTTATAAATACAAGTAGCTGCTATCCCTAATATTTTCACTGGGGTCACACCGTTTTAGGTAGAGTAGTGGGCATAACACAACACTGAGACCCAGAACAGAACAGCAGATGGCAGCAATGCACCAACTGGTTCTATAGGTTTTGCCATTTTCCTATTTTTCCTATTTTTCGTAGAACCCCCATTACCCACAACGTCTTTGTCAGAACGGAGAAAAGTAGACACAGGATGTAGAGTTTTCTAAGGAAAATAAACGACTTTGTATTTATCCATTGAAGAGAATGGAAAGCCTATGTGCTTGGTGTGTATGCAGCAAGTTTTAGTGCTCAAGAAATATAGTAATGGGTGCTTGTGAGTGTCTCAGACTGGAATCCCACTTAAGTCGCTACAGACAGGGACTTGCGACTCGACTCGGACTTGTGGTCCAAAAACTCGGACTCGCAGTTTGAGACTGTGGACAATTAATCTTTTCCCACTGGGCACTGGCTTGCTTGCTCGCTCCCGTCACTTCTCTGAGCCAAGAGTGCGATGACAGTTAATGATTTGTTTTACTGCGCCAACAAAACTACTTAAAACATGTTCATGTTTATTTTATTTAATATGGGACAGTGCAGATTAATCAACAAAATATGACAGATTTAGCCACAGGGGCTAATTTTCATCTGTAGTCCCACGGCAGGTTGATGGTTGAAATACATACAGCAAAACATCACTGTTACAAAAGTCAATATTAGAGCAGTTTAGCAAACATATGATTAAAAAATAAATAAAAAATTAAAAATATATATATTTTTATGGCGCAGAATCACAACAACTCAAAGGGCTCAAAGGGCTAAACAAAAACAAAAGACAGTAAATATACAAACAGGTTGAGCAGGACAACATCCCCTGTCCTTAGACCCTCCATCAGGGTAAGGAAAAACTCAAAAACCCAGCAGGAAAAAAGAGAAACCTCAGGGAGAACCACAGAAGGAGGGATCCACTCCAAGGATTTACAGGCTGTGCAATAGATGTGTCCAGGACAGTCACTGATAAATAGTACATCATATGTACAAGTGAATGTGTCATAGTGGTACAAGTCTTGTGCCACTATGACACTCATCATGGAGGAAAATAAAACAGCTGCAATTGAAAAGAGAAGATACATTTTATTTAAAAATTTGCATTGTTATTATATATTATTATATTACATGCATTATTATGGTATGTGTTGTACAGCAAATACGAGTGATCATGAGACTAATGGTTGTTTGTCTCAGTTTTATGATTAAATTGAGGTTCTAGAGCAGAGTGCATTCTAGAGTTTGAGGAATTTTCTTAAAAAGTACATAAATGTTAAATATTGGATTATTATGGTATTCTAATTATGATATCCAATTATCTGGGGTAGCAAATGCATCAATTTTAATATGGGTCATTTTGGACCCATCAGAGGAGACAGGGCCCAGGACCTTGCGCATCAATGGGTTCAGCAAAATTACATTGCACATTTTCAAATTACCTACTTTAGTAAGACTTAGTTATTTCCATGTTTAATTATTGGCATGTAATAGAAGGTTAACAGTTTTGTGAGAATCAAGGAAGTGAAAGCTATTCCACTGGTTGTGGTCATACAGTACAAGAGAACTCAGAAGTCAGAGTGTTTCTATTTCTTTGGGAGTAAACATCATTGACTTGATTGTGTGAGAAACATAGACTCATTTTACACAGATGATGTACAGTTACAAACCAAAGGGACAGTTCACAGGTTCTGCAGAAGCTGGGATGGTCCAGTCTATAGCAGATCACTGTCAGTGAGCAGATCCCTCACAGTGCTTCCTACAACAGCAGTGGAGTTAAAGCTGCATGTATCTATCGCCTGTTTGACCTTGACACAGTTCCCTCATAAAGTTGTAATTCACTGTTGAAAGACATGCTCAGCACTATTATAAAAATATAATAACAGACTGTATTACTTTATCTACAAAATATCAGCCTTTTAAGAGTGAAACCTCCTCCACCTACACATGAGACCTTTACAGAAGTGCAAAGGAAAAATGTACTTGTATTGTATAGTGGTGCAGTACAGTAACATGTTTTTGTTCTCCTGAGCTTTTTAACGTTTCATTATGAACAAAAATGAATAGATGACATCACACTGACCTCACCTGGACACTTCTGTGTCACTGCGGATTGTGTGTTTATCCATTATGATGTTTTGAATAGAGAAATATTGCGAGGAAGAAGGTTAGAGTATGTAGAATTAAAAATACGATCCCCCTTTTTATTCTAAAGTCCCCAGTGAAAGACTGAATGAATTTTAGATTTGCTTTACGCCTGACCTGCTCCCTTTCAATGACACATGAACAAAAAGATATGTGAGGAGAGGGCCCAGGTAGGATGAAGGACAGAGGGAATAAAGGAAAGGGTGGAGCGGGAGATGGGGAGATAAGGGGGTGCAGAGAAAATTATAGGAATAAGGGATGATGGGGGGAGCATTGACGGGATGTGGACAAGGTCTAGACAAATGGCTCCTGGGGCCACAATGATATCAGTATAGGTTTTTGTTTGGTTTCTGTCTGAATGACTTTTGGTACAAAGAGGAGGAGCCAGGCGTGCTCAGATCTGGGACCAGGCTAAAAGCACACATCTACTGTGTTTGGAGTCTAAAGTCCCTTTTACACACTGTTCTTGGTAGATAACAAAGGGGGCCATGGTGTATAAACATTTAAACACAACCTTTTTTTCTTGAATTTTAAAAGCAACTGGGAGCCAGTGTAATGCAGTGAGAACAGGAACAATATGCCTCCCTATATACAGAAAGTAACAGTATTCCAATCCATTTTTGATGAAGATTGTCACTTTTTGCATGTTCCTCTTGTACTCAGACCCACTTAGCTGTCCCCTTTAAACTTGGGGCTTAGGTATGTGCCCGGTTTGCCTTCTTGCAATACCTTGCAACTATAGACCCCTCTTTGTTTTCAGCCTTTCATTTTGAGTTAATCAATTGAAATGAATGTGATGTAAGGGCTTTTATTCGATACACTGCACAACATGTGGTTATATGTGGTTGCACTCAAATTGAATGCACCTAGTCCATTAGCCGGCCCCTCCGGTCCATGACCCATGTGACCTTCTCAGTGATTATGTGTCATGATGGATGTGCCCAGGTAGGAGTATTTAATCACACTGATAGTCATGATGGAGAATTTACTGCCTGGGACTGGCAGTGTGGCAGTGACATATGTTCACACACAGCTGACACGTATACGCACATGTTCTGCCGATGTTCGCTGTTTTTAAATGTGCTTCAGTAAAGGCTTCGGCTGCATTCACACACTTTGAGCAGTTTAAATTGTGTGAAATTTTGTAATAAACAGTGTTATGGAAAACAATACCTTTACATTTACATAGAATGCAGTAGGAGAAACTATGGGCTTTTCCAAGTGTAGTGATTCACAGTTGAGTTCAGTTCTCTTCATTACATTGAAGGATCTAAATACAATACTTTGCTTTTGCACGCTCATGTGCTTATGCTATTATCCAACAGTTATTGGTGAAAGAAAAGAGTTAACAGAAGATGACTGAACCATTTGTTTCTTCAACAGTGTATTTTAATTTTGAGTTCTTTGTTTTTATTCTATATCAATATATATAGTCTATTGGCCCTACTCCTGTATATTCTACAAATACAGTGTAACAATTTAAGAGTTATTGGTGCAGATCTTGATTTTTATAAATTTTTCAATTATTACATGTAGTGTCTAAATTGAGAAATTTTAGTCATAAATAAATAAGCATCAATGGACTCAATGTAATGGCCACTTACACTCAACACTAATTGGTTTTCAGATAATGAATATGGCATAAAAACCTTATGAGCTGATTAGCTCCTATTCCATGCACTGTCAATACCATCATTGGAGTTGACTAGTAAGATATGATACTTTATATACACAATATTTGGCATAGAAAATTCCATAATCTGTTGACAAACAGTCACTGCACTGTATGTTCTTCTACTTTACACAGCATGGGGTTTTAGACAAGGTCAACATTATTATCATCAAAACTGAGATGGTCCAGTGATTCTTTGTCTCCGTGTTTTGCCCTTTACAATGGAAGAACATATTGTAGGTCAGCTGTGCCAGATGGTCTCGGAGTTTTGTCAGTATAACTCTTCCAAAAATATGAATTTGAAAGCTCTGGCAGACCTTTCTAAATGTAGCACCCACCCAAAGCGTGTTCATTTATTCTGTGCCGCACCTGTGTTAAATATGGGTTTTGTTGGATAAAGGTCAGCTGCTTATAGAGGAAGCACGGTCAGCACGGTTCACAAATTACTGCAGTCCTGCTCAGATCTGCTGGACCTGACTTTGCATTCATGTACTACAGACCTGCACCATTTCTTATGGTTCAGAGGTGTAGAGCATAATGCAATTTCATACTGCTGTCAGTGTTGCCAGTAAATAGTAGCTTTCACATGCATAGGGCAGCCTTGTTTTTTCGGCTACACATGTAATATACACTGACGGGCAAAACCTGCCAACCGGAATTAGATATAATTTATATTGAAGGTTTCTGTCCAGCTGAGGGCACTGTGTCAGTAAGATAGGCATGATTCTACAGATCTCAAGTCTAAGAACCATAAAACCATTCTGAGAATGTACTGTATATTTGGCTTTAATGTTAATAGTAACACTTTGTTTTACCATACATCATGCACTGTCAATCCAAAACAATGAAATGACCAAAAGAAATGCATACAGGAGAACATCTCGGGTTACTTGACTGTAACCATGTTCCCCGAAACAGTGGAAATGAGATGCTGTGTAGCAAACACTATGGGAACAAGAATACCCGCTGGTGGTCCGTAGCACAAAAAGAGCTGCTCTGACTTACGCCACTGACCAGTGCGGTGGACATAATTCCGGAGATCACTCACTGGACACAGTAAATAAAACTTCTCCTGCTCCTGCGTAATAAACGGCAGAGGACAGAGGGCTTCAAGAATAACAGGGTTCAGAGGAGAGAATGGAACCTTCAGGAGATAATTAGGGTGAGGATGCAAGATGACCTTGACCAGGCCCGGGGCAAAGTCTAGGCAGGATGGTGAAACTGACAGAGCCAGTAAATCCCCAATTCTCTTTAGAGAAGTAATGGCTGTCATAAAAAAACAACTTCAGAGTCAGGAACCTGACAGGTTCTGACTCCAATGGTTCAAAAGGGGCAGCAACCAGACCATCAAGTACAACAGCTAGGTCCCAAGTAGGGACAGTCACTCTAGCAGGTGGCCTCAGCCGTTTAGCCCCTCGAATGAAGCGGGCAACTAGAGGGTGTCTCCCTACTGGCACCCCATCAATCAGAGCATGGCTAGCTGAAATGGCTGCCACAAAAACCCTGAGTGTACAAGGGTGCATGCCCGAGGACAGTTTTTCCTGCAGAAACTCCAGCACTGAAACACTTAGTGAACAGGGTCTGCATGGTGTGTGAAGCACCAGGATTCAAATACATGCCATTTGAGGGCATAGGTCCTCTTAGTAGAGGGAGCCCTAGCACTCAAAATAGTGTTTACAACAGGGGTTGGGAGTCCCATATGCCTTAATTGGTCCCCCTCAGGGGCCAGACACATAGGTTCCAAAGCTCTGGCTGGGGATGAAACACAGTCCCCTGCACCTGAGAGAGGAGATCCCTCCTGGTCGGAATAGGCCACGGTGAACTGTCGAGGAGAGATATCAAGTCGGAAAACCACACTCTGGTCGGCCAACAGGGCACTATTAACAAAAGGCGGGACCTGTGTCGGCGGACCTTCGCCAGGACTCCTGGCACAGTCCTCGCCACACATGGGCCATCGTGTCCAGACCCAGGGGAGCTGGAGGAGTCAGAGAGAAACAGAGGGGACATTGCGTAGTCTCCGATGAAGAGGTCCACCTCCGCCTTGTAAAATTTCTCCCAAATCTGACTCACTATTTAATCTTATGTCACCTGTCTGACACAAGTCTGACCCCACATTCATATGCCCAGGGATATAAATCGCCCTGAGGGAGAGGAACTTGTCCTGAGCCCAAAGCAGAAGCTGCTGCGCTAGCCAGTTCAGGCAGCACGAACGCAGTCCGCCCAGACGATTTATACAAGAGACCACTGCTGTGCTGTCCACACGCACTAGGACATGGTGACCCCTGAACTGTTGGAGGAAGTATTTCAGAGCCAGAAATACAGCCTTCTCGAGGCATTGATGTGCCACGCGAGATAAACCCTGAGCTGGACGGCCATCTAAGACCGCACCCCAGCCCATGAGGTATGCGTCCGTCTTTAGCATCCTGCAACGACAACATGGACCTAGAGTGGGACCCAAAGTGGGGTCTCAACCACATAGTACGAAGTACGAGTACAAAGCCCTTGGCACGTAACCTTTAGTCGCCTCAAGGGATTGGCTCTCGGATGAAATCCCCTGGCACGAAGCCACAGCTGAAATGGTCTCATGTACAAAAGGCCCAAAGGAACCACTGTGGACACGGCTGACATGAGACCCAAAATTCTCTGAAAGAAGCATAAAACGACTTCCTGGTCTAGCCTGAACTCCTTCAGAGCTCTCAGAATGGACTCGACACATGCAGGAGACAGACACGCCTGCATCTCGGTTGAATCCCAGACCACCGCCAGATACGTGGTCCTCTGGGCAGGAGAGAGAACACTTTTCTTGGCATTGAGTCTCAATCCGATATTGGTATGCTTCTTCCCCGAAAGCGAACCCCAGAAATTTCCTGTGCCGTGGCAGAATTTCTATATGAAAATATGTGTCCTTCAGATCTATGGTGACAAACCAGTCGCCTAATCGGATCTGGGACACAATCATGTTTATAGTCAACATTTTGAATTTGAATGCCTTGAGGAAGTGGTTCAGGCCACGAAGATCCAAAATTGGGTGTAACCCCTGTCCTTTTCCAGAACAAGGAATTACTGGCAATAATAACCGGATTGCCTGTCTGCCAGAGGGACATGTTCTATGGCCCCTTTGTCCAGGAGAACCTGCAGTTTCTGAGTCAGCACGCAGAGGGCAATATGCAAACTGAATCCTGTAGCCCCTCACGACGGTCCCAAGGGGAGATATGTGGCAGTGATTTCCAAGCTGGGGGTTGGGACACCACGGTCCTGGGCGTGCAGTGTCAGGACTTATTTTTTCTCCTCAAAATGATTGTGCGCAGGTCCACTTTCTTCGGAGCAGCGTGGCGGTCAGCCCCCCAGGTCTTACGAGGGGGGGTACAATCTGCTACACTCTCCTTCTGGGCTGCACGCCTAGATTGGGCTGGACCTGATTGGGTCCCAGGGTCTGAGCACGGCGGGGGAGGAACGTTACAAAAGCCTCCTCATAGTGTTTAGCCTCTCAGAATCTCATGACGACAGCGTTTACCGCGTCATCAAAGAGACCCGAGGGGGAGACTGGGGCATCAAGAAGAAAAGTGTGGTCCTTCTCCTTGATGCCCGTGTGGTTGAGCCACAGGTGCCTCTCTGTAGCGACCAAAGCAGCCATAGAACGGCCCGGGCCGTCTGCTTTGTCCCTCTGAGAGAGAGGTCAGTGGCTCGGTGCAGCTCTAAAAACGCCTCCTGATCTACAGACCCCGCCACGCTCAGATCCTGTAGCAGGTCACCCTGATATGCCTGCAACACAGTCATAGTGTGCAGCTAAGCACCAGTCTGACCCGCTGCTTGAAACGTCTTCCCCACCAGCGATGACGTAACACGGCACAGCTTGGTGGCGAAGGTCAGTGAGAGGTAGCCCACGAGCGCCTCTTCAACCTGGGGCATCGCCCATAGCCCCGCGTCCCCCTCCCAACAACAGTTGAATATATCAACGTTGATGGAATAAAGACACAGGAGGAATAAGGATTACTCCACGAGCGAGCGAGCTCCTCATGGAGATCATCAAAGACGGGGATTGACCACCGCTGAGATCTCTCCCTCTGGCCACTCGACAGAAACCTGTCATCCAGTCTGGAGTGTTTGGGGGAGCCCTGGTCCTGTGGTCAATCAATATTGAGCCGTGCCACCCCTGGTGACAACCTCGAGCAATTCCTCAAAAGCCACATCAGGGCGGGAGCAGCGCTGCGAGGCAGAGGTGGCCAGGGAAGAGGCGTCATCGAGACGCTCGGGGGAAGCACTGATGTCTGTCTCATCTGGCCAGAGCGCAAGGGACAGAGAGCCCTCTGATCCCGGCGTCTCAGCCAGTTCTACACGCGACCCCCAGGGTCTAAGCGGAGGAGCACCGGCCCGCCCCTTGTCCTTAAGGAACGTGAGCCAAGCACGCAAGACTTTTATGGGCAGCAAGTCACAGTGCTCGCACTCCCCCACTAGCCCGCGTGTTCCTCCCCCAAACACTCAAAACAGAAGTCATGATTATCCTCATTAGAAAACAATCTCTGACAAGTAGGCACGGCACGCACAACTTTCCACCTTTTTTTTTTACAAGTTTTTCACAGACTTGACTTCTCTCACACAAGACACAAGTGATGCAGTCTTTCAGACAAACTTGATCTGAGGACACCTCCTGTCACATGTCTTTTATATCCTCTGAGTGCAATCAACCAGGTGCGCCCAATCTCCCAGGTGCTGGTGATTGAGCAGAGGGCATATATACAGGCCAATTCTTGGCGCATTTGACACACAAGCTTCACAACCGGTCTGACAAACAATGTTTCCCATAGCGTTTGCTACTCAGCATCGAAGTATAGCTTTTGAAGGGGAACTCTAAATGTGTGAGTGTGTGAGAGAAAAGGGATGAACAGATGGCTGACCCCGCAGATGGAAAGTCAAGAATCTGCTTGTTTTTACTGAAATGTCACAACAGTGAAATGGGTTTTTATAGAGCCTCCATCAGAACGCAGCAGCACCTCCAGGAATAGTCATGGGGCTTTGGAAATGAGACCCCCACACTGAAGCGCAGAGGCAATCACCAGAGCAGCGTTTAGGTCAGTGCACTGCTGACACTGAGGGGTGGGGGGGCTACAGAGGGGATGACCTGAGAGAGAAACATGCAGAGAAACCACAGGTAAATGGAGAGGAGAGCTTTTAGTGGAGATTTTTCAGCAAATACTCTCTCTGAACTTGACACAAGATCACAGAATGTACACATTGGATTTTGCTGTTCACATGAATTTTAGTTGTATATTTATAGTTACAATGGATTGTACTCTGCAATACCACAGACCAAAAACAAGTGGGCGCAGTGGCTCAGGTGGTAGAGCAGGGCCGTCCAACAACCGAAAGGTTGGCGGTTCGATTTCCGCCCCCTCTTGTTCATACTGTCGCTGTGTCCTTCGAACAAGACAATTCACCTGCAGTGTGATTGGAGATGGCTGTGAGAACCTGGTGTATGGCCCACCTCTCTCTCTGCCCCAGGTGTGGATGTGAGTGAATGGGGTGAATGGAAGCCTGATGTAAGCATGGGTGCCTGAGAAGGGTGTAAAAATGGTTATATAAATGCATGCCATTTACCAATTTATTGCCTCTAGTTTACAATCAGTTGGATAAAAACTTGCTGGCAGCAAGTGACATGTGTTCACTTAGTGTTACTACTCATCCATCCTGAAAGGGTAAGTTTTGTACCATTTCCGAGTGAACACTACTGCGATTCATTTGTGGTAAGAAAACACGGACAATGTGACAAACTAAAGGCAGGAAGCAGGCCGAAGTAACATGTTATGTTCCTTTGGTTATTGTCTCCTGGAACAGGTACACTGCTAGTGATTGAAACTAAAAAAGCACATTTCTAATTTACATAAATGAGCAGAAATGATCTCACTATTCTCATATTTGTGCAATTACTGCTGCTCCTTACTAATGCAGCTGTTATTTCTCAGATTTTTGCTCTGACAGTCTCAACCCCTCTCAGATATGCAATGCCAACGACAGGACCAGAGATACTACTTTATCATATCCCACCAGTGTTGTACAGTTGAGCATGTAGTGAGCTCCAGAATCTTTGTCTTTGCAAAGTCACATTTCAAAAACCTAGGAAAAATTGATGATCATATGACTAAATTAAGCCTAAAGTGGTTGACAAATAAACCTCCATAAAAATATATGATCAAATATGTGGTGTGTTTTTGCACATTGTAGTGTCAAACCATTAATGCCTCTCTAAATGTACATACGTAACTAGCACTTATATTCATTGCTTATGAATAAACTGAAGTGAACTTTAAATTCAGCTTTTACCATTGTTTTGTGAAGAAACCCCCACAAAAAAACTAAACATTACTGGTGTCCACACCAAGGTGACTTAATAGCTTGCTACAGCCATGTACCCCACAACCAAGAAGCATAAAGGGGGCTTGTATATGATATACTCCTGGTAGGTTTGCATGGTTTGTCAGAGGGAAACGTAAAACTGCAGCAGCTTTATCAACTACTCAATAAAAACATGTCTAAGGATTTTTGTTGGTATTTTTATTTAGCCATCTTCTCTGATCTTCTCATTTTCTGAGAAGTCTCTATTGTTTACCCAGCTTCCTACGACTAAAACATCTGCGGTTAACACCCAGCCTGCTGTTGCACTCCTCCTTTCTCCTTCTGTGTTTGTGTCTCTGTTTAATGGCTGCCTACAATCATATCCTGTTATTGGTTTAAATAAATAAATCTAAGTCAAAGAAAACATACTTACTCTGCTGAGTGGAATAACTACTTTTTTTTTTTTTTTTACCAACCCATCAGTTCCCTGTTCGTCTGCTGTCGCCATGGAAACATCTCACTTGTCCAAAAAAAAAAAAAGAAGATGACTATTGATCAGTGGCAGTCATTAAAGTCGGACCATCAGTGCACTGCTGTGAAGCAGGTGCAGGCTTTTAATAAACACTTCTCCTTTTGCTGGTGTTTTTTCCTCCTACAAACCTTTTTTTCTTGTTTTTCATGATTTCCCTTTTAAAACCAAACAGAAAATGGAAACAAAGCAAGAAAGAGATGTTTGTGGGCCATTGTTTCCCACAGACTTACAAAATGCCTGTAGCTTATACCTAAAAACATAAAAAACTTTTAACTATTCCAATAGTTAAAAGCAGAATAATCACTATTTATGTAAAATAACAATGGGGAGTTTTGGTTAGAGCAAACCAGTTTGAACATTCTTGAGATCGTTGTTGCGACCAAGTTATTGAATTTCTAATTCATTTTCATTCTTAATTCCTAGGGGACAATTCATTGTTTGATCTCTTTTGAATAAATTGAAAAGCAAATTAATTGATTCACACTTCATCTGCTATAGACTGACTGTACAGTTGTACAATTTTTAGTTGTACAGATTACAGTCGTAATGCAGGAGCTCCAAAACCTAGGTCACATTTATTAAACATTAGCAATAATTTTTTTAATTCATTTATTTTCTACCGCTTGGTCCCTGTTCGGGGTTGTGGGTGGCTGGAGCCTATCCCAGCAGCTTTGGGCCTGAGGCAGGGTACACCCTGGACAATGGCCATTCAGACACAGACACTGAACATCCACTCACTCTCACATCTATATCTGACCTTCTGCCATTATCCTCTGAATGTGTTGATAACAGTTATTTGACTTAGAGATCCACAGTGACTGTACCTCCACTCTTTCCTTAGCCCAGTTGAGTTATTGTGGGACACAGTGTTCCTTTGTGATTGAATGAGGCTTTTATAGCATCTGTTACAATGATTGTAGCCTTCGTATGAAATTTTATATGACATGCAAAGTGCTCTGAGTACCCAAGCATTTATGGATAAAATATTTTCCACTGACTTTGCAGAAGTGTGGGAGGCTGGTCTTTATTAGAGGCGGTGCATGTGCTCTGCATGTGTTTGTGTGTCCACAGCCTGATTAACAAGGAGGTGCTTGCCTTTAATTTATGGCATGTAAACAAGACAACAAGGCTGTAGCACTGTTTTTACATTCAGTAGGAGTACCAGCGACTGATAAAATGTAAGGAGGAGGTTATTTGTTGTCCTTTTATTGCTTCATCTTAAAAAGAGAGCTTTAGGCTCTGAAAGGCCTGTTTAAAAAGGCATTCTGCATTTATGTCCTGTTTTTATGTGAAGAAAGTTTGTTCAGAAGCATATACTTAAACCAAATTGTCTATGTCTGAGCAACAACAGTCACTAGCTCATAGGCCTGACACTAACACAATAGTAACTCCATAGAACTCATTGGATTTCTATTATCTTGTGTTCCTGCACCAGAGCATCAGACATGTTCACACCTCAGATACGCTCATTGTGAAGTGTAGCATTGTACTTCATGTTACACTTCACAGTGAGGGGTGCACAGTATATACCACCACAGGTCATTTTCTATTACAACAGAGCTGTGTCCCTGTCTAAACTTTATTGCTGAACTAGTTCTTTCTATCAGTACATTTCTGTCAGGGTTTTTTGATTTATTTAATTCTGAATGACCCTATATTTGGTCTACTTTGACCATAGTCCCATTCTCTGCTCCCTGCTGTTTCTAATATGGAGTAATGTTAGCTCAGTGTAGGTCTAGGGTGAAGGACCTCTCCTCCGTCCCTCAGCTGTAATGACTTCAGAGGAGAGTCTAGTCTAGTCCATACATATTTATATACGTATATATCTATATGGGTTTTTCTCCAATTACGATGATATTTGGAGGTAAAAAATGATGATGATCTTATTGATGATCATCTTATTTAATAAAATCTAATGACATGTAAAGTTTCTCTATATTGTGTTGTCATTTCCATCAAACCTCAATTACTGTTCAAAATCAAAGTATGAATACACTCTATGTTTTTACATTATAGACTGAAGTTCTACTCATGTGACCAAATGTGTGATGAAAATGTTTTTTTTTGTTTTTAATAGAATATATGTAAATTGTTAAGATTAAAGTCAGTACTGACACTTTTACATAAGTGTTTCAATCTTTTTTGCAGGGCTCAATCACCTTTTCTTTTTTTTCTTTTTTTTTCATTTCCATAAAACAATGTAGATAAAACAAAGATTTCAAAAACAATAAAGCTGTACCTTGATGTTTCTCTTCCATGGAGCACGCTTTCTGCTTTTAACATGTGCTCCCCTCTCCAAAGGTTCTAGTGTGGTTGCCAAGGCAACAAACTTCATGACTCTGCCCTTATAACTCATATTCCTTAATGTGAGGAAAAATGTTGTTTTATTTATATATATATATGTTAGTTATATAGTGATATAGTGAGTGATTAAGAAAGTAATGAAATGCGACAAAAGGCAAACACACAGTCCACCTGCAGTTTATGGTTTTATTGAGATGTTGAGATGTATTGCAATGTATTGCTATACATATTAAAATCGAAAAGCAGATGTCTTTCATCCAAGGGACTTTGTCAGTTGTAAAGTAGACAGTTCTGTGAGTTATATACATTTGTTGAAAGGCATCTAGTTTAAGGGTCATTAGCGGTTGAATGGCCTGTGTAGGTAGGCCTATTGGTGGGAAAGACCTTGACCTGTGGGCAATTAGTGCAATCTGCTCCTTTGATGTTAATGGCCTGAGTGAAACAGTTTGGTTTTTGGCCTGGCCTCAATAGACAATTTTGGACTTTGCTGTTCTCAAAGGAATTTCCTTTCCTTTTGAGATGGAGGTGTACTGCTGGTCTGTTTAGATTGTCCCTTTTGTGTTGAGACATCCTCCAGTGAAGAAACTGCTTCGTTTCACTAATGTACTCTTTACTGCGCTCTTCACTACACATAGACCCCATGGCTCTCTTTGTAGCAGGGGATTTGGTCCTTGGGATTGACCAGTTTCAGTCTAGAGTATTTCTGGGTTTTAAGTCAAGTGGAATGTTGTGTTTGTTAAAAATCCTTTTAAGCTATGAATTTGTGAATTGCATGGTGCCATTTATTTGAGGCAGGAGTAGAACAACTTCAGATCTAATTAATTTAAAAAAAGGACTTTCTAAAAGGTCCCCAGTTGGAGATTTTTAAGATTTGTTACAAGGTGCTGTAAAGATATATGAATTTGGCCTCAGATTTTCTCCTTCTAATTGCAAACCTTAAATACATCTGAAGATAGAAATATCAATTACAGGCCGTCTGTGTTCGGCAGAGTGCAGACCTAAAATGTGGCAGCTTTGAAATCCCGTTATTACCACGGCAGCCTTTTCAACGCTTAAGAGTAAAATGAATAATCGAGCTGCGGCTGAAGAAGAAGAAAGGAAAAGGGGCGAATTAAAGATGAAAGGCTCACACAGGTTAGGCCTGAGCTAAAACCTTTTCATTTGGCCATCGTGTCATCTCCCACTTGAAAGCACACCTCTTTGTTCTCCCGCTCCCACTTTCCCTTTAAATTTTTTTTTGTCTTCCGTTGCATAATTACACCAGGCTTTCCACCATCACGCTAATTTACTAATACCCCACAGAGACAAAAGATGTGGAACAGGAAGGGACAAAAAATATCGCCACAGGAGGGACGCTGTATGTTGCTTCGAATGAAATTGAAGCATGCAACAAAAACAAACATGACAATGGGACTGGTTTTTCAGGGCACACATTGTTTTTTTTTCTATTTTAGGTTTATGGTTTTAGTTGACTGATCAATAAATAACTAGTCCATCACTCTTTTTTGCGATGCAGCGGGCATTGCCTCTGCATCAGAACAGCATGACCTCTCCAGGAAAGCCCACGCACATTCATAATTAATACACCTGAATTTTTAAGCTCTCAGGAGTAGAGTAATTGTTGCTATTTTTTCCTTGTTGAAAGACAGGAAAGTTGTTGGTCTATATACAGTATGTAGGAGCAAAGTCAGACCCATTCAGATTACTTCTGACAAGGATTGTAGCAAAAGGATGTAAGGGTACATTCACACAAGCCATGTTTGGTCTGATTTAATCAATTTCTAGTTTGTTTGCTCAGAAACTTCATTTGGGTTGGTAAAAGGGAAAAAAGGAAACTCTGGTCTTCCTAAAAACACAAGTCTCGATTTGCTTTGACATGATGGTGGGGTTAGGCTGAGGTGAGACTGAAAGCAGCGAACCGATGGCAGAAAGTGGACCACGATGCTGTGTACATTGGGTCAAAACAACCAAAACAACCAAAAAAGTGTACTGTTTTCTCTCTTTCTTTGCTCTAGTGTATGTTGTTGTCTTATTCACGTAAACAAACCAAACTGCTCAAATCTGATGCTGTTCCATGTTTTGTTTTTTGTGGTAGAAGAGAAAGTTGTCCTGCACTGACCAATAGATCAGCGTGATTTCTTGTTTCTTGTTTATCTTGTTTCTCCTTCAGTAATTATTGATGCAGGTGATGTAGGGTGGGGCACCTGTATTATTCAGAAGGTTTGGTTCGTTTGATCAAGTACAGGGGAGAGCAAAGCATACCTCCTGAAAATGCAACAGTGGTTCAACTTTACTCCCCAGTCGAACTGAGTGTATTGGACAATTAAGGGTGAAAACAACCTAAACTATAAATCTGCCAACTAGTGCCAATTAACACTGAATTGAATTGAATTTATGTATAAATTGTGAACCTTTCCCTAAACCTTTTTTTACTTTACTTAATTTAATTATTAATTTAATTTATTGACTTAAATGGTCAATGCCTCCTATTTGAAAGTCTTACAGGATTGCTAAAATTATTTTTAATGTAGCAACCTAAAACTCTGATAGGGTTATTCATTTAAGGAAGCCAGTGTCATTAAACTGTATGAGTAGCGTAAACACAAAATAAAAACATTCAATTTAAGAGACCTTCCAACTAGCAAGGACCGCAGCCTTGAAATGCAGGGCAATTAATGAAATCAAGAAATGAGAGTCGGGCATCATGCTTAATACATTCCCCCATTCATGGAATCATACCAGATGCAATTAAAATAAATAAATAAATAAATAAATCATCCTCTTCTACTTAGTCTGTTAGGGGTTGGATGAAACGATTGTAGTAAGTAAGTACATGTATACTCACAGTACTTGAGTGTTACTTCTTTTCTTACCTTCTGTAATTTACTATTCTGGGTAAGCTCACATTTAGATTCATCAGTATAGACTCCTCCATCTGTTATTTTGTTTATAGTTAATCAATGTGTTTATTTAACAGGAGCCAAAACTGTATGAAATGTTAGAAACACATTTGAATTGAAGACTCTGACTGCATTTCTAATCAGTGCTATCTGAACCCAGCAGTGCCTATAAATATAATTTTATAGATTTTGTCCATGAAGCACATGACAAAAAATAATCTAAAAAATAGAGACAAATTAATTGCCCACTAAAATAATCAAATGTTCCAATTCTAGTCGAGATATAGGGTTTGGTGAATAGAAAGTAAAGATTTTGTTAACCTAAAATGTCAGCAGTAATGTTGTGAATGACTCCAATGTATTAACATATGCTTACCATTTTTATTTGACTTATTCAGCTATAGTTGTATTTAAAAAAGATTATTTGGCAAAAGTTTGAGGAGAATAATAGAGTAAGCTAAGGTCTGAGAAAAGACAGCTGCCCTCTTTTCTTTCTGTGTCCACATCTTACTATTTTCACAAGTTGCTTTCTGAATACTGGGTCCTTGTGAAGGTTTACTCTGCTGCACAGCTCTTTATCTGAGCTATTTTCAGATCTACAAGGAAAGCGTAAGTGAGGCATTGTGAGAGTTGATACAAGAGCATGCTTCTCAGGGGAGGACACTAGAGAAAAACAGCAAAAAGGCCTGATAAATGGGCTCATGCCTCTCCATCTTCACTCTCTCACTGTCCACGTTCTTCTTCGGCCTTTCCACACACTCCGAGATGGCCGCTGTGTTACAGAAAGCAGAAAGTTAATAACTCTCCCGTCTCTTTTCTTGCAGGTTGTTTGATCTGCTCCTGCACTACACTGGTGAGTAACAGAGGGGTCCCTTCACAGATGTTGTTGTTGTTGTTGGGAATGCATGTTTTGCACATCTACTATCATTATGATACAAAAGAGGGCAGTGTATCGACACCGCATGAACTGCAATATTGTTATATTCTATTATTAGTAATGAATGTTTAACCAGATAATGCCTTAGATTCAGGTTTGACCCAATAAAAAAGATGGGAAAAGATATTGTAAGATATTTTAAGATATTGTAAGCTGTTTTGTCAATATTGGACATTGTTACGACCTGGCTGGTACAAAAATAAGGGATTTATTAAACCGGAAGTAAACTTAAAGAAACCAGAAATGCATGTAAATGGCATATCAATAGAGTCAGTAGTGTAGGGGGTGCATGGATGTGTGAGTGTGTGGTGCGAGATGTTAAGTGGTGCAGAAAATAAATACGAAAACAGGACAGCTGCCACAACGTAGAGCCATCAGCGCGGGTCGAGAGGGAGAGGGCCAGGTAGCAGAGGGGAGGGCTTTATACTGCACCATGGACACACAATTGTCCCCCATCCACTCCTCCGCGGTCTCCGCCTCGGGACAAGCACAGCACACTAACATCAGGAGACATGCAATACCATGATTTTCAAATATTATGCATTGCCAGATGTCACAATTTGCACAAATTGTTTCCATTGGTTTAAAAATGATAAAACATGGTTATAGACCTGAAGGGAAACCAATATAACTAACTAAATTAATCGAAAATGTTAATTCAACAATATCTGATTTTGTATCTCCAAAGTTTGTGCCATTAAGTTGGATGGACAGTAATTCATGCTTTTGGATTTCTTTTTAATAGTTGACTTTTTGTTTGTTTATGGCCATGAGAGCCAGTTCCTGTGGTTACACAACTATTTGCCTAATAGAAGCCTACTCTTTAGAGATGTATTGTAGACACTTGAACAAACTGCAACATATCAGTCAGAACTACGTTTTCAATAGTGTACAATTGTGTTAAATACAAATACAGTCATTTAAAGCTCCATAAAAACAGGTGACAGTTCCATTACATGTTCCATGTTTTGTACAAATGCCCAAAGTAGACTGAGCACTGTTAGAGGAGGCAGGAAGTGAGGTGTGGAACTGTAATCTGAAATGTTCCCACCCCACAGTACCAAAGGGCTACACAACGCAACTTTAACACAAATATCACAACTCAAGGTTCGTTCATTTGTCTTGAAAAAAGATGCCTGCATATCAATCCATACAGTATACATAATTGTTATAAATGCAGACTGAGACAGACACTGCAGACATGAGCACATTTCCTATCCCCTCATTATGACCTTTGGTTGTGAATGGAGATATAAGAGTTAAAGACAACAGATTGTGTTTATTAGCATTTCCAAAAACCAAGCCACTCCATTTCACACAATGCTCTCTATATTTTGCTCCACTCCAAAACATAATTCCACTAAGAACATAGCCATGCAGGACAAGGTGTTAAAGTGTGACCTTGGATGCCGTTTCCTGGAAAGTAGCTGCCACACGTCATTTTACATAAATAATTCACACATAAATGGCATATGAATGTGTATTCGATAAAAGATCATTATATAATCTTCTCAAGGAGCCCTCTAATTAAGTATGGTACGATTAATATGGTGCTCTAATAATATATTAACTCTAGAAGTAAAAGCCTCTTTAAACTAAAACACCATATGTCATGAGGGCTTAAGACTATGAATATCAATACAAATAGATATTAATTAAAAATATCACATTGGCTTCCTGTCATAAAAGAGGGTTTGTGAATCTGTGAAAAGTCTCATAATGAAGCCCAAGTGAGATGGAAAATAGGTTTTTCTATTTCTTATTTTTTGAATAATGCCCTATAGAACTGACTTATCCAACATGGCTCCACGAGAGACCTATAAAGACCTATACACATGCAAAATGATTTCTTTTTTTGTCACATTGCAGTGACTCTTAAGTGTTTTGAGATGACTGTTGCAAATGGTGTTATGTAAATTAAGTTGTCTGGTCTTGTGTCTTCCTTATTTTCATAATCTAAAGTAAAAGGCAGCGGGCGTAAAGCGTGGTCAAATTTAGGCCGTTTCCAGTGGCTGGCAGTCAGTGTAAAATCGACATGACGCAAAAACAAACCTACTAATGACTAATTTCATGTCTAATGTTTTTATGCTGTGGATGAAAGCACAGAGCAGACATCATATCATGTTAATGCCTTCCTTTACAGGCAACTCATTGAGAATGTATTTCTAAGACATAAAATAATGTGTGCTTGATTGCGGCATTCATTTCAGATTTTTTCAGAAAGTTTAGAACAGTCTGAAAACTGAGCAATACCTTAAACACAACATAAGTGAAAGATATAGGGCCTTTTTGCTTTTACGCATTATTTTTTTACACAAATTCTTATTTTATCCAAAGCCAGACATCTTCTCAACCACTATCACACTGAAAACATATGCAGGTGGTTTGTGAGGTACAGGTTTGTTGAAGAATATTTCAAACAAAGAATGGCCTCCTTAACACAAGTATCTGCACAGGCATGGCGTCGACTGGAGCATTTGTGTAAATCAGTGGTGTCAAACTCAAAATGGTGAGAGGCCACAATAGTTAATCAGAATCCTTTCTGGGGCCAAAGATGATGACATTTGGAAGCTTTTATAAAAGTTTGGATGCGAGATTTCATCTTCATTTAAGTCTTTTAACATGAATTTCCTCCTTTTATAGAAACTGTTTGTAGTTTGCAGGTTTTTGTTGGACTTGAACAGGTTTAAGTCAGAATTGAACTGGTTTTAGATGGATTTGAATTGGTTTGAATTGGATTTAAACAGGTTTTAGTTGAATTTGAACAGGTTTTAGTTGAATATGAACAGGTTTTAGTTGAATTTGAACAGGTTTTAGTTGAATTTGAAAAGTTATTAGTTGAATATGAACAGCTTTTAGTTGAATTTGAACAGGTTTTAGTTGAATTTGAAAAGTTTTTAGTTGAATATGAACAGGTTTTAGTTGAATTTGAATTGGTTTGAATTGGATTTAAACAGGTTTTAGTTGAATTTGAACAGGTTTTAGTTGAATATGAACAGGTTTTAGTTGAATTTGAACAGGTTTTAGTTGAATTTGAAAAGTTATTAGTTGAATATGAACAGCTTTTAGTTGAATTTGAACAGGTTTTAGTTGAATTTGAAAAGTTTTTAGTTGAATATGAACAGGTTTTAGTTGAATTTGAAGAGGTATTAGTTTAATTTCAACAGGTTTTATTTATCTTTGTAGCAAAAATAAAATCCATTAAAACCTAGTGCCAAAAATATCACTTTCCAAATGTGCTGAAGGGCCACATAAAACACTGCAAAGGGCCACATTTGGCCCCCGGGCCTTGAGTTTGACATGTGTGGTGTAAATGTTCAAAGCAGAATGAGCTCTCAATGTGGATGGAAGAAGTGCAGCCTCAATACTAACTTGTGTTACTTGTGTCTACCCCAGTGCCACTATATCTATTCTATGAAAAGTTATTCACACCTCTATACTTTGACATTCATGGTGTGAATGTCTGGCAGAAGAACACTAGAGCTTTATTGTAGTTCAATTAGCTGGAATACTATTAATATGCATGTTAATATTGAGATACTGATACGTTTTGAACATATTGTGCAACCCTTTCACTGTGGAAAGAGTGAAATAAAGCTATTTGGAGATATACTGTTCTAGCTTACAATAGGTCACAGTAGAGTGTGTGTGTGACAGCTCTCATATCGTGCCGGCTTATTTAGTGATCTCTCTGAAGTGACAGTCTAATTTGCGGGGCTCAAATGTCATGCAGTTGTTTTCTGCTATTGCCAAGACTGAAGTTTGTCTATGACTTTATCTGTGTCCACGTGTGATGGCTGCCCACAGTGCTCTCTGTGGGACAGTTTCATTCTGACAGTGATGCTCTGGGGATGAGTGGGCAGTTAACACTCAACAGTGTTTGTACTTGACCTGCTCTCACCTCACTGGAAAGAGCAGATATAAAAGGCTGTCCTCACTCACTGTGGACCACACGCAGCGAGGGCCAGGAGGACTCAGGGCGGTCCTCCTGTCAAGCCGTCACCTGCAAAAGGGTTCTCTTTGACATTTACAGTCCATTCATAAACTCTGCTCCTAATATACTTACCAGTTCTGTGGTATCAGAGACCTACTTTTAGTCCCTTGATGATGTCACCATGTGTGACCCTGAATATGACAAAAGTAGAACTAACTGCAAATGGTGCATTTTGGAATAAACTATACCCTATAATGATTTTGCACTTTTCCTCCTTGCTTTTGTTAGTTAATAGCTTTTTTGGTCACATTGCTCTGCAATTTTTTCTAAGCCCATTCTAGTGCAGCACTTTCCTTCGATAATACAATAGAATTCCCTGAAATTAAGCCACTGTTGTGTTAATGGGAAATGATACTGTTTTGTTACTTCGTAGGAGGTCAATATTAGACATTACTTACAGGAGGAGGCTTTAAATTAGGGACAGAAGATGAGTATTAGTTTTGACTTTGATTAGACACACTGCTGCTTACAAACCAAAAATACACCCCTCAAAGCTGCATCTAGAAATCTACCATTTACTTAATAAATGCCAAAATGCAAATGCTGACTAGTTGCATCATAATAATCTACATCCACATGGATACGCTCAGCTGTAAAGGATGGTGTTGTCTATTGACTAGGCCAGCAGGGAAACTGTGAATCCCACAGCTGTTAACACAACAATCACTACAAACAATGAGACGTACAGAACATAAAATCCAGTGTTTTCTAGAACGGCACTAATAAACTCTGAATCCTCACTATGTTGTTATAGATATTATTTGGGGGTGCACTATGGGAGAGTTGTTCACTCCAACCCCACAGCATGAAGGCTGTGGATTCTTACACTCTCCAAAGACATGCACTCTCCAAAGACATGCACGTGTTGAATGGTGAATTGGTGAATCTAAATGTTCCCTAGTGAATGAATGCGACAGTAAACGGTTGTATGTCACTGTCTGTTAGTCCTGCGACCAACTGTCCAGGGTGCACCCTCGATGCTCCTGAGTGTGTTCTCAGATCCAGTCATTCAGAAGCTGTCACTTTAGAAATGTTTTTGTTTCATTCATAAAAACTGGGTCATTTAACCAGATGTTTCTGAGTCTCTCTTTATTAAAATTCTAATTTCTCACATATCACATATATATTGTACTGCCACACAGAGATCTTAAGGATGCATTTGTAATTTCCATTGCCTGATTTCAACATCTGCATGCATTAAACTTAATCACTAAACTCAATGGAGTTTAGTGATTAAGCCTCTGGTTCAGAGGTTACGATCAGACTGGATATAGACTTTCCAAGTTGGGTTAAGTAAACAAACAAAGTAAAGAAAGAACACCCACTTTTGTATTGGCAAACTGTGATTAATTGCATTTGTGCAGCTGCCGGTCTGTGTGGTTTGTGTGTCCCAGCTCTTTGTCTGACTGGATTGTGCACTGCTCTGTTAAGCATTTACATCGCTGGGTGAAGAAGGTGTGAAGCCGACAGCCCGCCAGGAACACCTTGTCCATTGGCCCGTCCAGCACTCTGGCTAGTGTTGCTCTGTCACACAAGTACGGCTCGCTTGGTTGCCTCTCTGACCTGACATTGGTGTGTGCGTGTGTGTGTGGCTGCTCACATCCACACACTCACAGGCACACAGTGATTTATGGCCCCTGATACAGTCAATAAGAGCCAGGGCCTGGATGAAGGACTTGGGTAGCAGCAAACAGGGCACACAAACACTGCTGTCCATTAGCTAAGTGTCCTGCACCGAGCTGCTCCTCTTCATTACATCTCTGCTTAAAGTCACAGCTACCATTGCTATACTTTATGCCAAGAGCTATGAGTGTATCTAATGCATAGAGAGTGTCTAATATATGTATGCATATATATACCTATATATACATATATATGCTTTTTTTCTTCTGAATGTACATACTTCCAATATTTCCGGTATAGAAACAACATCCTTTAAGGATTCTCTGCTCTAAAGGACCCTAAGTGCAACTACATTATTGCAAACTCACATGGGACTAATGCCTTTTAGGTCTGTTTGACATATGTACGATCAGTAACATAGGGGATCCTATCTTAGATTAGGATGGTCTGCTGGAGACCATTTTACGTAACACTAAACATTAAGGTCAATACTTTGCGAGATCTAATGGTCCATTGGTCAGATATCCTCAAAGACCTTTTATTTGGTTTGGCTGTGCTTTTAATGCCATCAGCATCCTATTTCCTGTGACCTGCTTGCACTGAACAGGCAAGTGCACAACCTATAAATATAAAACATGGGCAGCAGCAAAAACAAAGGCTGTGCTACAAATGTATTTCATGGTCTTTGTGCTGCAGAAGCTGGTAAATGTGGTGTAGTCTCATCCTAAATGTGAACACAGAGGTTGTCTTATAGCTATTTTCCATGTCAGTCTGAAATGATGCATGACGCAATAATTATATCCTATGGGCCTGTTTTATGCAAAATTGTGACTTTGTGAATTGTCATTTTATGTGTGAATAAAGGTTTGTTTCCACCGGAGAAGAATGGTAAATGTCGGGTTTGTGCAGGTCAGCCGGGCACACACTGTAAGATTTTTGTCCTGACTTTCACCTGATTTCTGGTCATATGACAATTTTTGAGTCGGCTGATTTTCAGCTTTGCTGTGTGTCCTTGTTGTACTGTGTACAAGGGGTTACAAGAGGCGATTAACTGCTCCTGAAACTATCGGATGGTAGATGAATTTTTGACATGCAAAATTTGGGTCGCCACTCATGAGGGTTTCACAGTTGCAGCAGCCCTCCAAACCGATTGATGTGTTCCATTTTGTTCTCTTGAAAGTTGATTAAAGATCTTTTGACTTTGTTCACATTTCGGAAGGAATGAAGCTTCATGAGATCCTTTCTGAGTGGAATGGCCTCATCACCAACAAACATGTAGGACATCACAATGTCAGTATTGGGCAGGGCATCGTGGGGCATCTTGGGTTCCTACACTTGTACACATCTGTATTGGGCATCAGCTACAGACAAAAGTATTATGGAAAACCTGTAACTGTAGTTGTTAAAGATGCTTCCACTTTTGACAGGTGGTTGAATGAACATGTTTTTTGTCCAGAGCTCCTAAACAATGTGGAAAGTTTTTTGCAGTGGCCCTCCACTGTGACTCAGTGGTTGGTGACTATAACAATAAATGAGACAACATGGTAATCAGCCAAAGGATTGTAAATAACAACTAAAAGGCTCAAAATTTCTCCATGTTTCTGTTAGTTATTCTTTCAAACACCATAAAGTGATTCCCAGACTAACCATGTACTGACATGTGTCTTTATCTGCTTCTGAACCTTTCTATTGAACTCTATTTGTCGTAGCCCCTCAGCCCATGTATGAGATTATGAGAACAAATGGTCGGAAATATTTTTGAGTATTTCTGACCATTACCAGACATATGTTTAAATTACCAAACAGCCTATATGGACCATTTGATTAAAGAAATTAAAAAAAAGTTCTCCCTTTGTCCATTTCGTCTTTTTAATGTATTTTGTAGTAATTATTCAATGTTTTATTAACACTATTTTAAACTCATAGGGAGGAAGAGACAGAAAATCAAGCCCTGGCCACAATCATGCATGTCTTCTATTTTTTCACGATTTTGATCCTCCATGGAGAGAATGATGGGGACAGTGGATTCATAGTCAAACTGAAAATCAATGGCAGACACAGAAGATCGATTCCTTTCTTACAGCGGTAGGCCTTTGAGGTGAAAGTACAGAGAAAGTGGTTGAGGTTGTGGTTTTTCTGTGATAGTGCTTCTCATGTGACAGTGTCAGCTTGGCCTCGAGGTAACAGTATTAGTGTAGTAATGTGATTGGACACACTGGATACTCATGTGACACTCGGAGAGACACTCACACTCTGGTTGTGAGTGAGCCGAACCATGATCGTATCTAAAGAGGAGTTTACCAGCAAGTGGATCATTCTCCTTCTCTTAAGCCAGTGCTTATATCTTGTCCTGAGCAGTCTGACTTGGAGCTTATACCTCCCTGGAGCTTATCCCCCCATCAGACTGGCTTAACTGGAGAGGCTGACTGGAAACATGAAGGCCTCTTATGGAGCACCAGTACAGGGAAGCTGAGAGTTCAGTTACAGCGGCACAGCAGGTCAGTACCACTATTGACTGTAAAAAAAAAACACAACAGCGTTACTCACACGGCAGTATCACTTACCTTGTTAAACAACATTTTGAGTATGAGGGGCTAAATATTTTAAATGTACATATAGAAAAAAATAAAATGAAAAGATGTGAAATCGGAGAAAGAAGATGAGAAGATAGATATCAGTGTAGTTAAAAACTGATTAGACAAATGGACTTTTGCATTTTGAATTCACTAAACCATGGCAGATACCTCCACCTCCTGTGCAGCCAACTGTATACTGGATACAGCCCTGGCCCTGGTTATAAAGCACCTGTGCTGGTGTGACTGTGGCACCACTAAGCTGTAGTTTGTGGAGCAGCAATACAGTCTGTTTTGTTGTTGAGATTCAATGGGCAGCCTCCCTGGATTGCTGTGTTCTCAGGTTTGTCCAGTGACTAAGGGCACACTCACACCACGGCCATTTGAATTGTTCCGTGTCTAAATAAGATTGGGGAGGGGTCTCTACTCTAAGAATCCATGCCTGGGCCCAATAACGTCATTGCGTCAGGCATCACGGGACTCCTACCTCATCACCATGCTCTGTTTGTTTACAAGAAGCAAGAAATCGCTCAATGACTAAACGGACATTGTCCAAACGGTAAAATAGAGAACGAGGGCCAAGTGGTATTCATTTTGACTCTGATTTGGAGTCGTATTAGGTCCATCAGATCTCCGTGAACCTTTTGCGCTGTTGTTTAAATGGACTGTGAGATGAATTGTCACACCTATCACGTAATGTACACAGCTTATAGTTGTGCTAGTGCGCATGTCTGAGCAACCGTTCCGTGCTGCAACACAACTCTTTCAACAGTGCTGAAACCTGGAAGCATTCCGTTCTCAAGCACGGTTGGAAACACTAAATTCAGCCCCAATACATTTTTGTTATCCATGGTCTTCTGGATTAACGCATCAGGGAAGGCCCCTTACTGAGTCCAATTCTATCAACTAATGGTTAAAGTCCAAATTTGAATGGTGTCTTTTTCTACGCAATATCATTGTAAGAGACAACAAAAGCAAGATAACTTCTGGTTGTTTGCCGAATGTAATCTACACACAGAGAATTCAATTCAGTTTTTGTTTCACTTCGTCATCATGGTAAAATCCTTCATATTCCAGACTTGACACCGAGTCTATGAATATTACACAGTTTCTGCGTGGTACGGGTGGATGTGTGCAGCAGGACAGAATGCATTAGTCTAAGAACAGCCATCTGGCACAACACCAACAGAAAAGAGGTCATGCTTCTTGAATGTTTTTAAGTTGCAAACCTACACTGCAGTGTTTATTTCAGATATAAAAGTATCTGTGTCAAGTAAATGTCACAGAAAAAATTGCTCAGGACAAAGGAATTTACTGGCGATTTTGCCTTGAAAGAAATATTGTCCATTTGTGAGATGCAGCTTTGATGAACACCATCTTTGGTGCATGTGCTTTATCTGAACTGTATGCAATGCTGCCAGACAACTGCCAAAGTTTAATTTTAGCTTTCATTAAATCGGCATTAATTAGTTCACTTAATATAAACTGCTGACGATTTGCACTTTAACCTATGAGCATAAATTGTGTTCTTTATCACCATGCTTTATTATTAATCATCATGAAAGAAGCCGTTATACCAGAGCCTTCCAGTCACTGCCCTATCTCAAAGTCATACGCAAGTACACTACCAAATTCTGTGAGGTCACCACAGGTTTTTTTATTTATTTATTTATTACTAGGACAGTGTATATTAACCAACATCACAACTGTAAAATACATCAGAGTTAGCCAAGAGGCTAGTTTTTATCTGTAGTCCTTGGCCAGATGTACAGAAGGCATTCTAAGAAAAAGTAAAACATTTAAGCATATAACAATAGAATTACAAAGATCAGATTGGCTGGTCCAAATAACAGGAACAGAAATACAATCAAAAGCAAAAGTTAAAAGACATTAGTTACAACAGAGAAAAAAAAAAATGTTAATACAAAATAGTAAAGTCGAACAAGCATACAGCAGCCTTTACAAAGAAAGCAGAGAAACATGAAGCATCAGCAGTTACATGATTAAAACATGCAGGCTCTTAGAAGCACATATAAGACACACTGTCAATAATATCAGCTGGACCTGAACAAACATATATATTTATATTTTTTTATTTTTTTACACACACACACACACACACACACACACACACACACACACACACACACACACACATATATATATATATATATATATATATATATATATATATATATATATATATATATATATATATAATACAGGATTATTTTAAAATTCATGATGTCATTTTTGAAATTTCTATCAGTATTGATTGGATGGGTGCTTAAAGCAACCCTGTGCAACTTTTAGCCAGCAGACAGCACAGATTTCTCTCTGTCCAACTCTACTGGCAGCAGCAGGCAGGAAGGGGATGTTTATTTACAAGTAGAGAACTTGTCTTCTGAAACTGTAGGGTCATTTCAGTGTATTTTGTACAAATACGGCAATGCTAGGGTCCTGAGTATTGACCTGTTTTTTTTTTTTTGTGTATGTAGTGTGGTAGCGTGCATCACGAAATCTCTCACTATATGCCATATATTAGGTAAGCATTATTCTATTGAGCTCATGACTAAGAACTATCAAAACAATTTTGAAAGTATATATTTTTGGGCTGAAAGTAATGCGGTGGTACTTAATAATGTCAGTGTTGTCACCTGAGCCATGCCAAGCAGAAACCCAATATATATATATATAATTCAAAGACAAGGTACTGTGAGCTGGGTGCACTCTGATTTTAGTCCTTTATACATTCAGTTCATATTGTATTTTTGGATTTGTATTTAACACAATTTTAGTTAGTTATCCTAGTTTACCGGTTTTGTTGCAAGTGAATTTGTGAATATTAATGTTGTGATGTAAGAAGACAATGTCAGTGCTGTAATATGCACTTCCCTTGTAGAAAGTTTCAGTTGCCCCAGAATGTAGAATGTTTGGGAACTGCATTTTACATCTCCGAGCTGCTTCTTTTTGGTAAACCTATGTTTCTAAGCGGGTGTGAGATTAACTACAGCAAAGTGAAAGCTTTTCCTTGCTGGAAAAGGTAATATCACTGAGCACAAACACAAAATAGACTGGTGTAAGTGAACATAGGACTCCCATTTATTATTCTGTATTAAACTACAAAGGCGTAGCAGTGAGACTGATTTGGTGCAAGTGCGAATCTCAGAGCATGTCTGGTGCTGACGTGGCATTTTTTCCAGACTCGGTTATCATCTCCGTCTCCGGTAATGAATGGGTTCCAGTGGTCTACAGTGGAGAGGGATGGAGATGAGTTGTAGATTCAGCACACTGGCCTTATCATCAGTGTGGTATGAAAACAGTATTTAAACAATGCATGTTGAATCATTTCTGCAGGACATGACCTTTGGGATCTACCACTAAAGTTCTTTCCAATAATAATGTGGTTCAATAATAACAAATAAACATATTTTGTATTCTCTGCATTCAATAGCCCAAATCAGACCCAAAGCTACTGGGATAGGCTCCAGCCACCCGCGACCCCCAAAACAGGACTAAGTGGTAGAAAATGAATGAATGTATTCAATAGGTTTTTTATAAACTGAAATGATAATTTACAAGCACAATTGCAGTTTACCAATGACCCCACTTTAAAGAACTTTAAATTTTAAGATTATTTTACGTGTCTGTTATTTACGCACTTTAAAGTAAAAAGAACATGCATTTTTTTAAACCGTGTTTCATGAATAATTCATGCAATAGAGGCAGCAAGTTACCATTAAGCCTCTTATCATTTGATAGCTAACTGGGTGTAAAACCATCTACGTCATGTCTTGTCTTTACAGCTATGTATTAGAATATCAGGCACATGTTCAAAACAAAAACAAAGCAAAAGGTATTAAGACCAACAGACCTTTTTGTCTCTCTAAGTACAGGACATTTCATAAGAACTAACTGGGATTGATAGACACCTACTGAAAATTTTTAGTACTGCAGCAAAAAAAACAAAACAAAAAAAAAACAAGAAGCAATTACTATGCATTTTTAGATGCAGTTTGAAAATCCAGCTAGACAATAGTGTAATCGTTGTCTGTCAGTGCTGCTAGGCAGGATGTGCCCTAACAATAGAAAATTAAGCAAAAAAACACACAATTTTAAGAGAGATTTTAAATTTTAATTCCAATCCTGACCTTTTTTTCAACAAAGAACAACATAAAACATAATAAAGTTAGTTTTAATAGGAATTGTGAATAGTTAAAAAAAAGTCTTAAAAGTTAAAAAAATACAAATAAAAAATCAGCAGTGGTGACTTTAAAGAGGAAAAAAAATACACTTAATTTAAGTGGTAGAAAAGAATTATCCATTATTATTTTCAATAGGGAGAGACAAAATATAGAATGGTTGAATTCAATAAATAAAGTCATGTGGTGAAGGGTGAACAGTGCTCAGAAGTGTGCAGTGTTTGTCTGAGCAACACATAGCCATATGGGCACATTATAGGCTCACAGCAGGGAGTCGTCTAACTGACACCACACGGTGATTCAGCTCGACAAGAAGTGGATGGATCCTCGCTTCCCTTCAGAGCCATCCGTCTCAGGGCTCTGCGAGGGTCTAACAGCCCCCAGGGACTGTCTGCGGCGCGTTGGCCATTCAAGCACCTCTCCATTACAGCTTTTAATTTCCCTTCCTCTAGTCTCGGTCTCCATTAGCACTGGCATTTCTCAGACACTAAACAGTGTGTCTGTGCATCACATAAAAAAGACTTTGTCTTGCTCCTCAGGTGTCTAGAATGATACATTTTAATTTGAACACCTTGCTATGCTAAAATTGACAGTTTTGAAAAATCCTGTAGACATTGGGTTGCTTTAGAAAAGGGTGTTGTGTTGTACTGTGTGTGTGCACAAAGACTTCATTCATTCATTCATTTTCTACCGCTTATCCCACTTTGTGGGGTCGCGGGTGGCTGGAGCCTATCCCAGCAGCTTTGGGCCTTAGGTGGGGTACATCCTGGACAGTGGCCAGTTCGTCGCAGGGCTGCACAAAGACTTATTTATTATTATTATTTATTTTTCCTTGATGTACTTTTATCATACCAGTTATTTACAAATCATGCAACATCCTCAGATTCACTGGAATGTAACAACATTGTTGTCTTAAACAGTCATTTCTGTGGAGCGTTTTGCATTTAGTTTCATTCTACCAGCAGTAACACATTACTTGTTGTTGTTAGAATATAATGTGTTAACATCTGACAATAAAACAGAGCTAAGTGCACCTGGTGAGTATCAGACCTTTTTATCTCTTCTCTAAACATAATTCTAGGAGGCAGAGGCATTTCAGTCACTACCACATAAAAATCATTTTTGATCACATTTTCTGTCTCTAAAAGTGTCACTTCCTTCATCTCCAGGACCACTAATATCTGAGATTAAATAACATAAAGTAATTGAATATGTTCAGCAACTAAAAGACTAAAGCAGAGCAAATACCACTGGAAATAATTGTGTATTATTTGGCTTTTGTTATTAGTTAAATTTGGGTTAATATAATAGGTTTCAGTAAAATGTTGTCGTGAAATGTTTTGCATTATATTGTCATGTCAATGGTACCTGTCAAACAAGCCACACTTTGTCTTTAAAGGTCTTATATTATACTATTTTGAACACTATACAGTGTATTTTGGATACATTTAGGTTACCATATCACGTTTTGCAACATGAAACACACAATAATGATCTTATACAAGCGGTTTGGATGGGCTCTCATCATGAGTCCAAAGTGAACGGTCTGGTTTGGCGCTATCACTTTAAGGCTCAGCTCTCCCGTGTTGGCTCCGCCCACTCATGACATCACGCTATAGCTGCGCGAACTACGCTGGAAACAGACTGAAGTAAACACGGTACATCTAGTAATAACTTTTTCAGCAATAGCTTTGAGAGTAAATGAGCCGTATATCTTCGACCCAGAGTCTGGTTCTGAGTTCGAAGAACATGAGCAAACACAAAAACCTCGAAGGCTTCTACAAGACGTTTCTGCTTGGTAAATGAGAAACTATTTATTGTGTATGTTTCTATGGTGTAGCCCGTAGCATAGCGCGTGTTAACTGCTTCTGTTTATAGGTGCACATGTGGAAATGGCCGTACAATGCCTACTGAAGTTGAGAATGTATGCTGCCTGGAGACTCCTAAGGTAGCTGTTGTGCAGTGTATTGAAAGAACTATAATAAAGTAGCCTAGCAATATGTAGAGCTATGCAGTAATAGAGTGGTTTATTTCACATATTGACGTCATTGCGTGAAACAGCTCGTTGAAAGGACTGTAGCTCAAACTAAATAAATTACTTAAACATGCGCAAATGAAACAAAACACAAGTTTGGGTATGTGTTTGAGGTAGAAACAACGTTAGAACATGGTTAAAAGCTCAGAAAAGTCGATTTTGCATAATATGGGACCTTTAAAAGAGGTGTTATTCTCCAAATTTCATGTTAAGAGACCATCCAAGTGAATTTAAGGCTAGTGGAGTCACATGTGTCCCTTCAACATCAGCAAGGCCCTGTGCAAGTTCTGGTTTTGTTCCAAAGACTTAGGACCATGGTTCTCTCCGTTGGGCTGGCCTGTGTTCACATTACTTTGAGCAAATATATTTTGTTCTAGTTATTTAAAATTAATTCTACATTTTAATACTAATTATTGAGTATAAAACACCCCAGATTGACATTTATGTCAAAGCTTGGTAATTTAATGAAACTAAAAAAAAATAAATAAATAAAAAGGTGACGCCATGGTTTGAGAAACCGACTATTGTTCTTTTTGGGGTCAGAACCAACTTTACAGTCTCAGGTCTCAATTACATTTGGGAACTAGAACCTTCATGAAGCCAGTGTGTTGCTTTAGTCATAGAGCTGTGTGTGTGAGACCTGATACAAGATTATTTCCTTTTCTCCAGTAATCTAACATACTCTTATAGTTAGATATTCTAAAATATGAATAACATTGAGTTGCATTAGGCAATACAGTATTTTATTACTATCAGTCAATGCTGCTCTTTCCTGAAATATATTGATAATACTGATATTCACATTTGTTTTTGTTTTTTATTATTATTTTACTAAAAAGTTTAAAAAGATAAAAAGATCATTTTAGGAGATGCAGTTTGCGATAAAATAAAACCCATACACAACACGTGCTTTAAATACATACAGACACACAACAAAATCATTCATAACTTTTCAAAAACATGCGCTCACACATGTCACATTAGCGTCAGACAGACACTTCAAGCCTCTGCTGCTGCTTATTAAAGAACACGTACATCACAGAGTCTCTCCATTTACTGTCTCTCTTCTTGTTGGAACCCTGCAGCTGATCTGGCAGCAGAATGCCCCGCTCCGTCCCATTAGGAGTCATCTGTGGCATGTTGGGGCCCTTTCTGACATTACAATTCTCCACGCCGAGCAGAGAAGACAAGTACACGAGAGGATTACTCTTAAAGAACACTTTCTTGGCCTGTCAACATGGAATATGCTTATGTAGTGTGTTGTCTGCTGCGTTGGTGGTTTGGTGGCAGCCGTCCACTCTGTTTTAATCTCTGTCAGTTCTGCTCCGGCTGGTCTCACACATGCTCGGGCTGAATCTACGGAGCTCAGTGTGGTGGTGTTCGCCGAGCGGTCACAGTGAGTAGACATGAGACGCGGCCGAGTGAGAAGCTTATGTCGGAGTGTCACAGTGACTGACTTCATGTGTTTACAAGCTGCTGATGGACAGGACCAGCAGGTGGAGCCACACTCAGAGACTCTGCTGCTTATCTGAATAATGCACACGTCCAAGTGAGTTCACCTGCAGGGACAAAACAGTACTGCCATCTGCTACTGAAGTGTCAGTTTAATCTTTCTTTAAATGTGACGCAAGGTTTTTCCACATGGCACATGGTAGTGATGAGAATTTCAGCCAGTTCTTTTGGTTCCGCTCCCTCGGCTCCCAAGTGGCTCCTTTTGTTGCTTCAATACATTTATTATCAAATTATGTGTAAAATGAATTACTTATGTAAAAAACACATTATACTGAATATGTATTATTTTTATTGCTTTATTAACACACATACTTAGAATGCTACAAAAAATAAACTGTAAAATACAAAGATAAAAAAAAAAACATCAAAAAAGTTAAAAAAAACTATTTAAAGTGAAGCAGCACAACATTAACAAAACCACACAACAAAATATACATTGAAATGTGCAAAAACTGTGCTTGGAAGTGCATTCATTGGATTGAGGGCATAACGCCTAATTTACAATGACTGTGAAACGGATACGGAACAGGGTCCGTACAGACGCTGCAAGGAAAAGAAACCGTTGTAGTCCGTGTGAGCATTTACACCAACTGTGGTGCATGTCCGGATCTGGAGCTCCCAAAGGTTTCCGCAAGGAGTCTACTTTTTACGGACGCCGCATGCAGTTTTTTCATGAAGTTGAAGAAATTACATGAGCCAGACAGTAAGTCAGACGCGGGCCAGCGAGGTGGATCCGGTATATTTCAAAATAAAACAAGTTCCGCGAACTCTCGCTATGCTGTATTATGTCATATCCTCTTACACGGGGGTCACAAGTGCAGTGAGGGGGTCCCGGAGGTTATTTGAGACCATGGGCGACAAGAGATTCATCACAGAAGTCCAAAACCACACAATTTTATATGATATCTCACATACTTTTTATAAGGACAACACCAGAAAAGAGAAGGCATGGAGTGAAATAGCTGGAGCTCTGGGATATATATATATATATAAGGCAGTGTGGCTTTTGTTTACAAGCACCTCTCTCTTTACATGGATGTCGTGTGAACTCAGCTCTTTAGCGTGAATCCCTGTGGTTTTGTGGTCTCGCGGATTTCTGGACACGTACAGCACACGCACTGCACCCAGTGTAAATGGCATCTTTACCGCAGTCAGTGTAAACAAGGCGTTAGAGTAGCTTCTGAATCCTCTGTCATCCACAATTGAAAATGGCTGAAAATCTCAAGCAATCATTCTTCATTTTAGCCAGTTCCTCATCATTGTATTTTGTTTAACTAGGGCAAAGCCTTTTGCAAAAACTGGCTCATAGAGCTCTGGGCTGTAGGTCTTGGTGGCTAAGGTGTTGTACTGGGTGAAGCTGTAGACATTGTAGAAGCAGCAACAGTTGCAGAAGACACTTGGGCACCTACATTAACAGCAGGTTCCCTTGCTTGTCTGTTCTCTAACTGAATTGATTTTACTATGTTTTCTGTCACTCATTTTTCTTACCTGTGCTGCGTGTAGTATTAAGATACAGATACAATACCATACAATTCAGATGTAGTTTAATCTGTGTCGGAATTTGTTCCTCCTCCGAGAAATCAAACTCAAATTGACAGAGACCAGACTAGTTCTTTGTATAGAACAGAAAAAAGAAAAAACTAGGATGGAATGGAGCAAATTCGTAATCTAAAGAATCTTGAGACATGAAATGCAGTCAGTATACAAGCTGTCTATTTAATGGTGTGTTTTGGGTTGCTTGGGGTTTATATTGTTGTAAATCTGTCTCTCAAAAAGTCATTGCTTCACCAACAAACCTGTGACACAAGGCTTATCACAATAAATATATCCAATAACTGTTAGTATATGAAGATAAATCACTTTCTTTACTTGTAGGATATACCTGCAAATAGCAACTGCCAATACATGAATAATGGATTACTTCAGTTCAAATTCAATTCAATTCAAAATAACTTTATTAATCCCCAAGGGGATATTTAGTCATTAGGTCTCTTCAAATGAATTGATTCAGACTGCATTTTCCATTGATTATACAGTCTTACTGTCTCCACTGGCTGCTCTCTGTTGTTCAAAAACCCAATGCAGGGGATGTTCCAAATTGTTGAGTGCAGCATATGTCCTGTCTGTCTATTGCTCTAAAATATCTGTAGTAGTAGATTGTTTACATTAAAAAAAAACCTTAGCTTTCTTAGAAAATATATCAGGTCTTCACTGATAGTCACAGTTTGAATTAGGGGTGTATCCCACCTAAAGTCAGAGACCATCTCTTTGCTTTTGGAGGTCTTTAGAATAAGGCGCTTTTCTTGGCTCCATCTATAAAAGTTCTCTATGAGGCTCCTGTATTCCTTTTCCTGACCATATTTGATACAAGCCTCGACTGCTGTATCGTCAGAGTATTTCTTAATGTGGTAGAATTCAGCGTTGTAATTAAAGTCTGCAGTGTGTGAAGTGAAAAGGAATTGAGCAACAGTACCTTGAGGAGCACCTGTGCTACTAAAGCCACTGTTACCAAGCCTTACATACTGTGGTCTACCAATGTACCAATGTCAGGTAATCAGTAATCCAAGTGATAAAGGATGACTCCAACCTCACACTAGTTTTTCACTAAGAATAGTTGGTCTGTGGGGTTGAAAGCACTTAAAAAATTAAACAACATAACCATGACTAAGTGAACCTGGTTCCTCCAGGTGAGAGTGGACCCTATGTAACAGATATGTAAGTGCTGCAAATTAGCATGTGTTGCAAATTAGCCTGGGCTATGAACACTATGATACATGCATTGGATTACTTAAAGGAGATAATCTATGTTTGTTGTATCTGTCCCTATTAAATAAACTATAAATAAATAAATATAGTATAGCATCTTCAACGCCAGTATGTTTGTTATGTTGTAAAACTGAAAGGGATCTAGAGCATGTTTAACTTGTGATCTTAAAATACTTCCAGCCTTCAATATACAGCCTTTAAAATGTTACCGTAATGAAAAGTGAGAGCTACTGGTCTATATTGATTTGGCTAAACTCTGCACCCTATTATAGGTACTGCTACTATACACCCTTTTTTGTCCACAGAGTGTGTACTGTTGTAGAAGCTATTTAACCTAACTCTTTTCCTTTAGAAGTTGTGGACAAGCACCGTCTGGACCTGTAGTTTTCCCCGGGCACAGACTCCTCAGTTCCAGTTAGTTCAGACACTGACAGACTGGGCTGGTTAGACATCTCTGTTGCATGAGCTGTGGTTGTGGAGGAGACTGGAGACAGCAATGTGGACAGAGGACCTACTGAACATTTCTAGTAAATTATAATCATTTTCCAGAACTGTTTAAGAATCTACGTGTAAAGCTGTAACATATGAATCCCACCTGAAACCATTACTTTGTGTACTTAATAAATTGATGCCTATTTTCAAGATAAATTAAGTGGTATCTAACCTCCAACTGTTGGACTCCACACCTCCATGATGTCAGATATATATTACGGATACAATAACATGTCGACGTGGAGTGGAAAAGCAGTGCTACAAATTCAGTTAATTGTTTTTGTTAAAAGCTCTATGGCTGTGAATTACAAGAAAACAATCCTATTAAGCCAGAACCAAATGAAAAACAATTTGTTTGGATTTTCACCTTTAAAATGCTGATGAGTTTGAAATGATTAATGCTTGCAATTTAGCCGCTGCGCCCAAGAGAATAACACACAGCTCTGCAGAGTACGAGGACTGAGGGAATAAAAGAAAAAAAATGATAATTAAATGACTTTAAATTGGAAATATCCAAAGAGAGAGGGTTCGAGGGCTGAAGCAATTAAGTCAGAGGCCAGTCCCTGTGGCTTGTACAGTTCTGATTAAATCTGCTGCTCTACAGTAAAGGATCTACTGTATGTTACATACGAGTCACTGATTTATTAAGGCAAATCTTCCAGTATTGGTTTTAGATACTGTACTTAAATACAGTTTTCATGTATCACTACTTCACCGAAGTAGATTTAACAAAAGGTATTCCTCCAGCACATTCTAGAGCAAATCTTCATCTTTCATGGTCCTTTGCATTTTATTGTCTCATAGTTCATTGTAAATGTGCACTACCTCGTCCAACCTTTTAAAGGTCATAATACTTTAAAGTGGGTATCTAGTCTATTTTGAACCAATGCATGGTGGAACTATTTAAAGGAACTGGATTAATGTGTAGGCACATCTAAATTATTTTATATTTGTCCATCCATCTCATGAAGGCAATCACATGTGGGACACATAATCTTAATATCATGACCTCTTCTTCTTAATATGACTTTTATGTATTATGATTTTAGACATTTAAATTAGATTTTTTAAATGTAAAGACTATAAAAGACAGTGTGTGCTTGCCTAATATACTTCATTTCTTCATTTTTTAATTTATAGTACCTTTACCTTGTACAATTCTGATTAAATTTACTGCTGTACATGTACTCCTGTACTGCTGTTGAAGTAAACTTTTAAAATGTAGACAGCTTCTCTTCATGAGTGAGCGCTGCCAGAGTGGTGCCAGTTGCAATCTCCCTGTACGTTTAAAGCAGACCTTAACTGGTGTAGGGTCATAGCTTGATTAAGCCTTGGATTTCACACCTTGTCTGAGTTTAAATGAACGAGAGAGAATCAAAGCATGTGTCTGCTCGGGCTAATGCTGCATCCATGTGCACTATTTATCAGCATTAATTCTTTGTTAAAAAGAGCATGATGAAGATGCTTATGTCAAACCTGTCTCATTCATAGCATCAAATGCGACTAATTTGCTGCCAGTAACACATTGACTTTATGGGTTAAAACACATGAACAACAAACTAAAAGCAACGTGTTCATTACTCTGCAACTGCACCGTTGGAAAAAATCATTAGCTACTGTAGACCAGCTTGTTCTTCTAAACGTTTTATGTATAGACAAATAGCATAGACAGTAGTCCAAAATTGAGTGAGTATGTCTCTAAACACTGTTCTTCATGTTTGTTCTCAACTGTTTTCTTGTGTTACTTTGTGCCGCTGTCTGACTCTGGAACATGCTCAGTGCGCTGTGTCTGACCTTAATCGGAGAAAGCTGTAAACATGCAGCAGTAATCCAACAATACACCACAATAACTACATGTGCAATTTCGAGAAATTCGAATCAATGCACTTCCAGCAGTTCAAAACTCAAATTATAATCAGATTAAGGCAACAACTCAATTTTCTCTATCTGCATGTAAATATACTGTGTCCCACTGCAGAGTTTATTTCACAAAAAGCTGTTTAGGATGGAGTTTATCTCTAAAGAGTGACACAAACAGTTATGAAGGGTAACACTTTAAGCTAACTCTGCTAAATAGCTCCAGAACAGAACCAGAACAGAGTCATACCATGTTACTACAGAGGGCCATAGGTGTGGCATTATCGAGCTATAACAAAATCAAGAGCTGAATGTAATGATCACAATAACTTGATTGGGAAAATGTTCATGGTGACAATTTGCAATAAATAACATTAAAAAATTATTAAAACATTGATAGATGACTGGTTGCGTGTTCCCATCCAAACCAAAACAATACACAAAGTAATACATCCTGATTAACTCTGGTCGCACATCTCATGAGACATTCACCAGAAAAAAAGGTTTTGTACAGTGAATTGGACAGTGAGTTGTGTGTGCCCATTGTCCTAATGTTGGGAGAAGATAGAGAAAAATAAAAACCTGGCTGAAAAGAAGCCCAGAGCCTAATTCAAATTTCTGAAGTTACTGTCTCATTGGAAGATTTCCTTAAAATCCAGCTCAGTTTAACAACTCAACCACACCACTCACCACAACAGCAGAAGCTAGAATATGGTTTGCACAGTGTAAGAGGTCCTGGATTGTGCTTCTATTCATATTACAACAATAAAAGCAATAGGTAAGCTGAAAAAAGAACACAGTATTATATTGCTTTGGCTCTGCTCTGAAAATGGCAAAAAGAAAATCAGGTAGTAGAGCTTTAATGCAACTTTCTAAAAAAAACAAACAAAAAAACTGACAAATATTTGCAAATGATTAAAAATTATTTGACCCCAAAAGAAAAGGGTAACTTTCCCAATTTTTGTGGTACCTGACTTTCTTAGACCTTCATAATCAACAGCAGCCATTCTGACACTGAGATGAAGCAGACGCTGTGTTACAGCATGTGCTGCTGTCCTGTGAACATTTTGTCCCTGTCCTTGAGTTTGTGAAGACTTTGACTTTGTAGAGACTTAAGAGATTATAGTAAACACTGTACATGCTGCTGGCATTTAATTTACTTTTGGAAAACTGTATTTGTAAAAGGACTAACATGTTTCTTTTCCTTTTGTTAACTGGGAGGTCACATCTTAAAATGAAAATAAATGTGTTTAAAATCAAAAGTTTTGTTCTGATGTGGCTTATGAGTGCTGCTCCCAACTGTCAAAATGCTTGAATTTCTGCAACTGGGTTTTATGTACCCTGGGAAACTTGAGAACTTACACAAACAACAACAGACATTTCTCAATTCACAACACACAGGGGCAAATTGGTTTGTAAGCTAATGTAATTTAATTCCTTTTGTGAAACAGTCCAGCTTCTACTGCTGATGATGAGTAGACTTAATCCAATTGTCAGTAAAGCAGTGTTGTACTATGTATAGGTATAAGATATAGTAAGTTTGAACCTTGGTGCTCTTTGTTGAACCAGCCTGTGTTCACAGCTGTTTGAGTGGAACCAACTTTCCAAAGCATTGCATTATCAACAGAAGGCACATTAGATTTAAGAAACAGCTGAAAACATGAAGCAGTGAACACATTTTTGTTGGTCAACCTGAGCTTAAGGTGCCTTTGAGGGTTAGGGGCCTATTATGAGCCAACTGCCCTCAAAGAAAACAGGCATTTCCTTTTTACCAGTCTAATGTGTGCATGTCACTTAAATTTCCCACTTTTTCTTGAACGCACCATTGTAGTCAGTGATGTCAGGAACTTTTGTGTTGATAATGCGTATCTAAAAATTGTAAGTAGGATATTCCTTGAGGATGATGAAGTGAAAATTTGAGTTTTAATAGTTATTTGATTGTAGCCTAGTCTGTGTGAGATCCAAATGCAGCCTCAAATGCACATGAAGTGTTGTGATGAAATGCTGTTTTAAGTCACATTTTCTGATGATCTCTCTGTCTGTGAACAGACGTGCATAAACGTTTGGTGTTCAGATCCTTATTAAAGGACTGTTTCTAAACACATTAATGTTAGCCTTTGGCTGTTCAGTAATACTTTGTGGTAGATATAGTTTTCTGTTGTGTTACTGTACTGCTTTTCTTGTGTGCTTGATGCTAGAGACTGTCTCAAACCCAGAGTTCCATGCATCTGTAAAATGTTAAATTTTTTCTTTATTGTTAAATGTGACTGAAATGCACTGTTTCTGATTCTGTAAAGAGATGTTGGGACAACAGTGGCTTTTTTAATGACTTTTGTTTTGAGTCAGTGTAGATAGAAAAAATAAAAACAAATATTTCAGTCATTTGTTTTAACTTAGCACCAAAAATATGCCGGACTTTGACTGAAAGGTCTTTGGATGCTTTCTTTCTTCACATTGGCATTTCCATTTGGTCGGCTATGCGGACTGCAGGTTGACCTTTACTGCAGACTTCCGCCTCTGATGGAATGGCTTTGGCTGTCATGGCTCCCATTAACCCTTCCTCCCTGCCTACACAGGGCCATAGCTCTGTTGTGTCAAGATAAAGTAAAAGATCATCCCAAGGCATGTTCTGCTTTAATCAAACAGGCACGCAGGGCTCAAACAGAGAGCGGACAGCAGGCAGGAAATTACTGCGTGGAGAAGAATGAGGGCAGGCAACAGCTGAGTGAGAGGAGAGAGGGGGAGACCAAGAGCATCCTGGCTGCTATGTTAATGTGCTCAGCAGAGCATTTATGAGAGCGAGAGATGGAGGTATAAGCTGGTGACATTTTCATTAATTTGTTGTCAGGTAGATGTTCTGCCAACTGCTGAGCCTGACATATAAGGCTGTTTTCACACACTGTTCAAATGAATGGCTCAACATGGAAGAGCAGCTAGCAACAAGGTGGAAACATGATGTGTGTGAGTAAGTGGTGCAGAATACTTCAACTAAACCTTTAGGTTATAGGCCATCTTTGGCCCATCCCATTACTGACTGATGACGTTATATGTTGACGCACAAGTTTAAACATTTATTTATTTCGTTATTTAGTTATTTTTTTCGATGCCATTGGTTAATCGAACAATAATATTTTTCTGGCCCAAGACCAGTTTCAGTGTATTGAGTTTTGTGTGTGTATTAAGATTTCCGGACTGCAGTAAATGAGTTGCCTGGGTTCAGAGCTGTGCGTATACTTCTATGACTTTTAGCCTATAGTGCATTTAAAGATTGATAATTTTACACATTTAATCTTCAGAATACACATACCCATATCTTAATATGCAAAAACAAATCCATGCATGCACAGGCACACCAATCATTAGCACCCACAAACTTTCACTCACACAAAACTAAATACCCACACAAAAATCTCCAAACTAATCCCAGTAGTTTTGCAGTGTTTACAGTCCCAAACAAACATCATCAGAGCCTTAGTTCTATTGGTTAATTAAGACCAAGTCTTAACAGACTGTCAAGGACTCTGTTGTACAATAACTGAAAAATAAATTAAAAAAAATAATTTCATTTTGGATCTTGAATGTAATTGTGTGGCCCTGTTCAAACAGCGATGAAGGTTATTCTTGAGATTTAAAATCACGTATCCAATCCTCTTGGAATTTAAAGCATGTTGCCTTGTTCTCTAATCTTGCGCTGCAGCTAGATTCTCGCGAGATTTGGGAGTTTCCAAAACTCTTGTAAATCCATCTTGTATCGCACCAACCAAACCGCTTGAGTCGCGAACCGTGGACTCACCGGACTCTTGTGACCAATGATGTTGCAGCACTAACAGGTAGAGGCGGGTTTTTAATTTGAAGAAAGCAACAAGCGCTCTTTTCTCCTCTTTGTTATTAACATGTCTACGCCGAAAGACGTTAGCGTTGATGCTGCTATCGAAACAGTTTTATCAGACGTAGAGAGTATTTCTTCTTTGAAAGAAGCTCAAAGAGTGGCACGTCATGTCATTGCTATGATTGGCTAAAGAAACCTCATGCTAAGCGGATACTAGTCGGTGCTTCATCCAATCAACACCAAGTTTTTGACAGAAGGCGCCTCCCTTTTGCAAACGCTTTCAACGGGAGCCTTCCCAGATGGTACTGCGAAATAGACTATGTTCTGTGGAGCAGTTCTATCTGGCGGAGTCAGGTTACTTGTTCTCTATCTGAGATGCAAATGTGTACAAGGTTTGTTTGATCTGTGAAACCTGGGCCATGAAAAGACTGCCAGAGATTTAACAGACTGCCACTAAAGTATTATTTGAGCCCTTATTAAAGTATTTTAAAGCCTGCCCCATTTTAGATCAAGGTTCATGACTGATCAGGCAGTACATCTCTGAGAGAAATCAGTTCTTAAACTGAGTTAACATTTTGCACACTTGATGACATTTATTACTATGAACACCAGATATTCTTCCATACCATTTTTCATCTATGTCATTAGTTGGGCTCCGTACACATTATATGAAAAGAAAGTCACATTTCTCTTACTTTAACAATACATTATAAAGTCCTCTGGTCATTTCTGTTTTTTATGCCCATGTTTCTTTGTGTAATATACACAACAAAACCTCCAGGGTTCAATTAACTCTGTGGGTGTTAAAAACTGGACTCATATAAACTCAGACAGAGTCAACTCTTTAGACACTGTCATGTCCTAAAAGATAAAAAATATAATGAGCATAATGAAGTGTTAAGTATAAACATCTGCGAAGACACAATAAGAATATTTTTGGTTGTAGCCTTAAATCATTTTGTTCTTTCCATTCACTAGATGAATGTAAACTAGAAACATGTTATACTGTAAAGATGATGGGTGCTGTTCCTCTGAATCACTCATGGTCTCACTCATTTGCTCAATACTGTTTTCTAACACATTTACAGTGTTAAAATTTAACACCAGAACAGAGTTTATATGAGTACTGTTTTTTAACATCCACATAGTTAATTTAACCCTGGAGGTTTTGCTGTGTATGGTTAGATTAGGTCAAGGTTAAAGGAAAAAGACACATATGTTAAACATTTTCTTTGGTGCCTATGTGCTTTGCATGATTTTTATTATATAGTCTAAAAGATCTATGGACATATACAAACATTTGAAAACTGAGCCTGTTTCGTATTCATTGAAGTGAATCATTAAATATAACTCTATAGCTCAACAGCTTTCATTTGCACACTTTCACACAAAAGTCCCCTTTACAGTGTTAGATGAACAGGTTTGTCCTCCCACCTTCCTCCTGTCGTTCCTCACTTATTCGTTTATAGCAGCATCCATCCTCCGTACATCTCCCACAACACCATTAATCTTTATCCTTAATCATTATTCCCTCATTCATACTGCTCTTAGCTCTTTATCTTCTTAACTGCCATAAGAAAACCTATAAGAGAACTGCACTACTCCTTTTTTAGATTAATTTACAGTAAATGTACAGTAAACGATTTCTGTGGTGATGAATCATGCGCACAAGGATGTGTGGTGTGTGAATACATAAGATATTTTGTCATGTCACCTAATCTCATTTCACCATAGATGCCTGTAATTGTACAGCTAAAGCCCTGTAAAACTCAAAAGGTTTCTGAAAAAAATGTTAAGTGCGAATGAATCTGAGTCTAACTCTAACACAAACAATGTAGCGCTAAGAGTTTTTAAATGTATGTAGTCACTAAGTTGGGCTAAAGCCCCACATTGACGTCAGAGAATGTTGTTGCACTCAGTTGCTTTCAGTGTTGAATGAGCAAACTTTGATTATCTGATCAAGATTACTAAAAATATATATAAATAATGAAATAAATAATACATTTTTTGCAGGTGCCTGAATTTAGTGTGTCTGAGACTACTCAAGTCTAAATTTGAGTCCAATTCATAAAAAAGTCCATTGAGTCATCGAGATTTATGCTGGAGTAGGGTCACAAAAATGACTTGAGTGCTTTATCTCAGGGTTTCAACCAATACAAACCTGTCTGAGCTGGTGCTGGAGCCAGTCTCTAAACAGTTAAACTTGACATTCTTCTAAGAACTACATTTGCAACAAATGGTTCAGCCCTTGTCCGTTTCAGATGATTTATTGCCACTACCTAAAATGTCCTTCTGCACCATTCTATTCAAACCTGTTTTAAGCCTAAGTCTTTCTAAAGCATAACCATGGCAGCCAGTATGCCTTATAGAGGAGGGAATGGTAATGTGTGGGTATACAGACGTTGATCTATCTAACCCCTCCTCCGTTGTTCTTTTCATCAGACTTTTCTCTATTCCTGCTCATCCCCAGCCATCCATTCTTTATAGGCACTATCAATCCGGCAGAACTCCCTTGTCTCTGGTATCTGAGTTCCATCATATGTCACAGCGTTTCCTCCATCTTACTCTGTTCTCGCTCAGACCATCTTCCTCTGTCAGCAATATTCGCTCCTTTGCATCAAATCCTATTCTTCCTCCACCTTTTCTTCACAGGCTTGTGGTCCCGCTGGGGATTTGCGATGCTGTCCCGGAACAGAGTGGATGATTCATGATTGACTGGCAAGGGAGAAAGAGACGTATTAATCAGGAGTAGTCAGTAGAACTCTGCCATAATGCAAATGGAGTGTTAATTGAGTGCTGTATGGCTTTGAATAATGGCTCAGGCTTTTTACTTCAATCAATGCACATCACAACAATGGTCTGAAAGCGCGCTTTTGCAATGCACAATGAATGGCTTCATACTAGAATGGTTTTTCCAAGATTTTTTGCTCCACACTAACAGAGAAGGAAGTGGTTTATTATCACAGAGGAAATGTTAATTGAAAGAAAGAGGGTTTATTCTATTTGTTCTGGAATGTAAGATTTAGTTCAAGATATTTCAACAGTAAAATGGGCTTTAGGATCATACTGGGTTATACAGAGACGATAAAGGAAATGTTAGTCACTTCTTTTTCTGAAATAAAATGTTACATGTTAAGTAATAAGTTGCAAAAATAATGAAATGTACATAAATTATGTAAAAAAAAACAAAAAAACACATGGAAAAATCTCTTGCTGCAACAAACAAACAAACACATGCAGCTATTTTATTTTATATTTTTTTTATGTTTTTATAAATAGATTAAACAAATGTGATTCTTGTATTTGTGTTTATGTTTTCTATTACACTGCATGAAAATGCATTCTTTGGAATACAGTCACACAGGAGTTTTTGTTTGAGTGGTGTTGTGTAAACTGTAAAGACAGTGTTCTCAGCCAGTCCTAATCACACAGCAGCAGAATACAGTCTTGAAGCTTGAAGATGTTCTGATGAGATTAATCCCATTCAGCCCTCCAGTTTGCTCCAGACTACATTTAGAGGGCCAGCATGTAGGAACCAGTCAGTGAGAATACTTGCAGGATATTTTGTTGTGGTCATGTTGTTGACAAGCATGGTGGTACTGTATATATATATCATATTGTGTGACTGGTGCTGTAAGCAGAGTGCACAGAGACCTAAAGCCACTTACACTCTGCAGCTGTTTGGATTATTTTTCACTTTTGGAACATAGTGTGCAGAGTGCATTATCAGTATTAACACATTAACTGCTGACATCCTCCTGACATTTAGTGCATGTATGAACGCACAGGTCAGGTCAACATTTGGAGGTGTTTCTCCAGAGATATTTGTTATCTATGTAAGTATTAGATGTATAAATTGATCTTGAGGTTTCTGAGCTTATCAGCTCCAGAAATTGACAGGTTGAAAAGGTTTCATCTGCCATGTCTGCTTGTAGTAACTGAGGTATTAGCTGCAGTGGGATGCAGCACCCCTACAGACCTAGCAGCCACACTAGCTTAACATATCCATGTGAACCTTACTGCACAGTGATTGAGTTTTGGTGACGAGGTGAGAAGTAACAGAAATATCATACAACAAAAAGTGGGCATAAAAGAGGTTTGAGTTACTGAAAATACTGAAAACACCATTTACTTGCTGTAAATATAGAAAACACCCTTTCAATCCTCAAAAGTGCTAACACTGACTTGGGTTTATGTCACCAAACATCTGGCACGTCCTAAACCCCGTCTCACCACAGCCAGAGTATCGCAGGAGACTAATAGACTCATTAGCAGTCTCTCCAATCCAAAGCAGACTGCGGGAGCTAACTGGGCCCGGCTAATGCTATCCGGCGCTGCTCTTAATTACAAAGCATCAGGCCGCTAAATGAGCTCTGCTGAGGGGCTCTGTGGGGAAAACAGATCGGCAAACACTGGATCTGAGCGGCTGCAGAGAGGTGCTTCATGGCCATTACACAAGAATCCACAGGATTAAGACAAGCTCAGTGGTGAGAAGGAGCCTTGGAGCAAAACCAAGCTCGCTGTTGGCGAAGGAGTCTGATGGCTGCTTTCCCACACAGGCCAGATGAAAACAAAAGGAAAATGTATACTTTAGCTTAAAATGGAGATCTATTCACTTATGTAGATCTGCAGCTGAATTAATTTTACAATTCGAGTTTTGAATTTCGGTTTGGTTACGTTTTTTGGAGGGCTCAGTTCAGTACTTTTTCGGTACTTTTATAATACAAAAACAAACAAACAAAACAATTTATTTATTATAAAAGATACACATCAGGTAAACATAAGTAGTTTTATATAAAAATAAATAAAAGAGACCCATTTTGGTGATATATTAAATAAATAATCTTAAGTTGCACCCTACACTAAACGACACCCCTGTAATAATTAAACACTAAAACACACCTTTGTAACAATTTAACACCCTGTCAAAAAAATCAACAGCAGCCTGAATATGATAAATCTAATTTTTGAACTCTTTTTTTCATATTTTTTTCTTTCTGGATAATTGAAGTCATGAATTTGTCATCATTGTCTGTAGAGAGGACAGATCTTTTTTCTCTATTCTTATTGTTAAATACTTTTTAAGTATGATTTTGAGGTTTTATTTTTTTGTTTTTCTTCATCATCATTCATCACTACGTTTGGCATACAAAACTGCCTTTAAAACCTTCCTCGTATCTTACCATACAGGCTGTATGCCCATTGAACATCTCCAATAAATGCTTCAACCAGCCTTTGGAGAAAGGGGTTTGAGTCCCTCTCCTTTCTGTAATTTTGAGTGTACAGTTTAAACTGAGACATGAGGAGCCAGCTACATGTTTAGGTAATGTCACAGAGAGGCACACACAGTGGACAAGTTGAGTGAGTGACAGAGACTGTGTGGTGTCTGGTACATCCATGCACTGGATGCAGAGGTGAACGTCCCTGCTCTGATGCAGCTGAGAGGGACTGCTGCGAGCGGACTAGGCCGTCTGTGAGTGCTTTGGGACGGGGGAGGAGCGCACTGTGGAACCCGATCCTCGCCAAGAAAAGTACAAACGAGTCTCCTCAAGTCTCCAATAACACCAGGCTAGATTTGTGTACTTTACACCCTAAGGAGCATTGATTAGTAAAATCACCAAACGAGTTAAATTGTGATGCCTGAAATACATATGTAATCCTAATTGTTATAACTTACTACTTAACTTACTTAAGTACATCTTGCACTATCTTGCCTGTGTGACAAGGTGAGGCATGACAGAGATATCACACATCAAGAAAACAGCCTAAAATAAGCTCACAAATATAAAATCTTTGATGATCCATCTATATCCGTGTTTATTAGGACATTTATTTATTTACAAGTAATGACTATCCAAGCAGCAAGTTTGGAAGAAATACATGTTTTCTGAAACGGCAGGGTCATTTTAGTGTATTTTGTATAAAAGCGACTCTCTAGGGTCCAGTGTATTCACCTAGTTTCTTTATTATGTGTGTAGTGCTGTAAAGCGCGTCAGTCACGTAATCTCATGCGATATGCCACCATCCATGGAAAGCAACAGGAAAGTTATATTGCAGGTTTCTGTCCATCTAAGGGTACTGTGTCAGTGAGATAGACATGACTCTACCGAGAACCATCAAAATGATTTTGAGAACATCTGTTTTGGGGCTAAAAGTTTTACAGGGCTGCTTTAAGCAATATGTGCACACTGATATAATTTGTTGTTTAAAATAACAGGGGAATTTGTGATTGTAAAGGTTATGGTAATTCAATGTTAGTAAGCTGAAAAAGCCAACTTTTTAGGGGTTGGGCCAAGTGATCAGGCTCACTAAAAAGATAACAATATCTATAATAACTGAATTGTCAAAGGATGAAAGGATGAGGAGTCAAATTTATGTGATTGGGCAGACACAATTAAGACTAAAACAGCTGAAGGACTGATGCCTGTGCTTGTAAGAACCACCGGCCATATGATAGATCATAAAGCATTTATATCAATAAGCCTCATGTGGAACTGACTCTTATATTTGGCATTACAATTGAGTGCAGACTTTGTCTCTGATTAATAGAAGATAAACAAGCCCGAGTCTAAGGAACATACGTTTATTTTAGCTTATGTCATTCAAGTCAGATTCAAACCTTCAACACAACATCACTGGCCTGTGTCATTGACTCATATGAAGTCACATTCATGAAAAAACACTATTGCCTGTATGAAAGTGTCTGGTGAGGGTGAGGCCTCCTGAACATTTAAGGGTACACTATACAGCCCAGATTACATTAAGCATTGGAAACAAAACTGGTCTTGTCATTGTTCAAGGAGGCTGCCATAATGTATTCATCTGCTTTCTCCGTGCAGCCAGAGAGATATCATAAGAGGTCTAACTAAAGGCAGAACACATCCACTCAGCTGACAACTAGCATTAAATTAAGTGTTACTCTTTGAAAACAGCCAGTTTGGATGCAGAAAGCAGCCAAAGATGAATGCAGCATGACAGAGTAATAAAAGAGACACAGACTTTTACATATTGGTGCTACCATTCATCTTCTCTACATTTTCTACAAGCATGTAATTACATTGGTCCTGCTTTGAAAGATGTGAGTCTGAGGCACTAATCATCCTGACTGGGCTATGGGAAGACATCAACTGAAACCACAAATCTATTGCCCCGTTGGCCTCTGTGTCATCGATTAGCCATTTTGGACAAATGGAGCTGGTGCTTTTCAAACCGTCAGTGTGTCATGGTTTGGAAAAGTGTCAGACTGTCCTCTCTCTGCCGTTTGACTTCTGCCTGGACTTGGACATACTTTCCAGTGACACTTGTTGGCTCGGCTGCAACATTTCGGTCACCTCCCCAAGTTCAGACTGGAGTCATTATTCAACAGGACCTTGGCAGAATGTCAGGTGCACTTTCCAGCTGTGAGCTCAGGCATGTTTTCCTCATGTCATAGTTCTGGGACTTGTTCCCCTCTGTCTGTCCTTGTCACTCCCCAAACTGTCTCCAAAAATCTCCTGAAGCTTTGACTCACAGAAAAGTGGCTGCTTACAGGATGAACTTTACAGAAGACAAAGCATATAGCATCTACTTTTTTGATGGATGTTATTAATACCCTATGATTTAAAAATTCAAGCATAGCAGTATTAGTAACAACAGCAGAAACAATAATGTATAAGCAGGACCGATATGACCACTAATGCTTTATTTTGACATTTCTGTCATTTAGAGTTTAAACATCAAAAGGTAGGTCTATGGCACTTGCAAGTAATATCTCACTGAAGATTTTTTTTTAAGTTTTAAGAAAGGTGTCTCACTGATAACTCAACAGCTGCATGTGAGAAAATAGGAAAATACAAACTTGACCGAAAACAATGATGCTGTAATGAAGATGGGACAAGATGTGAGTGGGACCAACTCCATATCTCTTCTTTAACTCAACTGTACAGACTTACAGGTTTGACTTTAATAGGCTGTTGTCTGGATAAACAGGGGTCTCTGTTACAGAAGCATGTGGGCCTCACATATTACAGATCTTAGGATAATACATATTTTGTATGAAACTGCAGCTCTGGGATTCATGTTTCTCTGCAAGTTGTGGGCTCTTTTTTAAATAAGCAGCAAAATTTTATAAAAAAGAAATAGAATCTAATTTACTTGTGTTTTAGTGGGATTGTAATTGTACATCCTCACCACTGATCATCACATTGCAATGAAACTTGTAATTCACCTAGTAGAGCCTAGAGTGTCGAGTGCAGCTGCTGACACACCTGAATGCATCATCATTAGTTTATTAAGGAGTTGTCTATTCTGAAGACAGCTCCTCACATCACTGATTAGAAAACTGCAGAGCTGACACTGCACTTCCACATCACTACCTCTTCTCTGCACTCACTAACTTTGTCAGTCTTAATATGGTGCTCCCTAAAAAAATCACAGTTGACAGAATGAAATGAGCAGATTAATAATGTAAGTTCCTCAAACACTAATTGCTTTAATTAAGTCTAAACGAGATGTTTAATTTCCTTGTGCTGTAACTATCGCAGCACCTCACATGCTAATGGAGGCTGTGGTGAGGTCTGAGGCTAATGAGGAATAATATGCCATAACAAAACGTAATGTCTAAACCGGATAATGTTCAGGGAAAGTCATATAATTGTGTTTATAGATTTTAGAAATTGAATCTTACAATCATACCCACATTTGATCTGATTTTAGAAATAATTACTGGTGGTTAATCCAATAACCTCCAGGTATTCAACTAAAGAACCTGCGCTTTTCAAATACTTTCTGTGGAAGACCTCAGATGGCTTTTAGAATTTTAGAATCGTTTTTCCTGAACTTGCCCAGGTTCTGTTCCAAGGGTCAGAAGCATTGTTCATAATCACAATAATGCAACTTGGACAGCATTCTGTTATTGACCACTTTCTCCAGGGGGATCAGCTCCGAGCTGACCACTGACCCTTAGTTTATTCAGAATGTTTGCGTCCTTTTCTCTGATGCCTCCCTTAAAACAATAAGCAAAGAGATAGTACTGCCCACAGCGGAACATTGGAGCATCAGACCACTCCAGTGTATTGTCCAGTTGCACCAGATATTTTTTTCTGAATGGTTACCAGAACATTTCACTGTCTGTCCCTGTGGACTGGGTTTGGTGGGATTTTATCTAAAGTCTCCTTCGTCTTGGCCACATTGTGCTGCAGTTAATTCTCCCCACTCCGGATCACCAACCACAAAACAGCTCCCAGCATTCCTGCTCATCTCCACTCTCTACACACCTATTCTATAAAGGAGTATTTTTGTAGATGACATGACTCTGACAGTAGGCAGATAGGCATCTGCTGTTTTTGTATCTTGCTCTTTCTATAGCAAGATTTCAAATGTACCTTTCACCAAAGTCTCATTCAAAAATGATTTAGTTCTTTTAATTCTTTACATTCTTTTTATTTTGACATGTCAGGTTGTTAACACAATTCTATTCACTAAACTGTCAAAGAAAAACAAAAAACATCTCCCTTCTATAAAGAAAAGACATAGAGAATTGATTTGTCAGACGTAGCAATAATTACATTCTGCAAGAAAAATGGATTTAAGAAGGTCAGAGTGAGCCTATTTGACAGAAGACTAACAGCTCTGTCTATCAAGGTCACATCTTCAGCAGTGTGAAGCCAAGCGTCCCGACTAATCAGCATTCTGCCAGGTTAGCATTCTCGACACCTCTGCAGAAACATGGGATCTCATGAATCCCTGGGTTATCTAGGCTCTACAGAGGACAGTGATGGGATGGGCCTCCCCATGGCCCCAGGGGTGAAGTCACAACAGATAATGTGCCCTGGGACACAGCAATGCTCTGCTACAAATATATTGATGGACATTTCAAGCCCCTTTTGAAATGGAAATGCTCCAGGGCAGGCATACACCAACAAAGTGAGAGCATTTAAGATGCATCCATACGGTCATTGATTTGCTGTTTAGGCTCATCATGCATTAGTAATTAAATTATTACTGTAGCAGACACACATCGAATAACTTTGGTTGAGAAAGATTAGTGTAGCTCTTATGGAGATTGTAAAAGATTATACATAGGTATATTTTCCGTTAATCTAATAGTTTGTTCAGCTTTACCTTTAATCATGAACACTACACTACAGATAATAATAATTGTCATTCATTGATTCATTCATCAAATGCTAGATAATAGATAGACATCAAACAAGTGAAGTGGCCTACATCTCATCCATCCATGTCCACAATATGATCCATACATAATATAAACGCATTGACCTTTATAATACATTTATGTATTTTATATATTTAGGCTTAAAAGATAAATAGATAAAAAATAAACAGCTCACTACACTGTCACAATAACATGCTACTGGTGGTTTCTCTGCAATGCTGCAATGTCTGATGACTAGATATATTTTTGTTGTTGTTAAGGTTGGACCTTAGACTACAAACTATCTTAAAATAGATACTCACCCACCATAAGAGCATATAAGTTATAAATCACTAAATTAAACTAAAAAGAGGTGGCAAAAAATTGGTCACATACATGGTTCATTTAGTAAGAGACTTCACTTCTGAGAGGTGTAGAAGTGAGATTTCTGGTTAAGCTTGCTCTGTTGAGCTTAACCCTGTATTTCCCATGTCACAAAGGTGGCTCACTTTTCAGACTGGTTAGATCACCGCAGTAACACATGCAGCAGAGTTAACCTGGAGCAGGTTATGTTCCCAAGTTTCAGCTCTCATCTACTCCACCAGCTCTAAGACTGCTGTTTCCAGATCATATTATTCTCAAGTGCTACATTATGAGTTTGGTGAATGACGATATACATGTATGACATGGTACACACCCCTTTTCCTGTGAACGTGCACAGAAGCTGATGAATAAATGCCCGCTTGTCAAAGACCATTGATAACCACCTTCATGATACTGTTATCTCTGAGCCAGGATTTATGTTTTGAAAAGCAAGCTCTGTTAAATACAGCCTGGTTCTGTCCAACGCGCTTTATTGCACAACCCTTTGCTCAAGCATGTGGCTGCTGTTTTTTTTACCATCAGCAGATGGAGCAATGCTCAGAAGCTTTTCAGTAAAAGTGTGTGTCTAACAGACTATAGTCCTAAACATCTAGTGACTTATTGCATGAAGCCTTTAGCTGATGTAGCATTAAAAGCTTGTGTAAATAGAACAGCTGAATATTTAATCTTTCGTTACCAGGCTCCATTCCATTTCTTGCTCTAGTTAATGTTTGTTGTTGGAGCCTCAAAGCCTAGAAACCAGACATGTTTAGCAGAACAGCTGTATGTGATGCAAGCACTGGTTCTCTGCTGCTTCTCTTCTTTTATGCAGCTGTGTTGTGTACATTTGGTTTTGAGCCAGGACTGGTGCAATAATTCTGATGAGTTTGGTTAAAACTGAAGTACATACAAAAAGGTCTACGCTATCATGAAAGAGAAAGTCTCAACTCTGCCTGCAGCCTATGCTATGGGACATGTGTGTTGGCTGTGTACAGAGACAGATGATAATCAGCTGATGAACTTAGTCTTGTTAAATACAGCTCATAGAGCAAAATCATAGTCTAAATAAAAAATAAACGCTGATAAAGGTCTCTTGACTGAAGCATCTGCAGGTACTTTTTTCTGTGTAGATCAATGTGCTCTGCTCCCTTCTCATCTGCGCTCTGCTCCATCCTCATCAACCTGGTTCATACAATCATGATGTCTGTAGCCTCCTCTAAAGTGCCACACAGCTGGCCATGTTCACACTGGAGCAAAAAGTGACTTCCCATCTTAGACCTGATATTGAACTTCAGGCTTTTAACCAAACAACTTAGAACACAGGAGGCTAAAAGTTATACTGGTCTTTTGTTTTTGTTTTTTTCCCCCCTCATGTTAAACTGTTTTGAGAATGTAGTCAACATAATATTAATTTCATATTAATGATATATATAGTATAATAAAATAATCAATATATTTTTTCCTTCACATTTTTCGAAAGATTTTGTGAAAACACTGCAAACTGCAAAAGTGAGATGAAGTTCCAGATTTACCCTGCCTCCTTTAACCCACCTGAACCTGTCCCAGACGCTCTCTGAACCTGTCCTAGACACCTAGACCCACCCGAACCTGTCCCAGACCTTCGTAAGCCCATTCCAGACCCTCCCTGAACCTGTCACAGGCTCCCTAAGGCTGTCCCAGACCCTCCTGAACCTGTCCTAGACACCTAGACCCACCCGAACCTGTCCCAGACCTTCGTAAGCCCATTCCAGACCCTCCCTGAACCTGTCAAAGACTCCCTGAATTATCACACAATGTTTTTTTTTTGTTTTGTTTTTTGTTTTTAATCTCAATTTAACATTATTTTGAAAACATTCTGATTCAAGCCCATGATTCCTCATTCCATCAGTGGCTGAAATGTAAATTTAGTTATGTAATTAAACACACATGTTCAGTATCTATCTATCCATCATTATACCTGTCTCTTGATTTTTCATTGCAATTTGTGTGAGATCATGGTCCTGTTTTCCCATAGACCTACTAAAGCAAGATAAGCATTACTTTTACATATTAAGCATATTTTTGCATGGACCAGCTGATTCCCTATGCATGTGTCACGGGTGTGTGTACAAGGGTTTACGAGAAGCCATAACCCTACAAGTTTCTAGTAAGTTCTGGCTCTTTAGGCTCTGGTTGGCCCACATTGACTCTATTGTAACCCTCTAGGACCTGAGACTGAGGAAAAAATGGAAGGCTGAGGCACTTGCTCAATCTCTCTCATTAGCCATAGAGGGCAAACATGTAGGGGAGGGTAATTGATGGCAGTTCATTAGCCACTGATCTAGATTCATCCAGGGGGTCCAGACCCAGCCTGGAGAGACCAAGATTCCTACTGGGCTGAGAATTAGAATTGGGATTTGCAGTAGGCTTTAGCTGCTCGATGAGGCCGTACTCATCACAGTTAAGAAAGCCAGGTTCACTTTCTAATGCTGCTCCAATGCTTTAATTATTAGCGCAGGGATAATGGTGCTGAAGGTGCTTTAGAAATCTGTCAAAGAGTTGTAAGGGTTTAGTGTTGTGCAATGGTAACTTAAAGTTGTTCATTTATTTATCACAATAGTAGACTAAAACTTTTGTTAAGCAGGGAGCCCAAGAACTTCGACTTCAATATATGAAGAAAAACAGGAGATTAGAGGTTAGCTGTCACAGACTCTGTCTCACAATCACTTTTGACATGCCCCTAGTTTTCACGTTTTGGTGAGAGAATGTGCTATGGTTAAATCTGACGGGTTTGAACAATATCTAAAAAAAGATGTCTGCAGAACAGCAGGACCCAGCCAAGCTACAAGGTTTTGGGATTGATCAGCCTAAAGAACCTCTGCAGCTTTTAGATTTCCTCATTGCAAGCTACACATCACCCGGGTTTAAATTAGTGTCTGTTGATGTTGATCACATTTTGTCCTTTTGATTGTATTTTTAAAAAATTTATAACGTTGATGACCATACACTGTTTTTTTTTTTTTGGCAATGTACAGCTTACACCTACTGGCTACACCCTAATTAAAAGGCATATTGGCAGATGACCTGTTGACTTTTACATGGTCACCTGTTTGCCAACCTGGTGGAAGACTTGATGCCAAAAAGCATTAAAGAAAACTGCTGGGTCCATTATTTCATTTTTCATGCAATTTTATTTGTTCTTTTTAGTGGGAATGTACTACAATATGTAAGCCATTCCACATTTAGAACCGGAGCAGGATGAAGACCAAGCCTTATCCAGTTCCTACCCCATTCTCATCACAAAATCAAACATTAACACAGTTTGTCAAACACAATTTTCTAGTATTTTTTTAACATTCTTGTACATATAATTTTATCATGTTTTGTTTACATTTATACTTAAATTGAACAATATTGGAACAGTTTTAAGGTTGTTGTCCAAAGCATTCCATTGCTTCACACCAGCAAAAGAAATACACATTTGTTTAAGTGTTGTTCCTGCAAAAGGTAATTTAAAGTCAGAATTCCTTCTGCTGCATTCACTGTTCACAACAAATAGATTTTGCAGACCAGATGGTAACAGATAACATTTTGCTTTGTACATGATTAACAATGTTTGTAAAACAATTGAGTCTTTCAATTGTAATAGTCCTGACTTCAGAAATAACCCAGAGGTGTGTTCTTTTGGGGCAGTCCTGTGTAGAATTCTTATAGCTCTTTTTTGTAAAATAATTAAAGGCATTAAATTAGTAATATATGAGTTACCCCAGACTTCTAGACAGTATATGAAATATGGCAAAATCAGTGAACAATACAAATTCTTATTGCTTTATAATTTAACAAATAATTCACTTTGCTCAGAACGGCTAAATTGTGACTGATTGCAATGTGTTTATTTTAAATTCTCATCTATGATAACCCCCAAAAATCTAAGTTCATAGACTCTTTCAATATTAATGCAATTAAGGAACAATTCCACATTTTGTGTACATTTTGTATTACTAAACTCTGCAAAAAGAGAAAATTGTAATATTTTTGAGACATCACATACATCATTAGTGTATAAAATAAGAAATTTAGGCCCCATTACAGAGCCTTGTGGGACACCACATTGAATTTTTTGATATGCTGATACTTGTCCTGCCTAGTCAACATACTGCTGGCGATTTTCTAAATAACTGGATACCCATTTTAACACAATACCTCTGAATCCATATGCATGTAATTTTGTTTATAAAATACTGTGATCAATAGTGTCGAAAGCCTTTTTTAGAACAATAAATACACCCACTTACACCCACGTTTTCAGTAATTTTCATTAATGCTAAAGCCGTTGTACGATTACTTCAAAATCCATAGTGATGTGTCATTTAATAAAGAATATTTTTCAATAAAATTTTTCAACAAAAATTTTCTCTAGAACCTTAGAGAATTGAGAAAGCAAAGATATGGGCCTATAGTTAGTGATACTGTGTTTGTCACCTGATTTTAAAAAAGGTATTATTTTTGCCACCCAATTTTGGCCCAACATTAACAAAATATGAATTCAATATTTCTGCCATTTCTGTTGCATCTATTTCTTTATTTTATTTTCTGATAACAAATTTGAATAATAATCTTTTCTTGCATTTCTCTTTATACTTGTCAACTTATTTTCATATTGTTTTTCTGTATTTTCTGTCTTAATTTTAAAGTCTCGATAAAGTGTATTCTTTTTTTGGCAGGATTTTAATATACCCTTTGTTAACCATGGCTTCTCCTCACCACTCATGTTTTTCTCTAATATTTTGGTTGGGCAGTTCTTATCATACAACTGTACATGTCTTTTTAAAAAATCATGATATACCTCGTTTACATCATTAGTTTTGTGAACACTTTCCCATTTTTCTTTCAAAAGATCACTCCTCAATCTGTTTACTGTGTCCTCAGTGCTCTTTCTACCAACTTTGTTAAACCTCCTTTTTTTTTACATCACAGGAATAGGTTATGAATACTGGTAGATGATCAGTTATTTCGTTTATCAGAAGACCACTTTTAACTGTGTCTTCTATTAGGCCAACATTCATGAAAATATTATCTATCATTGTGGTGCAACTAGAGGTAACTCGACTAGGCCTACTGATAGCTGCCTCTACTGTGGTATCTAGGAAATTTGAACTGTTGGCATCAGTGGATACATTTAATAGGTTCATGTTGAAGTCTCCACAAATTATACTCATTTTATCATCATTCAGACAAATTAATAATTCTTCCAATTTATCAATAATTGTTTTTATACTGGACTCTGGAGTTCTATAAATACATATATATTTTAAATAAATATAAATATATTTTTGCATTTCCATTTCAATCTCAACTGTCTCAACATTCCAATCTCAACATTCCAAAATTGCAGTAGTTATGCCCTCGACTTTTTTGCATTTCAGGTCACTACAGACAAATAAAGCAACTCCTACCAATAAGAAAGGTGGTCTTATTGGTCCTATTTACATAAAACAATACATAACCATAAAAATTAAATTCAGCCCCCATCCTCTGTTAACCATGTCTCAGACAATGCTATAACAGTAAATCTATTCAGAAAAGTTTTTAAATATTCCTGAATTTTAACAAAATTTTAGTACATGCTCCTAGAATTAAAATGAATTAAAGAAAACGTTTTATCAGTTTCAATGTTATTACTGAATTCAGTGTCCATCTAATATTTGCAAGTATCGTTTGTGAATTGAAGTAAATTCGTTTCTACATCCAGATCATGTTCAAAAGTCATAAAACTGACATTCAGGTTCAACACTTAGTTGTTCACATGATGCAGTCATTGCGCACATTGGACTAATTTAGGCCACGATCTTTCCACTTTCATCGTAACTCCAAAATCCCGCAGACCTTCCACGGCGTCTCGGGGGCAGTCAAAAGTTTTAGTCTTTGCGCCCTGGTACATTGCGCGCTCCTTAAACACTTCGCTTGTAAAGTCCTCATCAAAATATATTCTTCGGTCGTCAACCCGAATCTCCTCTTTGTCTCTCCTTGTAAAATGGTAAATGGCATGCATTTATACAATGCTTTTTCATGCCCTTCTCGGGCACATCTTCATGCATCATGCTTCCATTCACCCCATTCACAGTTGGGGCAGATAGAGAGGTGGACTGCCATACACCAGGTGCTCAAGCCTTCTCCAACCACCACCAAACTCACCTCTACAATCACACACACACACGTAGGCAAAGTGGGTGAAGTGTCTTGCCCAAGGACACAATGACAGTGTGAACAGAAGGGACTGGGAGTCGAACCACCAACCTTCTGGTTATTGGACGCCCTGCTCTACCACCTGAGCCACTGCGCCACTTGTTGCTTTGGAACTGAACAATAATTGATCTGGCAAATTCCAAGCGTCCTGGAGCAGCTGCTACTGCGGCGCAGTGCGCCCTCTCAATATGAATCTCTTCCCGAATGCTTAATTTCTCACTAAGTTTCTCAATAAACTTCACCATATTATTGTATAATCCTTCCATTTTCCCTGGTACAGAGTAGATTCTCAAGTTTTTTTCTCCTTGCATGGCTTTCCAGATCTTCAGATTTATCTTGAAGTTGCTTTTGTTTGCGCATTATGTGAAAAAGTAGATTGGTTAGCTCCATAACCCGATCTTCATTGTGCGCTATCCTCTGTTCCGTCTTGTCAACTCTTTTTTCCTAGTTTTTAAGGTCGCTAACCTCTTTCTTGAGATCAGCAAAATTCCCTGCTGTTTTTGTTCTAAATTGTCAGAGTTCTTTCAGGATTTCTGAGATTTCTCATGCACTCTCAGCTTTTCCCTCCAAACAATTTGGTTGCCTGGATTCAGACGGTTTCATTTTTGGCTTGATTTCGGTATTGTTAGTCTTCTGCTTTTGTACAGATTGTTAGATCAATCCTTCAGGTAACAATACCCTAATTTTGTTGCTGAATCCACAGACGTATTTCTTTGATTTTTGTTGTGTTTGTCAAGCGGTGTGCTTGTGCACCCAGCTCAATCGGCCATCTTGTTTTTTTCATGACCATGCTGTAGACAATAAATTGATTTTACCTTGGGTTCAATATTATATTGATCCTATGCCCACACATATATGGGCAGTTTTCTTTTTTTTCTTTTTTGCTCTGGGCCACTTCATACTCAACAACATTTAGATGTAATGCATGTACACAGTCCAGTTAATGTTTGAGGCAAATTGTTCCATTTCTTCTGTTTTCTCTTCTAATACGGTGAAATACAGAGCTGGGATTATTTGTACATTTCACGCCTGGCTTTGTAATCATGTGTTCCTCGGTGGCTGTGGATCAAGGGCCCTTTTCATGGATAATTCAATCATATTAGGGCCCTCCACAGTCACTATTGGCATTTGAATTTACAGATGATTGCTCACTCTGTTACATGGGCCAGGCCTCCTGGTCACAAACGCACACCTTTCTCTTATTCCTTAGTTGGAAAAGCAACAAGAAATAATCCTTGAAAATCAGTAAGGGGTCTATAGTTTTACAGCTAAATGAAATATTGATTGAATCCAAGCATCTATGTTTTCCACGTGAAACTGTCCAGCCTAAGCAAAGGTAATGGTTTTAAATTATATTGGTATGCAGCCACTGTGGCCAAGTGACTTTAAAGATAAGACCGTTATATCCAGATGAAAAGGTCATTGGTAAAGAGGCCTGTGTTTCTGGGCCTCATTGTAGTCTTTAAAAGTGCATCTCAATGATATGTCATCAAGAGCCAAAATGGGGGTAGAAATGTATTTTATGTTATTTTTTCAACGAAGGGATAGTATTTGTGTAAATGGTTAAAGCTACCTCAGACTTGTTCTGGGAAATGAATACAGCTGTTAGACCTTGTATCACCATGGAAACGACCAGTGCTGGCTCGGCCGGTGAAGCTCAGTGTCGTTATCTAAGTGACTGATGGCAGCAGACTGCTTCACCATCTGCAGCACTATCCTCACCTAACATCAGTTTAATGATGAGTTAGTAAAATACATAAGGACAAAATATGAAAAAAGTAAAGTTTATTTAGAAGGCTGAATGTTTGAAGAGATATAAGACTTTTTATAATGATGCCTCTTGAAACATCTAATAAGTGCACATTATTTTACATTGTACAAGAATGTGACATAACTGTTCTGTTCCTTTGGATATTTATACTTTTAACATAACATTTTTTCTTACATTTATGTTTGTTTTAATTGGGCCTTTTTTTTTTTTTTACCCATTTTACATTGAAATATCCATGTTGTTGTTCAAAGCGCCTCTGTTCTGTTAGTTGAGAAACTTTTAAGTGAAGCTGTTACCAGTTTAAATTGAAAAATTTAGGCAACTAAAGTCAACATCATGAAATGTCACATGACGTCACAGCAGCTGTACAATAAACTAAAACGGACTGAATTCAGGACTTTTTCCTGTCACTAGTTATATTTTAGTAATAGAGCTGAGCTGCTCTTCAACATTTTAGTAAATGTTCATTAATAAATATTCATGTAATTACTCTCTTTTCATTTATTGAAAAGAGTGGCCACAATGACAGATGTTGACTCTACAGCAGACACCAGTGAGCCACATCTCATGAGCTTTATGTTTATGAACCACACCCATTCTTGATATAAATAAAATAAATGTAAGAGAGTGTGGTAATCAATGACTGCTTGGGTAAGATCTTCACACTTATTTGATGAACTTGACTTATACTTAAATATCCACATCCTGCTTTTTATTAGAGGTGTTTTACATCTGTCGTATCTCAGTCCCAGCGAACAGTAAGGAAAACCACTGAAGTCAGTCATAGACACAACTGGGATGTGTTCACACCTGCTATGTTTGGTGTGGTTAAAATGGATCCGGTGTGGTCCCTCATAGTGTGTGGTTCATTTGAATCAGTGTGAATGCTGCCAAATAACTAAACACACAGGCTGTCGGTTCACTTCCTTCTAAACTCTGGTATGGTTCAATTAAAATGTCAATCCCATGGAAACCGCTGAAATTTAAACCAGCCCATATAGGGACAGTGCCCTAAGTTGGCAACAAAAAACAAATAACTTCTAGCTTTCCTGAGAGCAGAAAAAAACAAAACATATATAATTTTACAATACATAATATTGTCCATTAACATAACAAAATGAGCAAAGGGCAACTGTTGAGCACCGAGGAGGTAAATTGCCTTAATAGCATTTAGGCTGATAGCACCATGTCATTAGATATAACACATAAAACAAAAAATGCCCCTCACATCCCACTGTCCATCTGAAGAATAATGAGAAAAAATGCTCTTAATGAACAGATTGAAAACCATTATGACTATGTGAACACCCAGTGGGAAACTAAATGAATCATTTTCGTTTAAACTAAATGGAGCACTACAAGTGTGAGGACAACATTAAAGGCTACACATTGTTGCCTGAAATCCTGAAAGAACTCCAACAATTTAGAACAGAAACAGCAGGGAATTTTGCAGATCTCAAGAAAGATGTTAGCAATCTAAAGCAGAACCTTGTAGCCCAGGAGGTTTATGTTGACTGTGACCTCATCCCTGAGTCAACTCGGCTGCCAACCTTGGTTTAAGATTCAACAAGTGCCATCTGCTCTTTGTTTTCAGAATAAAGGCCCAATAAATCCCTTCTAAAATCCTGTTACCATGACCTGTGCCCTGACTCTTGAATCTAGTGCAAGCCTACTGGAAAAAGAAATTAACAAAAAATACACCTATGTCATCTTTTTTTGATTGAAATGGATTTTTTACACCACTTTGACAATATTTTTGTATATAGAATGTGAACAATCCAGATTTGAGAGCAGCTTATATTTGAAACATACCGTCACTGAGAAAGAACAGTGTAAAACCAAAAATGAGAGGTGTTGAGCTGTCAATTTGTTGACATTAACGAGCCATTATTCGGCTGCATGCCTCATTCTAGAGTTACATCAATGAAAGGCAAGGTTCCCGGCTCCATATTCTGCAATAATCAGTGCTGCTATTTTGTGTGGGAGACGTGATATTCTGAGCTGGAGGCGCCTTGCTCTCATGCTGCGCTGTGCTTCTCAGACGGCCTTTTCACCACCAGAATCCCATCATCTCTGCACATAATCCCTATTCAGGCTGGAACTGGGGCTCTGTGCAAAAGGCAAATAGAATCAGCTACAACCATCTCTGAGCCCCCAGACCCCGCTCATTCTGCAGCCATTCCAGAGGGTAACGCACTAATGGCTGCCATTATTTACTGGAATATGTTCCCACGCTGATGAACGCTGTGCAAGGTGCAACATGGAGGAACAGGTGCATAGAAGGATGTAAGAAAATAATGAGATTGTTGCAAAGGCAGTAAAGCAAGCTTAATTTGACCTATTTTTTTTTATTTCTGTGTGAGTAACTGCACCTGGAAACACCTCATAAAAATGTGGCCTTTGTGTTTCCACCGTAAATACCTAATAGACTTTTAAACTCAGCTCAGTGGTAATCAGCTCTATTCTATCATTGAGGATTTACCTTTAGCACTTTTTGGAGAATGTAGTAACAGGGACTTTGACTAAAACTTTATAGTATTTAGTCAAAGTATTATCCCCACTGTTTTGTTTGTTTGTTTGTCTTTTTAAGGATGGTGCAAAGTCACATTAGTCAGGTGAAAAATTCTGATGCTGTATTCTATCTGTGTAATGCAGCAAAGGAAAAGCACAACAGGACTGAGCACATAGCATATTTACATACCTATTTTTCATTCTTGCATTATTTAAGCAAGTAGTTACTAATATTACATTTAGAAAGGGACATTGTGTTGAAGGGATCCTTTTGTTGCCATTCTGATTCATTTGAAAGAATGATTTTGGCAGTGTTCACTTGCAACTGTTACATAATTACAACATAATTTCATTATTTGATTAATTCGATTTCATTGTCACTTTAATCCCTTTGATTGATCCACACTTGTGTTTGAGGTATTTCGCTTGGTGCTCCCTTAGAGATAGAGTAAGAAGCTTGGTCTCTCAGGAGGAGCTCAGAGTAGAGCCACTGCTCCTCCACATTGAGCGGAGCCAGCTAAGGTTCAGGCATCTCTTTCCGATGCTCCCTGGACACCTTTTTTTGGGCATCCAGAGCACACTAGAAGGACTCTCTGTTAGCTGGAAACACCTCAGTAATTCACCAAAGGAGCTGGAGGAAGTATCTAGGGTGAAGGAAAGTAAAGGAAGTCTAGGCGTCTTTGCTTAAATTGCTGCCTCTGTAACACACCATCGGATAAGCGGAAGAAGATTCAATAAAAATAATGGTCTGCATCTAAGTTTAATTGGGCAGCCCTCTGAATGAACCAGATAACACACTGGCATTAGATTAAAGTGTGCCTTAGGTATAGATAAATAAACAGAGAGAAAAAAAAAAAACATGCAAAACTGTAGACAACCTAAACTGCTCTTCACTTCCTCATCTGGCCTCTTTGATGATAACTTCCCTGGTGCTTCTATTTTCTCTGGTGCTATCTGCTATGAATGTGCATGTGTATAATGTCTATTCAATCAAGAAAAAAGTGACAGAGAAAATATGTATGTGGAATGTGGGGACTACTGTTTTGCCAAAATAAAATAAAAACCTAAATTATAATAAAGTAAAAAAATGAGTCGCTTTTCTGCCTGTGCCCAACATGTTAGGCTATGTTCTATCTTCCCCATAAAAATGCTCTGGACCAATGCTTAAGACACTGACTGGCTCTTGAAAAGCAATTTATTTATCTCTTCACCTGCTTCGACCCTGTTTTATGAAAAGCAGATTGCCTCAGAAAGTGTACGTTCAGGGCAAACCCCAGGTCCTATTTCACTCGACGGCAGATATGGCATTTCCTCCTCATCAATGCTGTGTCAAATTGTTGGCTGAGAACCCATCTTGGTTTCCCCGGCTTTGAGAAAAATGTTTTGGCCTTGGGCTCTGGGCTAACAAGAACAGCAGCCGCTCTGTGATCCATATTGAACCTGTGCAAATCCAAAATGGGCTCTTCATTTTCCGTTTGAATCCAAATCGTTTCAAAGTGTCAGTCTGATGTCGGCATGAATGTGTGTGATTCAGTGGAAGCGTAGAGCTCTTTTGAGGCTTTTGGTGGATACATTGTGACCATTTTCAGCTTGAATGCTTTGGTAAGTATCAAGGAAATGTGTCGCTGGTAATGGAAGCTGCAACTATTATGTGAAGGCATCACATAAACAGTGCTGGATTATTCTTGAACTTCTCACAGCTGGGTACAACCATGTCCAGGATTTGTTCTAAAATCAGGGATTCTGTATACGCTTTATTTCATTATCACCTGTATGGCCTGTGTCTTTATGCCTTTGCAATATATTGATAACAGGAATTACTATGCAGATGCTATGACTAAACCCTGAGTGGCAGAGAGTGTAATTCACAGTAAAGAAGGTTATGCATTAAAGAGCCTTTGAACAATATTGCATTTCTTTCTTTCTTTCTTTCTTTCTTTCTTTCTTTCTTATATAATCCCAGATTATGATATTAATATTTGTTCTGGCATCAATCGTGTCATGCACTGTGCTAGGTTTGAGACAAAATCACAAAGTTGGCAGTTTGGTTGAACTTAGGGCCCCTATTATGCATTTGTTTGTGTAGTTTTATATTATATATTTTGGTTTTAATTATAGATGGACAGAGAACAAAGGCATATATTTACATTATCCCAGCATTAATTCACACCTCACTCAAAACAAAACTCAATTTGCAACAACAGCATGGTGGAATATTCAACATAATTCTCCAAAGAGTTCATTGTAAAACACAGTGTTCCAGGAAGTATTATATCCTGCCTCACTTGATTTAATCATGAGTAATATTTGTCTCATTCATGCTGCAAATGTTATTGGTGGCAGGTTGTGTTTTCATGAGCATCGCAAATTTTATTAACCACATGACAGGCATTAGTTGTTAAATGTGACAGTACTTCATATTAAATGCACAAACTGAACTCGATCCAATAGACAATGTGCCTAACACTTTACTTCCATGAGGCTGTAATAATGTTTTATTGTGCATGATGACTACTTCCATTCATCTTAAGACCCCAAACAAACATTTAGTGGCCGTACCCCCCCAGCTGACAGAGGTGATGGTGAATTGTGCTCATGTTTTTCCGATGGGTTTGGGACGGCCCTCTGCTGTATCTACATGCATTACTCAAAGGCCATTTATCACAACACAGACCCCAGTGCAGCCAACATAAAACATCCACAGACTCATTTGTTTGGGCCTTATTTGTGCTTTCAAAAAACAGAGCCATGTTCAGTTAGTGACCTTGGATTACCCACTGACAATCCAGAGCATCTGACAGCCTTTATTTAGTGGTCTCAGATAGCAGTGCCATATAGTGCATGAAGAAAACGTCACCAATCTTTCTAAGTGCATTTACCATTACACCCCAGATCATTCGCTACTGGCTCCTACTGACTCTGATTATGCTTAGTATTGCTATATTAAATTGTAAGTGTAGTGATTAAATTAATATTGAAACCGGAGCCAATGATTTACGTGCTATCTGCATGTAAAATATCGCGAGCCCCTGTTGCGCAAATTAAAAATCATTCACAGAACCAGTGTGTTGAGAACAGCTGGGGACCCTGCTGAACAGAAGGGATCTGTACAAGATCTGTACTAGATCTGGAGTTATCAAGAGACACGTTGACAAAACTTCTGTTTAACATAACTCATTACTTAAAGTTGCAGGTTGTGATTAGTTATTACGCACTCGTGTGTTTAATCTGTTTAGAGGCAGGTGCAGTGTAACATCTACAGCCAAGCAATCGGAAAAATACAGCAGGGAAAGAAAAATTCTGGTCAAAGATTGTCAGAGCCCAGAGTCTGTTAATGTTCAGTTAGTGCTATTTATCCTTCAGCTTTTTTAATGCACTGTTTATCATACAATAGACAGTTATGACTATAGTCAGATGAGCTCTGGGGATAGTCTTTTTTGAAACACAGGTTGTGTTAATAACAAATGTTTATTTACTGTAGATGGATGCAGATTATGTTATAAAGAAGTTATAGCTTTTACTGTCACTTTATCAGAATTTAGCAAGATAATAAATATGAAAGACATAATACAAGACAGATGTTTTTACAAGGGACAATGAAATAGACTGTTTTTAATCCCTGGCTATGGCACATGTACACAATATTACCATAATAATATTTCCGCGGGAGTGAATATGTTGTGAGCCTGCAATTGTCAAATGTATTATGAAGAGAAAAAAATAAAAACTTACTCACTTCCAAATGTACCACAATATGCCTCATGCAATTAGCAATTACACCTGCATCTTGATCCACGCCACATCGCAGCCAAGTGCAAAATAGGGCCTTATATGTGAATGAAGATTGTGTAAATGTGTTAAGTCTTTGTTCATAGCACTAAGAGACATAAAAACAACAACGGATATCCATAGTTTTCATGTAACAAGCTGATGTAGCTCACAGTGAGTTTTTTGAGGTCTGCTCTAGATTGTGTGAGAAAGGGGAAAGGAGAATAGATCGGGAGAAAACAAGGCTGAGGCTTTGATTTGCTTACACACACTACACAAACACATACAGATACAAGCCCAGTGGAGTCAGGGTTGTGACCTAAGAGATCGATAGCTCAATATGCAGCAGGACCTCTGGGGAAGCTGAGTTTCACGGTGGGTGCAGAAACATCAGTGGAATTGTTCCAAACAGCCCTGCTGCATAACAATGAGCCCAACATCAGTTTTAACCAAAGAAAATAAACCTTAACATGCTAGTGTCAACTAAAAACACACATTTACATAATCAGTGAATCTTGTTTGGCCCAGCACTGATTTTGTCTGGTTGAATTTGTAACTAGATATTTTTATCTGGACACAAAGTCACCCAACTTGTGAATGTTTATTAAAGATTACTAGATTTGAAGATTTTATCTGGATGAACAGTACTTTTTAACTGCTGTGAAGAAAATTATGCTAATATACCGTTTTTAATAATTTACAAAAGTGCTTTTGATTGTACTATTTTGAGTTTATTAGCAAAAATATGAATATTAAATCATAACATAATTTTGTATTTCTATAGCAGTATGTTTTTAACATTAACTGGACAAACGTAATTTAAAATAAATCTAATGAGCTCTTATCTGATGATCAAATGGACATGTCAACATCAAATAAATCCATACTCACATAGTCCATGGCCGGTGAGAGGTACCACTACTGCACAAAAACATCTTTTAATGACGTCATTTTTTCTCATGTAACACTGAATAACATTTGAAAGTTAGTTCAAAGGTTTTTTTTTCTTTTTTCGTTTTTTTTTCTTTTTTTTTCTTTCCGTATTTGTTTTTTCTCTCAGTGTTAATAGCATAACGGCTACAAGAGCCATTTTTTTATTTTTTTATTTTTATTTTTTTATTCATTTATTTATTTTTTTTAATTTTTGTATTCAACAAAGTTCCTTAGAGATTTTTGTATGCACTTGGATGGGATTTTATTCAACTAATTTCTGAATAAAATCCCACCCAAGTACACACACAGTGCTTGTTATTGGTTGGCTTGTTGTTTGGTTTAGGACCTGGTTTTAATTCCTGCTTGGGAAATTTACCTAATGTCATTTTCCTCTCTCTCACCCTGTTTCCTTTCTGTCTACTATCAAATAAAGACAAAAAAAAAAAAAAAAAAAGGTTTCCTAAATTATAGGAAATTGGTGCAAATTGGCAAAAGAGGCTTAAGTTTAAGTATGATAACAACAAGCCCAAGCAATATTGAAGTGTCTAACATATGGTTGCAACATCAAATAATGTAACGTAAAACCTTTATACATCATCGTTATATTTATTTATTTATATTTATATTAATGGTTCTTCAACAATTGCCAGTCTTATGCTCTTGGAAATATTTCTCTTTCCCTTTTCCTCAAATTGAATGATATTAATTCCTTTCTACATATCAGTACACTATTAAATTATTACTAATAGCACTGACCTAGTTTTTGGCAACTTCTTCCAGCCATTACCTGATGTGCTGCATAGCCAATTTTAATTATTTTAATGTAATTAAATAATTCCTGGTGGACTTTTTGTGAAATGGAAGGTAATGACATTTTTTTTTATTTTTCTTTTATAAACAATCAAAGTACAATTCTCTGCCATCTGCTGTTCTCTGAATTTAAGCGCAGTTACAGGGCAGATGATCAGTCGAATCAATTTCTCCTCTTGGTTACTAACAGCTGAAGGTATTTGTCATATTCATCTCCCGTATGAAACACTAAGGGATCATGGGAAGGATGGCAAACACAGCGTTATGCCGCAAGTCAACTTTTAATTATGGTGAAGATGAAGCTTCAAAGATACAGGAATTCTTTGACCTTTTCTACTGATCCATTTAGTATAACTCATGTTTTCTCTGAGTAATCATAGCTGGATTAGTTATGCTGCTCATCTGCACAAGATGACGCACATTATCACTTCACATAAACCGGATGATGATCATGATGGGTGACATGTGTGCTTCCATTAATCTAAGGAGCATTTTCTTCGACCAGACTTCAAATAGGCTCTTAATTGAATTTAAGGATTACTGTTTTTCATTGCCACATTAATATAGTGGAACGGCTAATTAACTAAACAACACTGTCGCTACATAAAACAAACGATTTCTCAACATGTATTAATTTTTTAATCAATTTAAAATGCCCTTGCTTGCGTTTAATGGTTTATTATGGGTGGCCAATAAAGCATAGCAGACAGGAAGTGAACTATTTTGCAGGATAATTTAATTTACAATATTTGGCTGGCTAACGCAAATGATTAATAATCTGTTGCCAGCCAAATTTATCACACTCAAAGTGGGGTTGATTAGTTCATTATGGAATTTCCATCTAAAGAAGTCCTCGGTCAAATAATGCGGCACTGTTTACAAGAAGCCACCTCTGAGTCCCCGTCGCTCCTCATTTCTCTGCACCAACATTATTCCCTCCAGGGATCTCCGCGCTTGTATAAATCACGTTTTTATAAAACATAATTAAGGCCAGGGAAAATCAATGGCACAGGTAGCAGGAGGGAGATCTTTATTATAAGTCTTTTATGGGCTTCTACCTCTGTCATCATTCATGCTGTAGTTCTAAAATTAGACACTAAGACTGGGTTCAACTAAGACAAATTAAGCTTTAGCACAAATATGTATCACATAAATCATAAGCACAGGTCGTTCTTGGGTTAACTGGCATTTATTTGATGCCAGCGTGACTCCAACATTTAGACACACAGACATACAGTAGACATCTGCAGATAGATATTCAGGACTAGAAAATATGCTCCGTGATCTTGGTTAGTTGTAAATTCAAAAAAGACCAAAAATCTCTGAAACTACATTGTCTCTGCTGGAAAGATTTAAAAAAAATTAAAGTAACTCACGTCAATCTCTCAAACAAGTACTTCTTTACACATACAAAGACTAAAGTAACAGGAGGAAGGTGTGTTTGTGTTTCAATGGATGTTTGTATGAATGTAGTACTTGTTTTAAAACATGTGTGCTGTCGGGTGCAATAATTACAGTCACAACAATAATAACCAATTATAACAATTATAATAATAACAGTAAAAGGGTCTATTGCTGCTGTTCCTTTAATTCCTCAGCCATTTACAATACATGGAATTATTATAATGTGTATATAGTGTTATTTTCTAGTTTTCTTTTTTTTTTTTTACTCCACCCAGTCTCTTTACATATTTGAGATGTAATTGGTGCAGTTGTGTTTTTTTCTAGTATGGGCCATTAAAAAAAATGTGGTCCATTTCCTATAATAGTCTTTGTATTTACATAATTTATAGATATATATATTTTTTTTTTAAATTTTTGTGTGTTTTTTTTTTTTTTTTTTGTAAATATGACTGAGATGGATGGAGTGAAAATGAAGGTTAAGATAGACAACAAGTATTTATGTTGGTGGTGCATTAAATAAATGGATGGCTCCCAAATATTGCTGTGACCATTGCATTTCTTGATGCTGGTTGATCATTTTTATGCTGCAATGTCGTCTGTAAGTAATTACAGTAAAGAAATTTCCAGAGAGAGATATTGATGTTTAGAGGGATAAGTCTCCTAGTAGACAGAGAGTGGAGATACTGGTGTGTAGCAATCCTTTTAGATGGAGAGTGTGTTAGTGAAACTGTACTAAATGTTTTTTTTAGTGTACAATGAAGTGGCATGCAAATATGTGTATAGTATTCTGTTCAGTGGAATATGAACAGATTTGTGATTTAGTGAGTCCCATTTTTCTTTCACCTGTGAAATGTGTTCTGTGAGATATTTTGTGTTGTGTAAGAAAATATAAGCTTTAAAATATTGGTCCTGAAGCTGGTATCTGATGTTAATTAAAGGTCTTGTTCCCCCTTTTTGTTGGAACAGTATTTGATTAATTGACTGCCAAAATGTTCTTGGGGATTTTTTTATAGGTTCACTCCAGAGCTTTGTCTTCCTCTTCACAGTTTTGTCTCATTGCTGAAGTTGCACCGATTTATTGCAACATAAACTGGACTGTCTGGATTTTGTAACTGTTTTATAACTGTATCTATTCAAGTGTAATATACACTAGTCTAGGTCTTGACTTGGTCTCAACCTGATATACTCTTTAGCTTTACTTGGTCTCAATATGCTCTGGTCTCAGACATGACTTAGTCTCAGTCAGTGTGGTCTTGATAACACTACTTGAAACATGTCTATCAACTGTCTTATGAAAACTAGTCAGACCATATTAAAATTAATAATAATAATAACACTATCCAATGAATTAAGTGGCTGGATGGATTGATGCCTGCTGCTTGGGTGACCGTGTGAGCTTTTAATGGAAGCACTCACACCAGTCAAGAGTGCTGTGAAGCACACTTGGCTAAAGATGAGTGAATATACCCTAAAAAATCTCTGGAGTGGTTGTATTTGTCATTCTTAAGTAAACAGATTTAAGGGGGGCAATTTCTCATTTGGCTTTGACACTTTCAACTTAACTGAACTAACTGCATGCCAAATTCACTGAGTCAAATCAGGTAACTTCACTGCCTGTTTTTGTTTTGTGAGATTTCACACCAAAAACTAAATGAAAGTTGGTGAATCTGTGAAAGGAAATACATGTCTTCATCAGTAATTTGATAGACGCTTGCTCCAATGGGGTCATAAAAATGTGTAATAATGTTACATAGATGTATCCTGGCCAGCCAGACGGCTTTCTCATTGTATTACATACAGAGAAATCAGTCTGGGTTTCAACAGGATTTCAAGGCAGGACCATGGGTTGAACTACTGCTCACTGAGTGAACCAATCAGAGAAACCACAGATGTGACATAAGGAAAGTGACCGTCTGATTCCAGTTGTCAACAAACCACAGTGTATACCAGCATTCGGTGATGGTGAATGACTTGTGTTGTTTTTGTCAAGAGGGTAGAAATGTTTCAATTAAAATTATTACTTAAGGAAAGTAATTAAGTCCTTGCTTTTAAATGTACTTTAAAGTATTAAAGTACAACTAATCAATATAAAATTCTTTTATTTTGTTAATGAAAAAGGATTAAACACTCATTAATCTCAGAGTCACATGAGGACTGTATCCTTAAAGCTTACGGAACATGAGTGAGTATCGTCTCCTAATCAGTCTGATCCATGAATGCCCAAGCCAAACATTTATTTTAAGGCACATTTACAACAATTTCTAATCTACATATTTATGTTGGTCAGTCAGAAAGATCTATGTTGGTCAGTCACACAGATCTATGTTGGTTAGCCAGACAGATCTATGTTGGTCGGACAGATCTATGTTGGTCAGTCAGTCAGATTCATGTTGCTCGGTCAGACAGATCTATGTTGTTCGGTCAGACAGATCTATGTTGGTCAGACAGATCTTTGTTGTTCGGTCAGACAGATCCATGTTGGTTGGTCAGACAGATCTATGTTGGTCAGTCAGTCAGATTCATGTTGTTCAGTCAGACAGATCTATGTTGGTCGGTCAGACAGATCTATGTTAGTCGGTCAGACAGATCTATGTTGGTCACACAGATCAGGCTCAGTCAGTGGGTCGAGTCAGTGAGTCAGATGCAGATAAAGAGATCAAAGTGGGAGAATTACATGGAGCTGTAGTCCAGATGATCTGCTCAGGCCAACACATTACCCGGCAGAGCCTCGGAGATCCACATGCGAGCTGCGGGTGCCAACTGTCTGGGAAATGGGTCAAACCAGCACACTCATTCAATTTCATGATGACTGTGTCAAGCTTTCCAACATAGAAAGAGTGGATGTAGCCTAGTTGCATAGTACATACTACAGGGGCAATTGATATTTCATTCACCAACATAACAGGGGATTATTGTAAGAGATTGTAACCCAGCATGCCTACAGAATTCTAGTACAATGGGAATTCCTTACTGCGTGAGCTGTGGGCAGAAAGTTGCTAATTCAGGAATCCTCTGCAACAGTGACATCCCATAAAGTTATTGGCTGCCAGTTACACTCATGAAGTACAGCAATAGGAAATAATGTATTGCAGTAAAAATAAGTAACCTTTCATCCCTCCAGGAATTGCTACAGTGGAGTAATCAGCATGAGTAGCTTGGCAAAGTTTTTACACGGGATGTCCTTCCTAACACAACTCTCTCCATTAACCCAGGATAGGGACCAGCACATAGACCTGTGGCTGAAGTTGCTCACCAGCAGTTTCAAATGCCCAATCTCCCATCCACTTATAAGCACTGCTCCAGAAACCCCAGGATTTAAAAGGCAGTATATTTTTCAAAAGAACTCTGCCATTACTACTGCTTGTGTTTAATGCCTGTAGTGATAGCAGCAGCAGGCTTCACACTGCCCCTAATGTACTGATCAAATTACTAAAGCATTCTCCACAGCTGAGTGTTACTGCGTGAACACAGATCATTTTGATAAAGCTAAAGGCCAGCATTAGCTTTTTGGTGTTGTGTAGATGGCCCATAAGTTCCACTTAGAAGATTGAAACGCAGCTCAATTTCTCCGTAAGTACTTCTCTCTCTACATCTCTCTCTGGTTCATCGGTGCTGCTCAGTTTGGATGAGTTTAGAGCAGTTTTGAGTTAGTCTTTTATGCTAATATATCTCTGTCCTGCGTTGCTCCACAGAGAAACCCAGGGTTAACTCACCAAGTTGCTAACCAGGCTTATGATGATGTTCCTACTAATCCAAAATAATATTGTAATATTGTTTCTAGTATGAAGGCCCTCATGTTTTCTGGAACAATGCAGCTAATTCAATAAACTTAAGAATAGATGAATTTATCAATGCATTTATTGATTTGAGATATTAATAATATGTTAGAATGTCTGACATACAAATACACAAAATTTTGCAGTTGTTGTCTCTGTCTGGAACATTGTTTTTACAGAAAAAGTAAAGTAAGAAAGAAAAATTTAGACAACAATCCAGCAGAGAGCTATTCCAAACTGAAAGACTTCCTTGATAATATATCTAAAAAATAATAGTAATAATAATAATAAAATAAAATAGTAATTAATAACCAAAAAATTTGTTATGAGTTAAACAACCTTTTAGTAAATCTGCCACTGAAAAGACTAAAACATTGAGCATTTTTGTAAATATGGCCCCATGTTTTGTTTCCACACACTGAAGAAATGACAACCACAAATGGTTCGAATGCTGTTGGAGTGGATTTCATTAGTATTGGATTGAGGGGCTACAGTGCAATACAGACTAAAGCTTGACTCCAGGAATTTCATTTGTACTGTTTTGAGAGGACAGTTTGGAGTTATGTGCTCGAGGTGTTCTATGCGATAACTGCATTAGTATTGGTTTGAGAGAGGCTTCTGTCGGCTCCACAAACCCATTACACTCTAACAGGAAGAGTTCTCCAACAAAGTTTGAATCAGACCTTTCTCTGAGCTGTTATCAATGACTGAATATGCACAGTGTCTCAGCATTTGAAAACTGCATTCTATTCTGTCATACTATACATTTTTGGACATCATTATGTTGATAATACTTAACGTCCTTTATGTCACTAATAGATTGATGTAGGGCTGCAGTTAGAATCCTCCCAGATTTCACCATTAGCTAGATTTCAACTTAACCTCACACGTTAATTAATATGTTATATATTTATATCTTCATTGTGTCAATACTTCTTCTATTGTAAATGCTCAAACCACACACTTGGTTGATGTTATTTAACATTTGGATTGCATTATCTCATGAAATCTGCATGTGTTGTTGGCATGACTGTAGACTTTCATGATTCATATTTACAAAGTGCAACATTTTGTTTTGTGCAACAAGAAAAACACATATTTTTTTCCATTTGTGAACAGGTTGAGTTGGGTAAAATCTTTGCATTCCTTCAAAGGTAACTGTATTGTTGTGGAGGGCTGTCTTTTAACTAATAAAGCTTTGTGACCTCTGCTACCCTTGCTTTAGGGTGATTTTACATGACCCATAGAGGCCCAGTACACTCTGGAGTTAAGTTTAAGAAACAGTACATTGTTTGCCTTTGTTGTAATTATTCATCCAGTGTAGTAAAAAAGACAGAACAATATCAAACAAGTAGACAGTATACGTGCTTACTAGCCTATTGTCAGCCTATCAAATCAGGTTTTTTGTTAAATATATGATTTTGTTTCATTCTCAGGCACACCAGTGGTTTTACATGAAGATTATATTATAATGATTCCATGCTGTGTTCCATAAAGTTCAGAAATAACAGATGATTAATAAAGCTTTCAAGAAAAGTCATGGTGTGGGAGATGTTTGGTGTCTTACATGAACAAAGTTAGATTATAGTAGACATGACCCCCTGGTGGTTTTAGTGTTATCGGCTAATTCAGACTTGTACATTTACATATACATATACAAAATCTATGCATTATTGCGCACATCCCTGTTAATACCATCTTCTCTTGCCCCAATCACAATGTCACAAAGTTTTATGTCTTGATGTCTGATACTATCCTATACATACATGAACTCTTCTATACTTGTAATAATCATCTACAGCATGAAAACTTATTACTTATTGAAAACATTAAGAACCCTGTTGAGTAAGGAGCAAAAGCAAAAGGAGTGGATTTGCTAAAGAGGCATGGCACCAAATATATGACCCATAGCAGTTCCAGACAGTGCTCATTTATTACATTGTCAGCTTGTCAGTGTGTCATTCCAGCTCTTTATGGAGCCATCGGCCATGGTATGTGCACTGAACCCAGGCGCTGCACACACCGCCAATGGCCACTAATAGGCCCTGCAGGAAGAACACTCATTTCACTACAGATGCTTGAGGGAAGTGTTCATATCTAAATTACCGTAGCCTCCGGCTTGACTGAGTTTTTGACATTTAGCCAGCTCTCTTTCCTTTCCCGCTATTACTCACTTTTTAAATGTTTTGGCCCATCAGTCTCCAAATGTCTCCCTGTTGCTTCTCAATAAGTGACCTTTATTTTGACCTAAGTAAGATTTACCATTATAGTATAGCACTCTGATGTTTGATAGGCAACAGATCCTTCAAGTCCTTGAAGCGGGAGCACTCCGCTCCTGAAATTGCTCGCCGAATGCACCAGGATTTCGAGAGTGGAGCTACACATGAGAAAAGCATGCTAAATAAAAAATGCTGAAAATAGTGATAATGATAAGCCTTGCAATAACTGGATCTACTTCACCATAGTAAAAGTTAAGTTGGATTATATGAAGAAATATAAGGGACTACACTATAGCGTACTTATTAAGTTATGCCACAATATGATTTAAAGCTCTTATCGGTATATGATATTGTGATACAAGCCTTTCTTTGTGATATAGATAATGAATTTGTAATATAGTATTGTGCAGTTATGGACTGACATCAGTAGTCCAGGGTGTAGGAGAAGCAAGTAGTAAAATACTTTTATCAGACCATTTAAGTATGGCAAGTATTTTTTTTTCTTTTTCTTATAACTGCAACCAAATTATGGAGTTGTTTTTGTCACACGCATAAAACCTCACTCTTTCTGATGAATGGAGATCATGCCATAGCGGATTTCTTATGTTTTGTTATTACAAAAAAGTTACTTTGCATGTTAGTGCCAAACAATGACTTCAGCCTCTTTTATGCATCTCATTGTAAAAAATATACCCTATTCTGCTATTTGTGCATTCACTGCTATGACCTCCCTCACCTCTGTGACACCTCTGTTACTTGTAGCTCTCAAACATATTATTATGTTGTTATAACTATATTAGGAATTAAGAATTAAGACTATCCTTTTTCATTCCATTAAATATTCATCTTGAAACTGGCGGGGCAGTGTGGCAGAGTGATTAGCACCATCCACCCACAAACCCTAACAGGACGAGAAGAATGAATGAAACTCACTTGTCCCCTCGTTTCCTCAATGCCCTCACAAAGACAAAATCAGTTTGAATGTTTTCTGCGCTCATTATTACCTGCTGGAGCACCATCTGTTGACTTGAACTGACCCAGAGCTCTGCCAGCTTCACACAGTGTCCGGCTGAGGACTGGCCAAGTCTGTCTGGAGTGTTCAGACAGATGTGGGTTACTGGGCATAATGATGTTGTTTGTACTGTATTTTTGGATCACTGATGTTATTCCTTAAGTATGTGACTCTTAATTAATGTGCTGCATCTGTGTAACAGTGTCAGTGAGCAGCAGATGGTTGGGGCCATCCGGTATCTCAACAAAACCAAGAGTTCAAGCTCCTGCTGAAGAGGAGCACAGCTAACATGTAATTACAGAGAACAGCTGACAGCCCAATGTTAATGCTAGGATGGAGAGAAATACGCAGCAGGCAAAAAAAACATGTTTGTAACAAGACACCACAGTAAAACTAAAGACAGGCAGGAAATAATTTCTAAAATATGCAGGGATAGGCTAATATGTTTCACTCAGATTATAAAATGTACGTCCTCTTAGTTTACTTGTCCAGTGATGTCATTAGCAGTGTCCATGTTTTTATGTACAAATCCAGTAAATTGTTTTAATATATTCTATTAATATACTATTTAATATACTATTTGTTAATAGTGAATATATTCAAGTTTAGCCACTGATACCATTTAATGCAGCCAATTGTCTCAAAGGATTTGTTTTTTTTTCTGCCACCACATCACATAAGAGCCCCAGTTCCTCTCATTCACATGAACTGTTACTGCTGATACTCTCATGGACTATATTCATATAAACTATTCATTTGATGGACTATTTGTTAGTGACTGTCCTGGACATGTCTATTGCACAGCCTGTTAATCCTTGGAGTGGATCCCTCCTTCTGTGGTTCTCCCTGAACTTTCTCTTTTACCCGGCTGGGTTTTTTAGTTTTTCCATAACCTGATGAAGGACAGGGGATGTTGTCTTGTTCATTCTGGTTGTATATTTACTGTTTTTGTTCAGCCCTTTGAGGCAATTGTTGTTGTGATACTGGGCTGGAATTGAAATGTTCTTTGTACGGTAAGCAACTGTTCCATGGTCATTCAAACAGCCAAAATAATAATTAAAAACAGATAGACAGGAGAGTCTGGCACAATTTTGAAACTGTAATGCTTAGCCCATATTTTGGACTGAGCATTACAATTGCCCAGCCCTACAAACATTTTGGACGAGAAAATATTTCTAGGCCAATGCCAAAAGAAATGAGCAACAGAACCTTGGGACACACAGCACCAATCACACAAAAGACAGTTTAACCATACAATACAGCAGTTGATTTCATTGAATTGCATTGGTCTATATCTAGAATTCATATAATAGGACCATATGTTAGCAAGGCTCTCTTTTCATGAGTTCTCTAATATAAGCATACCAAAGTCTTCAGCCCAGGCCTCTCTGAGATAATCAGTGCATACAGGCTTTGCTAAAGAATTGACAAAGTGGGCAATTTTGATCGAAACATGTAACATACACTTCATTGGAAACACAAGGGACTATACTATTAATTGAAAAAGGGGCAATCAATGTCTCCTTTAACACTAGTTGCAAAGCACCGAGGACAGGAATATGAATCTCCATTCAGGAAAAGTATGACATAACACAAAGGCAGCTCATGTCAGAACTTTAAAAGTAGAGACACGAGCCTTTAGAACCTTTAGTCCGAGGCAACTCATGTGCCTAAACAAATGCATGTTGAACCTCAATTTAACAAGGAACACATCCACCAAATCAAAAGAAAGAGAGTCCCTGATGAGGCCTCTGAAGAAGAGACAGCACCATGCAGCAACTAAACAAAGTGTTTTTTTGCCGCTATAGACGGCATCACAAGACACTATGAGCCACATCTACTTAAGCGCTGCGCCAACGTTTTTGTCGCTTTTCATATATTTGAAAGGGCCACAGTGCAGTTTAGGGCAGGAAAGTTGTGGGAGTTTCCATTTCACAGCGCCAATAATAGGGAGGAGAGTATTTAAATGAGACATACAGCTTAATTTACTAAGGCTTTTGACTCACAAAATCAGCAAACAGCACCAAATTTTACAACAAATGAAAACATAACTTAACCATTTGGCTTTGTCGGCTTCAACCAAGTCAGACGGAGAAGGAAACAGCAATGTGCGCTGAAAAAGCAAGAAACCAACTTAATCACTGCACAATAAACTCCTACACTTTGCAGTTACATTTCATTTCCTCATGTGTTGTTCTACTGCTTTCAAGTTGTAGATGCTCTTACTGTGTCCACATGAGCGTAACACAGGTCCCTTATTCCAGTAATGCCCCTCTTTAATGATGCTCAAATGTCCAAAGTTTACCTGAACTCCTTTAAAATTCAACACTACAACCATAAGGCTTCACTTATTCCGTTTCAGGTTTGTTGAAGACTTTATATCCGTCTTGGCACATTATATTTTTCTTTCAGGAGAGCAAATTAGCATTCCAGGCAAAAGTGCACAACTTTGTAGATCAGGCCTAATGTTTAAACTACTACTAAGATAGTATATCATTTAGAATAGGTTGCAGAAAAATCACATTACTACATGAATGTAACAGTGATTTATACAACATATAAAATACAGTGTATTTTAATTATTAGCATAATTTTAAATAAGACATAACCTTATCAACCCCACGTTTTCATATAACTAACTCACTATCTCTGCTTGCCTCTTCTCTCCTCTGTTGGTGTCTGTCCTGGTGTTATTTTAAGTGCTTGTTTCTACCTGTGTAATCCCTAATAATAATAAACTTGATAGCCCCCACCCACCCCCTACCTGGTACTTTTCTGAGTCAGTTATGTTGAGCCTGGAGCTCATTTGTAAATCACATCTTTCTCTCCGGCTGATGACAAACTGTGAACACTGGAGAAGGACCGCTTAGCGATAGGCTCACGCTTATGAATCAATCATTATTAAGCTACAGACCTGAGGAACCCTGTTGATCTTTTTCAGTTGGTTAATATTGCCATCGCCATGGTAACTCTGTGATTGACAGTCGACAGTACAGACAAATAAGTATCAAGCAGCTCTGAGACTGGGTAAGAAATCTGGACAATCAGGACAGGAAGAGGACAAAATCAGGACATTTTAGTGTTTTTTGATGTGATATTGATATGTTCTTGTTATGTTGATATTGGCTGTTTTCATACTTTACGAATTAGATTACTTTGATACACTGTTAAAAAAGAGAGCGAGAGAAAAAAAAGGCACTTGAGACAAAAGAACCAAAAAATCATCACACTGCACCAGCTGTTGTTTACACCCACTGTGCTTTGAGCATCACTTCATTAAGTATGTCTTTGTAAGTATGACCAAAGACAGGCTGCTGTAAAAAGCCTAATAGTGACTTGTTAAATGTGTTTCGACACATGTTGTGTGATAACCCCTTTGACCCCGAAGTTGTGTCTTGTATAACTCAGGAACTCAGTTACTTCACTTTGCTGACAAAGGGCTGCGTCTTGTTTTCCGTCTCCTGAAGCCCAGGGCGGAGGAGAACCCTGAGCTCCAGCTAACTGATAGGCTTGATGTGTAATTAATGGTCTGACACAGGCTAATGAAGCTAATGACGCTAACTGTGCTAGCATATGGCCGCCCCATGGGGATCCGCACTCGGCACTCTAATTTAGATAAATGACGCCCCAGGTTGGATGGGGCTATTTGCATTTCATTTGGTGCAGGCCAGGGGTGTAGTAGGATTAGAGGAGGGATGGATGGTGAGATCAAACAGCAGAGGTGTTTGGGGTTGATGGAGGTGTTTATTCCGAAGAACAGGTATGGGAGGTGGAGAGCCCCCTATGGCCATGCACGGTGCTGCTGTCAGAGAAAGAGACTGGCAGCGGCTGATGGGGGCTGACGCTGGCTGTCGACACACAGTCAGAGCCAAACGATGAGCGTGCGTTTGGGAGGATGCACATCAGATTGTAATTACTTTTTATTAGCCCTGGAGAAACAAGTTATCAGCAAGAAATTCAAAAGTTTCAGTAACAGGCTCCAACGATTGTGCAAATGTAATAAGAGTAAGAATGTAGATGTAGTTTACATTCTTTTCTTTTTTTAAAAATGAGTTAATGTGGTGTTAATGTTAAGTGCAATTGGAAACATTTTTTGAATAAACTGTTGTGGCAAACGTTTAGGGTGATCGTCGTAAGCTTTTTCCAGTTTTAGAGACTGATGGGAACACATATTCATAGATACAATAATTGAGCCTAAAGTGAGCACCCTCTTTTTGCCTAAACTCGACATAAACACAAGCCAAATGAGACAAAATCTTTTTTCTAGAGGCCTTTGCAAAATCCAATTTAAACTTTGAGTTTTGATATCACACATTCATTTGCTTCCAATTGGTTAAGGAGAAAAAAAAAAAAACATTTGACTCACAATTTGTCTTCAAGTGACAAGACAAAAAATGCTTTATATTTTATGGAAACACAACTGTTGTCATATGCCTCTTTGTAGTATGATTTCTAGCTTTAACAATGCAGTCAACATAGATGCTGTAGTGATATTCTCTTCTCTATGTCGTTAGTGATGTGAAATACTTACTACTTAACAGGGTTCAAACAAACAGAGTAGAGGTTAAGACCCCAATTTGATGGCTACTGTCACAGTTACAGAGAGAGACTTATGAGACTTCAGATTCATAAATATCTCATCAGTTGGCAGAAACATGATCATAACATGTTGACGATGATGGAAGTGAAGTGTGTAGGAGTGTCATTTCAACAAATAATTAAGTAAAGTACCTACTTCTGTCATGAACTGACAACATAAGTGGGTGTTAGCAGCTGTTTACTGTCAGTTATTCTATCAGTGGAACCAGACTTTCCATGATCATGTTGTCCATTAAATAACTGTCAATACAGTCTTTGAACTGATACATAAACATACACATTCAATAAGGAATTATTATCACTGGTGCAATAAATACTTGCTGTAAAAACTAACCTAGAATTAAAGTTTCTGCCATATGCACATTATTTTATGCATAGGCATTTGCGTTTAGTCACTCAGACTGTTGAAAATGTCTTCAAGCAAATATAAACCTTGGGCCAAAAAGGGTCGAAGAGATGCAAGGTATTTGGAAGAAAAAATAAATTGGGGCTACTGATGATGATTTCACTTTGTAACAAATCTAAAATATTTATCTTCTTTACAAACGTAGACTAATGCAAAGAGGGTTATATTGTGTGAATAGTAATTATATGTTATTAAAAAGATTATTACTTAGATTTCTGTTTCATTTTGGTCAACTTTATAATTGAACATTACTATGCATCTTTAATCAGTGACCCACAAAGGTTAAAGGTGACTGTTTTAGGCAGTAAAGCCCTAAAAGATGAACTTTTTTTAGCACAATGTTTTTTTCCTGTTCAGAGTCTTCTGTACTTTATAAATCAAAACACAACCATTATTCTATCTCCATTTACCTGTAACCTCTTCCCAAAATCCACTGCCAACACAAAACCTGACCTTCAGCTGTAATGGACTGCCTAACCTGTTGGCTTGTGAGTAATGCATTTTTTTAATGGACTAGGCCAACTTTCTGACAACACACTGAGTATACAAGAAAAAAATTGTCTTGATAGAAAAATATCCAGGAAAATAGATAAGAGTGTTTGCCTGTTATTGTTTGTCGTGTCTAACATCCCGAGACATGGCCCATGGAAGTGAACAGATTTAATGTGGAGAAGAGAGAGAGAGAGATCCATAAAGCCTCTAACACCACAGGGGAAGCCATCTTTAATTCATGAACTCTATAAAAATAAAGGCTTTTCTGTGATGGCCCTGCAGCCTGTTACAAAGTTTGCCAGCGACATTGCACTTTGGAAGAGCCAGGTTGTATTTCAGACAGAAATGAAGGCTGTGCTGTTAAATGGGTAAAAACACAATACAAGCAGGAGAGAACCTATGCTTTTGTGAGCTTAAGGTTGATAGATTTATCATGATAAAAATACATCAACATTATCATCATATTTAGTAGTTTTTCCAGCTAAAAATTGGATTATGAATGGTAGCTGCATGCCTGCGATAAAGCCTTATTTAATGATGTGATGAATAGATTTGTGACTGTGTATAATGAATAAGCTCATAAACCTCAGGGCACATAAATAAGCACAGTTGTAAATGTGTCTAAGCAAGTTTGCCAGAGGGATATGTAAATGTCTGAACTGTGTCATCAGTTTAAAAAAGAAACGGCTAAACAACAACTGACTATTTTTGTTTTATGTAATATTCAGGGCTATCTATCTATCTATCTATCTCTCTCTTTCTCTAGACACACACACACACACACACACACACATACATATATATCAAGTCAACTTGGGGTGCAGGGTAGCAGAGTGGTTAGCGCTCCTGCTTCAGAAGGTTGTCGTGAGTTCAAACCCGGCCGACTCCAAAAAAAAACCTTGGCTGGTTCTGGCCAATTCAAACATTGTGGCTGATAAAATGGTTGACTCAAAATATCATCAGCTAACTCTGGTGTTTCTGGAGGAGTCTGCATGTCCTCCCCGTGTCACCGTGGGTTCTCTCCGGGTTCTCCGGCTTCCTCCCACCGCCCAAAGACATGCATGTATAGGTCAATTGGCAACTCTAAAGTATCCCTAGTGAATGAATGTGAGAGTGAATGGTTGTCTGTCAATGTTCGTCAAGTGTCAACCCTGCGACAAACTGGCCTTTGTCCAGGGTGTACCCCGCCTAAGGCCCAAAGCTGCTGGGATAGGCTCCAGCCACCCGCGACCCCAAAACGGGACTAAGCGGTAGAAAATGAATGAATGAAAGAATGTTAAATTTTCTTCCCAGTTTACTGAGCTTTAAATTCCGAATGTTATACTACACATTTTGGGGCCACACTCTTTCATGTCATGTGTCACTTGTGTTGTGTTTAATACAATGTGAACAGTGAATGCAAAGTTTTATTTAATAAATTAAATCTATGTCTGTTTATCATTTAGTGTTTTAGTGTGGTTTAGTAGTAGTAATATGGAATAGTCTACTTTTTTTTGGGATGCTTTGTTGCCCTTTTACTCCCTTTACTCCATGTACTGTTTCTGTGCAAACAACAGCTTTAACTCATGAACAGTGCCGGGTAGTGACTGATGGTCTGAGTTGCTCAAAGAAGGCTGACTTGCATTAGAGAGTGACAACTCCATCCTCCACTGGTGTTTGCTCTGCAGAGACACAGACCTGACCATTACTGAATGTCCATCACACAGAGCCACTGCAGTTGTGTTAATATGCTCACTTGAACTCCACACTCCCAATTACTCGGCCTAATGCATAAAGCTCTGCTCTTTCACGCTCACACACATGGGATAAAGCCCGAGCTTCCGGCAAGCGTTTGAGTTCACCTCGTTTGCTGCTGACTGGCCTGAAATGTGAACCTCGTCTCCATGGAGACCCTCCATCATTTCATTACATCCCTGTTTGCTTTTCTTATTTGTCCCCAGTGGTTTGTTCCCGATCCTCCATTAAGTCAGAATACTGCAGGAAGGCCTATCAGAGAAGGGCTTATTGTGTAATCGAGATGTGTGCGAAACTGTACAATAGGCAGCGACTTTGAGGTTGTTTAATGTATATTTTAGGAGGCATTATGAATAATTTGTGGTTTTTGCGAGCGTCTCCCTCTGCCCTGCTGGCGTTTCTCTGTGGCAGCGGGAAGCAGCAATGCTGATTGACAGCTGGCCTCATGCTCGCTAACTACAGCAGCTGACAAGGTCGTGTCAGATGAAATGCTTAGCGAGGAGGACTGTTTGGGGAAATGTTTTCCCTCACTTGCTCTTTGCCTTTCTACCTCAATCAAGACTAAAAATGATACACCACTTTACCAGTGATGTATGAAGTTCTTAATGACAAATGGAACTATTTTAATGTTGCCTTCTGAAAAAAGCAGATACTCCTGTTCATGTTCTACCTGAAACACCTGAAAATGATGGAATTTCATTTTGTGTTTTCAATATTTCCATGTATGGTATATTGTGCACAAATCTCAAATGCAAAAACTCTCAGGGATAAATATTATGGAGCTATTATTGCCACTTGTCAATCTTAATTGAAAATTATTATGTTATGTCATTATTGGCTCTCTATTGGCCCCTTTATGTATTTTAAACTGTGTAATATGAGAAATAACTGGTACCAAATTTTAAGAACCCCTGTCCCATCCAAGCTCTCTCCTGTTACACAAGCCACAAAAATGACCAGGTCAGAGAAAAAATGGACAGATGCAGTATGTCATGTATTTTTAAATATGATAATAAAAAAAACAAAAGACATCCTGAGGCATTCTTGAACTTAAATGCTAATAAAATCTGTCTGAAAGAGTTGAACTCTCTACAGCTGAAGGGTATAGAGACCACTAGCGTACCCGGCCCCCTCTGTCGTCCTACAGTATGTAGATGTGTGTGAAAACATTTGATCTGGGTAGAAGGACAGAGAAGGCAGCGTTGTCCCGGCATACCAATGCTGCTGCGCTCACCTCTTCAAAGCTCCGCCGCTGTTTATGACAATGAAGCGCTGAAGGTCAGAGTGAGCAGCTGTTGCATCAGACTTTTTATTTGTTATGCAGAATTTGTTCTTGGCTTGGCGCTGTAAATGGCTGCAGTTAAAAAGGAAAAAGCCTACTTTGATCCGTAATTGCATATAATGATGGCAGTTATGAGTCGCCAAATGAAAGGCATAATTGATTTGCAAACCTCTTCTTTATTATTAATATCTTCCAGAGTATGTGAATATTTATCTGCAGTGCCTACCCAAAGAACAGATAACTGCAGGAAAGAACTGTACTAGAAAGACCTGATGGTGTGCAGACTCAAAAAGCTGACCTATGTGTATGAGTTTGACTCATTTTTTGTGATTTGTTTATCCCTTTCATATAAAGTTTGGTGGTCACTTAGGTTTAAAGATGCAATGCTATAAAGAATGTATGAGTAAACAAACTCTTGCATCTTCTCACACACTTCGTTACACATTGTTTGAACACTACCTACAAACGCTGTACAAGAGAGTCTGTGTCTGAGAATCTGTGATGAACACACTTTATCAAATTCTTATGCATCCAGCTCATGCAGCTAACATTTCCAGATATGTTGTAAACAGTGAAATACGGACAAAGGACAGACAGAGTGCAAATATACTCACACCATGTTACTAGAAGGCACAATTACCTCTTCCATCCAGCCAGACCCATTCGTTTTTCTTAGCAAAGTGCATCTGGTCTGGGATCCCTCCCATTCAAAAGGATTTCCTCTGAAATCAATCCTGATCTAATAACATTCATAGGTTGGTTAACCTCTGTCTCTTTGTTATACCTTTGGAAATCAAACTCTAATATATATAAAAAAAAATAATTAGGATGATTCATCTAAAGTACCCCAAACACTTTCTGTGGAAGCCTTCAGATGGTTCTGTGGAACAGTCCACATGGACAGTGAGGATAGTCTTACACTGGTCTCAAGACAATGACCAGCCTGGTACAAGACTGGTGTTAAAGCCCAATTGCTTGTGAGTAGTAGCAGGAATGCAAGTCCATGTTTTCTAGTGCTCTCACTTGACAGGTTTGCCTCCTCAGATCAGGTCTGCTTAAAGAGCTGTACAGATGGCAACACCACAGCACTGTCAGCTGCTGTTATGCTTCAGGGTGAAGCTGGGAGCTTTTTGTTTTCTTCCCCAAGCCTACAAAGAAGTAACAGGCTGAAAAATTTAGCGACCCATCCACCAGAGAGACCAGCAAGAGTCCAACTCATCACATGATTTATAAAAGAACAACTGCAAAGTACGGCTCTGTTCAAGTCAATGAAATCAAATATGTAAAACAGCTAATGAGAAATGACAAGAAGACAGTGGAACAGAAGCCAGCACAGGACTAACAGGAAGAGTCAAAAGAGTGGTCAGTGCTGGTTTGGCATGATTTGATTTAAAAATCCTCTAATCGAGCAATTCCATCAGTTTCTGCAAACACACACATATGAGTCACAAATGACCCAAGTCCAAACCTAAACAACATTAGTCCATGTTTACAGATGATGACCGACCAGACCAGAGGTTCTGCAATCAAACAATGGGCAATCACACTGGGCTTGAGGGGAGCCATGCATCACTACTACATGTACAACCCCCAATGCCAAAATAGTTGGGAAACAGTCTAAACAGAATACAAGGATTTGCAAATCTGTTGAAACTTTATTTTATTCTCAATAGAACACAGACAACACATCAGGTTGCAAATTAAAAAAAAATAGCTTTTGATTGTTGGGACAGGGGCAACAAATGGTGTGAAATGTGGAGGGGCATTTACTAATTAGTTTCTTTGACAACAGGACAATAACATGAATGGGTATAGCCAGGAGTATTTTATAAAGACATACTGTCAGAAGTAACAATGGGCAGAGGATCACCAATCTGCAAAATACTCAGAAATTCAGAAAAAAATTAAATTGCCTGAATATTTCACCATCTACAGAACATAATATCATCAAAGGATTCCAAGAATCTAGAGGGGGGGTGGGGGGTGACAAGGGACAAGGTCGAAGGTCAGTATTAGATGCTGATGATCTTCAGGCTCCAACAGCACTAGATTCAATACAGGTCTGGTTCTGTTCTGAAATCACTGCATGGATCAGGAACACTTCAGAAGTCACTGTCTGTGACACAGTTCAGTGTCATCCACAAAGAGAGATAAAGCTGTAACAAGCAAAGAAAAAGCCACATGTGAACACCACCCAAAAACACCACCTTCTTCTCTGGGACAAAGTTCTATGATCACATGAATCATTTGAAATTGCCTTTGGACAGCAGGGACAGCGAGTCCTGTGGACTAAAGATGACAGGGACCATCAGCTTGTTTCAGTGCTCAGTAAAAACGCCTGATCTCTGATCTGGGTCTGGGGCTACATTAGAGCCTGTGGTGTGGGCAGCTCTCATGTGGAAAAGCACTATCAGCTGAAAAGTACAGAGGTTTTAGAGCAACATATGGTCCCATCAGAGAACCTCTCTTTAAGGGAAGGCCTTGCATATTTCAACAAGACAATGTTAAACTACATATCACATCATACCAACAGCATGGCTTCACTATAAAAGCCTGCCTGCTGTCCAGATCTTGACAAAATGTTGTTTTTATAGATATGCAACAGGGCTGTACTTTCCTTACTGGTGTATGAGATACCAATATGGTGTATGAGACAATTAAAAACCCAAAATGTTTCAGTAAGTGTCTGAAGGTTGGATTCCCCTGGGGACAGCACTCTGAATTCAACATTTTAACCCATGATCCATCACTGCTGGGTATGTAATGTAATGCATTTTATGAAAGGTTCTGTGGTTTTAAATGCAAAGTGAACTACAATTAAAAAAAATTTTTCAAGCAGAAGACAGGTTAGAACAGTGGGTGGAGTATCCTATGTGGTGAAAGGATGTATATTGGAATTGAATATAATACCTTAGAAATATAAAGCATGTGGTTCTGTAGTTCTGTGTAAAAGCTTAGTGTGAGTGTGGCTGTAACTGGGGTCAGTTAAATGAACTTTTGTTCCATTTTACTGAGAGGATTCTTCGTCTGCATTGAGCCAGAAGTAATGGAAGTGTGCTGGAGCATTGAAGATTGATGCCAGGGAACTCCCAGACCTCTTCCCTTTTGCTTTTTAGCCTCTTTGCCTTCATCTATAAACACGCAGCTGCTTCAGGTTTTCAGACATTTGCCTTGTGCTTGTCTGTCTGCCTTTTTACCAACAGTTTACTGATTTAAACTTTGCTTTGAGGACATTTTCTTTGTCTCCTTTAACCATTCATTTCTGTGTGTCAGTTTGAATAACATTTGCATTGTAGGAGGACATACATGGCTCTATTGAACATCAGTCAATCTATACAAAAAAAGTGTGGAAGCCAGCATATTAGGAACAAAGAGAATTTTGTAAAAATATGACTCTGCCAGAGTTTTCTTTATTGATATGCATAGTGTGGTAAAGTGCATCAGTCATGTAATCTCAGGGACATAAAGTTACATTGGAGGTAGTGAATGGAGTGTAGATAGACAGAAAACAAGGAGAGAGAGAGAGAGAGGAGAATAACATTAAACACATGAACCGAGCTGGAATCAAACCCAGGTCACTCAGGTATGTGGTATGCAGTCTACCAGGTGAGGGGCTCCAAGGGAGTGTATATATTTGGCCTAAAAGTTACGCGGTTCCCCTTTCTACCTGTGAAGTCAAACTAATCTGTCTTTATTTTTATTTCTAAAAGTGTTCTATGTCAAATTTATTTAATTAATGTGCTGAGTTTATTAGATTTTATTAGGATGGCAAAGATAACTTTACATAGCTAAAGGGAGAGATCTGGTACTGTCAAAGCCTCATCAGAGACTGGCAAAATGTCAGTCACTACTGCACTCTGAGAAGTGATTGTTTACTCACTCATTTATGAAGAAAACAGATATTGCAGAGAGGATGATGTGCTGCTGTTCATCCTAAAATGTTATTTGTCTTGTAATTTGGGTAAATGTCTTCTTGATCTCAGGCCATTCACAGATTTAATATGTATTATAAAACATAGAAACACACTACCCACACCAGCTTTATAAAAAGTAATAGCTTTTTTTCTCAGACTTTTCCTAAACCTAACCTGAAGTTACTGGCATCATACAAAGTTAATTTCAACAATTCATATTGGTTTTTGGTCATTTTCAAATCGACTCTATTTTTTGGTGAAACATGACTGGTGGTATATGCAGGCAGGTTTTGGCCTATAAGTTCTGCCACTGGACAGGACACTAATCAAATGACCAAAGTTCATTCATTCATTCATTTTCTTCCTCTTATTCTCGTTAAGGATCATGTGTGACTGGGGCCAGGGCCCACCCTGGACAATGGCCAGTTAGTTGCAGGGCTGACATTTATAGACAGACATTGACAGACAACTAGTCACTCTCACATTCATTCACTAAGGATACTTTAGAGTTGTCATTTAACCTATACCATAGTTTAATGTCAATATTACATACTATCATACAAGCAATTTGCATTTAAAAGCTGAGAACTGTGGGTTGCATTCAACAGTCTTAGCAGTGAAATATATCAAATGCTTCTATTATTGTCTTTTTTAGGGACTTTATGGCCTACAGAAAGGTGTGTGATGCCCAGGGCGGACCGCTGGTGGCTGAGGTACTGCACTGCTCTGGGGGTCTAGACCTGGACTGGGACCTGGACAAAGAGGAGCTACAAGAACCAGGACCAGACATGGAGCGCTTGCAGATGCAGCACGTGGACTGTCAGAGATCAGGTGGAGGCAGAGTTTACATTTATTTCACAAAACCTGAATATTGTGTATGTTTATGTTGATGATCCATATGATGTATTTGAGTTTCTGAGTATCACTAGCAGCATAAGATCATTCAGTCACAATCAATCAGATCATCAGAACAGATCATTATCAGTAAGAGCTTATAGGCTACTACTTATCCACATGGATGTGAACATGTGTCTAATAAACAACTGACTTTGGAAAAACAAAAACAAAAAAAAACTGAGTGTGTTTTTATATTTCCAGAAAAACAAAAGTGTTGAAGGTTGAAAACTTGTGATTACTTTCAGCGTGGATACAGATGTCTCAAGCCAGGTTTGAAGTTCTTTAAACTCTTTGTTCAGAGACTCTGCGAAAGCTCAGACCTTTGAAACAAACTGTCACTGTGGGAAAAGACGACTCTTTATTTAATGTGAGAAGTTTGCCAATGCCAGAAGCTGCAAAGACACAAACTCTCAAAGTTCCCTGAAGCTATAGTTTCACCGCTTTGAAGGACTGCATTTTGAATTATGCCTCAAGTTTTGTATCTGTTCATTTTTTCCACACATGGCTTCTTCTGCAAACACGCTGATCATTTTATAATTCAAAGAAAACTAGTTATTCCATTTTCCTTTTGTTTTGAAGTATTTAGAAGTCAGTGTCATTTTTCTCTCACACAAAGCCTGTTCAGATCCCGGTCCTGACCCTGACCCTGAGCTGATGGAGCCCATCCAGCCGTCTGTGTCCGTCTCACCTCATGGACGCTTCGAACGTCTCCAGGAAGATCCTAACTACATCTCTCACTTCACCAGGACTCCAGGACACAAGGGACAGAGAAGGCTCCACTGCTTCATGCTCAGGTCACACAACTTTTTCAACTTTTTTTTTTTAAATGTGGCGGGCCTCAGTAGACATGTTTGGTGTTGAGTCTGTACATGATGGCTTGGTACAGGTAACCTCTGAAAAGCCTTGTGTTTGGGATTGAAGGTTCTTTTCAAACTAACTTTCACTCTGGAATTTTTTTGCCAACCAGAAATAGGTTCTAAGATATCATTTAGTGTTACTACAAATATTACTAAATGCAACCAAAACTAGGGCTCTAATAATAAATAAACCTTTATGTGGACTCCATGTTTGTCTCTACAACCATCACAAAGTGCTGATAACAGTTTGCACTGTGGTATGTGCAAAACAGAGCGGGCCGTGTAGTGTGGTTTAAGCACTACACAAGCTGTTTTTCTATATCAGAGAAAAATCTTAATTCAAAACAGCTTTGAAAACCTATGTGTGTTTCCATTAGCTCAATCCTCCTGATAGTGATGTAGGGAAGAGGTAGAGCTCCATACTGCCACAATTAACTGAAGCAGAGGATTATTACAGTGCATTACCAGTTTTCTAAACTTCAAACAGAAAAAAAGAAAAAAAGTTTTCTACATTTTAGAGACTTCCATCAAGTGTTAAACAGTAAACAGTGTTTTAATTTATTAAATGGGAGTCTCAAGATAACTAAATGCAGATTTACTAAGCTGTGTGAGTGTGCAATTTTTATAAGGAACTAATTTGTGAGTTGTTAGTGTGATTGTGATAGGAAGTGGCCTATTTAGCGGCATATTTATCAAAACTACGCAGGGTTCAAAGCAGAGTTAATAATGTCATTAAGGATCCCTAAAGTGCAGAGATTTCTGTCCTGCATATTTCTCTTCTTTCTTGTTCTTGTGACATCTATGTATTTGTGGAGCCAGCCACGTGAATCTGTTGCAAAGCAATTTCCTTACAGGGACAAATAAAGTGCTCTATCTATCACTTTTATTTAAATCAGTATCCAGTTTTTGTACTCCGACATGCACATACATGTGGTTAGTTGTAAAACTGTTCCAAAGCTAAATAGTGCTTCCTTCTTTTCTAACTCCAGAAACAGGTTTCACCTTCATAAATCTAGTCCCTATTCTTTGTAAATGTAGAAAGAACGGTTAACACAAAACTCTTGCTTTAAGTTGAATTTAAAAAAGAAAAAAAAACAAAAAAAAAACAAAAACTGAGGTCAGTTTGAGATAAATGTTATCTTTGGTGTTTTGGTGTTTTTTGATTCCCATTTTTGATTCTCAATTTTTCAATTCTAATTCAATTCAAAATAACTTTATTAATCCCCAAGGAAAAATTCTGTTGTTTTCAGCTGTTTCAGTCTACAACTTTTGTTTCTTTATTGAAGACAATTTGTTTGTGATGTATTACCTTGTCGAGATGTTTCGGCTGCTATCTGCGAGTCATCTTCAGAACTGTCACCGGTCTTGGTGGTGACGTGCCTCTTTTCAGCTACTTCCTGAGGCGTGGTCAGTTTGCCTCGTGTCGCCCAATGGTCTCTGGAGGAGGGTGTCCCAGGTGTGTGATAGGAGGTTGATGCTCACACAAATATCGTCACACTTCCATATATCAGAGGCATCACAGAACCCATTCAGAGGGCCATGAAAAAATACATCATCAGTACAGTAGTCAAACCATACCAAAAACTCTGTCAAATGTTAGTACACCCAAAGGACAAAATTCCTCAAGAACAAAAATGCGACGCAATATATGAAATGCAAATCAAATCGAGAAAAAAAAATCATACATAGGCGAAACAGGACGGGCATTCCACATCAGAAAAAAGAGCATCAAAAAGAATGTGAGAAAGAGACATCGGGAAGACTCACCAGGACACAAAAAGGGAAAGCAAAACAAGAGAACCTAATATCCATAGCCATATCAGACCACTGCAAGAGAAATAACCACATTATGGGCTGTGACGGGGCATGGGTCGTAGGATCAGAAAACAACAAATTCGCTGGATCAAAGATTTGATTGAGATTAGAAAGAGAGGCAACAACAGCATCAACCGCGATGACGGAGCCTTCCTCCTATCACACACCTGGGACACCCTCCTCCAGAGACCATCGGGAGACATGAGGCGTGGTCAGTTTGGGCGCCAAACTGACCACGCCTCAGGAAGTAGCTGAAAAGAGGCACGTCACCACCAAGACCGGTGACAGTTCTGAAGATGGCTCGCAGATAGCAGCCGAAACATGTCAACAAGGTAATCACAAACACATTGTCTTTAATAAAGAGACCAAAGTTGTAGATAGTACTAACGAAGACAAAATGGACGTTGTTGGGGGTGAACTGATTCAGACTTCATTTTCTATAGACTGACTGACAGTCTTATTGCAGTCAGGTAGGAGTTTTTGTGGCGATAAGTCCTGCAGCTCAATGGCTCCTCTCTGTAGTTCAAAAGCCCAATGCAGAGGATAGTCCATGATGTTCAGTATAGCCTCTTTCCTACTGTTGCTCCATTACCTTGACTAGTGTCTCCGAACTATATTGTCCAGTCAGATGACTGCAGGGTTCAACTCTTCTTAGCATACCTTGCAGCCAGACACACTTGGGACCCTAAGCCGAACAGTACAGTGGTACAGTAAATGAAGCTTTACTCTTGTCTAATATCCCGCTGTAGGTACTTCCTGGCAGGTGTGGGGCTGTTCATTCTGGGGCTCCTGATTGGCTGGTTCATCCACACACCAACCGTTAAACCCAAGGTTCTTCCAGCTGAGAGTTCAGATCTGCTTGAGGAGCTTCTGAGAGGAATATCAGCCGACAAGATAGATGCTCTGCAAAGGTTAGTGTCTACCTGTCATCTGTCTTATACACCTGGGATACGCTCACCTTAACAATAACTCTGTTTAATACATGGATCCAAATCACTTGTTTATACATAATCAGTCCCTCATTACCAGGGCCGGCATGGCTTATCAGGAGATTTGGAAGATTTCCTGATCAGGATGAGGGCCGGCCCTGTAAGGCGGCTGTACATTGAGTGAGGCTGCTCACCGTTTAAACTTTCAACAGTCGCTTTTGCTGGTATTCACTTTGTTAGCACTCTTTTTTTGGTAATACAAGCTTGGTTGGGGTTGAACATGGGCATCATGAATCCCATGATGTCATTCAAAAGAACTTTTAGAGTCAACCCAGCTTCTGAGTTTGAACAGAACATTTACACTCTTGACCGAGACAGACGCACAAACCAAGCGGCACAAACTAGGCACAAAATGAAGACCTAGGATGAATACATGGCAGAGGACAACAAGAAGCTGTACAAGAACGGCTTCGGCATCACAACAAAGAGCTCATCACCCCCAGCTGTTGACTCTGAGGAGACAAACAACCTGAGAGTCCAGCTCCAGATCATGAAGGCAGCTACTCTGAAGAGGCAAGAAGAGCTACAGCAAAAAAAGAGCAAAAGTCCAGCTGCAGGACAAAGAAGAACAGTTCAGAGTCCAGCTGCAGGACAAAGAGGAACAGCGAATAAACCGGCTGTTCTCTACACAACCAGCTAAACTCTACTCTTAGTGGCAGGGTAACAACACCAGAGCAGACCCACCAAAGCTAGAGACCGAACAGTACTTGAAAGGTATATGGGAGAAGGAAGCATCACACAACAGTGATGCACAATAACCTGTCTCTCCACAACATGGAAGCTCATGTCAGGCTTTATAGCAGGTAAGTGGGTATATAGAATCAATACATGAGCACAGCACAGGAGAGCATAGGTAGAAATACCAGAGGAGCAAAGCACCAGCTGCTGGTAGACAGAACAGTCACTCGTGAAGACAAAACCAGGCAGACCAATCTGTGGACCGCCTGGATTGATTACAAGAAACCTTCTGACTCAATGCCACACACATGGATCACAGAATGCTGTACAACATCAACAGGACTCTGAGAACATTCGTTACAAACTCGATGAGACCACCCTTAAGACCAATTGCAAGCCAATTGCGCAAGTGTCTTAACTACAAAGAATACGCTCTTAGATCCGGCTTGTTCGCCAACAACACCTCACTAGAATGAATGCTTTAGAGTGTTTCACAGTTGCCTATATGTCCCTATGTACTTGGTTTCCATCAGCCAAACACCTCAGGCTCCGACAAACATCTTACTTCACTGTGATGTCAAATTACCAGTGATTTAACTATTATACATTCGCACACGGAGCGTACTTCTCTGCACCTGCTAAAACTGAAACTTAAATACCCCGTGAATCATGGCCATTGCAGTATAGTCTACTTTTGTGTAAGTTACATGTTCAATCACACTGTGAAGATTAAATAAAATAATTCAGTCGTCTTTCTTGACAACGGGAAGCAGCATGTATCATTCAGCACAATGAGCATACATAAATGTCGCAATTCATTATTTCGTTCTGGTTATTTTTTCAGTTAAATATATGTCATGGTTTTATTCCAAATCTATAGCTCATATGATTTTGTTCAGAGCTATCTTGGGATATTAAAAAATATCCAAAGATTGCTACAAAAGCACTAAAAATCCTGCTTCCATTTCCAACATCTTGTCTTTGTGAAGCAACAGAAACTAAAATGAGATCATGGAGTAGACTCAACATAAAAAACACACTTTACACCTATAATTTGTGTGTGTGCAAGCCTCAGAAGTAGGGAAAAAAAAAAAAAAAAATGCAAAATCACTGCATAAACAAAACACCCCTTAACAAAAATTAATAAAAAGTCTTAGAAAAAAAGGCGTGGATATGATCAAAGGAGAAGAACCATAAACTATAACTGAATGACAAGACACAACATCATTTCTCCACCATATTTGTAAGAATATATAAGAACAGGATGATTCTTCCCCACTGCCATAAGACTGTACAAATATGGCAGATGATTCAATAAATTTGATGAGACCTAACAACTGAATTTTCCCAATGGAGATTAATAAAGTTATTTATTTGGTACAGCAATTAGTCTAACAACCGTAATGGCACACCTTCACCAACCTTAGATGAGCAGCATTATAAGTGTTTGTCCTTTGTGTGTGAATGTTGAAATCCAAAGCAGAGACAAAGTGAAAGATAAGGTCCACCTGCATCCATCTGTAAACACAAAAGCACTGATACAGACCCAGCCCTCTCATAGCCAAAAGATCATGTGTCTCTCTCAGATAACTGGATTTGCCACTCAACTGAGACGCTGTTTTTGGCCCTCCTTCAGTATCTGTTCAGGTCTGACAGCCTTTAAGTGAAAACTGTTTGTCAGTTTTATTGAAGATGCCACTACGGGACTACTGGACCACTACTACCATGCTACACATGTACAAACTGTAAAGGCAGTGCTCCCTCAACTGTCATTTTTGTCTGATTATATTTACTGTATGGAAGGTACTACACTGTCTGGCTGTAGGTCAATTTTTTGTCAACAAATCTATTTCACTAAGCAACAGAACATGGTCAAAAGCATGTCCATCACTTCTGATGCATTATTTAAATAAAGACTTAGGAAGGAGCTGCAGAAACACCATAACACTATTGTTAGTATGGGTTATGTTGGGTTGGAAATGAAAGGTGTACTCTTGCTTTACTTGAGGTCAAGGCCCATATCAAGGCTTCAGCAGAGTGAACAGAGGTGGATACATAATACAGCGGGTGGCTAAATCAGTGGTTCTTAAACTTTTAAACTAGTATAACTTGAGAAAATATTTGTCTCTCCTAAAACCGCGACTATACTTACTAATCATACTTGTCACTGACCACTTCATCTTTTTTAAGATAAGAGCACAAAAAGTTAGGCAGACTAAAAGAGTTTTTTATGCTAAAGCTTTAAGACTTTCTGCTGTTTAGTGAAGAATAGAACCCCCATTGAGATCACTCACAATGACTAACTACAGATTATTGATCAAAATGATTGCACTTGATGTAATTATTTATTTTCAGTTTTGTTTTAAAGAATTTGTGTTATTTGCATAATATCTAACATTAAAAATGTAATTGTCAGGGTTCTTACACCTGTTCATATTCCAGCACTTTTCAAGCACTTTCAAGGTGTGTTTACATGTTTTTCTAGCACCTTAAAATTGCATGTTGACAAATATACCGTATATTATTTTCTCATTACAATCCATTGTGGTAAAAAAAGAGGATTTAAATTGTTTAAATTGTTGAATACTTTGGAGCACAGGCAAGGGATCATAAAAAATGAAACTTGTGTGATCAAAAAGATGGTAATTTATTGGATGAAGTGTCCCTTTTTATCTCAATAACCAGTTTACAGTCAGTAAAAGTTTGAGCTTTGAGCAATCCCAAACACAGTGAGGTATGCCATTTTATTCTCACCATCAGAGGGCACACGTCCAAAAACACTGGCAGATTACTCTACAGCCAAACATGCAGAAATGAGCAGTGTTATTTTCTTTATGTGTAAAATACAAAAATATGAAGGAAATTATGAATTATTATTAAAGCAACACAATCAGAATTATAAGCACTTTCAAGCACTTTATCCAAAATTCAAATACTTTTACAACCTTGAAAACACTATATCAAAATTCAAGCATTTTCAAGGATTTCAAGCACCTGTACAAAGCCTGAATTGTACACCTTGTACTTACTTTTGAAAGCAGATGAGCTGTGAGATTGTAAAGACTGTAAAAGATATATAGTGACGTAAATGAATTTTCTTTGTTTTGCTTCTTAAAAGCCAACAGTTTTTTTTTTTTTTTGTGTGTGTGTGTGTGTGTGTGTGTGTTTTTTTTTTTTTTCCTGTCACTTGTCCAAATGAGTGGTCCCTCACTTGTCATTGCACAAACATGTATGCATCCACTTCCTTTTCAATTTACACTTCAAAGAGGTGTGTAAGCTGCAGAGCAACTTTGAGAGAAACAGGATTAAGTCCAAATCCCTGAAAGATGGTTCCCCGCTGCTGCTATCATGCTCCGACTTAGCTCTGCTGCTAATTATACCACTGTAATAAATTCACATTCCACATTGCAGCAATGGGATCATGTGAAGCTTTCTGCGCAGACACCATCTCAGATGTGAACAAATGTAGTGCCACTTTGGAGAGGTTCTCCTGGGTAATCCTAAAGACGCCGTTTAAGCTGCCGGCTGTAATTGCCACTGATCCGTTTTGGATGATGTCTTGTGGCGTTAGATCTCTATCTGTCTGATATGGATCGCTCTGTATTGGCTCCAGGATAAGTGTGTCATGTTGCACAGTGTCAGAAAACCTGCGGTCTCATTGGCTGGTGGTTTCCTTTTTTTCAATTTTTCATGCAAGTCATTTTAGAGAAGAAGGTAAATATATTTGCAAACCATGCAAGGGACATTTTGGCTGGGTAGAAAGAAATATAGCATATTTTTTGACTGGTGGCTAAAGGCCATTCCAAAGAGTAATTGTTTTGACTTTAATCTATTGATTTGTACAGGAGACCATGCATGTTATGTCTTAATTAAACACTTCTTTGACAAAGGTAGAAATATGTCTTTACATATCTTAAGATATCTTTACGAAGATTGCCAACAATTTTTTTTTATTCCTATAACTTCCACTGTTAATAAACAGCCATTTATCACTCAAATTCAAAGTATATTCTGCCATCAAAAGCTATCAAAAACTTTCTTTCATAGTTTTGGGTGTGGCCATGTTGAGTCCTGACAACCTGAACACTGTTATATATATAACTAAAACCTCTATCTACCTGATCCCAAAAAAATGTAGTTATTAAAAAAATATATGGGACCCATATACAATAATGGTAAGTGAAAAAGTTTGTCCCACCCAAATGAGATTTGGCAGAGAAAAAAAAGTAAATGGGGACTGTTAGAGAATTTTGGGATCTATTGTAAGGTTGTGATGCCCTGAGCCTTGGGCTCTGTCAACAGATAGACTCAGACACCTGCAGGATAACATGTCTCCAACCTCGAGCCTAATCAGCTGAATACCAACTGAATAGCATGTCTCCAACCTCGAGCCTAATCAGCTGAATAACATCTGAATGACAACTCTCTTGGTATTGGATGTCTGCATACTGACCTTCTATGAGGCACTATAAACTCTGACCAATGAAAGCATAGTCAGACTTGAATGTTCAATACTACTCTGTGTTGACTGTTCAACTGTCTCCGGGCCTGTATGTGATGGTAATAAACTTCTCCTGCTTAAGACATCCAGACTCTCTTCAGTCCTTTATGTGGTCCAATACTTCGAAGCTCTGAGGCGGTATACCAATTCTCCTACAGGGACCACACCCTATCTTGGAAGGAAGATAGCCATATTGGTTGGAAAGTGGGACCCCACTAAGTTTTACCCTCACGCCTTAACAAACTCCTCCTTCGATAGGTCAACATCATCTAGACACTTCTGACATCCAAAGATGAACAAAAAATTAGTTTGACAAGGCAAATTTGGTACTCCCATTCAGGTAGAAATTATGAGCAAAAAAGCTAAATGGACCACTGTGAACATTAACTGGACTATTTTATGTTTGGGTCTGGCTTTCTGACTTTCTCTTTCATTAAAGTGGTGTTCATCAGTCAATTCAGCGTCACTGCAGACTGTGATTAAAGCACAGAGCAACTTTTACTTTCCCAAATTATTCCAGTAGAAATCACACCCGTTCAAGTGTGTAAAAAAACATCAACACAAATCTTACTGTTACTGTGAGAGTTATTTAAGGTGACATTATGACTCAGAATATCAATTTGATCAAGTTAGTGGTTTTGGTTTTATATTTATGGTGGAGTTTGGGTGAGGTTATGTTAAGGTCAAAGGTTATTTCTACAGCACGTTTTAAACAATCTCTGCTGTGGCTCAGGGTTTCCATATAAAAGAGCAATAAATAAAACAATAAAATTACAAAATACAATGAAAGCTAGAAATGCCTTAAGAATTCCTGCAACAAATATTAACTTCGTCCAACATTACCTTCTTATTTGCAGAATATTATTCATAGACTTTAGTGCAGAGTGAAGCCATATAGTCGTTGAAGTTGCCATGTAAGCAAATGTCAATTTTAAAAAGTCATCACCATGCTTTCTGTAAGTGTGTTAAAATACCCACACAGGCACTGAGCAGTGGTCTAATGCCAGGCTGGTGGCAGGAATATTGTTGGTGGAGGAGCGATTGAGTGGTGTATAGCTCAAGGGGTGAGCGCTGCGTACAGAGGCAGTACATGGAGTGAGAGCGTTATCTGGGGACCAGCCAGAGTGGATAGAGCTGCACTAAGAGACAGCACTGTGGTCAGAGCTGGCTGGAGCCCAGGCCCACAGGGCTGGGCGCTAAATGTGAGCAAGAGATCAGACTGAAGAGAGGATCAGATGAAAAATGTGATACAGAGGAAAAGAGACAGAGAAAACTTTGTTTGGGCTCTTCAAATGATCCTCATGATCAAATGGAGGACAGGTCTATGTGATATTATAACTGTGGTCCACCACAAACATAGGCCAGGTGCAAAATTGTGTATTCTACTCTCTCATATGTGGATTTACCAGCAAATAAAGTTAAGATCCAACTAAAACAGACAATTGACCGTGCATGACTTAAAAATGAAGTCAAAAATGTTAAACGTTTTCTCTGCATTCTTTGCCATCGCTGAAGAAGTGACTTCATTTTTGGGGATGGATGTAAACAAATGTGATTCCATGTATTGTAGGGCATTTAGATGATGTTACTGTATTTGAACTAGCCCCAAGTCACACTCTTGAAACATAGTTCCAAGGCCAAACATTATTTATAAACCAATCTTTTACTTAAACTTATGACTTACGGTTTTCATAAATGGGATTGAAAATCTGTATTGTTTGAAACACAAATCACCAACTTGGAGGTTAAAGTACTGAATAGATTAAGTTTATATGGTTACAACAAAAAAGAAAGAGAAAAAGATCCATGTGTTAGTTTTACCTATTTTCCTCATGCTCACTGCTCTTACTGTATTATTTATCTAATTTACAAAAGCTAGTTCAAGCTTATTCTTACCTGGTACATTTTAAAGTTTACAGTTTTAAAGATCACAAAAGAATAATAAATGGTTTATATTGTTCATACCAAACTATGTATCAGTATGAGCCATTTCAAAGTTAAAGCAAACCTTGGAAGGGGGCTATGTAATACTGTAAACTTCACATATTGTGTAAAACTGCCTCTGCCCATGTCTGTTTTCCTTGGCTTCATTTCTGACTCAGTATCAGCTCCATTAACCTCTCACATTTACATTTGTGTTTTAAAACATAAAACATAAAACACAGGGGGCGTACCAGGCAGCTCAGGTAGAGCATATGCCCAGCACACAGGAGATCCGGGTTCGATTCTTGGTCAGGCCAAATGCCTAATTTCATTTCCCATTCTCTCTCACCTCATTTCCTATTAAGCTACTCCAACACTGTCAATAAAGCCCCCAAAAAATCTTTAAAAAAAACAAACAAACAATAAAAAAACGTAAAACACAGAAATCGACAAGCTTCGGAAAATAAGGGTGGTTTTAAAATCAGCCTAACTTATCTTTAAGAGCCAGATTTACACAGACTGTGGATTTAACCAGCTCATTTGGTTCTAGGAGGTAAATTGGGCTGCCTCCTGCCTCTCCTCCTCCTCTCTCTGCTTTTATCAACAATGAGGAAAAACTCTCTGACTTAGCCTTATTGTTAGCACTGTTTAGCAACGTGACTTACTTTCTGCTGTAAATGGAGCTAAATCTTTTTTTTTAGTTCCTTCATTAAGACTGTAGTCTGTTAACACTCTTCACTTCACTAATGTGTGTGTCCAAGAACTGTCTTTATCTGATTATTGAGACTGCCAAGTTTGCCTTCTCCATTGATGACAGAAAGTTTTCACTCGCTTTGACTGTGGCTCAGGGGGAAATGTGTTTAATGAGATAATTGGTAACTACGCATTTGATGATTTTGCTCCACATTCATATCTGTATGTTGATGTGCACACCTGTATTGTGCTGAGGTTTGGAGCTTTCCTTAAAAACCTGTCATGTCCATTTTTTTTTTTTCTTCAGTTTTCACTTTTCTTTTTTTCCCCCTCTATTTATGTTTTTCTTTTTTTTTGCTTCTTTTTCTCTGTGTCTGTAAGTAGACATGTCCAGCGCTGGAATTGATTTTTTTTGGTATTATTGGTAGCTATTGTTTTAATGTTGACAAGCAGTGTAAACAACAGTGTAACTCAAGTCCTCTCTCTGTGTGTGCCTGTGATTGGACAAAGCTTTGAGTATGCGCTGAAGATTATCATCTGTTAAGACCATTGATAACAAAGCCTAGAGGGAGTTAAGGTCTAATTTTTTCACACATCATTCTCAATCCATTATCCTATTAGGTGATTATACACTTATTCACTTTTTGTGCGTTTTGAACAAGACTCACCTTCTTATGCAGTCCACAGCGTGTATGCACTTTCTCTCACTATTAACCACGTTAACCAATAAAATATACCATGTTCGCAGGCTGTATTCCCCTGGGAAGAGTCATAATATTAATAAGTAACAAACAAGTGTAACATTCATGCTTTACATCAAACTTACTCTTGTTAGTTAATGTAAGACTATTACTGCCAAACATAACTGTCAACAACAAAAATCATGATTAACATCAGTTTATACATTCTAGTGCAATTATACCATGACATTTACCACCTAGTAGTGCCACGTCTCAAATGTCTCTTTTTACACAGTATAATGTAAAGGATACCCTTCCTTGTACAATATTTCCTCTTTGTTTAAACCTCTAAAAGTTCAGTGTGCATCTATGCATTGGATATGAAAATGTACAATGTTAATTTGATTTGAAAATATTATGTATAATATTATATCTCATTTCCAGTCCATGCAATGAACAGTGATGACATTGAACATTGTGTAGATGTCTGCAGACTTGAATAATGTTATAACTGAGGCTTTTGTTATTGTATTAGAATGAGACGTGATTATGAGGCATAGCCTGTCAGAATACAACAGTTGTAATATGACAACCATATCAATAATATTGTGTTTGGTGCACACAGTAATGTGCTGAAAAAGCCTGTTGAATAGATGAAAACAAATTTGTAGCATAATAATGCAGCATCAGGACTGACACATTATGTCATTTGCAACAGTTAGATTTAAATAATTCCAATCTTTGCTGCCCTGTGTTTGTTATTGAAATATATGGAGATGGCATATTTTATTCGTATGAAGATAATTTCTCACTGTTATAAAGCAATTGTTAGATCACAAAGAGACAAGAGGTGGCAGATACATACAATAGATGGAAGGGTGGATGAATATAAATACAGACTCACTTCCCACAAAGTTGGGACACCGCATTTCATCCACAATATAACATAACTAACATATCAGGTGTTAAAACTGGGATTATTTTCCATTTCATGAAAAATAATAGCTCTTTTTGTATTTGATATTGGTGAACCTCTTCTCATCTTTAGTTCTGAAAGGCTCTACATTTGTAAAATGTTCCTTTTATACCTAGTCATGTTACTGACCCATTGCCACTGTAAGTTGTTTTTGGAAAATACTTCTCCAGCTGTTTGCCACTTACTTTTCATGCCTTTTGTTGCTCATGTCCCAACAAATTATTATTTTTCATTAAATGGTAAATGCAGTTTCAACACCTGATATATTGCTTATGTTCAATTATGAATAAAATGTGGTTTTATGAGATCATTGCATTCCGTTTTTATTTACATTTTGCAAAATGTCCCAGTGAACTCACCGGTCAGGAAAAAGACACACACCAGAGACATTTGTGTAAAGGGCTTGTTTTCTTTTTCAACAAATATAATAACAACCAAATCACTGTTGTATCATTTTCTAATCCAATTTTACCTACATGAAAAGTACTGAGAAGACCTGAGAAGGTTTTGTTTCTGCAGAGGCTGGGATTGACTAGGACTGAAAAGACCTTTTTGAGACAAAAAAGTTCTCATTCTGTTTCAGGTTCCAAGTTTAATCTATGCTAAAAAATGTATAAACGCAATATGCCCTCCTCCGCTCACACTTCCAGACAGAGAACATAAATGTGAATACAGAGCACTTGTTGAAGTCTAATAGCTTTCTTCAAACCAGTCCCTGCAGTTTCACAGTCTGATGAGCCTGAGTGTAGTTAATGGTGTTGGAGTGTGTATTGAGGTGTGTCTGGTGAGTCTGGGGGATAAAGACAAAGCTGGATCATCCCTGGGGACTGAGTGATACCGGCCTTATTTACTGGGTTTAGTCTTGGTCCTAATCCTGGAGCGGTAGCTGCTAACTGTCTACTGCACCCACAAGCTGCAAACTTCCACATTGTGATTATATAAAGTGACTTCCAAATAAACTGATTACGGTTCACTATCTGAACACCTTCTTTCGTTCTAAGATGCTCTGACATTTACACTCCACTTTTCAGAATCAGAATGTTCAAAATGAACAGAAGCAATGGGCAGAAAAAGTCAGTTTTATGACCAAACTAATAAGAAGCAAATTTTTAATCGTTTCAGTCTGACATCTGATTATTTTTCTGACACGGAAATGCACGAAAATTGCTACACAAAGAGGATGTCCTGCTCCATTGATGCTTTCAGTGTGGTTCAGTGTTTTTTTTTGTTTTTTGTTTTCCTTTGCCACTTGTAACAAGGCCATCTCCACACAATTTAAAAATTATGATTTTTAGAAACAAAACAAATTAGACTTTGAAGGTGCTGAGAGCATCCAGTATGGAGTAAAGCAGTGCATCACCTCAATGCTTTGTGGCAAATTGTGTCCCATGTGTGTTTTCTTGTTACATTTGTGAAATGTCGCATTGACAAAAATATAGTGTTATAGTGGTGTGAAAGAAGGGGGCAGAGTAAGCTACTCGGAGGAATGAGACACATTCTCACAGTCAGACTCCAATGACTACTCATTACAAAATAAGCAGACTAATTACACTGGAATGATTAGCCAGCATGAGGGTATTTTGATTGAAATTGGCATCACATTAAGACAAATAAAATGCACACTATTGTGTAGTTATTATTCTACTTATTAAGCTGTGAAAATTGCTAAATCATGCTGAAGAGTTCCCAAAAATGTAAGAAATGATGTGTAGTATTGTGCAACAAACAAAGATCATTAGCTTTAGTAGAGTTAAATAGTAAGGCAGACAAAATGGTGGAGTCTGTTTTGTATGTTGCAGTATAATAACATCGGCAGGACGTGTACTTGGCTGACATCCCATTTATTGCATATTAAGTGCTCTGTCTCCTTGTGTGACCTATAAATGAAAATGTTGTTGATGCTAGGGCCTACTGTATTATTAGCTGGAGCCTAGGATGAATTTCTAATTCAAGACCATGCACAAGAAAGTTGAATTTGTTGTTAAATTTGATTTCATTATTCCCTGAGAAGTTGAGAGTGCACTGTGCTGGGTATTTTAATATTGGTGGATGACTAACTGTAATGTGCTTGGATTCACCATGATAACTTTTATAAAACATGCTTTCCTGCACATGCTAATAAAATTCAAGGAGTGTGTTGTTCTCCAATCAAAAGCATGCCAATTTGCGGCTTTAGCTGGGTCGGTTAAGTTAACAATTGGCAGTTAAATCTGTACTTGTGAAAGGTTCATGTGAGTGCTTAGGGTTCATAGTAATGTTACTCTGAGTATGTATACCTTACATGTAATAAAGGACCAGTCAAATGTATTTAGTTCTCTGAAACCATGATGCATCCCTGAAATTGTAATAAAAATAACTAATTGTTCATTCCCTGATTGGAAAACCTGCTGAAACCAAGAGAGACCAGAGTAATTCAATGATTAGAACTGTAAAAGAATTGGATTTTGCTGATTATGAGATGGAGGGAGTAAGAAACAGCCACGTCAGAGAAAGGAAAGTCTGAAATGTGCGATCTTTGATGCTGTTTCATGAGAAGGATACAAAAAGAAAATCACCACTTTTCCTAAAGTTTCCTGCTAACAGATTAGTGTGTATGATTATTATACCATGACATGTTAAAAAAATGGCATGTCACGCTAAAATTTATTTTCATATCTACATTATCATGACATCTTAAAATCTTCATTCTGGCTTTAGTGTGACATCTAACATTTTGTTGGTATTTGATGAAAAAAAGATGATGCAGCATAAACCCTGAGTCGTCTTTAGCTGTGACTCCTGCCAATGCACCACGTACATTTGCGTTTGTGAGTGAATTTGTGACAGCCAGGGGTTTTGTTTAAGGTCAAATGCCAGGGCAGATTCAAACATTCTGCTTCAACAGTGTGCTCCAGCACTGACATGTGTCACATATCATTTATTATCATAATGTCACATCCAAGGAGCGTCAATCTACTGAAAAAAGGTCAGTAGTTTACATAGTTGGGTTCCACATTCTGGAGAGAAATAGATTATAAAGAACTGCCTTTGCAATGATGGTAAACCAGAATACTGGATATTGGCTTTAGAAGTAGGCTTGATTAAAAAAGTGTCTTACAAAGTATGTTTATTGTTGCAGCCATAATTCTGGTGTAATTAACTGTATTTGGATGAATATTCACTTCTTTTGAGAAAAAAATTGCTGTTCGTTTTTAATTAGTCCAACTGCTGCAGCAAATATAGATGATAATACAAATTACTCTTTTGAGTGGCACATATTGTTAGACTTACACCAGGCCAATCAACTGTCATGCAATCCAAAGGACAAGGAATTGACTGTTTTGTATTGACAATGCAAATGCTCAACAATGCAAATGAAATTAACTACTTTTAGAACACACTTTACTATAGAAAGTTTAATAACTCACATGAATTATTTTGAATTTTAGCATAATTTTAGTATTTTGGATGAGGAAAAATAGATATTAATTTTATCATTAAGCAGTTTTAAATTAGAATGCTGGGTATCAGGTTTTAATCTTTAACTGCATCAACACAAATTAGAAAGGTAACCCAATAAAATTAAAGGGAGGGGGGCACCTTGGCTCAGGTGGTAGAGCAGTGCATCCAATAACCGGAAGGTTGGCAGTTCAATTCCCACTCCCTCCTGCTCATACTGTCGTTGGGTCCTTGGGCAAGACACTTCACCTGCCTTGCCTCCAGTGCCGCAGCACTGGTGTATAAATGTGTGTGAATGGGGTGGATGGAAGCATGATGTAAAGCTCTTTGGGTGCCCGAGAAGGGCAAGAAAAGCGCTGCCATGCCATTTGCCATTTAAAGTTATAATTAATTTGTTTAGTTTTTTGGTCAGTGAACAAAATTTTCTTAATTTACTTAGCGTTTACCTCATACAATTTTACATAAATTATGAGAGGCTTTACCCAATTAAAGAATTAATTTTACCCAACAGTAGAGTTATTTAACAACATTTTTACCCAAATACAAACATATAGACTAGAGAACACTTTTGACCACAATTGCCCAAAACCCATAGTTCAATGCACTAGTGCTTGCCGGCAATCCTTTGATGGCCGGCCACACCTCTAAGCAGGTCGCCGTCACAGTCTGGATACTCTGGCTTCCTTCCACCATCCAATAAAATGCATCTTTAGATAAACTGGTGAATAGAAACTTACTTTTAACTGTTTACTTCACTTAAAGCTGTGGTTGTTTGTGGCTTCCTTTTGCTATAATGCAAAGGCACTTATAAGCTGGACTCATAAGTTCAGTGTGGGAATTTTTTGTCTCATAACACCCAGCATCCATCATTCTGCACCTGCCACACTCAGACATAGACAGTTAAATGTCAGTGTTTGTTAACTGATGCTGATACTGGTGGGGGATGGGGTAGGGTGGATGGTGTGCTGGGATTTGACAAGACAGTCAGATGTCGGCTGAAAGGTTACACAGCCAATCAGAGGCAGAACATGGCTGAGAACTGCCACAACAACAAATCTAAAATGTTGATGAGAGTGGAGCTTGAGGCGTTTGAGTGGACGTCTGTGTCATTTGTCACTAGAAAGCACATCTCTGTCACCTGTCATTCTGTTCACTGTTCACCCTTTTCTCTGATGCTTTGACGCGCCTCGATTAAATACTTTAGCCACTGGTGGGCAGGCATGAAGGCATGTGCCCCGCTCCTGACTTCACAGCAAGAAAGTAGGCCACAAGACTGCCACTTTTGGTATTGAAAACATATAATGAGGATTGAATGGTTACAACACTGAATTAAAAATGGCACATGGTTGCCAGGAGTTTACTATAAGTTATGCATTTGAATAAAATGAGGCTATATCTGTGAAAATGTGAAAGGTTGTATATTGTTATTACTGGTTTGTTATGAGGTGGTAAAGAAGTCTTAAATGTAGAAGACTCAAATGTACTGCACATTCCAAATTCAGTCATTTTTTTGAATTATTGAAAGTAATTGGTTGGTTTTACTATTTTAAGATTATTTAGGGGTATTTAAGTATTTTAGTTTGTCATTTGTGGTGTATCATTAGTTTGTATCCTCAATCATTTTTTTCCTCCTAAATACCTTTTTTTTTTCTAAATACATTCTCTAAAGTAATACAGTGTTTTTTATTGCATGTACTATAGCTTTACAATCCCATGTGGCTACCTGTCTGCTTTCATTTGCCTTGTTCGATAAACACTTCCCAGAGGTAATATGTATTAGTGCAGACATATTGTCTTATTATTGGGCCAATAGAGCTGTAAGCCAATATGCGTGCTGAGAAATATGTTGTGTTGGTCTAAGTCATTAGAATATATTTTCATCGCTGTATAGGGTTTACATTTCCTGTGTGACATCCAGATGGATGAGAATCTATTGCTCATTATTTGCATTAGAGTTTAAGGCATTAATCACTAACCAGGGTGCATTAGCTGCTACTCTCCCTGCTCTCCAGCCCCTTGTGTACCCAGCGCCCACCACACCCCCCACCCCTCCTTCCACCTCCACTCCACAGCCCACTGGGTAATTACCAGCTCTAGTAATAATCCAGGGACTGTCACCTTAATGTAGTTTAGTCCTCAGCGGTGAATGAGTCTGAGATGCAGCAATCTCATTTCAATTACAGGTGCATGCATGTAGTGGGCACTATGTATCGTGTGACAGTGCATGTAAAGTGTGCACAAGTCCCAGAAGTGCCAGACCTACAGGTAATTACCCCAGTGCTGTCATCCATAGCAGTATCCATGTGATCAATACTGGAGCTGCTCTGTTACTGTGGCTCTCGTTCTCGTTGGGTTTGTACGATTCTGCTTTCCATTTTATTTTGTTGTCAAGATGAAATATGTAGTTTAGGGGCCATCTTGTTTCAGGATGTTCATTGTTCAGTTTGTCAGCTCTCATAAGTTGGATCTTTGCACGCATTGGACATGGGTTCTATGGTGCTTTGGGGTGTGTTTTCACTTGATTTCCACTTTTGTGAAGGTGTGTTTACACACACAGTCCACTCCATTTACTTCACACCAAAATCCATTTAGGTCCAAGTACACTGCAAAAAGCCTTGGTCCACTGAGAGTAAACAACTGGCATTTTAAACTGCACACCAGACTACAAAAACAAGGCCATCCTCAAGAAACACACTAGATGGTGCTGTCGGTACAAATGTGGCCCACGTTTGCCTTCTGCTCATTAAGTTTTGTTGTTTAGGTTTGTTTATCTACTGTTCGGGAATGCTAAAAGTTCTGTGATGTTTTCATCAATTTACTGTTTAAACGCCTGTGGTCGACTTGGGTTTTACAATTTAATGAGGGTTCAGAAGGAAGCGAACCAAAAGCCTGCCTGTTTGGCGTGTACTAAGGTTTGTATGGATTGCATTTACAGACCAACCATACATGGCAATTGTCAACACACCCTGGACCAAAACAGATAGCTCTACATTTAGCTCCTGCTTCTCTACACAGTGTTTCAGCTTTGGACCAAATTACACCACAAGCTGAGCTTTTCTACAGAGACACATTATAGATATCATTGTCAGAGTAGAGTGTGTGGATATGGTCTGATTGCACCAATAATAACTTTTTTATTCATTTTCACGTGCATGTGAAACTGCACCAAACACAAAAATGATATTTGGCCTCTGCTTGTTTTGCTTTATTTCAACAGACATCAGTCTTTCTTCTCTCAGGAAGACGTGAAGTCATGTGATTTTACTATTGCATCTTGTCACACTCTTCCTGTTTTATTTCCATTTAGATGTTGATTTTTATCAAACCGGGCCACAGTTCATATGGAAGCAGACAGGGCACTGAGGTTTGCATAGCAGTGTTCATACTTATCCAAGTGAACCACAATAGAAGAGCAACAACACCTGAGTTCATCCTAAACTTAAGTCTCAGTTTAAATATAAGTAAAAGTTCAGGACAGCTGACTGGGTCTAAAACAGTATGTACAAGATGTAAAGTTTGTGGTTTGAGTATTCAAGGTACTTGGTACTGATTTAGCTCTAGATGAATGTCCTGTATTTGGACAACAGGGGCAAGCCACATTACCCACAGACCATCAGTGGCACAGAGAGAACATGTGACAAACATTGTGGGTTTGAATTGGATTGGATTCTTTTATTGTAATTTTACCATGTACTCATGTAGAAACGAAATACTGTACTCAGGTCTTGGTAGAAAGACATATAACATAAAACATGAATAAAGAACACAACATTTAGCAGCCCTGATAGAATAGATAGAATTGCCAATATTCTTCTATATTCTTCCTCTTAACGTTGCTTCCCTTTTCTCTTGTAATGTTTTAATGTTGTAATGCACTGTGCACCAATCAGCTGTGATCAAATGTGTGCAGGCCTGGCTCATCAACATAAGTTCTAATGTCCAATGCTTTACAGAGTTTTCCCTGTGCTTTTCTATTGTAAATGCTGCACTGGCACTAAACAACATATGACTGGCCTAGCACTACCTTAGATGAGATGTGATGTTGTTCTATTGTGCAGCATGTTAAGACAAGTTTGAATCACAAAGAGTTTTTATTTGGAAAACCTCTGTATGTGCATGGCTTTCTATATACACCAGATTTTCTCCTCATATCATCATTTAACCCACAAGTTATCAAAAGGCCTTTTTGTGAAGAGCAAAATATCTTTAGTTTCATTGTGAATATAAGATCAGATCTTATTTTAGTGAGGTGATCTCTGAAGATAAAGTGATGACAGTGTCTATTGGATATTTCATCCTTTTGAGGAGCTCTGAAGCACAGAGGGAGGCCTGGCTGTGAAAGAAGCACGCAAGAGTTCACTGGCTCTTAAAAGTTGAAAAAGAAGAAAGAGCAAGGCAGAATCAAAATATTAAAGATGCAAAGACATAGAAGCAGAACAGAAAGAGAAGGGCTGCACATAACTTTGGGCAAACTGACAAAATGAACCTCATTGCAGCTGCTGGTAATGGATTAATAAGATGCACTCAGTTTCACAAAATGTGTTTAGAGTCATTTTGAATGATTTCATTTATTTGCGATTCTTGGATTTGGACCCAGAGTTTGGTCCATGTTAGTCATCTCACATTAATGTGACAAATGCTGTGGTGTTAATCCATAATGTGAGAAAAATGCAGCTCAAGATGTGCGTTGTTGTTTTGTGATCCATTTGTGCACCTTGGCCTAAAAGAGAGAGAGTCAGTTAATGTCTGAAGACTATGTCAGTTGTATTCTTTGTTATATTTCTTAATAGTTGGCTTTTTAAAAGTCTGAAACAAAAATGGTTATGTTATAGAATTTGTTATTTCTAGGAAACATCAGCATTTGGTTCAGATAATAAAGATGTAGGGAATATTTCATGTATTAAAGAAATAGGTAGAACATAAAATAGAATATACTAGTGAGACTGTGTGGCAAATGTAGGCCTCAATCAAGGTGCTGGAAATTCCACTCTAGTAGCTAAACTCAAAGCCACAGTATTGCTGTTATTCTCTGGAGACATTGTGTCACATTGATTAAATTGCCCTGAACGTCACACCTGCAAAACACAGAGAACATACCAGGCTGGAGACAGTGTCTGTGAGGCCCCCAAAGACAGGGGTCTGTGGCAGTAACAGCACATCAAGAAAAAATTAGCTCAAGGCTCAAATTATGTGAGGGCCCCGGAACATCACAGAGGTGTTTAAAACTTTATTTAATTCATTTTGGTGCACAGAAGAAAAATACAGACATTTTTATCCTAATTATATACAAGAGGGTTTTAAGAGATGAGTGGCCTTGGTCCCAAATAACACCACCAAGGTTCTGTGTTTGAGAATTTTGTGAGATTGAGAGGCAGAAGACACTGTAGATGGACCATTGACATGGGCCTGCAGACAGGGGTGAGCGATAGGGGAGTGACATTGTGTATTATAAGCTAAGCTGGAATCGAACCCAGCTCTATTGAGTATGTGGACCCATAGCGAAAGGATTTCAAATTAGTGTACACAGTAGTCGTATACATATGAGCATGTGTAAGAAGGTTTTATCAGACATTATAATCCGATTATTCAAACCTTAAATCGAGCCCTGAGAAAAAGTGATTTCAAAATGTAGCCGTATATGTAAGGCTTTTGTCCAGGGTCTAAGCTGTGATGCACTGTTGCCGTTGAACATGAATTGCTCTTATAGCTTTCTTTGCCTCAGTAACCTTTTGTGGGCTTAGTGTGTTCTGCCAGAAGTTGCCCAGACATTTCTTTCATTATGATACGGTAGATTGAACATAAAATCCATGTTGGTACATTGGGTCCTGCAGGTGATAGATGATTTTCATTTGCGTGGTCTCACTCAGCTGTTGAGGTGAGGACATTCCACCCTGAAAGCCCATCTCTAACAGTGTTACTGAAGCACTCTAGTGCAGTGCAGTGTTAACATTATGGTGTATTATGTGACACTTGTGTTCCCTGTGGGTTTTTTACCAACCTGCGACTACGGGCAGCTTCTCTGATCTCATTTGAAAGCATCAAGAAAGTCCCTCTGAACATGGTCTGGGTCTCTGAGCTGTTTTCCCAAGTGAAGTGAAATAAGAGGAGTGGGCCTCTAGGCTTTGATTTGGCGGTGTAACCTAGTGGACATGAAAACACCTTTAGATTATCTGACAAAGTGGCTCCATCTCCTCATGAGAGAGCAAAAATTGAAGAGGAGAATTGTTGTTGTCTTGTTTTGCTTGCTTGGACTTACATTAGTGACAGAAGGAGCCCTGAGCTAACATTACTGACTGGCAGCTGTCATCAGTCCACAGACAGTTCACAGTGAAACACTTGGACTAAAGTCAGGCCACTCTGATGCATCAGACTAATGAAGCCCTGTGGTTAGGAAACAGACTTTTAAACAGTGAGCTCTCAAATGTTGTTTTTGCAAATAATAAAAGGGAAATTTGAAGTCTGAAAAGTAAACACAGAAAGGCGATGGCTAATTAGATTAGTGTGAGATATGATCATATTATGTCATCAGGGATTAGTATGTCCTTACAGTCTGTCCAGATGCCAAAGAAACACAACATCAGCCAGCTTTGTTGTGAGATGTCAGCAGTTGGACAGGACTAGAGTTGGGACTAAACCTAAGAGTCATTTTGACAACAACCTTAGGATCCTTAATAATGTCATTAATTTTGAAGACTTTAAGACTACAACTGCACTTTTTCTAGATCTTTGGGTCATTTGAGGAAAAGTCTAGTCTATCCAATATTCTTTTTTTTGCTCTTTACACAGAATTTGTCTAGTATTTGAGTTTGATTTATGGAGGTGGAACATATAGACATTAAACCAATCAGAATTCAGGGGCAGTACCAACATTTAAGGTAATTTGAGCATTGCATAGCCCACACCATTTTAGAGAAGCGCTTATGATTGGTCAGTCATATCGAACATGATGGAAGTCCTAGTCAGCAGGAGGGGTTCTCACCTCACTTCGTTGAGAAAGTGAAAGAGTCTGGCTGGACATGTCACAGATGACATTGAGCTTCACTAAAATGATACACTTACCACAGTTGGATGAAGATGAGCACTGTTAGTCGAGGGAAACCTCTCTTTTCCCCAGAGGAGGATTGTTGGGATTAGTTCAAGCATGTTCACATCTTCAAAAATCAAATTGTAACTTTTTTTCTGAGATAAGATTAAGTCGTGATAAAATCCTTGTCGTCTGAAGTTGTCATTTACCTTATGCATATTTACCCACACTCAAACCCAGATAAATAAATAAGCCTAAAGTGGCATTCTCCCAATAAAAAGCAGTTTAGATCTAACAGATTAGTAAGCAGATAGGAAAATGTCTTTCTTTGAAAAACAGGAGATGCAAACACTGATACTGGTCTCATCCTTCAAGCTAAATGTACTCAGTGTGCTGCCAGCGGGTTTAACTGTGATCTATGAGCTGCCTTTAATGTCCCATTGGTTTGAAAACATTCCGACTGCCGTCTTTAGAAATAACAACAGGTTCTTGATGAAGTGCATCAAAATGTTTTTTAGAAATTAATAATGATCATGTAACTTTTTGTAGGAACATACCTCTAGTCACTTTTTGTTGTGGGTAATAAGGCAGTACTGGAAATAACATAATCAGCTGTGTTCTTACTACTTCCTGCATTTGCTCAGTATGTAACAGTGTAAGCTCATACTGTGCACACAAGACCTGTGCTCGGTGTAGGTGTCCTTGAACATGACACTAAACCCCCTGAGCCGAGAGTCAGCGCATGTGAAAAATCAGCCATATGTTACTGTCATATCCTGGACAGGTCTGCTGTATGTGCCAACACGAACACGAGCTGTAGGGCAACATCAGCTCCCACGTGTAAAGAAACTGTAACACTCACTGTGTTTGCATGCATGACGGTGGAAGTCGGACTTCACCAGACAAAAAGCTAACTGTCTTGAGTCTGAATGCATCAAATTGAGAAACTCCTAAACCTGTACCTGGACATACTGTATCTGAATTCTCACTTCAGTAAGAAAAAGAGGTAAGAAAGGAGCATCAACGCTTATTTACTTACCCTCTTTGTACAGGAACCTCTGGCAAACCTACAAGCTTTGTAGAATATGTCCGATAGAGGCCGATCTCCATGTGATGAGTTTGTGATGAGTTTGAGTTCCTCTGCACCAGCCATTACTCCTCAATCAGAATCAGAAGTCCATTTATTGCCACGATAGTAAAAAAGTTTTAAATTTCACAGGACCAGGACCAACACAAAACAGAAATGACATATTTACACAAACTTTTAAAAACAACAAAGATGAATACTAAGCAATAAATAATGAAATCTAAGACTAAAAAAAAAAAAAAAACATAGTAAGGAAAGGTAAGGTGGATCAACATGATATATAATGCAAATGATGATGAAAAAAATGTGTCTTTAAGAGTCACAGGGATAAAGTGACAAGTGGCAAATAAGTCTGTGAGCTAATAGGGAGGGGCTAATCTGCATTAGAAGACTCTTCTCCAAAGGCCAGATTTTTTATTATTCAATGTTAATCCACAATGCTGTAAAACATTTGTTTTGCGCATGTCCCGTATTTTTCGGGCTATAAGGCGCACTTAAAATCATTACATTTTCTCAAAAATCGACAGTGCGCCTTAAAATCCAGTGCGCCTTATGTATTAATTCTGGTTGTGCTTACTGACCCCGAACCGATTTTATGTGGTACACGGCGCTCAAAAATCTGTATTCTCCAAATGTTTTAGCACGACTTTGGTAAGCTACGGAGCCGCACTGCTGGATGGATTAGCGGAGCAATGCGGCTACCGTAGTCAGGAGCTTCGCGGAGTGATACGTACTGTACTTTGACATACCGGTAATATTAAGGTGTGTGTAGAAGGACCCCAAAATGGCACCTGTTAAGAGACATGCTTACGATGCTTAGAGGACTGAACTGAAAAAGTGAGTGTATTGTTTTGTATTTCATGTGTTACAACTGTCACTGTTGGGAGTTGTTGTGAAAAAGTTGGGTAAAGTTCGATTTATCTGACACACGTTTTGTTTCACTTAATGCGCCTTATAATCTGGTGCGCTTTATGTATGAAAATAGACATGTTCATTGATAATAATCGTCAGTGCGCCTTATAATCCGGTGCGCTTTATAGCCCGAAAAATACGGTATTTACATTAGAGTGGATGCAAAATATGCTCATTTGCATCAATCCAAAACAGCAATGTGCTGAGGTTAGTGAAGTCGGATTGTCAAAACACCACTGAAGCTCCTTTCCTAACTCAATGTTGATCTCATTCTTAGGTTACGTTACACTGAAAGGTCAAGGAACAGTGTTTGGAAAAAATGACTTGGGAGCTAGCCTTTGTCTCATATACTTGTACACCAGGAATTCCAAATTGTTGAACAAAGTTTGTGGTAGGTGGCAATATGCTCACAGCTTGTGATTTCACTTTTCTGGGTGATCCTTTAGGCAACAGACAACACAATACACCACACTACATTCACTTGAGGCCTGTGGAGGTAACCCAGAGTATATTGGGCGGTTTGAATGTAGACAACTATGTCTTTGCACCTGTAGTCCCTGCTGTATCTTATCATGATGAAGCAATTGGAAATGACTATAGCACTTGTGAGCATGTTATTTTTAAAGGGGACAAAAGTGAAAAAGCAGATTCCTATCAGAGCGTTCCACTAGTCCAAAATGGGCCTTATCCCCAATTTACACCAATTCAACAGCGACACATCAGTCTGACAACTTACACCAGTGACAACTCAAGCATGGCCCAGGGTAGACTCACCGTGCTGTTCTGCTCAAGATAGGTTGGATAGGTTTTTAAGGTCAAACTCACAGTGGAGGAGAAAACCCACTCCACTCGCTGTTGGACGAGATGCACAAGTGTCTCTCAGGTTTTGTTTTTGAAGAACTTTAACAGAGATTAGAGAAGGTGCTATGGTTCATATGTGAATGATATAATAAATCACAATGTTAATATTTGTATATAAAAAACATCATATATAAGCATACGTTTGTTTAAATTTTACAAATATTCTTGGAAAGCTTTTAGATCACATTAAATTTAAATTCTGAGGTTAATTTGAGATTTTGCTGCAGAGTTGTATTAATGTCATCATAAACAGACGTTGCTACAGATGACAATATCTGCTTAAACAAATTTGTAGAGCCAATGGGGCAGGGGTACATATAATCTTGTGTGTCTTCTTCTCCAGATTGTGGATCTGGGATTATGATTTAAAAGTAAGGTTTCCGAACAAGCAGTTGGTACCGTACTCAGTGGTTGCTCTGTCAAAAATGAAATATTTTTACAGACTCCAAAGAGACAGAGTTGGTTAAGAAAATGGAGGCACTGGTGGACTGTGGCACAAACACTTGCCACCTGTGTGTGCTAGCTAAGTTTGCTATCAGTATACACACCTATCACACTTAACTCTTCTCCTCTCCTCTCCTCTCTCTGTCTCCTCTGTGGGCGGGTCTAAAATGCAAGGAGAGGAGGGGATTGGAGGAGACATGGACACAAGGTAAAGAGCTTTGAGACCTAGCCTTAGTTGTATGCTAACACACTGACTTTTGCCAATCAGCATGATCACTGCAAGAAAAATTAGGTGTCTGAACACTGCAAAATAGATGCAGTAGTTTAATTGGTATTTATTAAACATTTCTGCATAGAAATATAATTGCTTCTTTTGCACCAAGTCATTAAAAAGATAGTTGCACCCATCCACACACACAAACTATGTGAAGACCCAGCAATTATAAAACTTGTTATTACTATCATTACAAACACACTTGCTTTTTGCTATTAAAATATGAGTTTAATACATGGCTCAGGCATAACTGAGACATCTGTTGTTTCCTAAAATGATATGGGGAGACCAAACTAAATTAATCGTCTTTGTAAATGTGAAATCTCCACAGGAAAAGGCAGGAGCGCTGTTGCGACAGTTGGAACGGGTAAATGGCTGTTTGAGTTGTTCAATAGACACAGAGTAATTAGACGACGAGCAGCAGCTGGTAAACAGCGGCTCTAATGATGCAACAGCAACAGGTGTGAGCCACACAACACACCCAGAGGACCATGGAGCTGTTAGCGTTCCATTCACAGACAGCCATTTCAACTTGATTTTGTTTTAATGTCACAGATGATCAGCCTCAGGGATTTTCATTACAACACATACAGCATCTCTTCAGTAAATGTACAATGTTTTATGAGGCTACTTCACTCTGAACCTTAATATCTGTCTTCTCTGCCTGGCACCATGTTTCTGACACTGTGACATGAAGTTTGTTTTTATAATGCATTGTTTTGATTGTCTTCTACCAACAAAACTTTTATTCAGATTCTTCTGTCTTTAAACTTTTCAATATGTCAGTACAATGTATATATGTAGCATTTATAACATTTAAAACACATTCTACTTATTTTTTTACTTAAATACTGTAGTTTAATTTTGCTGGAGACTTAACTTATGATCTTGTTATCACCTGCTATCCCCTTCTGTGTGGATTCTGCATGGGTCCAGCTTCCTCTCACTATCCAAAGGCATGCATCTAGAGTTGAAATGAAGAATCTAAGGATGGGTTCACACTTGCTATGTTTGGTGAGGTTACATTTGCTCTGTAAGTTCACCTGGATACAGTGCCGCAATACAAAAGACTCAGAGCCACCAAACATGCTCTCACCACTGCCTACTGATCTCTAGTATAGTTTGAACCCCAAACGGACCAAAGATATCTAAACGAGCCCAGACAGACTAGAGTAAACACATCTTAGAGTAAATGGTTGTGAGTCTCTAAAGCCGGGCATACACTGTACCATTTTTTAGTCGTATAAAATTTGCACGTTCACACTGAGCGATGGAACAAACGATGAGTCATGTTGATGACCGGAGTCAGCCAGAGCACACTTCAGACTCTAAATGCAATGTGATTACGTCATTGGTCTGTGTCCACCCCAAGCTTTAATTTCTTTGGTGAATCATAAGATAGTGGTAAACAAGGTCACAGTCACCGTAACTCCACCAAACGGGGCTTTGTGTTTGAGTCCGAAATAGAACTTCTACTCCGTCTCTCCTCCATTGTTGTGTTTGGGGCTGTTGTCCCTATGTAAGTCATTATACGTCAGTTAAAGACCGACAGACAAAGACCGTAGGGGAAGTGAGAGGCAGACACACTGTGACGATTCCTGTAATTATCTTACACTGCTTGATATCTGTCGCAGCTTGTCTTTGGACGTAAGATGGCTCTATCTTTTATTGTTGTCCCTGCCTCACTGTAAGACATACAACCGCCATTTTTTTTAACTACTACAGCCGATGTTTCCCACGATTGTACATCTTTCATCTGAGATGGCCGAAATCGTACAGCATATACCCGGCTTAACTGTTAGTCCAGCTAATGTTGCTGTAACTTGTTCCCAAATTGAGAGGTCTGATAAAGTCATTTATTATGGCATTATAGGCTCAACAAATTTGCATCACAATGACCATTTTATATTCTGCCGTAGTAAGTTCAGTATTTTAATACATGCATCTGATTCCTATCTCCAACACTACCAGACTTAAAGTCCATTTTGTTAATAATAATATTGAGCATAATCTTGTCTAACTTTTGTGTGTGTGTGTGTGTGTGTGTGTGTGCAAATAGTATCAGTTAAATATTGAGGTGAAATGCAGTATAGAGGCAGTAGACCCAGTGAGTCAGTTTGGTCCCAGAAATGGCTTTATTTTTAAGTGAGGGAAATGTAATGTTTAACAAAGGGTTGGAGGTTAAATGGTTCCATGAGTTTGTTTGTGTTCAGCAGATCCTGAAGTGTTTGTTAATTACCTGTGACTTTCGATTTAAAGACATACTTTCAAACCTGTTTTTTTCTGACGAATTGCTTCATCCTCTCACACATTGCAGACCATGTTATATAAAGTTAAATATGATATATTTTCCTGCCCATCACCATTTCTAGCTAACAACAACCTTTTGTGTTGTGACCGCTGAGCTTTTTCCAAAAGTGTTGCTATATAAACTCAACAAGATATCACAGCTAAGAGTTTTCTCTTTTTTCCCTCTCTCTTGAAAGGATGCATATGTGTACTACTCATACATACACTGAAAAAAATGTGGATTGACATTTACTTAAAAAAAGCTAGGAAAGGATTTCCACACAGAAAGTCCTAGTAATCTTTACTCAGATAACATACTTCTCATTAACACTTACTTTTTATAAAGAAATATCAAGTAAACTAGCAATATTCACAGAAAGTACTCGCCAATTTCTAGTAAACTTAACTGAGATTTCCATTCTAATCTAATTCCAGAACCTAAATTAATATTATTGTAGTTTTTAAGTTTCACTTCACTAAAGTTTCTTTTTTATTTATTATGAGTGATAATTATGTAATATTCATTAAATTATATACATCAACATTTATTAGGGGGATATGTGAAAGAAAAAACACTTTTTATTAGCAAATGTTTTTATTCACATTTTTGATAATTCCACAACAACTTCTCTCACAATAATTCTTATTTTACGAGCTGTAGTGGTAGAACATTACAAGAATAATTTCTACAACAAAGTTGCACTATGACTTTAAACAGAAGAGCATGAACACAAGGATTCTCAAACCGCAACACTAGAACATTAATTTATGCTACAAGTTTTTTGTGAAGAGAGTGGACCTTTACTGACATTTTCAGGAAGTCGAGCTTAAGAAACAACTTCTGCATTACCTCAAAAGTGTACCTCAGTTTCAATGGGTAGCTCAAGTTGACTGCATAGATGACACCCATGAGGAGCAGGCAAGCATTTGTCACATTTCTACAGTCCTCCAAAACTTCCTTCAACAACCACTGAGACGTGCATGGGACCACCCTGTGCTATGTTGTTGTAGGTGATGATCTTCATGATGTGGTGCTTGCAGTCCTCTTTTATAGATTCATGGCTGACATCCTGTAAAAACACATACAAGCAACAATTAGAAATCAATAGATAGTAATACATTGATATCAAGAAGAACTTGTGAAAAGGAGGCTGAAAACATGAAACAGGGTAAAATGCCTACATTGTTTGAGGTTAGCACAAGAAAACGAACAGAAATACGTATAAATAAAGCAGAGATGCACTCAATTCAGTGTAGCAGGCCTGGTTTAGCCCTGGTTTAAATCTGGTTTTGTCCCAATACAAAGTCCTCAGTTCTGGTCTAGACCTGGTTAAAACCTGATTCTCAGTTCTGTTCTAGACATGGTTAAAACCAGTTTTAGTCTTGGTTTAGACCCAGTACAAGGTCCTCAGTCCTGGTCTAGATCTGGTTGAGTCCCAGTACAAGGTCTCATGTTGTTATACCTGGAACATACAGATTAAACAACTCAAATATAAACTTTAATTAAACCTAACCAGTGGTAATTTGTTTCTTACCTTGTGTTAGCTGTGGAGTGAATTAACTTCTGTTCTGTAAAAAAAATAGTATGAGTAAACATCTATGGTTTTTTTTTAAACTGATTTCTGCTAATTCATGCTTTAGTGTGACGTCTGTGAAGGTTCGCATTTACCCAGGTGGAGTTCAATTTTAAAGCAAAGCATCTGGACAAGTCTTTTGTTTAAATGATGTTGCGTTAACATCTTCAAAACGAAAACCTTGTCTAGATGCTTTGCTTTAACACTTCTTAAATCATGTTCTAGTATTGAAACTTGTAAACCCACTACATATTTAATATATTCCATTGAAAAGTTAGTGTTTTTTTCCCAACAATTTCATGAAGCAGAACTTTATTTCATAAAATATTGCAAATGACAAGCCCATTATTCTGTAATGTTACCTGTATGATCCAATGTCTTGTGATGCTCACATGTTCAAGATGGTAGGGAGTCTGTTGTAGTCGAAAAATGAAACAGAAAAATTTGTAACATGTCAGCAGCAGTAATTTATTTTGAGTTAGAATTAAAAAAGGAACAAACACAGTTAACAAAATTAAGTGTATAAATAACAGAAGTCAATATATAAGTTCTTTTCAGGACAGGTTTTTATAGAATGAGTATTTTGTGTAGTTTGTGCTAAGAATAAACAAACCAAAAAACCCAAAAAGAATATTTGTGAGGAGAAAAATAATAATGCTTATAAATTTTCTGAAAGCTAAACAATGAAATGAAAACAAAATCGAAGTGACTAAATTGTGGTCAAATGCCTTTATAAGCCAAGTAAACACAGGCAATAAAGGTAAAAATATATACAGTTATTAGTGTCTCTGCAGGTGACTAAATAAATAGCGGCACATGAGAACTGCAAGGGAATCTGTTCTGGTGGTCATTGGGAGTAAAATACAATTTAGACTTGTCTAGAGAACATCCAGCCACTGCTAATCATAATGTTTATACAATTTTTTGACTAAAATTGTAATCTCTCGAGTGTCTCTCGTGTCTGAGCATGTGATGTACAGCTGCCACCCCAAAGACGTGCTTTTACCGTGTTTACATGCGGGTAAACGGACGTGCGCAGACAGCGGGAGCTGGAGGGGAGAAAAGCCGCTTTGAGGCTTCTCTTGCTCGGCCGCTCGTCCAGTTCTGTCACGCTGCCCCAACCCCCCCACCCCGCTCCCTCCCGTCTGCTCCCACGGCCCCGCACAAACTCAAATCTTATTAAAACAGACATAGACATTGGCGCCCAGTGGATTAGCCTAACTGATTAAAATGCTTTAATATTATAATGCAAGACAATCGTCTACGTGGACATACCCAGCTTTGTAAAAACCGCGTGCCCCAAGCTAGCTAACCAGAAAAAAAATATCATTAGCTTTGCAGTGCTTCAGCACCAACTGACTAAAACAGATGAACTGACAGGAACGTATAAGTTATTCACGCTTAAAACTTACCTCGGGTTCCAGTTTCCAGTGGAAAGTTCCAAATCTCTAACCGACAAATCGCCCGAGATCGTCTTTCAGGCCATGGCCATGTCAACAGGAGAAAAGACCGCGCACACTCTCAAATCAAAACACCGTTGGGAGGGAGGGGCTCTCGCGTTATTATCCGAGAGCAACTACTGTTGCCAGGTTTAAGTATATTTAAGTTGCACATATCAACTAATTAGGTAAATTAAGTACTTAAGTAAATATCACTCTGAATGAAGGATTACATTTACATACAAAATTGAGGATGCACAATTACAAACAGTCACCAAGTAAAACACTGCATGAATTCTAAAGTAAAAACACAAATTTCATAGTTCTCTGTAAAATTATATACATAATTGAAGTAATATTTACAGGACCAAAAAATATTTTTTATTAGTGTACTTCAACGAGTCCACACTGTCAGTGAACATCTTGTAACTCTATATATACTCAACTAAGTGTTCTGATCAGGATTTTTGAGGCCAATCACTAATAGCGTTATCGGCCGATCATTGATCACCCAACGATCACCCAACAGTCACTCAACGATCACAGGGTCTAGTTAAAATCTGAATTTAAATATTGGTTTAGATTTTTGTTTACAGACTTCCATTGCATTCATTAGAGCATGGAGGCAATAGCAAACCATCCCCCTTTAAGTTCATTTGGCCCTGCCTCTATGCACAGTATTCTTATGTAAAAACACAGGCAATAATCTAATATGCACTGAAAGACGTATTTTGTGTTACGTGTATTATTTTACAACATTAAAATTGGGCACAATGTGTTGCATGCCACTGCCTCTCTCAGTGCACTTAGCTGTGAGCTCCCACAGACACAAAGTGAAAAATCTTTTGCTTTTTGCATTGATTTTAATTGAGTTACATTGTGTTGAATCATATAAATTGGTAGCGCCTCAACTCCTGGGGACACCTTTACAAGGATTTCTTCTCTCAGAGCATTTACAAAGGTGCTTTCCTAAAATGTGAGAAATACTATAATTATATGTGAAATGACATGTGACTAATGGGTTTGGAAAATCAATTGTCTCCTGGGACAATTGGAAATGGGAGAGCTATTAAAATGTTTCATTCTTTTTTTTTTTTTTTTGCCACAAAATATTATGTTGCAGTTGGTACCAGAGGCAATAGCTAATAATGCAACTCTGGGTCTGTGAAGTAACTAACTGTAAAAGAAGCTTTACACAGAGAGCAGCTGAGATCTACAGAATTCTCCTGAAAATCTGCAAAATACTCTAATAATAATCTGACAATCTGATGTAGTTGCAATATTTTTGTTCTTGGAAATTGAAATTGTAGACTTATACCCATGCAGCTGAAGTCAATGATCATCTCTTTGGGGGTGTTTAGAATCAGACAGTTTTCTTGGCTCCATCTCTAAAAGCTCTCTATGAGGCTCCTGTAATTTCTCTTCCTGTCCATCTTTGCCACTATTGCTGTATCACTATTATGATGGTGGAACTACTTCTTCCCAGGTTTCATATAGTGGCACTACAAATGCATAAAAATAGACTTGTCGTTTTTGTCAACATTTTAGACTCAGGTCCAAGCATCTGGGATAGACTGCAGCCACCCATAAGGAATGCACAAATTGGAGGGCTGTGAAAATAATTTCAAATAGTCTATTGTGTATTGGGAAGATCTAGGGCAATACTAAGTTGACTGCTAGTGCACATCTACCAATCAAGGCATCCGTAGCCTAGAGCTGAGGGAGTTGATCTTGTGGTGACAGGTTCAATTCCCACCACTGACGACGTTGTTGGTGGAGGGGGTTGTATGAGCAGCACCCTCATTCCACCACATAACCACGCCGCACAGTGGCTGCACACTGCCTTAAGTGTGTGGTGTGTGCTAACGCTTGGTCTGGTAAGTGAATTTCCCCATTGTGGGATCAATAAAGGGTTTATAATCTTAGACTGACACCATGCCTTTTATCTGAGTAAGGATTTAAATAGGAGCTCTCCAAAAATGTGAGAAATGCAGATGTTAGAGGTTGACAACTGATGAATGATTGAGCTTAAATTAAATTGAATGATTTTTTTTGTCAGTTAAAGGTTGACAATTAAATTATTTTTGCTGCAGAGATATTATTATGGAGCAGTTGGTTCTATAGCCCAATATCCCAGCAATTGCCTCAAAGGGCTTTACAAAAACACAAAGCAGCAAATAGACAAAGAGGGTGTACTAGACCACAGCCCTGTCCTTAGACCCTCCATCAGGGTGAGGAAAAACTCAAAAAACACAGCTGGGAGAGAAACCTCAGGGAGAACCACAGAAGGAGGGATCCACTTCCAGGACGGAGAGGCCATGCAATAGATGTGTCCAGGACAGTCACTGACAAATAGTCCATCATGATAGCCTAGCTAGGACTAATCTAGGGAGCAAGATGAGTCTGCATCAATTAATTGTCTCTGGCCTTCTCCCCGTAAAGGGTAACAATGAAGAGTATTGCAGATTAGTATTTAGGAACCGCTGGTTGGCCTGGCATTGTAGTCAGAAAGGTTATTGTTTTGTGGATAACTGGGCTTCCTTCTAAGGCCACCCGGACCTGCTGAGGGCAGACGGCCTGCATCCTACTGGACATGGCACTGCCATTTTTTCTGGGAATATGGACAGATGTATTCGGAGCATTTAACAAGAGAAACTCAGCAGGTCACAGGGGATTAGAAAACCTACAAGACAGGATAGCGTAGAGAGGAGTCTTAAATGCTTCTCTGTTTCTTCTTTTGGACTGTCACAACCCTTAGAGACACTGTCTAGGCCCCAAGTGCTCTGATGTCATCATAACTCAAATGTAGGCCCCCATTACCTAACTTAATATCAATTAATAACACACCTTATTAAATATAAAATCAAGTCAAATGTAAATTACTAAATTTTAGATTGATCTCATCAAAATCACTATTAGTTAATGATTTATGGCTTATGGTCAGGACCAGGGCTTGACATGAACACCTGCCAAGCCACAAAATACGGATGGTTTGGTTGCAAAGTTCCTGCTTAATCCCAACACTTGAGTTTGGCAGTTTAATGTTAACCTCTGCTTAAAAAACACGAGAAGATAGAAAAATCAGTATTCAAGCTGTGGTGCTAAAAAGATGAGATTTAAAATAGTTATGACTCAATTGCTAGTGCTTAGAGTTTAAATAGAGGCTTCCATTGTTCTCAGTGGGAGCAGGTTTCAGAGGATGACTGAATCCATCATCTGTTAAAGGCAGTCAAAGAGATTCTAATGCAGTATTATCACTTCAAAACAATCTCTGCTTATCTCTGAGCTGTCAAAGGTTGCACAGCGTGAACACCACACATGCAATCGGTTGTGATGATTTTTTAACAGATTTTCGACCAGATTTTCTTCACTCAAAATGGATATAAATGAGATTCATGTCCAAGCGGTTGGAAAATGTCAAAAGGACATCCATCTGCCCTAAATCAGGATGCGTCTCCACATGACACCAGTGCAGCAGAGTAACCTTCTGAAATGACAGCTTTACTGCAGATGGAAGTGTGCAGCCATTAAAGTTTTAATAAACGGCATCTGGAAAAAGTCACTGACCAGTGTCCTTCAGAGGAGCGGCATCTTCGATCAATATCTTTCTTTTTCTTTTTTTCTTTATACCTGAGTCTGAACGGGCCTTCTATAGAACCTCTTTAAACCTGAACTATTGTTTACACTCAGCCACATCAGAAGTATGAACACCAGTTTTATCAGCCTCAGGATGGAAGCAATTTGAACGGAAGGTGCTTTGAAAAACGTTACTTTTAGAAAATATTACTTGGGTTAAAATAATGTTTCTTGTTCAAAGGGTTAATCAATCAAAAGTAAAAATAATCTTTCAGAAAATGTAAAAATAAAGTTAGGCAAATATCCCAGGAGTCAAGTAAAGATGAGGTGCACACTGAGATTTTTCTGGTCTGCACTGACTTGTTTCAAAAGTTTTGTTGTCTTGCTTTCAACAAAAATATAAGACATTTTATTTAGAAGTTGTACTGCATATAATAAATCACTGGTCTACTCATCCATGCTCATCTGGAGCTGGACTGGGGCATGGGTTTGCTGTCAATGTCTGTATTTGTGTTGATTCTGGCCTGGGTTCAATCCCCGGTCAGGGCAGGGCCTTTCTGTGTGGAGGTTAGATGTGTTCCCTGTTTCTGTGTAGTTTTCCTCCGGGTATTCAGGCTTTGTGTACCACTAAAACGTATTATAGTTCCTCTATGGACTCCCCTGCCATTAGCAAATTTTCAGGATTTTTCAGGTCAAATACAGGTCATCAATACTCAGCTGTGATCATATGAAACAAATTCAATTACCCAAAAAAAAAGCACTGACGCAGTACAGATTGGTGTATATGGGTAGTTTTCTTTTACGTGTTCATTCTCTTTACTCCCCCAGCTCTATAAACATGCCTGAACCATACAAAACTCTCATGTACACCAACACATTCTCACTAAGTCCTTCTTAGTAGATCTCATAACAAATGACATGGACATTTTTTGAAAAAGAAATGAACAGGCTATGCAGAGCTTAATTAGATTTAGTGCAGTGTTGTGCGATGAAAGGAAATTCTGATGAACCGCTGTGATCACAATTATCCAATGCCAAAGGCTTTATAAATGTATGGACTAGTGTGAACATGTTATGACTAAAAAATCCATATGGAGAAATCATAAAAAGCAGTTTTGCCGATTTCATTCTTCACATGACTGTACTTGACGTGCCATGGGAAGACGCGCCGTGCAAAGAGCAGAAAAAGCAGCGGAATCTGAGGCTTCTGTCAGAACAGAAACATGAAGCAGTAGTAGTAGACAGGCACCGCTCCCTCTCTCTGAACCACAGGGAGTCCTTCCAACTGCTTGGCCCATAGATGAAGGTGTAGTGTGCACATACGAGACTGCACACAGCAGCAGAGCCAGAACCTCCTGCTGCTCCTGGCACACCCAGATGCACTGCTCACTGCAGAAAGGCACGATTGTGTGTTTGGACCATCTGCTGCTGCGACTGATATAGATATCACAAGCACCAAAAAGCATTATTAATTGATAAAAGTTGTATGTATCAGAAACATACTCCAGCGCTTACTGCCAATACATCTTTCATTATTTTATAAAGATTATTTTATCCACCTGTTATGCCTGGACGCCTTCTCTGTGTTTGCTATAATTATGTGTATTGTTTGCTTATACACAGCTTTTACCAAAATAATGCAGTTGCCAGTTCTTATTTGTCATTGAATGTGTGTTTTTTTATCTGTAGATACAAGAGGAGCCCTAGGGAGATTCCACAATTGCACCTGTTTTGTTCGGACTTTCAGACTTTACGGTTTGGTCCAAACCTAATTGTCTGCTGTAAAAAACTCCAGTGGGCCACAGTTTGAGCCAAACAGCTGCGCTTTGGTCTGGCAGAAAGAGGTGGTCTTGGTCCAGACCAAACTGAGCCAGGGATTGGTTTGTTTGATGTGTGAAAGTACTTGAAGTTTGCGTTCTTTGTAGCAAAAGCTGTCTACAGGAGGCACAAGACACGTCACGACGACAGTAAACACAGTGTCAGCAAATGTTTGATCGTCCACTTTTAAAAAGTATGGTGAAAGAAAAAGTTATTGAACCAAACAAATACTGTGTAAAATTTCAAGATTTCTTATGCAGACCTTGGTGTGGACATTTAGGAGAGAAAATGCCCTTTGATAGGGCAGGAGTCAGACATCAGTACTGAGTTGCTTGTTAGCCTGGATTAAGAAGCTTAAATAGATGTAATCTTCGTCTAAAAAAAACATGGTTCTATTTTGATCGACCATTCTTATGACACAACACAAAATGAAAACTGGAAGTCATGTGACAATACTTCTGACAATATTTCTTGTTTTTTTGTTTAGGTATTTCACATCCCATAATAATTTATTTGACTGAGACTCATTGCTAACTCATGAGGGAAACTTTCTTTCTTTCTTTTTTTCTGTCAAAGATGTTTGAGTTGTTAAGTTTCTCAGACCCAGGTATGGCTCAGAGCTAATGAAGTGGTCAGACAGAACCATTCCAGTCCAGACAGGTCTTTATTAGTGAACCTTTGAGCCCAGTCCGCTCAGAGTCAGAACAATAAAAAGAGTAAACAAAGGAGCTACAGCCATCAGAAGCGAAGCCTCAAATAAGGCCTGGATCAACATTTATTGACAATTCTTTGTGCAATTATGAGTCGGACAGTTGGAGACTGACAGCTCTATTCAGGAGTTCAGTGAGTGAAGCAGTACTTTGTTGTTGGAAGAAGTGTTGTTGGAAAGTGTGGAAAATTTGGTTGTTTTTTCAAAAATGTGGCAAAGTGGAAATACTACTAATCATATTTATTCATACTGAGTGTTGTCTCACCATGTTGGTTTATGCTGTGCAGTGAATGCTGCAGTTCAAACGTATGTATGAGTCTGCTTTAGACTAAACTCCAGAAATGTGGATGCTATAGATCTTAACAAAACAAAAACAAGAACAGCATGACAAAACTAAAATCAGGTCTTAGGGAGCTTTCACATTTGCTCTGTTTGGTTTGGACTGTCATACTTTAAAGTTTAGTCCAAACCTAATTGTCTGTTGTGAAAACTCCAGCGGACCACAGTTTGAGCCAAACAGCTGCTCTTTGGTCCAGCAAAAAGAGGTGGTCTTGGTCCAGACCAAACTGAGCCAAGGACTGGTTTGTTTTTATGTGAAGAGAAGAACCAGGAGCTGACTGAACCAGAGGGACTTTAACACTTTAACTTAGAGACACTTAAACGTTTTGGTCTGAGCATTACTTTGTGGATCACAAGGATCATATAGTATATTAAAATTGGAAATGACACCCTCAGAAGTCAGACTTCCCCAGTCAATTACCCCATCAACTCCCACACATACATATATACACACACGTATGATTGCTGCAGGAATAAAACTCTTCTTTAAAAGTTGGACTCTCCTTCATGCCGGATTTTAAGTCCAGTATAGTCCAGTACACTATATACCTTTAAAAAAATATGTACATATTTGTTTAAAATGGACGGTAAAACAAATCCCTTTTTATTTGTCAGTCAGGCCTCAATGGTAATGGATTGAAAATAGTGATCAGAAACGAATGACGGATTTGGTCACACAACAGCAAGGATGAATCATGTAAATGGACATCCCTGCAGAGAAATAAATACATGTGTTAAATAAGTGTGTGTGTGTGTGTGTGTGTGTGTGTGTGTGTGTGTGACTGAGTGAACTCTACAGAACTCTTGCTGCACTAAAACACAATGAACATAATTAGCTTGACAACTATCAAGGCCAATTAGCAACAGTATGTGTCATCCTCATTCTAAATGCTAAATGGATTTCTCTTCATTTCAGGCTTTAAGACTGCCTTTTCATTCTCACTGGTCTTTCTCATCATTTTGGTGAACACCATTAAGGAAAAGTTAACTAAGAGCCTTGAGTTCTGAGTAAGTTTGTGAAAGCTCAGCACTTCTTTACTGGGCAGAAATGGACAATTCTGCCTCTGTCCTACTGCTTAATACATTTAAAGCTAAGTCTATACATTCAACATTATCACTGTGTGCAGGGAACCAGGAACAGACATTTAAGTACATTTATAGAAGAACTAATTAAAATGTCTCTTATATCACTAACAGTACATTGATGCAATAATATCAGGACGAGTTTGTCTCCAGATTTTATCACAAACACTGGTGTGCAAACGTTAGCCTTTGTTGTAGCCTACTTTGTTGTATATACGCATAATTTGAAAGGAACTTGTCAAAGACGCATATTGTTTTCCTGGTCATCTGCTTTAAAAGACAGGGAAGATGACTATAATTTTGGCATGCACAATGACACAAAGTCCACAGTGTAAAAGCAGGTCTGCAGCATTTGTAAAGAATGTTTCAGTGTAGTGCTTTTTTTAAAAAATAGTGCCATCAGTTTGGACAAAGCTTCCGTTCTACATTTCTTTTTCTTTTTTTTTTCCTGAATTGTTTACAGCTAATGTTAGGCCAGATAGCACCAACAAAGGTGTAAATTAATTAGTTTTAAGTCATAGTTTAAGCAATATTCACACAATGCACTTGTCTCACAGAAAGAGAAGGACTCTGCTGAGTGCGCCACACCAACAGGATATTACCTTATCACAATCTGCTATCTCTACTGTACTCTACAACATAGCTACTGCATTCATTTTAATGAATAACTACAATAATATTAACAGCAGGCAACCAGACTGATTAAACTGGGGTTCATTTTGCTAAACTCCTCTTTGCAAAAGCCAGTTTAATTTTAAACGGTGCAACACAATTGCCCTTTAAGCCTGGTCAATGTCATTTTTAACTGAGTTTTTGAATAACACATACATTTAGGTTGAAATTAAACCTTGATAGTGCATGGGTCCTTATTGCATGAACAGACTCAACAAATTTGTGGCATTTTGTTCAAAGGGGGCTTACTTTGATTTGCTACTCCTGAAGGTATGCTGTTTTATCTGGCACCAAGATGTTAGCAGCAGATCCTTTAAGTCCTGTAAGTTGCGAGGTGAGGCCTCCACGGATTGGACTTAATTGTCCCACACAGCCCAAAGGTGAACGATTAGATTGAGATCTGGGGAATTTGGAGCCAAATAAACACCTCAAACTTAGACCAGGGTATCCATTTCTCCATGGTCTAATTGTGATGCTCGTGCCCATTGTTGGGGCTTTCTGCGGTGCACGGGGTCAGGGGTCACCATGACTGGTCTGAGACTGTGTAGCTGCAAACACTGTGTATGTTTTGACCCAGTCACCCTGCCCTTGTCAAACTCGCTCATATCCTGGTGCTTGCCCATTTCACCTGCTTCTAAAAGATCAACTTTGAGGACTAAATATTCACTTGCTGCCTAATATATCCCACTCACTAAAAGGTGCCATGATGAAGAGATATTCAGTGTCATTCACTTCACCTTCAACTACATTAATTCACATACTTTTAATTGGTGCAGTTACTCATTTTCACTTTCCATATGGTCCTGTGTACCAGTCATTTGCAGTCCTATTTAAGATGGTCTAAAACTTGTCAACTGACAAGTTCTATTCATATGAGTTGTAAGTGTGGTCCCAAAGTCATGCTATTAAAATATTATTCCAAACAGTTGCAGTTCTGTTGAACAAAAATCATCTGAAAAGTTTTCATCCTGCACAGACCTCCTCCAGAGTCGCATTCACAGACTCAGAGATCATGGATGTCTGCTTTAATGACTTTTTACTTGCTCATTGTGAATTCTGCTTTATTATCCCTAGAAATATGACTGCTAATGAAAAGTTTCAATCCTCCGTGGCATTTTAAGGTCAGGCTGCAGCAAAGTGTTATCGTTACTAAGACATTTTTGTCTCAGGACTCAGCAAGATTCAGACTCTGACTCAAAAATGTCATTGTCACACAAGGTCCAGAATAGAAGTAAAGAATGGTTATGTATATATTTGAGAAGTCATAAATATGTGTGCAATATTTATGTGTGTGTGTCTCAATTAGTCACTCAGATATTACAGAGTACCTGTTTTTCTGGTTGAAGACAACCCTAGCTTTTGCAGTTTTCATGTAGTGGTATTGAATAAATACTTGATTGTAGGTGTCTTTCAGTATTTTATTTCTTACACAGGGCTGTTCTCTACACCCACTAACTACCTTCATGTCTCCTTCACCATGTTCAACCCATATTAATCTGGAATTGTCTGTAAACCACAGAACGTTGTTGGCCTCACCACTGTCCTGCTCTCTTTTCCTTTGCATTAATGGAATATAATTATATGACAGCCTTTTTGCCTCTTTTACTCACACTCGACTGACTGCCTCTGAAATCACGGCAATGTGAATCATTTCCTTCAACAAACAGTAGACCAAATAGTATTTCATCTTTTGTCAGTATCAATAGGCTTCTTTAATAAAATCAGTGTATGGTTTGTACTCATTCAGTACTTGTGTCTGTATTTATATTGTATCTATACATGTACTTGAAGTTGTTTTAGACTTAGAAAAAAATGTCATCAGTCTCTATATTTTGTACACATATTTGCACATAACGTGGAATAGAAACCAAATGGAAATGTAAAGTAAGGTTTTTCTGAACTCATTTTTGTCATTATTAGAGATGAAAGGCTCTGGGTTCAGATCAAGACCTACGTTACATTAAAAACTGTAGCAAACATTTGTAAAAAGAGAGAATTAGGCTAAGTGATAAAGTTAAATTGTTTTGGGGCACCAGCTCAATAAGGAAAAGAATAATAAAGCCTAATCTGAATTTGAACGTGAGTTCTTAAGCCAGACAGTGAGTTTAATTTAAGTTTCTCTCGGTACTGCTGATGATGGTTTGGAGTTGGGTCCCCAATGCTAGCTGACTGTTGTGGTCCTCTGTGAATGGCTCTTGGTGGATCTACTCTGGGTTCTCTCTGCCTAGAGCAGAGCTGCTGCTAGCCAAGGGTCAGAGGTCAGTAGCATTCCCGGTTTGTGAGACAGGCTGCTGATATCTGTGCCTTTATAGCCAGCTGAGTCACAGTTAAACCAGAGTCCAGCATAAAGACAGCTAATTCTTTTATTATAAATTTTAAATGAAAAATGCCAATTGGAAAAACATTCAGACTTCTTGGTAGACTTTTAAGCAAAACAGTTTCTGTATCAGCGATTGAACCAAAAATTGATTAAAAACACATCCTTTGGACAGGCAGAACTTATGTAGGCTACACAGAAGAAAAATACTCTCAATAGTAAAATAACAAATTAAACAAAAAAAAGTGTTCAGTTGTTGTCTTTTGTCAAAAAAGGTAAAAGTCTTTATTCATTAATGAACAACTTTTAAGTCTGTTAAAGTTGATCCTTCAATGTTTATTCAAGCTTGTTCTTTTGGAAAGAAAAGCAGGGATGAGGCGCGAAAGTGACTTTGGGAGGACTCATTATTTATAGCGGTGCCATCCATGCTAAGCACAGATCATGTCTTTCGTCAAGAAAGGTCCTTCAAAGTTGTAAATCCGTCGGGTTAAAGCCGTGTTCACAAGAAACATATTATTTTAGCGGGTCCGGGAAATTCTGTATGTTCCTGAGGTCAAAAGGTTGTACGCTACAATACTTTGATTGGACAAAAACATATTTCATTTGGTTTAAATATTTGTCTAAAAATAACAATAATTCATAGAAAGGCCTATTAAATGATGTCCTGGTGCCTAGAAGAAAATTTGAAAGTATTCATGCAAGTAATATGACAGTTGTTTTATAAAAAAAGAAAATAGAATGTTTAGATGGAATTGTTGTGCGCTTCATTTAAACCACTTTTGCAGCACCTGCTTTACTGTAAGGACAGTGACAGTGCATTCCAAACAGCTATTGGCAGCTGACTACACAAAGGAACAGAACAACATTGCAAAATAGTATGTTTTGGAAAAAATATTGTTTGTATTAGATTAGATTCTACACTCAGGCTTCAGATTTTATTAGCTCTGCTCCAGAATAAGCTAGGTTTTTAAAAGGGCTGGCTCTTGCATTTTAGCTTAATGTAAACGGTAACTGATTTAGTAGGTTAGAACTGAAATTAATCTAAATCTAAATAAGTGACTGGTTTTTATTTAATTAGAAATTAATTTGGATCTAATAGTGCTGCATGAGCAGTAATGAAGTGTAAATGACGGTTTGTTCTGATCTAGGTCCATCTCCAGTCAGTCAGATACCAGTGAGGAGGCCCGAGCCCGGTACCTGTACCGTCAGTGGGTGGGGCTGGGTTTGACTGACGTGCAGCTGTCCAATCACACAGTCCTTCTCAGTCTGCCTGGTCCCACCCCCAACACCATCACAGAGCGCTCCAGTCTGAAGTGTTTCCTGCCGACGGGGACCTCGTGTGACCTCGGAGCCTCAGAACCTCCCCAGCTGCACTTCTCCTACGCTGCCTACTCTGCTGTGGGCAGTCTGCAGGTACATCCCTGACATTTACTGAAGTTGTGTCTGTCATGGCTCCTCCTCCAGCCTCTGTTAAATCTATACTGTCACAAGTCCCAACCCCTGGCCTCAGAGGGCACCATTAAAAGGTCAGAACCAAAGGTCAACACCAAAATGTTAAACAGAGGTCAGCAACTCAAACTGTAAGAGTGACACTAACACTTTGTTTAAATTTTGCTCTTTTAAATAATAATTTAAAAGATAAACGCTCAAGCAGAAACAAAACTAAGGAGCTCTGAAAAAAGGTGCACCTTTTTATTTGCTTTGTACCGACAGTGAAGTGATGCAAAAATGATCAAATACAAATCCCACCGAACATTCAAAACCATAATAAAATGATAGAGTAAGGGTTTCTTCTTGTCATTTTTGCTGAACTCCTTTAAAGAACATCTCATATCTGTTATAATCTGTCAGTACATGTAGACTGTGCTGCCAGTGATTCAGATCTGTAGCAGGAATGAAGCTGAAGGTAGGTCACCATTACATCAAATCAAAATAGTTTATCCAAAGTTACTATCATTTCCAAAGTGCATATATTAAATGTATCTTGGATGAATCTTGGAAGCATCTTCAATGCTGAGTAATAACAAGGCCTCTCCTGGCTTTTTTAAAAGAATCATGTTTTGAAAAAAACAGAGATGTCAAACTCATCTGGAGAAGGGGCCACATAGATATAGAGTGCAGTTTAAAAAGCCAGCAGTAAACACTTTTTGCTCGGGCACCGAACTAAATGGATAGTTTTTTGTTTTGGTGCAATCTAAATTAAGCAGACCATAAGTTTAAACACCCTAAGTTTCAGTTGGGAGACCCAAAAACTAAGGCAAAAACTTGTAAAACTCCTACAGGTCATGACAGTTCCTCAAGAGTTAACTCTGTCTTTGTCTCCAGTAAAAAAATACTGAAATATAGAGCACGTCTCTATCAGGTCTCTGTGCAAGTCACTCATGGTCTCACTCATTTTGTTCAAAGCTGTTTTGTAACACTTTCATAGGCCCAGGCACTATGAAAGTGCCTGGGCCTATGAAGTACACACACTTTCATAGTACACACACTATGAAAGTGTGTGTACCTGTGCACACACTTTCATAGTGTTTAAATTTAACACTGGAACAGGGTTTATATGAGTACAGTTTTTAACACCCACAGAGTTAATCTTACTCTGGAGGTTTTGATGTGTGCAATTGCCTACTGAATGCATTTAAATTGGAATGATATTTGAATCATACTTCATACACTGCACTACACACTCCATCAGAGCTGCAAAGGTTAATGGAAGTCATTATGCATGTAGTTCAACCACGCTCAGAAATGCAGCAGCCCTATTTTTCCTGGTTATCCCAGAACACAGACACAGGCAGAAGGAGACTCTTGTTATTCCCCCGAGCACATGCTGGACCCGAGGGCACATGAAAAGTTGGAGATGTTTGCTGAATACCAACTTTTTTTCCTCCTCCTTGTGCCTCTTTCCGTTCTCCCTCGATCCATTTAGCTGTCCTCCTGTCGCGCTCTGCCCAGAGGAGGGTCACAGTCATCCATCTGCAGATGATTTCTCAGCTCCCTCCTGCACGCTGCCTTGAATTAAGAACCACTTTGCTGGATCTAAACACAGCTTTGGGACAATTAAATGTGGCATGTGTGATGGATGGATGCCGGCCTGGGCCGAGTATACTGGTCTAATAAGTCCTGCTGCTGGCCGGGCTGTTGTGCTTTAGTGGCATAAACTAGGGTCTGACACACACATGTGCACACACTGCTGCAGATAGAGGCCATTTGCAACCAGTGCACAAAATAGTTGTTGTCATAAAAGACCATTTCAACTCCATACCACAACAGATTCAGCTTTTTAAGTCCAAATTGTCTATTAAAAACACAATTGTTAGCTTAATAGTTAAAAGACCTGTTGTCATTGCCAGCAGTAGATGTCTTTAGGCCAAGGTTTAGTCCCAGGTTTATTCATGAGTGCTTAAACTTCAGCTCACTTCTTTTGAGTTCTGTGCATGAACAGAATAAATTCATACATATCCTCCTTCTCAACTAAAAACTTTAAACTATGGTGGCCTGGAAGTGCAACAAATTTATAAAAGTACAAAACACATTTACAAAGTATCCTGTCTATATTCACGAAAAATCAAACAAACAAACAAAAAAAACCAAAAAACATATTTACATCTAATTGAATGAACTCACCTGGACAATATAATTTTACCAATATCAAAACAAATTTACCTAATTGAAACAAATTTACCATATACAGACACATTTATGAAACATTCCATGTAGTGGAACATTTCAATAACAAGCAACAAAACAAATTTACAAAAGGCAGATCCAACTGAAAAGAAAAAGCCCATTAAACTATTTGAACGCTCCAAGCTAGAGCATGTTCGGCCAATGAGCTCATGCTATTCAGCTTTGAGATATGAACCAGAGAAGGTAGTGTATAAGAGCTGAAAATTTCCAAAAAGATAAACAGTCACACATCTTCTGAAAATCCAGGGGAGATCTTTTTTTTTTTCTTTTCTTTTTTTTATGGATAAGTGAGGTCACACCTTGGACCATTGGTCTAAAGGCTGGGAAATTAAAGGTACATTTTGATCATTAGTTTTTTTTCTAAATTACTCCTTTCATTGTAATGGAGGTTTGCACTAAAACAGCAAAGAAATCTGTTGTTCAGTCCTTGATGAAAATTAAAAAAGCTTTGAAAACTTCGCCAAATGTTGCTAGTGGATACAATCAAAATGTAATAAAAAATACATGATCTTTTTCTTTCTTCATAAAATGCGCAATTTGCAAGAGGGAAATGTAAAAACAGGAAATGGAAATAGCCCAAACCCACAAAACTGTGGTGTTGTTTTAAAGCCTCACCTGTCCAATTTAAGATTCAACAAACTGAAGAGAGTGACAGCAGAGTATGAAAGGTATGATCAGAAATATAATTTCTCCATTAGACAACAAAAAATGATTGCTGGGACAATATTCCATGCATCAGGGATTTGCAGAAGCACTGAGCTGATGTTACATCATGTGAAATATTTGATACAGGACACATGGATATGTCACTGTTTAACAGAAATGGCTTTGACATCACACAACACCTATACAAAATGTTTTAGAAAAGATCAAATTTGAATCTGCAGTAAACCTGTTTTTTATGTTTCCTTTTCTAAATCTATCTGTAATATTATATTATATTATAATATATTCCATGTTCATTAGAGTGTATTAGAAATGCAGCTGATGCTGATTTGTTTTAGAATTTAAAAGGCAGGACAGATTGACTTGAGATTTCTGAGTGCTTTGATGAATGTAGTCAAGTTCAATAGCTCATATTAAAATACATTCAATATTGACTTTTTGGGGAAAAAAGATGTAATACAACACTAGACCTTGTGAATTTAGTCCATAATTAATCATACCACAAAGTCAGACTTCAATCAGACAGATGGAGAGAAAAAGTGTTTATTGACCTTCACGGTTCAGTGCCAGCAGATTTTGAATCTGTACAGGTTTCACTACTGCACTTGACTAACAAATGTTATTATGCCTGTCTTTGCAGGAGAAAATTACAATAACAATCATTGTATGTATATGTAATGATTCCATAAATGAAGGGGATACTACAGTACATTAGGAGCAGCTAGTGAAATGATTAAATAGCTTTAAAAGATCCTGTTGTTAGGTGTACCTCTTTTGTTGCATTAGTATCAAACATGACCCCATCACCAAGTCTAAGACCTGCTTTAGTTCTTGTTTAGTAGTGGTTCAATAAACATTTTAGCTCTTTGTTTACCCTGCTTCTGCATTTAGTCCTGGTTTTGGATTTCATACTGGTTTAGTCTTGGATTTTTCCCTATGGGTTTGGTGCTGGTTTAGTCTTGATGTAATTTTGGACATAATCCTTGCCTAATCCTGACAAAGTCCATGATGGGTCAGGTTGTTGTCCAAGTCTTAGTTTTGTCCTCGCCTCATTCTGGCATAGTCCTGCTTTAGTCTTTGCGTCAGTCTGGGTTTAGTTTAACTCTGATTCTGTTTTGTTACAGTAGTTGATTCTGATGAGAAAATTATCAAAACAGGCTTTAACTGCAGCCTTTCTGCTTTCTTAAAGAGAAAACGTCTAACTACAACGTCTCATAAAAAACAAGTGATTGATATGAATATGGAAGTATACAGAAAGTCAGATATGAGTGTTCAGGTGAAATTTATTGTGCCAGTGTCCAAAGCGCAAAAACTGCCAAAAAGTGCAAAAATATATACAGTGAATAAAGGTCATTAAAATGTATTTACAAATTTACAAAACAAAAGACAAGTTTAGTAAAGAGTTCTGCAAAAACTCAAACACAGAGCTCAGAGCGCTTCCAGCCAATGTTATCTGCACTGTAACTGGCCAAGACTAGACTGACTAGATGTAATACTTGATGTACTTAATACTTTTCATGTAAATAAATGAAACAAACAACATTCTTGTTTTGTTGTTGGTGCTCCCAATGGGACTTGAACTTCCCATCTCCTGCACTCAAGTTGCAAGTACTAACCACTCCACCACAGATTTGATAACAGAATTTATCAGGTGCAACATGACAATACAGTGGAGTGTAATATTGGCAAATTATCAGTAAATCATTTGACTTATGTTTGAATAACTCTAATGACTAATGACAAGGGCACATTTGTTGTTGCAGTGTTTCAACAAGGTCAGGGGCAGTGAATGTGCTTGTGCTACAGGTTCATAAATTGCGCTACTACTTTAGCCTCGCTGGTTCAGGAAGTGGTTCGAGCACTTCCTTCGAACATCATCAGTGACATCACTTGCCCTAAACGACACAAGCGTTGATACGTGCTTCACTAAACATTTTTCTAACTTGGGCGTATAAAAGCGGCGAGAAAACGTCAAAAAGGCGTTGGTCGTGTGTCGGGTGCCTATTAATGAAACAGTGGGGTAAACGGGGAATCAGCGAGTGTGAGTGAAGGTCTGCGTGTGTCTGTGCGTGTGTGTCTGGCCAGCTCGAGTTGGTGGGTACCTTTGTGACTGAATGCGCTCACTAATCACTGACGGACGTGCTCCTTCTCACCATACAACATATAATAATAAGTGATTTGTGATGCAGAAATAGGTCAAATGACATTTTTCAGCAGCGGCAAAGAGGCATTTCGTTTTTCTTAGGCAACACGCGCTCATCTTTTAGTTAACCCACCTTGTGAAACTCCTACACTGACTTTGTTCCTTGCAGACAATACACTATCATTTAAAAATATAAAAAACTCAAAGTGAGTAAAACTCTGTTGAAAAATGGCCCCAGCTCTAACCCCAACTGTCATGGGAGCCCAGTAAAAATACACAAGCAGCATCGCCGTCCTGAGAGCACAGAATCCTCGGGGCGCAGCACACTCCCACCCGAGGGTGTTATCCATCACCTGCAGCCGGAGCAGCAGTGTTCGGTCACAGCTACGAGAACAGCAGCAGCAGGAGACAGGCAGAGACATATGCAGTATACTGTCTGTGGACTGGAGATAGAACAAAACAGCGGTGTGAAAGTTTGACCTTTTGTTTTTAAAATTACAGTACATTGTGTCAAATGCAAATATGTGATTTACACATGTACAGATGTAATATGGTATAGCCTATAAATTACATACATAAAGTGAATAAGTAATAAGGTGCATGGCACAAGAGACAAGTGTGAATTGGAGAGCTATCTATTGCGCAAAGGTGAGTTATTGTACAGGTGAATTGAGAACAGTATGAATGAAGTCTGCAGTGTATAGTGTGGCAGAGGAGTTGGATGAGTTTGTTAGAAAAAGAACTCCGCTGCCCCTCCATTGTCTGGTGAAGTATGTGGGTTGAAATGTCCGGCTGGAGAGCAGTTTGTTCAATGTCCTTATGTCCCTGGCTGATTCAGACGCCTCCATACTGCAGCAGATGACATGCCCAGCCTTTCAAATCATTTTGTTGAGCCGGTTGAGCTGAATAATATAAAGGTTACATTTGACATAAATCTAGTGAACAGAGTTAAAGCTGTTGTTCCAGTCATTAAAACAAAAGAAATGGACTTTGCATAATATGAAATAACTTCTGATGAATGTATTGTATTACAGTATTGTTTTGACAAGGTCCAGAGCAGGAACTGTGAAAACGCCAAATGTGAGACAATTCAGACCTTGTGTATTTTTATTATCCTCTCAAGTTCCCAGCGTGACTCGGTCAAGTTCACATGGATAAGATCTTTGATCAAAACTCATATGAAAATTAATATTTTCATTTATTAGGTTCCTGAATTTATCACAAAAGCAGCTTTTTCAACATACATCAGTTTAAAATGTGGTTTACGGTTTTTGAAAAACAGGTTTAAAATGAACATTGGTTTAAAGGAAAACTAAATTGAGTTCAATTTAAACTTACAGTACATTTAACTGAAAACTTTAATCTTGTTCTCATTTTGCTGCATCCAAACTCAGGTCTCATGTGACCTATGTTTCCTGTCTATTCTTTATCTAAAAAAAAAAAAAAAACACTTCTGACAACAAAATGTGTATGTCAGGTTTGCTTTTAAAATGTACATACCTTACATATTTTGGAGGCTTGTATTATTGTGCATACTAGGGATGATGGAAAAGGTAAATAGTGACAAATTGAATCTGATTGAAACTCAGCTGGTACATAGTGTATACTTTAAATATTAAGGTTATGTCTTTGAGCAGACTGTCACCGCTCTTTGACCTTTAGATACAGAATGCCATCAAAATGCCATCTGCTCATTTCCGATGCTACACATTTGTGGTTGTTGTTGTGTCTCACACCTTTAGACGTGATAGTTTCATTACAGACACAGATGGCCCTGCAGATACTGCTTTATCCAGCTGTGTTCACCAATTTGTCTTGTCTGGAGCTGGTTCTATTTCACCACAGTCCAGCAGCCAAGTGAAACGCTACCAGCTCCCAATTCCCCCATGTTTATTTCTGGGGAACATGTACTTTATTATGTTCTGTTTTGTCAGGTTGTTCTATATTTCAAATGTAGCATAAATTATGAAATAACTCGACCACTTCCTGAACTTCTAAAATTCAGTTCCCTGAAAGCGGGGCTGAAAAGTACTAGAGTAAACTGCTCATTATGTGACTCAAAATCAGCAGCTCACTGAGGCTTTCTAAGGACAGACTGAGGGGAAGGGCTTCTGACTAATTCAGCAGCTTTAGAAAGACTCTCCTCCACTCTGCAATAGACTTTTGTGGACTGTTAAATAAAATAATGGGCTCATATACAAAATTAGCTATGGGCCTAGCTTTGATTGGGAGCTGAAGTTTTCCTGGTTCACTTTTAAACTGCACTCTGTCAAACAAACCAAACACCCCCTCACTTGTATGGGCACTGCATCATTAAGAGGAAGAAGAAACCTTACTCATCTTTGGGTCTTAAGCAGGGGTCCCCAACCCTACTGCTGCCACTGGTACTGCTCCGTGACTCATTTGCTGCTGGTCTGCGAAGAAAAAGACATTTTTCAATCTTTCAGGTGTTTTGTTTTGAAATAGAACTCTGCTTCTGCCGGAAACCTCTTTCCTATACTTTACTTCACTTACTCCACTTACAAATTATAACTCACTAAAGCTTCTGCCACATCAAAACAAACTCTTCTTTCCAGCTTCAATACTTAGGTCAATCTACTCAGTGTGGTTCATAGAGAAATACTGGTGAGCTGACCACATGAATATTAACCACATGAAAGTAGGCCTACATGCCCTTAACATGCTTATATCTGAGCAGCTCCGTGATAAGATGAATGTAGAGCACAGAGTCTCAAAAGAGATGGCTTTTGCATGGGAGATTGCTGGTCAGAGATTTTGTCTTATAAGAGCTGCTTCTTTTGTTAGTTTTTTTTAAACAAATATAGTCCCCACTTGCAGCACATTAAGTAGGCTATGTATTCACTAACGTGATATATTGAACCTGCTCAAGATTTGACGTCAGCAGATAAAATGGTTGCAATCAAAGCCAAACTGGAAATGAGGGGACAGCGCTTTTCATTTTTTATTTTTTCATTTCATCCCCAAACTGTGAAGTAGTGGACCCCGTGTGCTCATTATTGGTGGCCGTAAATGAATGTTCAAGACAAGTTCAAATCTCACAACATTTTGGATTAAAGTGGAGTGCAGTCCCACTGACTGTACATTATGGTGAGTTTAGTTACATTTATATTACAAGCGTAGTAATTACGTCAATGTTGAAACTGCGTGTTATGCTCATTTGTCGATTTTGGAGTTCCCAACTGGTGTTACAGACATGCACCAAAAGATAAGAGAAAATAAACTAGAGTTTCATTAAAGGACCAGGCAGGACAACAAGGCTGGTGTGACTGCAGCCTTAATCAGAGAGAGTTAGAGTGAAGGCACTTTCAGAAAAATCAACACTCTAATCTGAGAGTTAGTGAACCTACAGTCTAGTAAATACACACACACACACACACACACACACACACACAAAAGCATTTTCATTAAAAAAAGTGACATAAACTCCAACGGATCTTTAATTTAGGGCTCTAGTGCTAGATATAGATAAATCACAGATTAGGTGGTATTGTAATAATATGATACGCTCTATTCTGTAACACAGCTGACCACACCTTAAAGTAACTCAAACTCATGAAAAAAGGGTGCAGGTTTTAAGTAATATTTTCATCTAAATAATTAGGAGGCTATTGTAAGTTAAAAATGTTACTGCATTACAAATCCTGTGAGGACACTTGGGCAGCGGTCAGATGTCTTGCTGCATGTCATAAATCGCTGTACAGTGAAATAAAATACGGCTAGAGTAGGTCATTGTCCTCACACGGCAGCGAAAAGATTAGGCCAAGGACAGCAGATACCAGCCCATTTTACAGTGACGCACCTCGACTCACCAAGGTTGAAATGAGAGTGATGTGGAGCTCTGGTGAGGTGGCTTCAGGCTAGAGCTGACACCTCGGCCCAACACTAGATTTACAGTGTGACGGAGAGGAACAGAACTTTACTCTTAAAGGAAAGACCGAACTCGTGACATGGTGCCCTTTTACAGGAAGTGTATGAGCTGTGTGCTGTCAGAGGCACAGAGACAAATGGGGTCAGTGCCCTGACACTGGCTGCTAACTACTGACGAAGAGGATGACCTAGAAATTTCATTTGAGCAGATTGACCGAAAAATACATCTGCTGGAGAGGTCAGAATTCAGTCATTGGCACAGATCTTGTCTTAACTGGAGTATTTTCCGTACTCACCCTGAGGTCATGTAGGTGGCTATTATAAAGTTGCTATTCATCTATTTATAGTCCAGTACAAGTTGATTTATGCTGTCAGTGGTGCTGGGAAATAAGCTATCACTACAGCATAAAGTCTAAAGTTTTTAAGACACTTGATTTGAGATGATTTTTTTTCTTTTGTTTTATTTAAAAAGAAAAGTCAGTTGAAAAGTAATTTTATTTTTAATTAAACTTATTACATTTAATTTTGAGGGCAATGCCAAATGTAAAACAATATACCGGTAGTAAGGCAGGAACAACTCCATGTTGCTGTGCATTACCATCATGTAGTGAAAACAAAACAGTTAGCAGCCTTTTTCCTTCTCTGTCTGCAGAATGTTCTGATGCAAAATGGTCTTGTTGTTTTACATAATATTTTAAATTTAAATTTTAAATTTATAAATTGCAAATGCACCGCAAGTCACATAACAAAGAAACTGGATATTTTTGACATTGCTCAAAAACAAACTATAATTATTTAAATGAATTTGATTTTAGCACCAAGACTGTTCTGTAGGCTCTGGTCTTGTGTCAAATAAACAGTTATTTACACATTATTATATTAAAGTACACTCATCAAATCAATGATCAATTAAGATCAACAATATCAATTTTAATGTTTTTTTCCTCTGTTGTGCCACAATCTGTGCAATCTTAACTGCTGAGGGAAACAAAACAATCTAAACAAGCAGAAAATTAAACTAAACAACCTCTGCTTTAGTCAGAAAACCATCAGAACCGGAATGAAAAGTGTATGTTTCTGCACCGTGAAGAAAGGATGGTCCGTTATTAACTGTCCATAAAGCTGTTTTGTTCTCAGTGACATGGCTTTCAAATCTGATGTGCCTAGATTAAATCCAATATTGTCATAATCAAACTTTTAGTTTATTGTGCCATTTCATATCCAAATTTTTGTTGTTGACAAACACATATTCATATTCATATGACATAACCTCAGTTTAGTAAACTTGCTGTTTTCTGTGTTATGTCTGTACTATGTCCCCAACATCTCTGATTGATCAAACATCCCCGTTTAATGAGTATAATAATAACTTCATTCATTTTTGAATGCCATGTTGTATTATTTGACTTTACTTATTTTTGACAAGCATTTCTGACAATAACTGCAAAATATGCTGTTGGTGATTTTGACCATGCTGCTAAATGTCCTATTAATTATAATTACAAATACTAAATGTTATTATTCACAGAGATTTAATTTCTCAAGCAGCCATTGCATAAGAGATTTTGTTTTGTGATGAATAATGTGAAAGTGAATAGCTGTAAATGAACAAGTCCCTTAAGCTGCATAATCTCCAATCAGCCAAGTTAGATAAAATATAATATGTAATTAAAGTGATTAGTTTTATTTAGAAAATGCTGTCTTCACATAAATCATGGCATGTGTTAATATTATCCAGGGGTGTAATGAAGTTCTAAGAAAATCTGCTTCTCCTCATTACTATGTAAATGAGGATACATGGTCCACGGTGTAATGGAGCCGTTGGTGCATATGCGTATATGTCTTATGTCCGGTGTGCAACAATGTCAATGCTGATGAATGTTCCATCTGTAAAGACAGAGCTGACTGTAGACTTCTGCTGATTTTACATTTTCACATATTCTAGATCTTTAGGTTTGATATTTTTATATTTAATGGCTGTGAAGATTAAAGGTATCTGAAGAGCTTACTTTGACGTGCTTTCATTACATTCCACACAGGTCTAATGGAACTCAAGTATAATTAAAGTTTCACTATGGTGAATAATTTTAATGCAAATTCTTTAAAAAAAAAAAAAAAAAAAAAAATTATGGGAGAACCATCTTTTAAAGTTGTGCCCTGTGGACAAAAATAAATAATAATAAAAATAACACATTTAAAATTTTAATAATGAAAAATAATAAACTAAAACAACGTTGTTCCAATAAAACACCATTTAATGTGATTTTAAAAGTTCTACAAATGGGAATTATAGGTACATAATATGAAAATGCAATTCTTCCCAGTTCATTTATAGAACATCCAGTGTAAAGACTTCTTCTGGCTGTGTACTGTATCGTGAGTCACTAAAATGTAAAATAGTTGTTTATTTAAAAGGGCTTTATAAATACAAATCTGTCAATGTTGTTAATGCCTTTGTCCAGTTGCTGTCTCCTGCCATGAACCTGAGTGAACTCTGGAAAAGTGTATCTAAGATCTTGAGTAGGGATATGCATATAGATTATATCTACATAATTAACATTTTAAAATGTTGCCTGTATAAGTTTTGACTTATTTTCCAAAGTCACTGCTTATTTCTATCAAAAACGTTTATTACTTAGGTCCTAAATGTGTGTTCTCTAAATCTGTGTCAAAAGAAAGGGATTTGTCTAGCCGTATACCTAGAAATTTATAACTCTTTTGATCATGGTTCTGTTGATGGTTTTTATAGATACATCAAAAGTTATAAACTTTGTGCCTGTGGTAAAGACCAAATAGTTCATCTTTTCTGGGTTCAGAAAAAGTTTGTCTTTAATAAAAAACAAAAAGAATTGGACCCAGAATCACACCCTATGACCTTTTGTGATTTTAAGAAAAAGCTTGAGTTCTATTGCTAATATAATTTTGAAAATATTGACTTGCAACACTGACAAAACCAAGTGACTGACATTTATCTAAGAGAAAAGTGTGATCTACTTTATCAAAGGCTTTTGAAAAAATCTATGAAAAGTGCAACACTGGATTCTTTCTTGTCCATCACACACAGCAGGTCATTCATTACCTTGCAGGTGGCTATAAAGGTGCTATGTCCATGCCTGAAACCAGACCGATGGGAATTGAAAACAGTGTTTGCACCTAGAAACTGAAAAACAAAAGAAAGAAACTCAAATTGACCAATTTTAAACTTTAAACGTGTGGAAGGAGTTCTGAGATTCTGAGTTAGTTTTGATGCAGAACTTGAAAAGTGTATATCATGCTCTTTGTGTAGTTATAGTTGAAAAAGATGAGATCCAGTAGGCTTTTCCACAAGTTTATACTAAAGTAAATCCTAGATTTGTAGACTATAGGGATTCTCTGATGTCATTGGGTTTGCATTTAGTCAGCTTCATGCTCAACACCTGAAAGCCTCTGATTGTGCCATGGACTGTGCCATGTCAGCGGGGAGAGGAAGGAGAGTAACCTGCGCAGTTTTTTTTTGTTTTTTTGTTTTTTTTCAGTGTTTGAGTCTGGAGTATATTTGAAAACATGCTGGTTTATTTATGTGGGATTTCTTTTGCACAGCACGTGTCTTTTGTTATGTGATGGATTAGTGCTTATTTGAATGTTTTTTTGTGGACACCTGTATCTCTGGCACAACACAGAGAGGTGGAAAGCATTTGTTTTGGAATGGAGACGTCAGGTTTGTTCTGAGCTTTTTTTTAAACACTCTGTATTGTGTTTCCAGCTCCAAAAACAAATTAAATGCTGTTGTGTTGTATTCTTTGGAACTGCCTGCTCTATTAAAACTCCTCCCATATACCCTGGTTAGTAGTAGAAAAACCCTTTCATTTTTCACTAAAGACTTGAATTTTGATTGGCTTTTGCACAATATTTGTCCAATAGAGTATGAATGTTTAACTTTGTCAAATATGCTTCTGGTTGACTTTCATGTTACGTGTTTGTTCAAATAAACTGAAGAAAAAAAACATAATATGGAGTAGAAATTTTGCATGTATTGTGTAAGTTTAATGAAGAATAAGTGAGACCTCCCAAGTTCTCAATTTAAAATTATATGTCACACAATGGTAATTGTTTGTAACATAGTCCAGTTGAAGACCAAGAAAATGTGTAAAAATAATATAGCCATGAAGCTCATTTGAAAGTGAAAAGCCGTCTTAAACGCTGATTGTAATAACTTGTAATATGTGTTTTCTCAGGGCGAGCTGGTGGACGTGCAGTATGGCAGTGTGGATGAGCTGAGGAGAGTCAGACAGAGCAGGAACATCACCAACCAGATCGCTGTGCTCAAGCTGGGCCGGGCCCCGCTGCTCTACAAGGTAAGACCTCATCAGCAGTTGGTGTAAGATGATGTAACGTGCAACACAGATATGTGGATGAGAACAGACAAGATTCTGTCATAAGCAAAGGCCCTACAGCATCATATGTCACTTACTTCCTGCAGGTAGGGACAGTCCAGTGAGGTTGGCAAACAGTGCTAGTCTTGCCAAAACAGCACTGTGCCTCTAAACCTTTGCTCAGACAAAACACATCTTTGAAGTCTCTGACTTGACATGGTAGTGCAAAAAGCTGATTCTTGTTAACCACATTAAGCCCACAGTGTAAATTGATTTTTTTTTACTTTTTACTGAGCTAAAACATATCTGTGGTCTTAACAATCATATATCATATCTTATATTTCTAAAAATTCAGTTCATTCTAGTTCATTCTAGAGCCTTTAATGATGATGTCCAGTGTGTGCTCAGTTTTCTTAGCCTTGAACTTGAGTTGAATAGATGGAATGATGAAAAAAGCTGACTTATCAACTTGCACACATGCATATGTATAGGTGTGGTATATGACATTTGAAAACTAATTGACACATTCTATTCCACTTTAGCATATTTCACAAACAAAGAAAATGTTAAAAAAATTAAATAATACTCTAATTTAAGTGCACACGCAACACTACAATACTTAAAACTTGTAACACTGCAACATCTATCTACAGTATAGCACAATAAAAGAGAAAAATACGTAATACAGTTGCATAAATTGCAGTGTATTACTAACTGAAAATAAGGAAAAAATGTCCATCTACACACATCCTCAAGTTGACCAGAGTAAAAATCAAGATCATTATATTTCTGCACTGTACAGGATTGTATTTCTAATGTAAAACATACATATGTTAAAGTCCCGACTTCCATTTAGAGCAGTTTGATAAATGCCTTCCTGAATGAGCTCAAGTGAATGATTCAGTGATTTCTTGTAACAGCTGTTTCCTTGCGCTATTAGTTGACTCTGCGTATGAGGTTAGTGATAAATGACAGGCTAATGAGGCAGAACAGGAGCAAATGGAGGTTAAGGCAAAAAGGGAAAGAGGCATTAAAAGAGGGGTCACTCTACTGCATTTACATGAACACTGTAGACTCTTAAAAACCCATTAAGTTAAAGTAGAACTGTGGTCGCAGGGGAGGCTCACAGCAACAGGCCAACAACCCAGTTTTCCTATTCGCCATGTTTTGACAAATTGAAATGTGTGCTCCATAATCTGTAAGAGAAATAATGGGCCTATACATGTGAGTAGGAGTGATTGATGAGCCTTGTGACTAAACACAATACACTATTCTGTCAGTGGTGCATAACTAATTCTACTCAGGGCTGTGCTGGTTAAAAATATGACTTACCTTGTTACCAGCTTTGTCACATGTTGTAAATGCATTTGTGATCATTTTGATGTGGGCCTGACTTAAAGCACCTAATTTTAATCTCTTTTCAATCTCAGCCCCCCATTTCCCGATGGTATACATGTATATAAAATTTTAATTAATAAAAGTGGACCAATGCACAACTGCCCTAATTTCACGTAAACTCCTAGCTCCGAGTTCAGCAGCATTCCAGAGCTTAAGGTATGCACTTACCATACCTATTCATTAAAATCCTGAATAACCTAGATGATGTTTTAAGAATCATTCCTAATACCATATTCTGTTTGATGATTTAAACAGTGACAAAGACATTGTCTATTGTAGGGCTTTTAAGATGTGGATGAACACAGATAAGCCATTTGTTCTTAAATTTTAAACTGTCCTATATGGCTTTCCAAATGACTGTCTGTGTCCTCACCCTGAAGAAGGCAGAAGCTTATGCCCGTTTGTAATTTTGAATTAAAGCCCTTTTAATGTTATGTTTTTGCTAAAGGTACTATAAGGAAAACACTGTACTATAAGGAATCCAAACAGCAACATCATTTGAATCAGGCTTCATATTTTAGAACAGTTATCTCTTTAATAAACCAAAGTGTTGGAAAATATGAACAAACCAAACATGCTAAATGATGCTGTATTAACTTTGATAAGCCATTGTTTTGCGTTGAAGGGTGCATTTGAATATAATGTATTATTTCAGTGACAGTTTAATAGAACACTATTGACTATATAATATTTTTTTTATTAAATAAGCCAGTTCATTCACTCACGTTTGCTTAAATCCACCAAAAAAAAAAAAAAAAAAAAAAATCCAGCATCTTAAACAGGGAGTCTCGTTGGTTCCTGCTCTCAAAATCTCAACATCACCCTGCATCAATCAGGACCTAGACCTACTAGGTCATTTTATATAAATGTCTTGCTTGTTTAGTCCACAATATGGTGGTACATTGACACAATCCTGTCAGATAGAACTTAGCTAGAGCTAGAGTTTGAAAAGTGCAGGGACAAATAGGTCAGGTGTGAATGATTCCAAATGTCAGTGAAAAGATCAAATGAACTTAAGTTAGCCTAAGAGCACTTCTCATTCCTTCAGCAGTGTTATCTGTTTGTGGGTTAAATGTATGACTTAAACTGTCCAGGGACCCTAGCATGATGTACGCTGAAGTCATTTATTTCTATTAACATGGCACACATGCCATGGAATCATATGACTGCACCCGCATACTTTGTCAACTCTGTCAACATCAGAATTGGCTTAAATGTAGTTTCTCACCTGACTTCCAATCTCTATGGCATGGATTATGAAGATTTATGGACAAGAGATCAAATGATTGTTTTCCCTGTCACATATACAGCGGATTTTGTTAATGTAGGTTTATGGCAGATGCATCAGACCTTTCAATATGTCGCTGTGTATCTATAGTGTATACTACAATATAGATTTAGTAACATTTTAAAATATATTTTCATCATAAAATACAGTGGATGTTTGCAGCTAAGTATACAACATACAGTGATATATCCAAACTATACAATATTTTTGTGAAATGTTCTCTGTTGTATAGCACTAGTATTACAAAATAAAACTAATTGTAAAGTAGTGCTTCAGTGTCTTTATTAATGCTGTATTAATAGTGTATTAATAATGTACTGTATTGTATGTGTTCTTTCTAAGTACTTTCCTGCAAATATTCAGATGTCTGCATGTACATGTACATTCCCTGCAGCAAAACATTTCACTGGGAAATGCCCTAGAACTAACATATCTATATTTGCCTACAAAATTGGATTCAGAACACATTTTAGTTCACTTCCATTCCAGGTCAGGTCATGTTTTCCATTAGCCGTGTGCTTTACTGCACACTACAGTCTAAGTGTGCCCCAGTTTCAGTGAAGGACACATATGATGAGTTATGAATGTCACACATTAGATAAATCATCATGTGGGCTCATAAAGAACAACAATGCCTTCTCTTTATGGACCAGAGTCAAATATATTGTAAATATCATTCAGCTTACAGATTGGGTCACATTAACACCCATCTCTCCTAAAGGCAATGCACCAGCAGAACTTATTCTGGTTGCATTGTTCTTACTTTCACCTGTAGAACATTAGAGAACAATCATTCTTGTCCCCTGGTGTTATGGTAATTCATTAACAATGAAGAAAGTCTTCTTTTCATGCAAAATGTTGTTGCAATCTGGCTAATTATTAGGAAGAAAGAATACAAAATTGAGTATGCATCCTTAAAATAATAAGAAATAAAGGAAATTGGTTGATATGGTTTTGCTCATACTTAACTCTTTTCCAAAAGCTGTGGAATCCTTAGAAAGCAATGAACCAATGCATTTTATTAAAATAAAAAAGCTAGCCTTATAGGCATCATTAACCCATTTTGACTAGTTTTCATTAAAGGTTTAATACAAACTTGAATCCTAGTATTACACGATATTAGTCATAGTCATCTAGTGTTAATATAAGACTTGCTAATTGAAATGGATACTTACCTGTCTATTGTCTCTGTCCAGCTGTCTCTTCTGTCAGAGATGGGTTTTGGAGGCGTTCTGCTGTATGTGGACCCCTGTGATGCTCCTCCGGGTCAGAGCATGTGGAACCAGGCCTTTAGAGTGACCCTGAACCCTGGAGGAAACCCAGCAGTGGGTGAGTCAAAACGCACACATCCCCATGCACTTTTGTCTGTTCTGTCCAGTTCCTGGCATTGGAATTGTAACTATTTTTGAGCAGTGTATGTTTGTTGGAGTCTTAATTCAGAAAAGACAGAGAGAGGAAAGGCAAGAGGAGGCTCCCAGAACAAAGTTGCACACAGCTTTTATAAAGACAGATACAGAGATACAGGGCGTGAATTTATGTCAAGTCAAGGACATTAGGCTTCATGAAGAGAGAAACTTGCATTCTTCCTGTGAAGGACAGATACTGGTATTTTTCCATCAGTGTTATAGATGGATTTACATTTATTGCTTTAATGAATGTCTTACCTCTTGTAAATACAATGATGAGTCCTTTATTACACAATTTTCATGTGCGCTCACACTAATTCTATTAACATGACACACATGTCACATTAAACAGTCCCACATTAGAAATAATGTGAATTTAGCTTCTCATTATCACAAACCTCCATACATCTTGACACGCCTTTTATGAAGATTTATGGACATGTGACATGTCATTAGTTGTCTCACATTAAATAAATGATCATGCAATGGACTGCAGAGCAATAATACCACTGTTTTATGGACCGCAGTCAAATATACTGTAAACGTGAATCATCTTACCTCTTCCTGTCACATTAACAACTGTCTCTAACACAAAGAGTATTCAACACTAGCAATCCACAGGCTGAACTTTCTAAAATTTCCAGCTTACTCCTTTCAGAGCTGCACCAGTAGAATAGTGTGGCCTGAAAAATTGCTTAAAAACCCAGTCTCATTATTAATTACAGTTGGGGGCATATGAGTTTTTTGTTTGTTTAGAAGGTTTAAAATGGGGTTTGACAAGCATCAGTAATTGTCAGTGAAAGATAACGAGGTACAAAAGAAAAGCTATGCTCACAACAGAACACATTCCCTTAGATTTTCAGAACAAAACATGATGTCCTCTAAAGTCCTGTAACTACTTTTCTCCAACCATAACCAAAGACAAAATGACCCTGCTACTTTCTGCTGATTAGAAAAAAACTCATCAGTCACATGGTCTGATTTATTTTTTACATATGTTTGAGATGGGAGTAAAATAAATTCATAATGAAAAAGCTGTTCATTAAATAGTGTCTTTGAGTTGAGTTTAGCACCTGGCCCCTCCTCACAAACCAGTCTTCAGGCGGAGGACATTACAACTCTGACTCTTGTGTTCTGTATTTAAACGGTGGTCCCTCGTTGGCTGACCCTTGACCCTTAGTCTTGTCCCCACTTCCTGTCGGTCTGCCCGGTCCGGCCGATGGGGAGGTGTCATTACGGCTCAAGTATCTTTAGTCCTTGTTCCAGTCCCAGTTCCTCAGAGCAGGGCCCAGCAGACCAGTGGCAGATGTCTGCGCTGCTGCTGTGTTAACGTTTGTGTGTGTACAGAGACAGATGCTCGCTGTCTGCTCTTCACCAGCACTCGCACTCTCAGGTCCCACAGCTGATGGAACACAGGAAGTGAAGGACACCTCATTACTCACATAATGGCTCTGTCTTGGACTGTTCATGTGAAGGGCTTTTACATTAATTATGGAGAAGACAACGCAGGCGTTGAAGTAGAAAACATACATACATAGTAGTTTGCTGAAAAAGCTGTGATAGAGCTTGATTTGTAATTTCTGTCCATAGAGTTCTTAATGTCACATGACTCGGTATGTGCCGTCCCCCATTGTGGAAGGACAATGCAAGAAAAAAGTGACTAGATCCATGAATGGTGAACATCTCAGGCTGTCAGAATTCCTTAAGGTCATTAAACACAGCTATTGAGCTATATGTAGCAAAATATAATAGAATTATTTATTCCTGAAACTTGCACCAGGCAAATGTTTTATCAAAAGACCTGAGAGCGATTGTAAACCCATAGATCACAGGTTTTAACCGTTAGCTCTGTCCAGCACTTGAGCTTGTAGCTACTGCTTTCCAGAATCACTAAAGCAGCAAGGTTTTAAAGCTCTTAATCTTCAACAAAAATATGTTAACAGTAATTGTATTCTGCGTTTTTGCATGGTCCCAGTGCTGGCTACAGCCGAGTAAGAGTAGTAGCACTGTTTCTTTGGTTTGTCTCTTTTTAAGCATTTAACAACACAGTTAAAATAGTATTTTTCACTTCTCTGCACAAGCTCTGGAGTCTGCAGCATAACAATATCAACAATGTTGCAGGAGACAAAGACATTAGCCTCTTTAGATTTATGATTAATGTAAACTGCATGTAATATGAAATGTTCACTGTATTGATTTAAATTAAAGATTAGTTCAAAAAGGTTCATTTAGGCTTCCAGTTACATTTAACAAATACCTACGTTTACAAAGCTATACATTATGATCAGTAAATTTGGGCATTAACTGTTTCTGGAATGGCATAAATGTGGATGCAATTGGAAGTGATAGAAGTAAACCATTCCAAAGAGGAGTTCCTCTATACTTCAGTGTACATGATTAACAGCTAGTGTTTTGCCGATCATACCATGACATGTTTCAACTTGGGCAGGTTTCTTCTAACCTTGCGCTGCAGCTGGATTCTCGCAAGATTTGGGAGTTTCCAAAACCCTTGTAAATCCATCTTGTATCGCGCCAACCAAACCGCTTGACTCTTTTGACCAATGATGTTGCAGCACTAACAGGTAGAGGCGGGTTTTTAATTTGAAGTAAGCAACTAGTGCTCTCTTCTCCTCTTTCTTATCAACATGCCTACGCCGAAAGACGTTAGCGTTGACGCTGCTATCAAATCAGTTTTATCAGAAGTAGAGAGTATTTCTTCTTTGAAAGAAGCGCAAAGAGTGGCACGTCATATCGTTGCTGTGATTGGTTAAAGAAACCTCATGCTAAGCGGATACTAGTCGGTGCTTCATCCAATCAACACCAAGTTTTTGACAGAAGGCGCCTCCCTTTTGCAAACGCTTTCAACTGGAGCCTTCCCAGATGGTACTGCGAAATAGACTATGTTCTGTGGAGCAGTTCTATCTGGCAGAGTCAGGTTAGGTTTCTTCAAAAGAGTCACACAATGTTATTGTGACAAGCCAAGGTACAATACTCACAAAACTGGTCTGTTTGAGTTTATATGAGTCTTTACCACAGTGCAGTGCAGAAACACAGCTATTGCTTTTGGGAAAATCTTGTAATATCACAGAACCTTGTTCAGATGGCACTTTCCTTTCATCATGTCTGAAACAGTTTAATGGCCTGTGTGCCATCCTGACCCATGGCTCTATTGTGTATGCTTATGCATCAGTGTTGGAACAAAAAAAAATGGATGCATTGCAAACATCAAGTGTAAAGACCTGTAAATGAAATGTTGAACAGCTGAATTGACATCAAATCACTCACCATTTTTATATAGTATATCCTCCTATGACCCAGGAGAAAGCTTTTGACGTAATAGACTGCTCCTTTTAAAAAAATCGGAAAAAAGTAGATGAATGTGATCCCCATTCTACAGATGAAATTAAAGAAGCTTAGGTCTGATTTAAATTTCCTTCAAAATGTAGAAGTGGATAAATTATCTTGTGAGAGATAAGCCACAACATGTCCAGTACAGAGGGCAAACATGAAGTGCCAGGTTTGTGGAGATTTTGCTCAGTCAGATTCATGGTGTGACATTGGGCTGTTATTTCACATGTCTGTGTATTTCATCTAAGAAATCTAAAACATAATTCTGAACACGCTAGTGAATAGTGTGTACAGCACATCTCTTGAAAATCTTGTTGTGATAAGTGTGCGGAATGAAAAGCCTTTGCAATCATCTTAAGTGAAGGTGATTGTAGAGGCTTGAATCATGGTGAAAATGTGTTCTGAGTAGAAAACAGCCTTGGGGAGGGTTTTCTGAGGCTCACAGGTAAACAACCTGCAGCGTGGATACATGTGATCATACTGTATGGAAGAGTGTGACCTAAATTACAGACCCCTGCTGTTTTTTTACTCTGAGCTCTAATTCGATAACTGCACCTTCGCAGGGGGTTTTCAGTGTAGTTAAATGTATGCACCGTATGTGTCTTCTGCTAATGTTGGGAACTGAGACTTCCCACTGTTCAGTCTGACGCTGTAAAAGGCTGTTTACTGCACCTAATGTGAAATGTGTTTTTTTCACCTACACCCAATAATTACACAATATTTTACATTATGATTACTGATGACATTTTAGCAGAATTTGAGCACAATCAAGAAAACTGCAGTTCATCAATTCAGTTTTACCAATGAATCACTTTTCATTCATTAGTTCATACTGCTTGTTCTTTTGTAGGTCATGGGCGTTAGCTTTAGGTTCATCACAGAGCTAAAGACAAAGGCTAAAACCTGTTCATTTTGTGCCATGACTCCCGCCTGCTTCAGCCCAGGTGCTAAATCTGCCTCTGTCAGCAAACATGAGGGCATGAACATGAACCCAGATATGTGCATTTACACCAATATTCCAGTCATGACTACCACAATATTTGACTGTTGGTAAGATGTTCTTTTTCTGAAATACTGTGTTACTTTTACAGCAGATTTAAAGGGACACACATCTTCCAAAAAATTTAGACTTTTGTCTCGTCAGTTCACAGAATATTTTTCCCAAAGTCAAAGTTCCCTGTGGGGAAATTTTGGTAGGCCGGCCACTTGAGGGAAGGTTCACCACTTTTCCATATTATCTCCATTTGTGGATAATGTCTTTCACTGTGGTTTGCTGGAGCTCCAAAGCTTTACATAATCAGGCCTGGGTGTGGCTAGTCAAATTGAACTTTGCTTTCCAAAACAAACTGATTAATCCCAGTAAATTCATTAATTAACAAGCTTTTGCACATGGGGCCATGTATGTTTGTATAGTTTTTTTTCCATCAATGACAAAATCATCACTTAAAAGCAGCATTTTGTGTTGCACGTTTGTTGTTTACTTGAGTTATCTTTGTCTAATATTTAAATTTGTTTGATCTGAAACATTTAAGTGTGACAAATATACACTTTTCACAGCACTGTAGATTTGACAGTTTATACATTTGGTTTCCGTGAGACGTTCCCATTGTCAAAAGTCCCTCCTGTTTTCAATTTTTTTTTTAATGAAATGGATGACTCTCTGTGGAAATGTAACAGTCATGTTTCCTGAGCTCGGTTGGAGGTTTGGGCCATGTTTTCTTCCTGTCTCCACCCTCTGCTCCTCCTCATGCAGCTTGTTTATTCAACTGTTGCTTGTAGCGCTGTGTAGGGAAGTTCACTGTTGAGACACAAAACAAAAGCAGTGTATATCTACAATACTATGTATATACGCTTTTGTCATTTGTGAATATTACATTAATTCTCCAACTTTACCAGTTTAAAACACATGAACACATGTTGGAGAAACAATTTATTTGGAAACTGCATCATCAGTGGATCACATGCAGCATTTGCTACATTAGACAGTGTCTTTTTTTCTTTCATTAAAGAGCAAAGCAGACAAACAAGTTAACCAGTGGTGCCATAGTATAATCTAAGCTCTGGCCTTTGTCTTAATTGTTTACTCATGTGTTGATGTGCCTCCTGCTTTGTGACCATTTGTCCAAGCGCAGCTCAGCTAAACTGTACACATGCAGTAGAAGCTCAGCAATGCATCACATCATTAACCTATAGGCTATACACTACTTAGGTCTTAACAGTAAATCCTTTTTAAATGGTATAGTTAGGTAAACTCTGGATGTTGGATAATTATAGTGCACATATTTTATTTTTTTGTTTGAGTGTCATATGCAGAGCTTATTTCTTGTGGGATGTCACAGTGTACAGTGTGAGATGTCTGCTGGTTCAGGTCTCAGAATGCATAGTTTATGGTGTCTAATAGCAATGGAAATATTTAAGTGTTAACCTGAGTGCTCCCACAAACGTTGTAGGTTGCAGAGAGCCCAGTTTTATTCTACGGAGAATGCTGAATGGACATTATTTTAATTGGTAACAGAACATAATTCCCCAAAATCACTTCCAACAAGACTGTTTTTGAATTTGTTCTTTTCATAATAACTAAAATGTAAATCAACTGTTTAAATATGAATGCACATGGGCGTATGCAATTTGCTTGCAACATTCTCTCTCACTCATGCTCTGTAATTTTATCATCATAATAGGCTCCACAACTAAGTCAAAGTTGAACCATGTTAGCTTACGTTCTCAAAATGATTTCACACATTATCCTACAGCACAGGGGATAGATTGAGATAAATAGGTTCTGTTCTTAAAATGGGAGGTCCTAGGCTCAGTATGGAGTAGGAGTGGTTTGTGGACGATTGTGGTACAGCAGATATTTACTGTCAGCCCTGCTCCATGTTACTCCTGTTCATCTGCTCCAACACCGTGCTGCTGCAGGACACACCACAGCTGCTGCCTCAGAGCGTCAGACAACCACAGCCGAGTCATCCAGCACAATTAATGCTTATTAGACACAAACAGAGACTGGGAAACTGGCAAAAAACATATTTTGATAAATTGTTGGCGCATTTAGTTTACAGATGGCTATATAGACTTTCTAGTAGAGTGACATGGATAGCTTTTAAGTAAACGGCAGATGTTTAATCAGATTAAGCACTGAATTGTATTGCCGCATGTTTTCAACATAATCAGCTGCTCAGTTTGCAGAACTTTTTAGAGGGTTACAATAGAATAGAGGTCTATAGTCCTTCGTTTTATGCTCACAAAAAAAAAAAAACACCATGAAATGTCAACATGTCAGTTTTGCATCAACATAAGTATTCTGATTTGGAACTAATGGTGGTAAGTTCTGGTGTTCATGACTTCACCTGGACTAGTCTTCGATACATTGGACTTGAACACTGGTGACTCAACTACAACACTGCCTTGAGCTTATGCTGTAGTTTGGCCAAAAAAGAAGCACTGTAATGTACAACAAGTCGGTAATATAAAATACATGCATGCAGTAAATGCAGTAAGAACACTTTACAGCAGCATAAGCTAACATTCTATTGAACATGTGGACTGATAGCTTGTCATGTGACATGTACTGTCCTTTGGAGAGCATAAGAGTTCTGTTACTGTGGCTCAGCAGCAGGTTCATTTCTCTTCAGTTTGAAACCATGAATGTTTGATCACCATTGACAGCAGTAAAATACTTAAGTAAAAAACTTAAAATACTAATACGTTTTGGCTACTTGCTGACTTACACTGGTTTAACACACTAGTTAACCAATTACCTCCTTTGACTGTTGTATTAAAATCATGATATGATGTATGGATACAAATCATGGCTACAAATCAGTTCTGTGTGTGTGTGTATATATATATATATCTTGACCTTTACTTCATAAATCTAATGTCCCGGTACAGGGACATTGTGACTTTTTTTTTTTTGAATACAGCGTTACAATACAACACAATACAGCAATTTGAGCATGTGGGCATGCAGCATATCATTAGAAAGCTTAGATTCTCACAATATCAGTCTGTACAACAAAGGCTTCTTTTGAGAAAAGCAAATTACTCACCTATGAAGCTTGTCTGCAGTTCACACATTGATAAGTCCCAACAAAAATGGTCTCATTCTGTTCGTATCCAGAGAATATAAATCCAGTAAAATAATTAGCATTTAAGTTTTTACCAGTTATACCTGCAATAAATTTGACTGCTTGAGTACAAAATATAGAATTTTATCTTTACAAAGCATCCAAACCTTATATGGATTCCAAAGGGTTCAAGAACAGGTTTAATTTTAATTTGGGCATGCTTTTTCCAGGCCTTTTAAGGCAAATTTACCTGGATTGATAAGGGGTTGATAGAAAGTTTGGTGCGCTTCTGTAATTAAATGGGTCCCGTTGTACAACGTTAGCTAGAGCCACATCAAAAGAGAAACATTTTGCTTGATCTTACAATTGTCTGATCATTTAGCTACTGTCACGGCAAACACAAGCAAAATGTCAAAACTTAGCAAGTGACTTACAAGGTTTGGACAATAAAACTGAAACACTGGCCAATATAGTGTTGGAGGTTTCCACATGGCTATCTTTGTGCAGCCTGGTGACCAAAATGTACTAATTGCTGTTACTGGTGGAATGTGCAGAGTCTGAAGGTTGAATTAACAGAGCAATAGCACAGCTGTACATAAAATATTGCAATGCCTACAACATAATGGGAGACGTATCAGACTACAAAAGAGGGCAAATTGTTGGTGGGTGTCTTGTTGGCGCATCTGTGATTAGAACAGCAAGTCTTTGTGGTGTATCAAGAGCCACGGTATCCAGGGTAATGTCAGCATACCACCATGAAGGATGGACCACATCCAACAGGAGTAATTGTCTTATTTTGCTGTGGCATGACTTAAAAAGGCAGTTAATGCTAAAATCTTCCATTGTGGCTGAATTAAAATAATTCTACAAAGAAGAGTGGGTCCAAATTCCTCCACAGTGATGTGAAAGACTCATTTCTAATTATGGAACATTTTATTGCAGTTATTGCTGATGAGGGCAACACAACCAGTTATTAGGTTTAGGGGACAACTACCTTTTCACAATAGTTAGTAAAAGCAGATGCTTGGGGTATAAGAGTGAGTGTCTGTTTACATGGATTCATCTGGAGAATGGGGTGTGTCTTCCATTGTGAACAATAGTAAATCAGTTGCTGTGTACCTCTACTGAAACCTCCTTCCCTGTGCATATCTGTCCCTTCTGGTATTGCTCCTATTCCCCATCCTCCCCATGTAGCTGCATGTGTGTGCTTTGTCCTTCCATTTCCTGGGTTAAACAAATGAGAAGTGTTGGTCACCAGCTTGTGATTGCTCTGTGCGCCTGCTCTCTGTGATATTACCCAGCAGCGCTTGTGTGTACGGCTGCTGTTGTATAATTGCGTTAACCTTTGGTGCCGTCTGAATACTAGTATGATGGAGACAGAGGCGCTCTCGCTGCCGTTTGACAGGTGGCTCCTCACACCGTGTCCCTGGGGTTATTTAGAAACCTCTACTGGATTCAAATGAAGCCAATGAATGGGAAATGGAGTCATTAGCATATTGATTTAAATGCTAGTTCACTTCAGTTCCAGCCCCCTTTTTAAATGGAAGGACGTAATATGAACAGCAGAGTAGACGGGTAACATGGGCTTCTTTGGCCTTGTAATCTATTCTTATAGTATTTGCAATTACCAGTTCTTTTATATATACTGTTTTGCATTCTAAACTAGCAGTTCTACCCAGTCACTTGGCTTGGTTAGCACTTCCTCTTCTTCTTATTCTTGTCTTTGGAAAAACCTGTCTATGAAGAAACACACATAACACATATAACTTAGCCCATAGTACCTTAACTAAAGCCTATTTCCTTTATTTTTATTGAACTAAATCTACTGTAGATATAGTCGACTAAATTCTTATAATTAGTTGACTAAAACTAGTCTAAAGCTAATATTGATTAGATTACTAAATTATGACAAACTAAATTGCATTTCAGTCAAAAGACTAAGACTAAAATAAAATCTTTTTTTTTTTTTTTGTCAAAATTAACACTGCTCTCCAGTTGTTTCAGGGGAAAGCTCAAGTTTTTGGTAGTTCTTTAAGGGGTTACTTCCTCGACTTTTCAGAAAAGTGGTGTCTGTGTTCATTGTGCTAAGGTTTGCTGATATTGCTGATTTCAGTAGACCTATTTGGCTGCAGTTAGTTCACTAGGACACTACAACAGCTGTAGCAATAGAAACAGCATGGGCCTAATGTATGTTAAAGCTTCTTAAAGGCTGAATGATGAATTATGTTGACACCAAACATGTTAACATTTTAGTGGTCATATTTACATACTTTATTTTGCATTTTTTTACATTAGGAAAAAAAAGACTATATAATAATAACTGTTAAATCTCAGACAACTTGGAATGAACCATGACTTGCATGTCAAGAACATCTTCAAATCTTACAATAAATTCTGTAAAGAAATTATGATGATGATTTTATTTTATTTTTTTCATTGTGGTGCTGCAAGCCATTACCAGTCACCTCGTCACCTCATGACACAAAGTCTCCTCAATCGTGGAACCCAGGTATACAAACTCTTTCACTTCCTCCATCGTCTCCCTGTGAAGTGCAAAGTCTGTGTATTCTGTCCAGTTCCTGCCCACAACCATGATCTTAGTCTTCCTGATCTGGAGCAGAAGACCATACTGGGCTCTTGATGCTTTGACCATAGAAATAAGGTTCAATTGATTATCTCTTGAAGTAGCACACAGGATTGCATTGTCTGTATGCAGCCCTGTGTAATGCCTCTTTTGATGGGAAACCAGTCTAATAATCCCACATTCATCCTCACTGTGTATTCCTGGCCCAAGCTGCTGATGAGGTCCAGAAGGTGCTGAGGGAACCCCATGGTGTTCCACAGTCTCATTGTCATTGAAATACATGTGGAGGGGTATATTGTTTTTTCCAGAACTTCTAAATGATCATCCTGATGTTGACAATCTGCTTGGTGGAGAATTTTAAGTCTTCACTTGTAAGTTGTCACAGACTGGTAAAGTCAGCTCCTTCCCTCTACGTCAAGGCCAATGCTGTACAGATAACTCTGGTCTAGATAAGTCTAGACATTATCAGGTAAACACCATTCCTTGATATGGCATTACGTGTGCACTGACTTGTATGTTCAGTACTACACTGTGTTGAGTGTCCTGTCTCCAAGTCCCTTATTAATAGTCAATAAACTGCCTAATACAACCAAAATGTCTTCAGGCTGTCTTTCTCCTTTGACTCCTCTCAGCTCTTCTTTAGGAATTGTCTACATATCTATGCTTCATTCTGTTGATGACCACCAACAAAACCTTGCTTATATTGACTATAAGACTGATGCAATGGTTGCTGCACTCCTTGATATCACTCTTCTTTGAAGGGGGCATCTCACACAAAAAACACTTATACATACTTTCTGCCCCTGCAGTTGTGTTTGGGGTCTCTACTAACTCACAAAGTGTGAAATAAAACAACCGTGGGATCTTTCTGTAATGGTGCAGAGTCTCTCCACTGGAGCAAAAAACGCCTCATTCAAGCTCAAAAAGCCTGACTGTAGAACTGCCTAGAGCTGGTGAGCTATGGATACGTCCGGAGGCATCAGAAATGGAGGTGTAAACATACTGCGGGTAGGCTACAGGAATTTAGAAGTCTTGATGCACAGAACTCCTGCTCTACAGTTTCTCTACTGCTCCTCTCAGCTCCGGGGATAGCTGTCACTGCTGCCCTGATCTGAGCGCCCCAGCCCCCATTGCGGTGCTGGGGCAGCTGATGGCTGCTCCCCCCTGTACTTTTCGAGTCTCTACAGCAAACGTGTCCCAGCAGTTAATTTTGATCAATAAACGTCATTTTTTTGTTTATACTAAAGAGTGTGGTTGTTTCAGTTTGTATACGGATCACTGTCTACTAACTTATGCTAAACTTGCGTTCAAATTCATATTAGGCTTTACTATTCTTTTCCTCTTTGAAGTGGTGCTCCAAAACAATTTAACTTTATCACAGCCTGAAGTAAGCACATGAGTGTTGTGATAAACACTGAGCACACAACATTAGTTCATTAAACATTCAGCCATGACTAACCCTTGTAATGTCTTTGCAATTGCCATATACATTTTGTCCTCTGGGGTAAAAAATAACCCCATTGGGTTTGACTGTTTGTATTTATAGCATATAGTATTAAATTGTAAGTCAATTCTGTGTTTCACCTTTAGTCTTACTTCAGTTCAATCCATTACCATAAAATTTCCCCTTTGTTTTTAGAATTTGGGGCCAAAAGAACCTTGTTTACATAAAAGTATACCCAGTTTTTGTGAAAATAAATATATTAACACGTGGGCTAAAGCACGACCCTCTTTCATGAGTTCTTTGGCCTCCGCTACTTTACTTCTCATCTCTCCCAATGTGCTCTCCAGTTACAATGTGATGCCATGCTTAAACATTGTGGAAAAGAGTGGCTTTTGAGCAGCGGAGCTTCAAATTGGCTCTGGTTGCTTCACGTCTGGAGTTTTCAAAGGTAATAGACATGCAAATAGCACAAGTGTGTGCACATATCTCACAAGTCTTGTCCCGGCGCTCGGTCAATAACATTATGGAAATGTGCCATGGCTTCTCGGGCGCTGGCTGTTTGAGTTGGATAACAAGGCGTTCCAATGAGCCTGTTAGTGCAGTACAGTGACAGAATGAGGTGTTTGTATTGTCACACACTGTATCACAGTACAGCTGCGGGGGAGGGGACTTAAAGGAAGAAACAAAGAAGCGGTGATCAAAGTTTTCCACGCTGCTGTTCTATGTTTACACCATTTACCAAAGCCGAGGTGTGCAAACACATCCCCGCCCCTCATTTCTGCTCCACACTTTTAAAAGTGTCAAAGTCTCAGTTCTGATGAGCAATTAAACTAACCAAACGAAGATCACACTGAGCCGTGTATGAACAGTCTGCAGACTGAGTGCACTGAGTTCCATTATAAGCAAACAGTACTCCACTGACTTACATTGTGACACTCTTAATTGTCAGAAGATTTCTGTAAATTTGTGAAGTATGTACAACTTTGAATTTAGGGAAAATGCTTGTCTTGAGCAAATCTTTAGAACAAAAAAATTTGGCAATGTTACAAGTGATAAAAATGCATGTCTTCCACATTAAATCTAACTCTAATCTTGTCATGGCATCGCCTGTATGTATGCAGCATAGCATGTATTGTATAATGTTTTGAAAACACATTCTTAGACTGTGTTTGTGTATGACATGTTCCTGGATCTACTAGAATCCAAGGCCATGTCTGCAAAGTAATGGTTGTCTATAATAAGCCTTTTGATGGTACAACTTTTCTTCAAGCTCATCTAGAAGGTCCTGCCTATTTTATGTTCCCGTGAAAAAACTGACATAAGGGATGATATAACTCCTTAAATTGAGCATTTTCAAAAGGTACCCCACCCTAAATGTGATAGAGCAAGTCTGATGAGAGAGTGAAAACAGTTTTACTATGCACAAAAACATTCTTATTGATGTTCAAATGTGAGGCTTTGTATGAAAGATGTTGAACATTTAGTGCCGGAAAGCTCCCTGGTCTCATGTAATCCAGAAGAGGTCAGAGCAAAGTCTGCTAACCACGGGGTGGAGACACTGAGTTCTATGGAGACCTGTGCTTGGTCTTTCTAGAACAAACCAGAAACTAAACAAATGGTAAATGCCTCGTGGAATCTAGATGTTGCACAGTGTTTACTTGTGAAAACACACACACACAAAAAACCCCAAATTAAATTAATAAATTGATTGATTTAGATTTGATTAAATTGTTTGACTTGTTTTTGTATTTTGAGTGAATCTGATACAGCACTGTGGCTATCGAGCATACATGTCCTGCGTAAAAAGGCATTATGCACAATGAATTATGAATTATTAGTGCAAATAATTAATGTTTACATAGCAAAATAGCATAGTTTTTATTGCTTATTGCTTAACTTAGCATAGTTTTTATTGCTTTTATTGCCTTCCAATATTTTGGGAAGGTTTAAGCAGACATTGCCATAGATTTATTCAGATTTATTCAACATAATGAACATTAAAACATTTTTCTTTTGTTTCATCAGTCTTTGGCAAAATCATGCATGAGCCAGGCCCTTTGTTATTCCTCTGTATTTCATAACAAGCCGCTCTTATGACCAAATGTGTCAGTTGATTTTCACATTGAACAGAGTAATAAATGAAGTCATGTTGTATGTGGAGCATATTTGCTTAATTGCATTGGCATAATTATTGCTGTTCTCAAGACAATTGGTCCCCAGAAGAAGGCTGTTGTGCCACTTTGATGCTGTGTGTAAGAATAGAGTCCAATGGGAGGTTTGAACATCTGTGTCTTGGAGCTGCCTAAGCCCAGGAGACGGCTCAGAATAAATGAGTTACCCATAAGGAATCTGCTTCAGCAGGTAGATGCTCAAATGCAAAGTATATATATTTATATGTAACATATGGTTAACCTGGCAATTACTTCTACTTTTGTGCAGCAGATTGCACTCATTACACTTGAATAGAATTGTGTTGCATAATTATGTCGTCCTTTATGGAAGAAGGCACTTTTCAAGAAGTCAAATGTTTCCTGTAGGACAGTCTCAGCTGCTCAGTCCCAACTGGGTCCATTCTTTGTCCTGAGAACACAGCTCCACAGTGACACAGCCAGACCACAACAGTTAATGAATCAGAGTTCATTTTGAAAATAAAATGATAAGATAATTATGTGAACACTCTATCCTGTCCAACCTGATATGTTAACCTACAGTCAAAGGCATATTTGAACCAGCAATGTACAATGGTGTCAAGAGTCATGACCAACAATCTAAACTGACCCACTCTTTCTTACGGAACCCCTCCAATTCAAACCTATTTCCACCAAAAGTCAATCCTACTTGACCCATCATAACCAGTAAGTTCAGAAGCAGTTTATTCTTCTATTCTTGTCTATGCAAGTATATTTGGTGATAGTTTATTTTGCATCTACATCTGACACCTTCTGATAATCGAAATCAAATCGATAGGGACCAGAATATTTCTTGGCGACAACAATTCAAAAATCAAGGCTTTATTTTGAATTTTGTTTATTTTTCTTTTCTCATTTACTTCAGCTGCTCAGGTTGCATCAGTTTTAAACTTTTTCTTTGACTTCAGTGTGCTGTAAAAATACTATGGAAGTGGAAGTGGGTGCTTGTTTCGGTAAAGCTTATTTTTCTGTTTTAGTTCAGTTAAAAGGCTGGATTTAGTAGGCTTACCGTTTAAAACTTTGAACCACTTGACTGTCCATTTAAATGTGTGGTTCATCAAGGCTACATTAACAAAATATGCTGCTGAGAAATGACCCACAGTTAGGTTGAGTCACATGGGGTTGCAGAGGGTGTGTAAATGAGCAACAAATGTAAAAAAAAAAGTTGTAGAACCAGTCAGTACTGAAGTGTATCTTCACTCACCCCATTAGCAGACACACACTACATAAAGCATCCTAGAAGTTTATAGAAATTATTTTGCTTCAGGAGAATGGACTTGACATAATTTATATTGGTGTTCAATTCAGATATCTGTACAGGCGACTTGTTTGGGTCATGTTTTCAAATGACATGTAATCCCTAATTTATTCCTGGTTACAGCTTTTAATGGTTACAGATTATTTAATCATTTAGGTTTGGGCTTTTTTGTTGAATAGAACATCCAAATGTTGTGTTTTTAATGATTCTAATCACTCAATTTTACAGTATATTCAGCTTAATGTCAGTCACTGTATGTGCTTATTCAAACCACTCACTACATCTACTGTCAGTGCAATAATGGATACTTTATTAGTCTTAATTTCAAATGTGGAAGTCTATGAATGATAGAATTAAGTATTCTGAGGTTATTACGGCAATGTTGTCTGAATATCCCTATGACTCGTTCTATCTCTGTGCAGCAGCCTGTAAGTCTTGTTTATTCTCCACAGGGTTTAGTCTTCTGCCTGAAAGTGAGCTCAATTGAATTGCAATAAAGCTGTGAGTTAGTAACCCGAGCATCTCCGGCCAATTAAGCTGTATTCTGCTCATTTTCTTTTCACTGTGTATCAACCCTCGGCTCGGTGGCCCCACTCACTGAGGAGGAGACCCACACATAAGTCTGGTCAAAGTGTTTCCCCCAATGAGGATTTGTTGGTAGCGTGACCATGCAGCACAACAATTACATCTGATCTGAATGTGGAATAGGCTGAGGGCTGTGGAGGAAAGAAATGAAGAGATGAGGAAATATCCCCACACAGTCAGGATTTATTCCATGAGATATAGCCTTGATAAAGTCCAAAGTAAGCATGGGCTCCAGAATGAAAACAAATAGATTCTTTTATTTTATTTCTTTTTTTCAGCCTATATTGAAGTGTAAAGATTGCCAGTAGATAATGAGACAAATGAAGAGAATAGACAAGCAAATGCAAGCAAGCATATTTTCTGTCGCTTATACTATACAAATTGCATGGAGCCACTTCAGGCTAAAATTTGTCTAATAGTTGCGCTTTGACTGTCTGGCCAGACCAATGCACTCTTCTATTTTCAGTCAACATACCTTGATAAATGTGATATTTAATGTAATTGTAACAAAGTTATCATAAAAGACAGCAGGATTCTCATGAGCACAGTCCTTTCAAATATGAGGCATGCATCTCATGTGCATGTTTTGCCGTTACTTTGTTTTGAGACATGACACATGGCACAGGATGTCCCATACTGAAAGGATTAAATGAAACTAACTATGCATTTTCAAGGTTAGACTGTTGACGGCAAGCAGCTGCTGTGTGAGGTATGGGGGAGCACCCTCTCAAAGCTGTTATTTATGCAATTATATATATATATATATATATATATATATATATATATATATATATATATATGTTATACCATTATTTAAATAAAGGTTAAATAAAACAAAATAAATCCATTCACCTGCTTGTCTCCTCTTTTTGTGGTTACTCCTGCCCACAAAAGACGACAAGGCAGAAAGCGTAAGGCGTCAAGGATGAGTTACGTCCAATGGGGCATCCTCTGAAGCACCTCACCTGTAGCAACCTCTGTTTAATATTCACACGATGTGATCTCCAGCAACATCTCAAATTTATGTAGCGTGATCTGATTCTTTGCCTTATTTTTACTACAAAAGTCTCCTCCTTGCCTTTTGCTCATCAGAGCTAGGTTAAGAGCTTTGGGCCAGAGGTAAAGATTTTGCTGAGAGGAGTTGTGGATGCACAACTAGCCAAATAAGACATACCTCTTAATATCACCTATTTTAGAATAAATGAAAAATGCATGATGATCCAAAGAGGAGCAATTTATAGATTGAACCGGAATGTTCACAACAGACCTGGTAAAGTAAAAGAAAGCATTAAGATCCACAAATTCAAAAACACTACAGTCTATCCAATTTGATGTTTATCCTGTTTTGTTTTGTTTTGTTTTGGGGTTTTTTCCAATTCCTGCCAATTGATTGCATTTTTTATAATATCTCACATATCATTTCAGGCTGCAGGCCATTAAGCCGAATTACTAGCTTTGCTGTGTAAAGGCTATCATTTGTAACATCCAGGATGTGCTATATTAGAGGCTTAAATATATTTGCTTTAAGAACCAGGTTTTTCTGGGCAGCCTGCCAGACGTAATTCTAACACATGGAAGTCAAATCTTGAGAAATATATAATGTTAATGAGAAGAAATAGAAAACATCACTCCTCAAAATAATCTAATGGGTTTGTATAGAGAGAGGATATTGTTTAAAATATACACATGAAATAAGATTGAAATAAGGGTTTATTTAAAGCTGATTAATGACATATTTACATAACATATTGTATCACTGTCTTGATTTGGGCCTTGGCATCAAAATATGGCCTGGGTATAGCTGATAGTAAAAAGTGTCAAAGTTCATAATACAGTTGTAGAATGGTATATGAGTGAAAGGGAAGTTCTACTAAAATGTGACTAACTGTGAAAGTACAGCTCATGATGGCAGCACATTTTACACTGTGTTCAAATAACTAATTGAATGATATAGTGCTAGTGCCTCACCAAGTCCGTCAACACATAATTTCATATGAGTGAATACATTTACAAACATACTGCATCTTCAAGTTCTTATGCTCTGTCTGTAAATGTTTATATTTGAGAAACAGTTCTAGCCAAATCAGAGGCACATATACAAATCAAAAGTGGTTTGATCTAGATGGACGTTAAGGACAGTTGTTAACACTAGTGATTAGAAGACTGAAAACATGTCTTAATGGAGTCCCAATCATCAGCCCACTCTCTGAAATGTTGTTTCACCGCTCACATCAGAATAGACTAAAAATAAACAAGATAAGTGTCTAAGACATAACTTTTAAGATGCTCTAAGATACATTCTGAGTTTTAATAGTGTTGTGAAAATAGCCTCCTAGTATCCGGGAGTCATGTGAGACAGAGCCATCAGCTATGGATTTTACTCTTCCTCTGAGCCACGCTTCAGCCGTGATGTACGCAGGGTCAGTCCCAGCCCAGGACTGTCTCCTCTGACCCAGCATGTGCATGAAATAAATGACTCCTACATCCACTAGGAGACATCTGACAGGCCACACTTTCTGCATGTTGCCCTTGGTTCCTGCAGGTTAACTGTAGGCTGCTCATTTTCTGCAGATATGAATAAAAATGCACTTCAATATCCCTCACTTATTTACCATTTCAGTGTCATGTCTTTTGCCTCTGACCTCTTCCTCTCAGCTTTGAGTGGAACTGATGACGGGGCATGTCTGCCCTGAGGCATCCACCCCACGGCACCAGGTCAGCCTCTGACTGCAACAAGCAAACACACAGTACAGTAGGTACTAAACTGCTCTACAGGCTTAAACCCTATGTACAGTGTAGTAGAGCATGGCAGTGGTGCCCTCTTGTGAAACTGCTTCTGACTTATACGTCTAAAAATATCCATTTTAAAATAATTGTGCATTTTTTCTGTTTCCAAGAAAAGTCAATGGAGTAGGCATTTTGTGCCATGCTTTACAAGATTAATGTAAGATGTGTCCAATGTCTTGGATCAGAAAATCCAGCAGCAAGCTCAATAATTTTTTTACTGGGCTATATGTGACACAAAAGTGCAAATTCTAAGAAATCATAACAACTAGCATCAAGTGTTGAATACTGTTTCAAAGAAAGGCAGACAGACATTTTCCCAGTCTATAAAAATACTTGTAACCTCATCTCCAATGTGGTAACATAATGAGATTAACTGATGAAATTATTCTCACTTTATGTTCATTTCTAGCCAAGAATAAAAGTGGAAGAAAAAACAACAACACTTTTTTAAAGCCTTTTGGTGAAATGCAGTGTGTTCACCTGCACCATGGCTGTGAAGATGCATAAACTTAATTCATTTTGGGAATAAATATTTAAAATTCACACCTCCACAGACAAAAAAGTTAACTGAAAAAAATCCCCTAAAGCTTTGTGATGCCACAGATCTAGACAGGTTACGTCTAACCAGGTAGAGGAATCATATTTATAAGGGCTTATTCAAGTCTAGCTATTAGACTAAAGTCATTCACCTTGATCCTGATGGTCTTAGTTGTAATTCAGTTGTAAGTAGGCCTACAGTATATAGAATGAATGCATGTAAATGTAAAAATGTATGTCAGTACAGTTCAGTTTAGAAGCGAAAAACGGTTACCCTTCACACTTTTACCCTCTTCACCACAACAGACCTGTACATGGCCCACATTATTGGTGCCGCTGTGCCAATCAGTCAGTCTCCTGTCCCCACAGGCCACACCCCCTGCTTGTTACAAAGGCAAATCTGTTTTAAGACAGACGTGTTGCAAGAAATGTCTCAAAAGGCAAAGCAGCAGATTGGTTGGAATTTTAACGTTGTAAAGAAAAAGAGAATACATGTAAATGCAATTTATGTGTAAATGGTAAATGGCTTACAAACATGTTATTCCTGTAACTTGAATTTTTTTTAACACAGGGGTGTGAATATTTTTTACAAGAGAAAATTTTGACTTCAGATTTGTTTGCAAGTTCTCAAATCGTATTTTAAGTCCTCACATCTTGCATTCAGTAACCTATCTACTCAGTAAACAAAAACCCCACTGTTCCTTCTGGATCTGATATTTGATCATCAGCCAGACTCTCCTGTCTCCAGTCATAGACTTTGACGGGACGGGTGAGGAGTGGATCCCTGGAGTAGCTGGAACACACCATCCAGTCCCCTTAAAAAGAGGAACCACCACCTCTTCAGTTTAGATTTACTTTCTTTGCCTTTGTCATATAATGTCACATAAATATATTTTTTTGGAAATATGTAGATTAGCTTGAATTTAAGTGTTGCAACCAGAATTTTTCATTTACTGTAGATTTAAGCAAAGTGGCTGTAATTTCATGGGCTCAAAATAATTTTATATAACTTTGTTTTTATTACAAACAAATTTTATTCATAGCCAGGGATGCCTTTGTGACTGAACTGGAGTGTGTATGACAAAGAGGCATCAGCCAGTATTGCCATAATTTTGTAATTTTGACAGCAAGATATTGTAATCAACTGTGCCAAAGGCTTTCTGCAAATCAAGAAAAACAAAACAAAAAAAGATTTATTTTCTTTTTTTTATCTATGGCATCATGTATTTCTTCTGTCAAGTGTATTAGTGCAGCAGATGTGGATCTGTTTGATCTGAAACCGTACTAACAATCAGAAATGAGGTTATTCATTTTAAAACAAGTCCAATTTTTGTGTAAACCATTTTTCTATCATTTTAGAGAACTGAGTAAGAATGGAAACCGGTCTATAATTGTTAAGAAGATGGTTGTCTCTGTTTTTAAACAAGGGTGTTACTTTTGTCATTTTCATTTTGTGAGGAAAAAGAAAAGATTCCAAATATAAGTCAATGGTTTAAGTATGCAGTCTTTTGTGATCGATTAGACATGGTTTTAGTTAAATGGACTTTAAATGTTTTTTTTTTCAATTCTGGAAATAGACAGGATTTCATTTTCCGTGATTTCATCTACAAATATTGAATGCATAGTTTTGTTTTGTTTACAGTTGGTATTTTTAAGACTTGGCTATATTCTATATAGGTCCCACATTAACAAAGAAGGAATTAAACTTATTAGCCATTCCAGCTTCCTCATACATTTCCTTATCATTATGCACAAAATTCCTGATTTAAAGATTTGAACTCATTTTATTTAAGATTTTCTAAGTTTCTCTCAAATTGTTTTTATTATTATTCAGCTTCATTTTATAGTGCACTTTTTTTTAGCTTTAATTATTAACTTTTGTTTCATGACTTTTCGTTCTCAATTTTATGTAGTCTATATACAGTTTATTTTTCTTTCTACATGCATTTTCTAAACCAGCAGTCATCCAAGTTTTTTTTTTTTTTTTTTTTTTTTTATCATACTGATACTATACAATGATATGACTTCAGTGGACAAATTTTTGTTATATAGTGAAATGTATGTTTTAAAAAAATAATCTTATCCAATATCAACATTATCCACATACACATAAACCCATTCTTGTCGCAAAGGTCAATTCTAAATTAGTTTATTTCCTTTTCTTTTCGTATTCATATATATCTAGGTTTTTCATTACTTTTCATAGTACTCTTCATATTTTTATAAATTTTTTTGGAAACAATGAAGACAGGTAAATGGGCTTTGTACCTCTTTATGATGATGAAAACACTTCTTAAAAGCAGGCCTTATGTTCTCCACTATGACAATATCGGCATCTTAAAGACCGCTGTCATTAAAACGTAATCATCATTATAGAAGGATTAGTTATTCCCTGCACTGTGCAGCTCAGGAAGAACCACACACCATTGAAGTCCATTAAAGCTACTTTTGGTCCAGGACAAAACCAGTCTTATTGGTCTGGAATAGTAAATGGAATTGCACCATCTGGAACTGTTATGCTCATTGACTTGTTGATAGGTTTACTTGAGAATTAAAGTAGCAACAATGTGCAGCTTTAGTTTGTAAATGAACCAAACCTAAATGCAGTTACAGCCCTCATCTGTTGGCCCTCTGCATGCTTTTCAAGATAACTGTTGCAGTGTATGCTTTTCTTAATTCATACACACATGCAACCACTAACAAATTCATGTTTTCATGCATCATATTCCATATTTCCCTTGGATTTGCGCTGCTGCTCTCCTCGGAGGTTCTCTCCCCGGCTGATGCTGTGTTACGTTAAGACACAACTGCTACTACGTTTAAATTGGGTGATGGTTGTGTGTCTGTCTTGTTTCTATCAGCACAAACTGTAGCTGGTGCTTGGGTTGTTGTTGGCAGGCAGTGGCAACATTTCCCTCAGTGAGCTGTGGTCTGTGTGACACGCCGTCATCTGCACAGAGTCACACAGGTACAGTTCACCTGCATGTCTCCCACCCAGACCTCGAGTTGCAGAGGCAGTTAGGGAAGGTAAGCTCACGCCTTTGTCAACCATTGCCAGTCCTGAATGCACATATTGTAATGGGGAACATAAAAACCACAAACAGCACTAGTCAAAAAATGGCTTTACAAACAGCTCCAGCACAAACTTGTAAACTGTAAAATCCTGTTGAGATTTCCTCAGCGGCAGCATAAGATGTGTTTGATTTTGTCGCTGCCCTCAAAGCTTGTGAATTTGAGTCTCTTCTATTGAAGCACACAGCCTATTTTAGCTACGGCTTAGCAATAACATATCAGTACAATCCAACACTAAGTGCGTCATAACAGTTTAGCATTGGTTGAGTCAGGTTTGGGACAAACAGAACTGCGCACAGGATCAATGCTGAGGCTTTATGAGAGCACCACAGGAGACTTGGAGTAGGATTCACATTCATGAGATAAACATGGTGAACAGGAAAAGTAACAACAACTGCTGCACATATAACAGGGTGTGGGTCCTTTTAGCTTTATGTAGTTTAAGTCCGCCTTACCTTGTATATTCATCGTAGATGGATGAATATACTGTTAGCTGAGAGACAGGTGACTGGTCTCAGGTTGAAATACTGTTGGTTCTCTACAAGCTTTCTTGTGGGTTGGTGACAATTTACTAAGTGTCAATAAATCAAAAGTTACATGGATGAAATGTAGAGACATTTGTTATTTGAGACGCCAAAAAAAAATGGACTCTTCTAATATGTGCGTTTTCCTCAAAATCCAACAGTAACAGTGAAACATTTTAGAAATACAGCTCATCCTAAGCCTTTTTTGGAAAAATGCATATGTGCATGAGCCATTACTCAAATTGAAACATATATGAAAATATACGTTAAAATGAATGATTTCACACCGAAATTCCTTTAGCAAAGAAACCAAACACCTTTTGAAGCTGACTGTGTGAACATTTTAAAGTCTGGGTCATGTCAAAAAAAAAACAAACGTGCTCTGTAATGACTAGAATTGTTTTCCTCATCTTTCTGTGTAAGTTAAAGTCAACAATTGGCCCACCACAGGCATCGCTATGGAAACAGATATTTAACACAGATCAAAGACAACATGACTAATTAGTTGTTTTTATTTATTTTTCACACTTTACTTCCCATGTCACACCTCCCTCACACTCTGTGGCAGTCAGAGCTGTGTTGTCTGATAGTGAGCTGTCATTCCTGCGGCGCTCATTAGCTCCTGTACATTCCTCGCTCCTCTCTTTGATCGCTCCAGGAGATCATGTGACGTTGCCTGCCACATTGAATGCTTCATCTGCCTCTTTCTCATTCTGTTTCACATCAGCAACTGCACAACTACAACCGTCTCAAAAAGGTGGTGTCAATTTTGTGTAAGTTCTTCAAAAGACGAGTCAGAGTCTATAAAAGATTAGACCGAGTCGAGTCATCAAGGCATATGGTCCGGTTACAAAAATGCAGCCAGTGACTCGAGTTCGAGTATTCAATCCAACGCTTTAAAATTCAATTTATTTTGTGAGTCAGTTTCTGCCAGGCTTTTCTTCTGTGTGGGGCAGGTCTCACTCTGTAAATGTCAAGATGTAGGAAGCCACACACACTTACCCACGACACACTGCTGGAGCTGCACTGTTAGTCCACTTATCTGTTAATATCAATGTCCAGTGATGGAAAGAGTGCCCACCAGAGCGGAGACACTGCCTTGGCATTGATTAGATGATTTATTGGTTTAGTGAACATTAATTAAATGGAAAATTTAATGGAAATTACTATTGTAAAATTAGTATTAATATATATGTATATATTAAATTAGTATTAATATATTATTAGTATTAATATATTAAATTAGTATTAATACATATGTGTGTGTATATATATATATATATATATATATATATATATATATATATATATTACACTCCTCACCTTGTTGCTCTTTTTTTTACCTTGCCTTAGAGCTACATTTCCCTCCACTCAAACTTACAATGAGGTCTCCTCTGTCCTCCACAGCCTGTCCAGGTCATGTGACCTCTGCCAGTTATCTCATCTACTATTCACTCCTCAGCTCTCTTCCTTTGTGACCTCAAGCTTTCAGGCCTTCCATTTCCACACTGGTCTTTTGGTCGTGACTCTTCACCCCCCACCTCTGCCCCCAGTCTCATCTGCAATCTATTATTTATAGTTGTGTGGAGCAGGAAATCCTCTATCAGCAGCCAAAGGGGGGAAAAAGTATAAAGTAACCAGATGTTTCAAGAGCTGGAGATCTTGGAACAAATACATCTGTCAAGATAGACAAAAACAAAAAGCACAAGATTATTGGTCATTGGTAATAAAAAGCAGAAATGTCTTAATAGAAGGTCAGAAGATTTTGATGTTGTGGAGTCTGGTAGGTGCTACCATTATGTTCTGTCACAATCACATGCAGTGATATAAGGCAACAGTATTTTAAAGTGGATAGGTCATGCACTATGAATCTTTTCATATTTTATCCAAGCGGCTCCACATTCTACTCCTGTATATTGGTTTTCTCATAAGTAGGTGTTCCTTTTGTTTTTGACAGTCTTGCAGGGATGTTTTGTGTAAACTGGCGGTAAAGCATAAGTCCTCTAAGAATAATTGATGTAGCAGCATATGTATCAAAATTGAATGCCTTTTATGTATTATTCTTTCTGGACCTAAAAGATAGTTCGCCATAAGCAAATTGTTCCCTCTTCATAATGAAGTTTTCAGGAAAAAACAATATCTTTACAATTGCTTTCTCACTAGATAGCTTTAGTGAGTATGTAACTGTGTAAAGAAAACCTCTGCACGTTTATCCACTGTCTCGGACTATGTTTGTCCCAAACGGCTTAGATATGGCCTCATTTAAATGTGCTGCTTGTGTGAGCTCCACAAAATAGAGATACGCCAGGTTCCAGAAGCAGAATCATACTGTGAAATACAACAGTGATGTGTGAATTTGTTTACAGCCTGGTACAAAACATGGCTCTAGTCTCTAGAGTTAAATTATTGTTACGTGACAACTCTGGGGGGTGGATTATTATTATTTTTTTTAATTCTTTAGTTTGCTCCCAGTTTAACTGTAAAACTGCATAATTAATTAAGGGAGTGGTGACTTTGATTGACAGGCACCATTTGGTGAGTAAAATTCATTTGCTTAGCTTTCTATTGGCAATGTAACTTAGCAGCAACGCTAGCGGCCCTAAAGGCTATTACCAGAGTTACAAAAGCAGTCAAAACCAGTTTCAAAATGAGGCAGAAAAGTATATTTTATATATAATAATATATATTATATTTTGGATTTGAAGAGATATTTCTACATTCATGTTAGATTTAGGAAGTGCACTTTCATATTAGATGTAGGCTAGTGGCATTATTTCAGTTGTTTATTAAGGCAGTAAAATGTGTTTTTATCATTTTCTAAAATGCAAGTAGACCATTAATGAAAAGTCAGGTCAGTTCTATGAGTCTATGATATGACAATGGTATAATGTTGAATTATAACATTGAATTGTGCTAAGACTCATTTAATTCTGAACATAATCCAATATTTTGTGATTAGACAAAACTGAGCGATGAAGAGCTTTACTCCCCCTTGCAGAGGTAAATCTTAAGGTATAAGTTTTATATTTGAATACAGCAATTCTATCAACACAAAAAACATTTGTTGATTTGTGTTGATTTGATTTAAATCTATAATAAATAAATTATTGCTGTCTTCCTTAAAATTGAATCAATCCATATTATTGGGGCCATCCATGAATTATATTTCTCATTGTATTTCACTGACTGTTCTGTGTATTGTTTCCTGGAGGAGGTGATCACAAACCTGACCAGTGCATGTTAATGACCGGACTCAGGCCACTTCTATCCTTATTATTCCAGGACATATTACACACCATAGAATAACAAGCACTTGTTCATGTGCATTACTGAATGGCTATCCTAATGTACTATATATTACTAAACATATTTTCACAATATACTTTCACATATGCTGTCAGTGTTTGTGGTCAGTTAAAAATTAACAATACACAGCCTTATTTTTATTTTATTGCACTTATTTTTCACATATGACATCCTCTTCTCATTTAAGGGCATTTTAAGTGAAAGACATTTGTGTAATCAGCGTTATGTTAGTAAATGCTACAAACATCAGAAAAAGATCTGAGAAAGAAAAAAAAAACTGCACGTGTGTGTGTGCATGTATGTGTGCGTGTTTCCATTAAGTGTGTAGTTCAAAGGATAAAATACAGGTCGTGAGGTATGGCAGAAAGTAATGTTTGTTTTCAGGGCACTGCAGGTGAAGCTGCTCCGTCACAGTCTTGACACTGATATTCATGTAACTGCTCTACAGTGGTTCACAGTTGTCTAACGTAATTAATGTTTTTGACAATAAAACATAAATGATGATGAAAGATGTTTCTGCATAGCAGGTAAGCAGCCTCTGCTGTTATGTGTGTGACTATATACTTCTATGCTTCTTAATTTAAGTCATCCAGGTCACACTGAGAGGAAGAGACATTAAAAGTAGATCTGAGTGTTATCTATGTCCAGAGCCCACGTCTATTTTATAAATCAGTATATGTATAAAAGTAAATTACATTTCTTAATGCTGCACATTTCCTGGGGGCTCCTGGTTTTACCATTGTATGATCTAAAAGATCATGTAGACTTTATACATCTACAATTTTAATATCTTTACATGTTAAATATTAGGCTACCTTTTATATAAGATAGGAACAAGGCTTTATTATTTTGTGTGAAAATGTGCCTCCCTCAAATACTGAAGCCTGTATGTATAAAACTCGCAGATATGTGTATTTAAACAAATATGAAGGATATTATTAAATATGATGAAATATGTCGGGGAAAAAATGGTGGAACTCAAGGTTTATCAGAGTGCTTACTTAGCCCAAGCTGAGAGATGAAAGTGGAGAGGCCTGATCTGTTAGCAACAGCAGCAGCAGCCGTCATTAGCCTTTAGCTTGTTCAGCTCTGATGAGGGGTGTGTTCATTGAACCACACGTTTGAAAAACCCACAGCAGCAAAGATACAACCCTCTGATCATTTGAGTGATAGCCTCTGTAGGAGGAGTCAGAATGTCCAAGATGGAATCGCCGCTCATTTGTGCCATTTCAGAAAAATTTGACAAAATGGAGACATTTCTTCCATCATTATACACATTCAGTGGTTTGTCTTCTCTCTCCTCTCGGGGCTCCAGACTGGGCTCTGCTTCAAAGTCTGGCTTATACTGTAGTCTGGACTAAATGACCAAGCAGTGGAATAAAATGAATATCTCTAAATTAAGGAAGGATTAAAAAGGAAACTATTTTCCTAATGAGGATATATGACACAGAACAGCAGTATCCAATGCCATAAGCTTTAGTCATAGTGTCAGAATGTTTGGACTCATGAAAACAGTGGATTTTTTTAGCAGTCAGACTCTGTCAAAAAGGAGAGAAGGGCAAAAGAAAGACAGCCAGGACAGACGTTGGGAATAAAGATAACACACACTGTTATCCTTATGAAGCAGATCTGTAAAGGACAAACAATATCTGTGCTGGCTAACTAAGAGTGCTGAGATAAGAGTGCAGTGAGGCGCAGCAGGCCTGGCTGCCCATAGTGATGAACGTGGAGCCAGTGAACAGGGCACAAACAGGACACTCCTTATCATGCACCACAGTCCTCTGGGCATCCTATTATTTCTGGGATCTATACAGACAACAAATTCTCTCAAGGTTTTTTGGGAATCTTCACTGCAGCTCATCAATCACCAAGCACAAAAGCCAATGGCTTTATCATGCTTTTGGATTTTGTTTTTATGACCTTATTTAACCTTTAGTCTTGTTTTTTGGTAACACTTTTGGTAATACTGCGCAAACAGTCTCTAATAACCTCTTGGTTTGTGGCTCCATCGTACTGCTCTACTTAAAAAAATAAGTCTCTGCTTCTTTATGCAGCCATTCTTTAAAAAACAGACTTATCGGAGCTCCTTTACTGTATCTGTCAACAGTGGGTGTATCTAAAGAGGTTGCTGGCAGTCTGATGTCTCTCTTGGTTCAACCCATCTCTCCAAACCTGGCCAAGATGCTGCTGTCCTCTCCATCTACAGACCTGAGTGACTCCTGCACTCCACTCGTCATGCCTCCCAACGCAGGTAAGAACTATTGCATGCCTGTTACTCGAGCAATGAAAACATATTTGTGAAGAAATGTTTATTTACAAATCAGACAATTGTTGCTGCTGTTGACAGGTTTACAACCGTCACTGTACAAAGTGCTTAACAGGCAACACAATAAATAAAACAAGATGAATGACGAGTAAAGAGAAGTTAAACATTAAAAACACAAGCAGCCATCTTCCTTAATAAAAACATGTAAAATTAATGTAAAAGCTCAGCCTGTGTTAAAAGCCAATGCAAAGAAATGGTTTTAGTGACCTTTATTGATAGTCAACAGTAGCTAGAAAGGAAGCAGGGTGAGAGAGAATAGGGAATGACATTTGGCAAATGAAACAGATTAACATCTTTTCAACAACCACAGGATGTGTCTTCCGACACGGTTCTTTAAGAAATGAGAAACTACTCACTGCTTCAGCTGGCAATAACTTTGTTGCCAAGTGAAGCCTAATCATCCATGCAGTAATAAATTAAATCTAGGTGGTGACTTTTTTTTTTGGGCCGGGCAGTGTATTTTTGGTCATTTGTTAGGTAGCCCTCAGTCTAACCCTCTACTAGATCAGTGACTCACTGGGCTCATGACCTGGAATCTTCTTTCATGACTCATCCATGTGCCTCTCATCCTCGCCTCCTCTGCACTTCAACACTCGCTGGATGTTTCCAAAGCTCCACACAGTCTGCCCCTCTCACCACCTCTTCCTCACCTCTCTCGCTTTCTCTTCATGTCACAGAAAGTTCACGCTAAATACAATTAGCAGAATGAAAAGTGGAAGATAGAAACGTTTGACGGCAGATGATGTAATGAAGTAAAAATATGCAATAATCTTTCAAGTACGTACATAATAGCCAGGGGCCTCATTTTTGAAAGTGCATAAGGATCTCTACTAAATGAGTGTGTACAACCAAAAGGCAGAATGTGGGCATGGCGTGCAATATTTAAATTTAGTGTGTATGTACACACACTTAAAGTACAGCCCCCTTTACAAATCCAACAGAGCAGAGATGTGCAAGCCCTCTCCAGGCCTCATTTTAACCAAAGGACAATGCAAGTGACTTATGAAAGAATTTTGCCAAAACATGAGCCGATAATGAATGAGTTTTACCAAAAAAAAGTGACCAGGAAGCACAACTCAGTCTACACGGCATTACACATCAGTGTGGATGTTTATTACAAGTGCTGCTCTTTTGACCAAATTTATTGCAGTGAAACAGTGCCTTCAAACTGTGCACATGCCTGGATCAGAGTTGGCGTAAGGCTATGCAGTTTAACATCTTTTATAGGTCCCAAGTTTAAATGGAAAGTGGTGCATGCAAGTTTTTCATTTTGAGTGTCCTCGAGCTTTATAAATAAAGCCCCAGGTTTTTAGTTTGATAAAAGGACATGGTCTTTTAATGCTGCCACATGATCCCAATATGAAATTGCATATGCATTTTACTACTTTCTGTTCATTTTCAGCAGTGAGTTTTGTCTTTACATCCCTTTTTACAAAAATGTTACCAGTTCATGTCTGAAACTGGAATCAATTTCAAACTTTATTAAAACTTGATGTCCTTTAACTCAGCAGTAGCTTAAAACTCAGTAAATGAAGAAAAAAAGTTGAAGCAACCTGCCTGCTTTTATATTAAAAAAAAAAATAAATAAATAATAATATATTACCATATAAAGCATACTTGTATGGTAAGAAACTGCTTGCTCTTAGTTCAAAGTTGGTTGCAAAAAACAGGCTCTTAAAAGTTTATTATGAAAAAATGACTTGGACATTTGATGGACTGATGTAATGGGGCTTGCTGAGATTAAATGTAATGCTTTAGTGGAATGTTTGTCTTCTTAGCAGACTGCCTTGTGACTCATTACAATATTCTAACCAACATGTGCATTTAGATGGGCTTTAGATAAAATTGCCCTCCAACCCTTATATTTTTATCATTATAGCATCCTTGTCTCTTACTTTGTGGTGTTTAATCACTTGAACAATTTTTAGCCCAGCTCAGTCATTGCGCTGAAACGTGACCTGCTCTGGTGCAGTCCCTCTGGTCCGGTCAGCTTTAATGAGATGCTCTTCTCATTAACCTATTGTGAATGAGGTGAGAGAAGAGAGGCCAGATTGGCCTCAGTCTACACACTACAGAGATGGAAGAAACAATGATTGTGATTGGCATTTCCTAATCCCTCTGTTAAAGTACAGACCAAGACCATGCTGAACTTTCAATAGCTCTCATATTTCTTTTTTTATATCTAATTTTTTTGTCTCGTGACATGCATTAGTCAAACCAAAGACAAGTCTAGAAGTAGCTATATAGACATACACTTAGGTTAACTTTTGCTCTTAATCTACTGAGCTAGTTCCGTTATGTGTAAGTTCAAAACAAGTAAGTGATTGTTTTTAATGGCATTTTATTGTAACAAAAAAAAAGTCCATCTGAAGACAATAACTAGAAAAAAGGTGGCAGCTATGGCAATATTATATCTCCATTAATATATCTAGATCTCCATTTGATGAGTTGGAAGTTACTCTGCATCAAACATTATTTCATAAAAGTCTACCACAGTTTATAAAAGACACTGATGCCCTAAAATATTATTTTGCACACATTTGTTGTTTGCAGTCTTGAGAAGCAAAACTTTGCATAAATCCATAACAGCATGCTGAAATAACAAACCTCTGTGGCATTAAAACTAACTGAAAAGGATGTGCGTGTGGAGGAATATTAGGCCAGATCAGGACCTGGAAATGTTGCTGTAGATGAGTCTTATGTCTGAATGTCTTTTGAATACCTGCAGGATGTCATGTGGTGTTCACTGTGTTTATGTTTAAACATCTGACGATCTTTAGTGGCGTACAGAACTCTTTATTAAGTACATTTTAATGTTGTGGAGTCTCTCAGAATATTTCTTGTTGTAGTCCAATTTTGGGATGTGTAGTTTTTATTAAGATGCTGTGCATCAACGTAACTTCCCCTGTGGTTAGTGGAGTTGGATTGGCAAAACACCACTGTTGCTCCTCTTCTTACTGTTGACCTCATGAAATAGCTCACAAAGGTTAAGGAACAAGAGTTAGGAACAGGAATCAGGAGCCATCTTTTTAAAGTATTCAGATTGAGCCTAAGACATGACTGAGACCAGGGCAGAGCAACTTTGACAATTGGAAGAGGACAGTCGGTCCAAACTCTAAAAGGCAGGGAGATTAAAAAAAAAAAAGAAAAGAAAGAAATTATAGTTTTATTGCAATAATGTTGTCAGCTGTGGTATTGGCTGGTGTTGACTTAAAATGTTGGGACTTTTGCGAGAAGAGTGAAAGAATTAGTCTAAGCCTAAAACCAAGTCCTTTGAAAGAGGTCTCAACACCACCGTGGCAGTATCTGGTGGATGACTGTTGAAATCCAGTTCATTTTATGGTCTAACTGTGAGATGGATTTGGAATTAAAGCTAATTTCTGCTTTGGAAAGATGAAATCCCACTTATTTCTGCCCTTTGTGTCCTCCACTCCTGTGTCCCTCATCCACCCTCCAATTTCCGTGTGGATGGTCTGTCCATTTCCATTTATTCCCCAGTAAATCCGAGCAGCTGCTCAGTGACTGGAACAGAGCTTTCTGCTGTTACTCGTGTTGCACAGATAACAGTCTCACAGAGTTTATCAGGTTTGATCCACACGATGTGGCCCAGGCTTGTCAGACGATCAATGGAGCACCTCCAAAAACCGCTGGCTGCACACATCGATCTCCACCAGCTGGGGGTAGATTCTCTTGTCACTCTTAGTCCTGGACTTGTTTTCAGCTACAATGGTTAAGCATCCACCACTGTTTGGTTAAGGTTGAGTAGCTTTTTCAAATGGAAAATGTTATTTACAGCTTTGGTTTTCATAGAAATGTTCAGTGGTGTGCTCCTGTTCTTTGTGTACTGAAACAATGAGGGATCTATTTGTGAGTTATGTCTGCAGAGAGCATTTAAAAATAGATTCAAGGGTGAATTCAATTATCATTTTTTCCCCATTTCTGTTTTGTGTTAAGAACTTAATCTTAAGTTTCTGTTATTGGTATGTAACTTGATTTGACAGAGTTTACACTTTCATGCTCTCGTAGCTGTCGCTGGAATCCAATGGTGCACATATGGATCACTGCATTGTCTGCAAAAATATGATGTATTTTAGAAAATGATACAGTAAGTTGAATATATGGCCAATAGCCTGTCACTTTCTTTGTGGAACAAAGGAGTGCTACCATTGGTTTACACTGGCTTGGGCTTTATCAGCCAATAAAACAAAGTGTATGTTCAGCACTGAATACGTCTTCAGCGAAAAAAAAAAAAAAACAGAAACAGAAAAAAAATTGATCTGGTTTGTCAGCAGGTGAGTGGAGTCTGAGACAGGAATGGCAAAAAGAAAGTCAAGTATTGGAGCTTTAAGTGCCAGTAATAGCAATATAAGATAATGAATTGGGTCTCAAATGTGATTTTTTTTAAAAATTTGTCTGAGCAACAGATACTCATCTTTTACAGTGCAACAGAATTTTTGGCTACTCTGGCTAAAATGTGTCCCATCGGTCATAGTGTATATTAGAGGTCGCTGGCCTTTGTGCACTGTAGAAATTACTTAAGACGTGCAGGCTTTGCTCCTGCAAACAATGACAATCGCCAATCTTGGTAGTGAAGCTACTTAGCTATTGATGTGAACAGCTAGTTTCATTAACTTAACTGAGGAGTAGAAAACATTGAGGAGATGACCTCCTCTAGACCCAAATCTAGTCAAAATAATCTGTCTTGATTAGTGTGTTTGTGTCATCCACTTTGTGGGCTAACCGGACAGTTGATTGGACTGTTATTTCTCTCAAAACTATTCAAAGATGGACCACCAAAATATCTAAAAGTGAAAAGTGTTCACATAAAAAGCAATTAACACAAGTCAGCACTATAGAGCCTACGGGAATAAGCAGGAATTTTCTTGCCAAACTCCTGTAGTCCTTATCTGGTCAGCAATAGCCAATGACACATTATCTTAGTGAAAGGGTCTTGAATCTCTTGACATTCAAAACACTCAGTTGAAAACAAATGAAAGAAGAACAAGAAGAAATTCTGGCAAACCATTTGGCTCCACAGGATGGAGAAGAAGTGTTCCATCAACACTGTTTACAGTGGAGGTGGGGATCTGACCTCGACTGGGGACATCGTCAGATGGTAAAATACTTTGAGGATCTCCTCCATCCAGTCCTGCCATCCAGTGAGAAAGCAGATGCTGGGGACTCAAAGGTGGACTTACCCAACACTCAAGCCAAAGTCACTGAGGTAGTCATAAGCTTCTTGGTGACAAGGCACCAAGGGTGGATGTGATTCTTCCTGAGTATCTCAAGTCTCTGGATGTTGTAGGGCTGTCTACTTTAGGGCTTCTTTAGAAAACCTGTTAAAATTCATTCATTGAATTTAGTCCATTAAAAAGTTAGCCCATATTCCAAAAACAAAAGGTGGGAGAAGAACAAGGGAAAACAAAAGATCCTACCAACACCACACTTGTTGCTGACAAGAATCAGTAGAAAATGAGATAAACAAAAAACCTGACCTAAAAACAGGGCCAGAAAACCACAATTACTTTTTCAAACGTAAACAAAAATAAATGATTTTCAGAACAATGAAGGTAATTATATGTATATATAGGATAGGACACGTAAAAAGTATAACAGGAAATGTAATGTAAAAGTAAATGAAAAGACTTTAAATTAAAGACAACATATTAAAGGTTTAAGTAAAGTTCACATTTGTTGTCACTTTTTAAGTGTTTAAATAAATGAAAGTAATTTCAAACACATTTCAACTTTCAGGTTTCACACGTGCTAACAGCACAACCAATTAAAGTACATCAAAAAAGGTAAAACAAACCCAAATTGCCACTGTTGACTGAAAAAGTTATAAATGTAAAACATTAAAAAAAATCACCAATTAATAAATGTATTAGGAAGGATTAACAGCAAGTGAAGAGTTTTGCAAATGTCCTGGGGACCATTTGCAGTCCACTGTGAGGCAGCTGTGATGAGAATCAGAATCTCCAAGTCTGAGGCCATGTATGCTTCTTAGTCGGAAAAGGGTGGCTTGTCCCTTTCAGGAGTTCCTGCCTCAAGTAGAGGAGTTCAAGAACCTTGGGGTCTTATTCACAAGTGAGGGAAGGATGGAACAGAAGATTGAGAGCCAGCTCTCGATCAGTTGATCTACATTCCTCCTTTCACCCATGGTCATGAGCAAAAACACAAACTCTTGGATACAAGCGGCTGAAAAGAGCTCTGCAGAGTGAAGAGCTTGGTCACCTAGGAGGAGCTCAGAGTAGAGCTGCTGCTCCTCCACATCGAGTGGAGCCAGCTGAGATGGCTTGGACATCTCTTTAAGATGCCTCCTCAATGCCGTTCTAGGGGAAGGTGTTCTGGGCGCTGCCCACCAGGAGGAAAGACCTAGGACACACTGGAGGGACTATGGGTGCGTCTCAAAGACATTCACATGCAACCCCACGTGAGTTTAGATCTCAAGCTTAAGGACTTAAGAACCTAAATTAGACTACAGCAGACTTGCAGTGGCATCCCGTAACTTCATATATATATATTTTTTTTTGGATTATTCAAGCTTTTAGGTGCATAGCAATAGTCTGGTTTTCACTTCCCAACTCCTGTTTTGGTGTCCACTTTACAACTAACTAACTACAATTTCATGAGAGACAAAGACATGAGCCACTATACCTTGACTGTGCTGAAATACATCTGTCATATAGTGCAATATTTGCCGAATGCCAGAGTAAGGCTCACATCACTGCTACTGTTGCAGCTACTGGTGGCACATGTCACTTGAAATCTACAAGGCTGTGTGGAAATGTGCTTAATGCTTTTGTACAGATATATTACAGTGGTACAGATCGATGTGGAAAAGGCAACATGGAGGAAATGGTTGAATTTGGGGATATATCACTTTTCTGAATACAAAGCAATCTCAAGTGTTTCACACAATTCTTGTCATCAGAAACTCTTATGTGACCTTTACTGCATGCCTGTTTATGCATGTGGACTAAATCCATACATGCTCTTAGGTGCGCTGACTTGTTCCTTTCACATCTTAGTTTAAAGGAAGGGGGTAAAAGGCCAGAATAAGCCATGTCAAGAGCCAGAGATGAAGTGTTAGGTCCCTTTAAGGCAACTTCTGCTTCAGTGTTGTCAAATGCTGGTCCAATTTTGTCAGAACTAGTCCAATCTAACAAGGCAGGCAAATGTGTAAAGTATCATGTCTAGCCAATAGTATTGCAGAGAAGGTAAGTGCTTCTATTACAGTAAATAAGTTCTAAAGAGGGAGAGCAGCAGCAAGAGAATCCAAAAGTAAGACAAAGGAGAGAGATGTAATCTGTGTGCGATCGATTGGCGCAGTGCTGACCACTCTGGGGACACCACTATCATTTGTTTCCATCTGTCTGCCTCCTTTCATGTTTTCTCACTGCTTTTAATTCCCTCTCTGCTTCTTTTTTTCTCTTTTAATTCCCATTCAATTAAGGCTGGCTGTATTGGCTGACCATTGGTTAATTGCTCAGGGGCCCTCTGTAGAGATGGATAGACACTAAAAAGGCCGTGCAGTACTGTGTGTGCATTCATGAAGCTATAGGGCTTCTCTGGTCTATTAGCATTTTATCCATTGTGAATTTGTAAGTAATGATTTATTGAAGACCCATTTCCTTTCTTCACATGCTGATAGCTTTGTGCAGCTACTCTACTGCAATTTATATCTCTTATATTTTGGCTTTTATATACGTTGGCTTGGAGTTCATGCCTTTGTTTGCTGTTGAAATGTCTCAGCTCTTGTTTTACTGATGATTACTACAAAATATCCGGTGATGTATGGTTTTGAATAACAGTCTTCAGGCCTACCTGTTTCTCTCTGCTATACCGGCTGGACTCTGTGCAGCAAGGGTTTTATCCTTTGCTCACTGCTGATTAATGCTAGGTTGCTAGCCAACATTTCTTGCTAAACTTCAAGCTATGGGATTGGATTTTGTCTGAGCCAGAGAGGTGGCTTAAAGGTGGGAAGAGCTCAGCTTATTCCTGCCTTTTACAATTGGTTGTCAAAATTACATTAAGTTGACTGCAAAATTTATTCAGGTTGTTTATTGTGAATAAAGATTTCACAAAATTGAGAAAAAAAAGCCTAATTAACTGATTGATGAGGCTGCCACAGGTATATTTACATTAAGGACTTGAGTAAGCTGCATGGAAGAGCAGAAGTAGCAACAAGTCCCTGTCATGTAATGTCAAGAACTGCATGCTTTGACATGAATCAGTGATGAAGCAGTGTTGGTCGCACTAAAAATCTTTTCAGCTTATTCATCTTCATTATTATCTTTACTCAAAGCCACCCTGTGTAACTTTTAGCAAGTAGCACCACATAACTTTGAGTACCAAAACATATATTCCCAATCATATCATGGTTTTTAGACATCAAATCAGTAGAATCATGCCTCATCTCACTGACACAGTATACTCAGCTGGACAGACACCTCCAATATAAATTAAAATTCCTGTTGGATGTGCAGACTGTATGTGAGTGACACACTCTTTACAACACTCAATTAGAGGGAGCAGAAATAGTTTCCTTTTACAAACATAAAATGATGTTGGTGTAGCTGTAGCAGCTGCTCAAGTGGTCAGTATGGCTTGGAACCCTTATTCAGTAAACCAACAGTATTTGGTTTGCAGTATTCACCATGTATAAGTAACTGTTATTCTGAAATGTTGAGTCAGAATAAGAACTCAAAGTTATTGCAAGTTGGAGGCCAAATTTTTACATGTAGGCAGAATAGTCTCTTATATGTTAGCCTATTACATAATTCTTCACTTAAATACAGTCATATATGTGATTACCATTCCATTTAAGCATTCTGCCTATATTAAAATTTAAGGATAACAGTGAAATGTTGGTGTCTAATGACAAAGTCAGTCAACAACAGTGTTGTCATCCCAGAAGTTCTGTTCAAAGATCATGAACAACAGTAAGAATAACTTCTCAACTGAAACTAGAATACAGTGTAAGACCTGAAACAACCTGCATTTGTCTACTTTAAGATGTGCTGCCAGTCATGTGCCACATCATCCCAACACTTCTCGAAGCTCGAGTTGGGCAATTCTGAAAGCTCTGAAAGTATAGACTACAGGCTGAAGCCAAAATGACTTCAAGTGACATGAGCATGTAGGGCCTAAAGCTGGAATAACTTTGCGGGAAAAGATTTTACATCTAATGCAGCATAAAGCCCAACACATTACTGGATCAACTCATATTCACACTTTTTTTTTTCTTTATTACACACAGTTCTTTCTATTTTACGCTGTCTGTCTCCCCTCTTCCACTTGAAATAAATGCAAAAGTGAAACAAATTTCTGTTGCAATTAAAATGTGAGACGCAGAAGGAGAGTCAAGCGAAGCAGAACAACTTGAAAATGGCTTTATATAAAAGACTCGCCGGCCTCTAATTACACCACTATTGATTGCTGTGAGCTACTTTTCCGCATTCACTTACACCTTTTTTCTTCTACTGTTGAATCCATGCAAAGAGGTGGGCTGATGTTGATAGCACTTGAAAAGGAAGGAAGGTGGTAGACAGAAGTGTTAAGTGACAATATGCATTTCTGGTTTTCTGTTTTCTCATGGACCTATATACCAGTTATGAGCACTCCTGATAATTATTTCATAAACAAAGGCTTTGTAGAAAATGTTACCCTTTACCTCTATAGGCGGGCAAATGGTAGTATCAACAACTAGAACAAGGTTTTGAGCTTTCATGGCATTGCTGTCAGTTTGGTGTTTGCAATTTGCCCTGGTGTGGCTTTGTTTTGGCTGGACATTCTGGTGATGGCCATGATTTTTAGATTTAAACAGCGAGTTTGGCATTACACCAGATTTACTGGACATGGTCTGTTAGTCAACTAGGATGTGGTTTAGTTTTTTGAGGTGCATGTGTAGCACTGCTGCTTCGCAACAAGATAGTGGGTTCAATCCATTTGCATCCATACACAATTCTCTCAGTGGAATATATTCATAGACCATGGCATGTCCCTGCAGCGTTACCATAGGCAATTCCACATCTCTATTACTTAATTGCAGTCTACTCTTTGGTGTGCTAGATGTTGCTTAAAAACAACTTCCCCCACTCTTAATGGCACATGCTGGTTTACATTATTTGACTGTTGGGCTTCTGGTCCTGAGTGTTGTGGTTTATTTATTTTTTAATTTTTTTTAATGAATCAAGTTTGCATCTGAAAATGTAAAAGTGAACAATTTAGTGGAGTGGCTTCAGCAGTAATGATGTTTGTCCGTGTACATTTTTTTTTCTTTAAAACAATGATGTATTTTGCTTGGTTGCATTATGTGATCAAGATTCTGCTAACATTGGTATGTGCAACCTTATGTTAAGCTCGCTTGTATATTTTGCATTTCATCCAACAAAATGTTTTTTCTACATAGATTCTGTGACACAGATGCTTTGGAGTCAACAGCTTTCATTTATGTTAGACATACATTTTTGTAAACTCTCAAAACGTAACTGAGAGTCATCTTGTACCTGAAGGAGGCACCTAGTCAGGACAGCCATTCATCACAGGAGGATTTACCCCATGACAAATGCCCGGGTGCTCTGTGCATACATCTGCAGACTGAATACACAAATGGCTCACGTGTTCCATTCTGCTCTTTAGCCAAGTTATTTGTGCCATTGTCAAAAATGATAAATGACTTTTGAATTGCCTATGACAAACCACAGTCCATTTCTCAGTTTAAACAGGAGATAGCCCACAGTCCCAGTCCACCCCATACTCCCATCTCCTGCTGTCAGGGGGGTGCTGTGCTGTAGGCAAGGGACCTCCGGCTTCACGGCTTCTCTGGCAACATACATGCATTTCCCTCAGATACTCAGCCATTGTTTTCCCTGGAGCTCACTGCCGTCCAGCCAGGCAGCAGCTCTGGCAACGGGCGCGCACGACTCAACACCGAAACACAGGATTCTGACTCTGGGAAAATGAAATCTTTTGTTGTTTTGTTTTTTTCCCCCGAAATACCGTTTAACTCAAAGTCGGGGTTTGTTTTCATAATGTGTAGGTTATTGCATCACAATCACTAAAAGGGTTCATAATTAAACCTGTGATCTGGAGGGACCTAGGAGAGGGGCCCTAGTTTGTTTTACAACATAAGAGTAAATACATTGTAGACTGTGCTGTCTTTGATTAACCAGACCATTTTCACAATGCCACACTTATACTCTATCAACTCCTCCAGTACTTTACTTTTGATACTATTGATAGCTGGTGACCAGCTACGCTCCAAAAGTCAACATGTCAAAAATCATTAAAAAATGAGCAGTGACACACTATCTTGACTCATCATGACTATCTTTAAGACATTACCAAAGATGTATTTTTCTCTTACTGTTCTGTATCACACATTTCAACTAATCTCTCATTGTGTCTTTTTATTTTCAGAACACAAGACAATCACACTGACTGTTGGAAACCAGTGGTCCTACAAAAAGATCTACAATGTAATTGGATATTTGAAGGGAAAGAAGAATCCAGGTGGTTATTTACCAATGAACTGTGTTTATTGTAAAGCATAGAGAATTGCCCTTGAACACATCTGTGCCTCTGTTTTGTTTTTATTGATGCAATTTTGTAAAAGGTCAAACAGAAAAGACTAATGATGTAAAAAAAAAAAAAAAAAAAAAAAGTAGGCTCACAATATGTATGTAGACACTGTGTGGAGTCTACATATTCTCCTCATGCTTACATGGGACTCTATCCCTTGGGCTTCCCGCCACTTAATGTGAACTTGTGAATTTAAACTGAATGTTACTGGTTGCCCATCAGTTTAAATAGACAGGTAATCCACAGCAGCATCCCAAAGCATCTGGGATAAGCAATGAATAATTTTATCAAAGTTCATTCAAAACCAGGCAAGCCTAACTTTTTTACCTGGAGACGAAAAACAACTGATTACCTGTCTTTGTTATTTATAACAATGATAATAAGGGCAGGGATAGACTGGTCACACTATGATGTCAGGACACATGTTTTTGAGTTGTCAGTTTGTCTATTCACTGCAGGAGCAATTTAAAATAGATATCTTTCAAAATGCTCCAAGGGAGAAACTATATGTCTGTAGGTGGGACAGTGGAGCATATACTAAATGCTACTATCTAACATTTAGCTTTTAAACGCCACAAGTTAATATACAGTAAATATGTCTACCCGAGAGCCAGGGATGGTCCCAGGTCTAACAGTGGCACCACTCACTTGAGGAGGCAGTGGTTTCGCTTTAGCAAATGTTGATAACCAATCCCTCATGTGTGTCTTCAAATAAAAGGCTTATAGAGTGAAAAGCAAAGAATGGAAACACTCAGATGAGCCTGCAAGTGCCACAGTCACATCTCTTTGGTCCTGTCATGTCAACACTTTTCTTATTTCTCTTAAACTGTGAGTCCTTTAGTTTTAGAGCTGGCGAATGTCTTTGGGTTTTAGGTAAATCTTACCCTTTAGAAAACAGTTGTCCTTGATTAGCACTGCTCCATTTAACATGGAAACCGGTGTTTAATCACATTAATCAGGCCCAACAGATGCCACTCTATGAATTTAGCGGCTCATTTGGTGCCACAGGTGTTCCTCCCCTTTTTCTGATTAAGCACAAGTTAACTTTGTTCTAACAGTTTTCATTATGTGCCTCTGAATAAACAGCATGTCAATGTGCTGTGCAGTAGAACTATCCAGCTCAGACAGTGAAAGAGACTCTTGTTGGTGTTATAAGTTTTTTTTGTTCCAAACCTTCAAAAAACTAGCATTTTTTAATCATCATACCCAATATATGCAGTATAATATAATGTAGAAATATTATGATATAATTTTGATACAGCTATCCTCAAACAGAACGTCATAAATATAACACACAGAGATAATTCACATCTTCTTCCTAATCATCTTGCACATAATATTCAAAACAGATTTTTGTTTAACATGCCAAAAACATGCCTGATGAGGTGAACAAGTGAATCTAATTTGCTCATGGTGAATGTGTGGCTGTCTCAGTGTCTGTCCAGGGTGTACTAAGCCTCTATAACCGAAATAAGATGGGACAGACATCAGCACTGAGACCCACTAAGGTTAAATGGTAGCTAGATCATGATACTAATACACAATAGGCTGCATTACTAGATGCCACCGCAATTGTATTTGCACAAAGCTTAGTGATAAACTCCAACCATTCATATAAGGTGTCCTATGACAAATTTCTTAACCTCAGGCCACATAACTTCAATTAGTTCTCAAGAAGTACCCTCCAGTTGTAAGATTACTTTGTCGTCATCAGCACTATAAATAAATGCCCAGTTTTAATATCTTATTTCATCCCATGTCCTCAACCTAAAATGTCTTACCAGGCCCCACACTCGCTCCTGCCTGTCCCAACATATAACTCCACTCAATATTTAACCAGAAGCACAGCGCTCTTTTGCTGCATAATCTGTCTGCAGCGCACACTCTTTATCTTCTCCTCCTCGTTTGTAGCAGACTCCTCTTACTGTACCTGTCTTGTCCAGTCAGCGGTGGAAAATGACCCCCTGATTTACAGTGTGATATTAGGCAGCCATAATGGGCCACTAAAGCAGATAATATGGCCACAAATCTGCAGAAGAGGGGACAGTTTAACTGCATGTTGGCATTTTATCATATGTCTGTTCAGGGCTCATTTATCAGCACCAAAAAACAAAGTGTGAGACTGGAGATTAATTTGCACTGTTGCACAAATATTAGAGCTGTTAACAGAAAAAGATGCAAGACGTCTGTGGATAAATAAAAATGCAGTTTAAAGTAAAACCAACAAAGCTTTCTGTTGAAACCAAGAACCAAAATGTCTTGTCATACCTTTTAAACTGGGTTGAAGAGAATTTTCTGTATGCAGGAGTTAGTTTTGATACCAGTCATAAATATAAAATCTGACAATATAGTGCAGAGTTAAACCAGAAAAACTCCAATTTCTGAACTCCTACACTGTTTAGGAAAACAGAGAAAGGCAGTAGCTCACTTTGCTTTGGAACAAATCCAGTTCAAGAAGCATCAAAAATGTGTGTCAGTGGTCAGCGGTGGTACTCTGATCATGTGGATGTTTTAATATCAACCTTATATAAATCTATCTACTACTGAGACATGCATAACATATGGGACTTCTGGCTTAAGGTGGTTGGAAAGCAGCAAAAACTCACAATAGAAAAACATTCACCTTTTCTATGAGGGATGACAGGGGTGCTGTGAGGCTGGGCACACACACACTGTTATGTAATTACAGTTAACACTTGGAAACAACCCTTCACACTCATTTATTCACTATGGGCCAGGCAGGCAGTGTGCCCAGAGACAACCCAAAGTTACACAAGGTGCACCTGCAGACTCAACACAAGGGATCAAATTCAGAACCTCCTGGCTCACTTATTTACTCAGGCACTTTATTTTATGATAAAATTTTGGCTTCAGCCTTCTTCAGATCATTATATTGTCCACTGAAACTGCTATCAGGTGGCAGTGATCATGCAATAGATAATGAGGGGGTGCCAAGCCTGGAAAAAACAGCCGCACAAAATTTCAAAACTGTAGCAATTTGAAATATCTCACAATAAAAACAAGAATAAAGTTCACATCAACCTAAATAATAATAAATAATCTCAACCGTAGCTTTTAATATATATATATAATAAGAGTACCTTTTTACGTCCTTAGCATGATTGAATAGAAATCACAAACTGTATTCTGAAATTGAAAAGGTCGGAGACTAGCTTGCTCCACAGTCCACAGAAAGGAGGCAGTTTGCAGTAAGTGTGTGTGAATTACTCTGGAAGCTCTTCTTCACTGAGGCTAATACAGTAAATTTTCCCGGCGAAAGTTGCAACCTCCTTTGAGCGCCTCTTTTACTTTCCTGCCTGCAGGAAGCTGCTTTGTCCATATTCATCAGTCTCTTTTGTAGAAAAAGTAAAACGCACAAAGCTGGAAGCACTGTCTTTCTGTGTGCCACTGAATATACCAAGTGTTGCCATGAAGATTATTGTAAGAAGCACCAGAGCATCCATAGTGGATTGGAAATGTGCACATCTCACATTTACATTCTGCATTTATAAATCTGTAATCAGACTGGTTCTATTGTCTGTCTATTACAGAAGTATTAGTGATTAACTCTAAATGTACAGTGGCCATTGAATGTTTACCCGATATATGGTGTAGCTGCCGATATGAATGGGGTGTAAGCTTGGCTATGATGTTGTCTCTGTAATGCCATGTCATGTCACTAGATGGCACATGCAAGTGGAGAGTAAAACCTGAGAACAAAACATTAGTATGGAGACTATGCACAGTACATGTTGTGTTACTCCATTGTCAAGTGTTTTTACTGCACTTATTCCTTTCTATAAAGTGCACTGGCTGGTTCTACATTGCTGTGTTTCTTCGGCCACAGTAGAATGTTCACGCACAGGACTAAATAGCCCAGATTTTATAAAATGGCATCTTATAATTAATTGGTCCATAGACATAGATCCTTTCTCGTTGCTCTTAAAGAAGAATGAGTCAATGTGATCTTGGTAATATGAAAACATTAAATTAAAATGGCAACAGGTTTTATCCAAAGTTCTTGAATTAAAACTTAGTTTGTATTCAGTGTGGGATAAGTACTAATGAGTTTTCCAGAGATCCATTACAGCTGATGAGAAGAAGGAAGTAACGTAATACACATCATCAATGCGTTCTAATCTGTGTCTGTTACCTTGATGCCATCAGATCGCCATGTGCTGGTTGGCAGTCGCCATGACACTGAGCAGGGGGGTGGGGCTATCATCACCCAGCTGATCGCAGCCTTCACAGAGCAGACCAAGAGAGGATGGGTGCCAGACCGGACCACTGTGTTCTGCTCGTGGGGGGGATCTGCCCTGGGCAACATTGGCTCCTACGAGTGGGGAAAGGTCAGCAACAAGAACACACTCTTAAATGTCATGACCTCTATGTGCCTTTAAGCACAGGATGATTCAGTGTGAAACTAAACAACTGTGACACATATAGTTCACATCACTTTTCATGTAGTTAAACACACAATACATACTACATCTACATACTACATCCATGTACAATGTGGAAGTACTCTGTAACTGGTTCCACTCGATTTAAGAGGGTAGATTGATGCCAGGCGCAACACCTGAAATATTGCTCATGTGGACAAGTGGATATCTCAACAAATTCAATTGAATTTCAGAACCTACAGGACTGAGCTTATTAAATGTTAAAGTGCATAACAGGACAATTATTAAAGGCTATAAAACTACAGATTTTTCTTTAAAGGGATGCCAGGCATCTAGCAGTCATTAGGTTGACCATCTCCTGAATACCAGAGTATTCTGAAATCTGAGGCCAACTGCCTCTCTGCTAAAGCTTAAAGCTTATGCAGTACACCACTGGATTTACATAAGAATGGCCAAAAAAAGAAAAAAAAATTTTTTTTGAGCAAAAAAAACAAACATGAACATAGGTGGAATAAACAAGGAACAGGGTGGAATGAACAAGGTGGAATAACTTTTTGTCATGCTTGATATCAGTAGTTTATAAGAACAATATGCATACCAACATTGGGAGTTTCTAAAGCATGTTTTAAACATCTTGTATTTAGTTTGAAAATAATACTTGCAATTTAAAACCAATTTCTCCCATATGTTCTCAAATAGTTGTCTGACCTTGCATTCACACTTGGGTAAAACTTTTGTTGTGTCTTAACTATGCATAATAAAGTATACAAACATACATACAGAATGGTCTGTCCACCAGCCTAAAGGATCTATCTGTACGAAAAGGAACACAAATTATTGACATATTTTATATGGACATAAACTACATAATTTAGTGATGAAAATCTAGTATTTCACCCAGCACATCCTGAATCTGGAAGGCCCAAAAAACTCAAATGTAACTCTAAAAGAGCAAACTCTGAAATTGAATGCCAAATCCATGAGCCTAGCATGCCAGTCATCAAAACATTTGGACAGTATGTTATAAGAAAATACATATTTAAATAGAATGAGCATGTTTGTTGTAATGAAATTTCTAAATAAAATTAGTGGACATGCATACAAGTATGAAAAGTTGCTTTCCTAAACTCATGTTTGTATTTGCAGCTTGGATTACTCTGATCAGTGATAGGTAAAGGCTGGATCTGATCATCCCCCTGAAGACAAATCAACACAGTTGTGGTTAAATAAGTGGAGCCTATGTACATTCATGACACACACAATGTGATTAAGGGGAAAGTTAAAAATGATCATCAGTGCAGTACTTGATCTTGTGTGCAATTTGTCAGCTGTACATTTTTAACAATTTCCATCAATCATTCTGATTGGATTCATCATGTGAATGGAGACTACATTAGAGTGGTTAGCAGTGAGTGTGAAGAGGATGAAAATCAGTGTCTCAGAGGATAAGCGGGATTTCTGTGGTGCAGCCTCTAAAGCCTTGCAGTCAGTGCATTGGTTCATGTTGTTGTGGAGGAACTTTTCAACTTTTCTATTTATGGTCATGAGCTGAAAGACAAGCTAGAGATAATGTAAGGAGCTAAATCATCACAAGGAGCTACAGCCCTACTCCTCCTGTTCATGTCCCACTGAAGAGGCCCAGCAGAGAGGACATGCTGCAGCACAAGTGTCTGGACTCATAAGACCTTCAGGCAACTAGAAGATATAATATCATAATATCCTATAATGTGCTCGAAACATGTGTTAAGCTTTATGGGCCTGCACAGACAGGTTGAGGAGATGGATGCCCAGTAAACTCTAAACCTTTTGTTCCATGTTCCATTTGACATTTTTGTCAAATCTAAATGTGTGATTATGTAGAATTTAAACTAATTGATATTCTGGATCAATTATGCCCTAATGGATCTGGAATTATGGTTGGATTGGAGTTCATGCAATTCATGTCATTTCTTTTATGACCCTAACATGAAAGGTGTTCTAAAAACAGCCAAACAGCAGAATAATGGTAAGGAATGAGGAGACATTTTAGGAATACAGGCAATGGCTGTGATGTTATAAGTGACTGGTGACAACTGTACAGTCCAGGGGCCTCATTTATAAAAGAATACATAGGATCTCTACTAAACGAGTGCGTACACCCAGTGTCCAAAAATAGTACAGTGGTCCCTCATTTATCGCGGGGGTTACGTTCCAAAAATAACCCGCAATAGGCAAAATCCGCGAAGTAGTCAGATTTATTTTTTACAATTATTATATATGTTTTAAGGCTGTAAAACCCCTCACCACACACTTTATACACTTTTCTCAGACAGGCATTAACATTTTCTCACATTTCTCTCTTGTTTAAACACTCTCAAAGTCCAAACCTTAGCATCTTCCTCTCCCTTTTAGGTGCGACCGCAGGTGCCTTTGTCGGTGCAGAAGGTTTCGTTGGCATTGTGGGTTTTGTCGGAGAGAAAACTTGCAAACATACAGCACTTCAGAGTCACACTGCTAGTGATCAAACATTTATGTAAATTTGGCAAGCCAAACGCATTCTGTACTGTACAGGAGACACGGCACGGAGGAGATTGATTGACAATGGTCTACAGTCCCTGACACAGAACACAAAATGCGCGAGTTCTCCCTTAGCCAATCAGGATGCAGAACACAATGCACGTTCATACGCTGTAAAAAAAAAGCATGCAAAATTGCACTAAAAAAATCCGCGAAACAGCGAGGCCACGAAAGGTGAACCACGTTATAGCGACGGACCACTGTATTCAGATTTATAAAACCAGGCATACAAATTTTATGCTTCATAGATCCGATGTGAAGCAGGAAGGTAAGCACTTAAATTTGCCTCAGTTCAACAAACAATGCAAATTTGGAGCTTGTGCAATCAATGAACTGCTTTGTTTATATAAATATTGAGCCAAATTATGAGAAAGAGTCCTTACTATTAAAACAGCACTATTGCTTAATGATTATGCACAAATGAAATTAATGTATTTTCAGAGAGAAAGGAAAGAAACGAAACAACATCAAACAGACTTCAGTACTTTTTGACTGCTGCTTCAGTTCATCACCTCACTATATGAGTTGCCTTTGCGCCAAGTTTCCAGAATGTGTGTACGGCAGGGTCAGAGTTGGCGTAGAGCTTCGCACACTTATGCAACTTTCAGACGTCATTTTGAGCATATGCAAGAATTATAAGTGAGGCACCTGGTCATGAGTGGGATTGCTGAAAACCTGTGTCTGTGGGCTTTAGGAGAACATCGTGGTGCTCCAAAGCAGTGCTGTGGCCTACGTGAGTCTGGACTCTCCAGTTCGAGGCACAGAGACCCTCAGAGCCACAGCTTCTCCCACACTGCTCCAGCTGACGTCAGACATACAGCGGGTAAGTCACACGATGGCTAACTCACCTGGTTCTTGCATCACATTTCATGTTGAGATTAGACATTTTGAGAACACAAGACAAAGTATGCAGTTTTTCACACTTCACAACTGTCTTTAAATGTTAATCTTGTGGTTGTGTCACAGAGTGAACTAGTGTTGTAGTCAAGACTGCACTGACCCTTTGGGGATCAGGACAGTCACAACCAACACCAGTAAATAATACATTGGAATACGTACAATGGAACAATTATAAAATCAGTCCAAGTCAGGTTTTTAGACCAATTCCAAACTCTTGGGTTTGGAACAGGGTTGGAGTTGAGCAATATTTTAAAACAATTGAAGTTTTTAATGAAATAAAAACATTTGTGGTCTTAGGTAGACTAGATGTCCTGGACCAAGACAAGACCAAGGAAAAAGAGTCAAAGAGTGGTCTCAAAATCACTAACTAACTAAGTGGTGATGGGGATCACACAACCATTTTGACCCTTCTTTTTTGCCAAGTTCTTTACTATACTTATTTAGAACAGAGAAACTAAACACCCACAATTAGAACTACAATTCATGAAAAAAAGCATAACGGTAATGAAAAAACAATAAAAAGAGCTAATTATTCTATGTTCATCATGAACTCCTATACTAAAGGATGGATGCAGATAGCAGCCTTGAATATTAAGTCTGCTTAGAATTACATTTATAAAAGAATATGGCAACAAAAGCACAAAGTTTGATTACCTCAAATAAATTACAATCACTCAGTTCCATGAAAATTCTTGTTATAACACAGTCTAAATGATTTTTAAATGAGATTGCAATTATTGAAAATTCCCACCACCTTCTTACAGCAAATAAACAATAAGTAGCATTAGTTGACATTATGTACAATAGAATATATTAACCAGTAGAGGGGCTATTTTCAAATTAGACTTGATTTGACCTGACTGAGTTCACTTCCTACTCTACCCACACATTCTCAACACTGATTAACATATTGTTCCAACACTATAACTTGAAATGCATTAAAGTAAGAATTTATCTTTCACACAGCAGCAAATTTCTGTTCATTTATTTTATTGGTTTATTTGACATTTCATTAAAAAGGCAACAGTTTAACAAGTGAAAAGGAAGAGCAATCACAATATGGAAACAAAACCATCACCAAACACTGCATGCTCAGCAAACCATGTGTAAAAGCCCAGCCCACTAAAGTAACTCTTAAAGAGGCTGTTGGGAATATCTGAGCTGCCCTTGTAGCTGAGAGGAGTCACGTGAGAAAGACAGGCTGGAAACTATCTGGATGTCTTAGGCAGGAGAAGTTTATGAACCATCAATATGGGACCAGGAGACAGGACACTCAACACAGTGTAGTAGTCTATCTATGCTTCTGTGGACTGAGATTATACAGTGGCAGCCGTGGCCTAGAGGGTATGGAGTCGAGCAAGGCACCTAACCATCTGCTCCTCCGGGGCCGTACGGTGGCTGCCAACTGCCTCAGGTGTGTGGGGTGGTATGGTTAAGTGAATTTCCCCAGTGAGGGATCAATGCAGTTAATAATAATAAAAAAAGACTAATAGAAGGTCAGAGCACACGTACTGCAAACTCAAAGCAATGGTGTTTACCTGATAGAGTCTAGACTTGGAGCCAAGTTATCTGTGTGACATTGGCCTTGACGTAGAGAGAAGGAGCTGACCTGACCAGTCTGTGACAACTAACATTGAGGCCATAAGTGAAGGAAGACTGAAATTGTCCATCAGAGGCATCTTGAGATAGTGTGGGATAAAAGTTCTAATGGCTTTAAGTTTTTAAACTACATCCAGATGCTCATTCCTTTGACGCGGATGAATGCTTCAGTGTCCGCTGTACTGTGGGCTGTGGAGTCTTATAGCAAGAATATCTTTGGCTAATTTTATCAGTTATTTTCTGATTAGGCCATGGGCTGGACCTATATATATATATATATATATATATATATATATATATATATATATATATATAATTAAAATGTCTAATTATACTCATATTGGGATGCATGGTGGAGTGGCTAGTGCTCCTGCCTCATGGTCCTGCTTGAAGGTTGTAGGTTCAGTTCCTGGGCTGGTTGACTCTTGGTCTTTCTGTGAGGAGTCTCTGTGCCATCATGGATAAATATGTGTTAAGACTTTATTATATTTGGCAAAATTTTGAATGAAGTGGGGTGAGTGGGACACTGGTCAAAATGACTGCTAGCAGTTTATCTAGTGCTATATAAAAACACAAAAGCTTCTTCATGCATGCATTTAGGTTCTCCTTGATAGTTATTTGAAGCTGCTTTAACATCACTGCAGGGTGTTTCCATATGATGACAAACCAAACGTGTTGATTGCATCATTGTGACAAACTGCCTATGCAGTGTCCAAAGGCATGTCCTTTGTATTCACCGCTTATATCATCCTGCTCCTCTTTAATTGACCATTTGTGGCAGCTGTATTTCTGGCTCACTCTTTGGCTCGATCCATCATCCCAGGAGTGCCCCAGGTAAAGTCCCAGCATCCCAATATTTAGAAACAGGTCTAAGCACGCCATTAATCATGTTTGTGCAACCGCTGTAATACTTCTAACTTATCTTACTTTGCTGGGACCTGTCATCCAAATGGAGACGCTGCTGCACTGATAGTTTTGGAATGGGTGCTTGGGAACCAATTATATTCCAACTAGATGGTCTTTTTGTCAGGGATTTACAGCGGGAGGGGTCAGACGGACCAAAGGCAGGCAACGGGACACGAATGTGAGCAGATTGTAGGAGCGCTTTGGTGGTAACAGAAATACAGAACAAATGAATTGCGGTGTGGTTTAATTGGCCATTGTTGGGAGATAGATGTGTGTGTTTGCAGTTAGTGTGTTGGAGGTTAGAGCAGCTACCTTCTGATAACAAATGGTTACTACTGGACAGCACATTGTTAGTCTAAAAAAAGAGCAAAGTGGCAAATGTGTATTCTGCAGTCTCTCCTGATAACAACCCATGACATGTTCAACAGTGTTTTCCTACTTTTCCATCTTTTGCATGAGACTATGTTGTTTTATCACAGTGCCATTAAAAAATGTTTGCCCCCTTCCTGATTTCTTATGTTTTTGCACATTTGTCACACTTAAATGTTTCAGATCATCAAAGAAATTTATATATTAGACAAAGATAACTCAAGTAAACACAACATGCAGTTTGGATTATTTTATTAAAGAAAAAAAGGTATACAAACCTACCTAGCCCTATGTGAAAAGGAGAACACTGAATCTTTGTTTATTATTATAATAATTTGTTGAGATAACTATTATTTCTTTGGGGGCTTATACAGACAGTACAGAGTGTGTGTTTTATGTCTTGTTTTTTTACAACAGACTGACGACAGGTCCATGTTTAGCTTCCATCAAAGTTCACTACGTTTTGAGATGAATAGAGAAGAATACAGATTGTTACAAATACATTTCTCTTTTTCTCTAAGTGTTAGCGATGTAAAGTCATAACTCCACAAACTCTCAAATAACTCTAGCAAGTGATAAATGTTTTTTTTTCCGGAGTGAAGCATTTGTACATCAAGGTTTTGAACATGATACAATTAGCTTGCTACACACACAAATAGTGAACTCAGACAGGACTCAGAGATAGATATCAGGTAGAGATAGACAGATGTACGTCTGCAGTAAAAGTCATATCGTCCTAAAATATTGTACCTTGTCAGTCTCAAAGTTTAGTTCAAGGGATCAGTTTGCTTGTCGGCTTTTAAAGGTAAACACAAAGGCGAAAAGTACTCAGAAACTATAAATTTAGGTAGCCCTCGTGTGGCCCAAAAAAGTTACGCTGTCACAAATTTAAAGGCATTAAATTTGTTTGATCCGAAACATTTAAGTGACAAATGTGCGAGAAAAAAAAATCAAGAAGGTGGGGAAACCTTTTCATGGCACTGTATGTGCATTCCTTATGCTGATCTTGATGCAGAAATTGTTGTATTTTTGTATATATCCATGAATCTAGAATATTTGGAAATAAGTAATGTGAGACCAATTTTTATGTTTACATGTGCCTCCTGGTGATTAACTATGTTTTTTTTTCTCTTCTCTTTTGTCGGGTTGGACTTTTTTGGTTAGGTAATTAGAGATTTATTAGCCGGTAAGGGGAGGAAAAACGTTTAGGTTGATCATATTTACATCACTGCATGTCAATGATGCATAGAGTTTGTTTTGAGACTTGAAAAACAAGCACTGTGTAGACTACTAGATCCACCAGTCAGTAACCACAACAAAGATACTGACCAAAACTCTGGAGAGTGTCCCCGGTAGTGTCAAGCCAACCCATCAGCAGCTCCTTTCGTTTGTGCGGGTTGGATGAGTTAATGGGGTTGGGTCAAATTGCACCCTCGAATTTATTATTTATATATCATATACAAAATTCATTTGGATTTGTCAAACCCACCAAAGCCAACTGAACACATCAAACTCTCTGAAGGGCCACCCTCCCTCTCTCGCTTTTTGCAATCATTGTTTTGATATTCTATTCCCATACGTATTTGTAGTTGGATCAGTAATCAGTTCACACTACCCGATTGTGTCCAGATTCAACTCAAAAAAATGTTTGACTGCGACTGAGGTCGGGTTGGGTCTGTTTCCCCTCACACACTTACAGATTTTTAAATAAATCAGGTTGGCAGATGACCAATCGGAGCACTCTTTTCAGGGGTAAGCCTGTGATTGGCCAAAGCTTGAAAATTCTCATCTATTAAAATCCATGATAAGAAAGCCTAAATGATGTCTTAAGGTCTTGTTCTTTTCACGTGATTACTATAACAATATGCTAAATGATAAATACACCATGAGCCTGACCTTAATGCAGTTATCAAGGACTTTTTATCGTTTTGTGAAGTAACAGTGCTGTTTTTACTTAATCATAAATCTTTCATAAGCTGATCAGTCATAAGGGTAGGACTGACAGCTGATGTCATGTGGTGGACTGTTATGTGACCAGAGAAGGCTCACTGTGTCAGCTGTATGCTGTAGATCTGGAAAGCAGCTGTAGTTGTTTCACCAAGGCTTTATTAGAAAACAACCTTTTTTTTCTTTTTCTTTTTTTTAATTTAGCAAATGTAATATAATAGGCATACAAAAAATTGTGACTGTTTTTTTCTTATTTTCTCATTAAATTCTACCTTACTACAAAACCACAGCCAGGCATAAAGAAAAAGATATATAAAACATTCATAAATAAATACACCATTATGTTTAAAAAAATGTCTTCTGCATTACTACTTTCAGGGTGAGTTAGAAAAGGTTGCCAGATGTAATAAAATTTCTCAATTGAGCCCTTTACAGAGTTGGAAGTGAAGCTGGAGATGGGTCCTGCTAGAGGTAGTCTGGCAGATGACAAAGGCAAAAACAGACCTGGTCTACTTGTTTTCAACAAAAAATCATCGGACCTCAGCCCTGTTTGTAGTTACTATTAACAAAATCACACTCAAGAAAAACACAACACATAACACTAGAAATATAATAAAGTAATGACTGCCTAGTAAATCTGGGAATGCAAGGCAAATAGTGATGTGATGTTCTGAAAGGGCTCTCTTATTTTCTGGCTCTGTGCTTTTTCTTGTTTAATCTGACTCATTTCCAGAAACTCATGAACTCATGTTTTGTTTTGGTTTTTTTGTTTTATTTTCAATCAGCAAACAGCTGCAAGTGGCTTCTCCAAAAAGCATTATCTAACCCAATAAATCTTCAGTGAAAAGTGAATGCTCCTCTGGAGAACAAAAACATTTTGAAGGGACTAAAAAAGGGTCATCGCTAAAATGTCCCTGCAGTAGATAATAGAGTGGAAAGCGTTGATTGGTAATGTATTAATTGATAGTGATTTTAATGTACATGCTGTTTGCTGTATGGACAGGTAGAACAGATGAGAGATGAAGTGGGCCTATGGGGTCATGTGACCAGGCAAGGCTTTCTGACACAGCTGTGTGTCTGCTGTCTGCAGTAAGTGTGGACAGCAGAATCTTATTAAAGCAATCTCACACAAGGCTTCATAAGAAAAAACAAAACTATAAGCAGCTAATGATTCATCAAGCATTTTAGTTTTTTAGCATTCATTTATCAAAGATTCCTTGTACCTTTTTTTCAACATTTCAAATTTGTGCATGCGTGCCCTGAAATGGCTTTGGACTTGGCTCAGTCTCGCCCGGACGTGTTCTTGGCTCAGTTTCAATTTCATGAATAGTTTGACATTAATTTTGTTTGTACACATTATGTACAATAAATTAGGCCCCTGAACCTCAATTGTGTTTCTAGTCTGCAGCCATTGCTAAGTCTGTTATAACAGTAACAACAACACAAACCAACCAACCATAATACCACAACCAATAAAAACTAAAACATAAATGTCACTCTATTCCCGTCCATTTTTAACACATATGCATTCTAGTAATTTTACTACTAACACTATCACTATAGATTATACTACTAAATGTCCCTTGAACCTCATCCAGTTTGAACCTCATCCAGTACTTTTTTTTAAATCAGTGTAAGTTCACATGGATAAGTTTTTCCGCTCGACTGGATTCTAATCTCATTTCAGTCCTCCTGTGGCAAATTGTCCTCTAGTGCTCCACTTGGAAGTATGCACCGTCTGGAAAAATGATGGCTCACATAAAATTATGAATACGAGAGGCTTTCAGACGCGAAGGAAAGCGTAACAATAGGGCTCGCTCCTAAATTAAACACTCAACGCTAAATATTAACATCATGCTACATTAGAGCATCTGCAGTGGGATGTAATTTCTGTCTAATTTATGTTTTCTCTCACATAAAAGCTGAGGGAAGAGGCATATGATAAATCCCCAGAACAACTGTGTGACTTTACAGCCACCGTAGCTGCAACAACATCACAATGGGCATAAATGTATGAAATAATACGCTGCATGCAATCTGTTTAAATTACAGCCCTTGTTGCATCGTGCGGCTGCGGCAGGCATCATCATGAATCTGCATAATCACACGGAGAAGCCACTCAGCCTCAAAGTATTTATGCTGGTGTTGCTATGGCTGCTCCATCATATTTTTATATCACACAACAAGCACGCATATAAAAATGTGTGTTCGGTGAAGAATGAGCACTGTCATCACTCATGGCTGTGGCATTCATCAGGTGCTGAGGAGCAATGTTTGTCCGACAGCACTGTGTGGCTTACCTTGTCTGCAAATACCACCCAAGAAAGGGCCAATGACACAGACATTGGTTTGTACTTTACAAATGTTTCCTAAACGCATTTAATAGAGTTCCCTATGCTAAAATGCATATAAATAGGTGGAAATGTATATTGTTTGTACTGGATGTATGCATATTTTCACTAAACCAATGGATTACTGTGGACAATATTCTGCTGCTGTCAGTTTTATCTAAGAATAAATAAATATATATTTATATAAGAACTGAATCAGAGATTGTTTGTGGTGAAAAACTTTACAAGTGATATCAGTAAGAGAACAAATGTTTTTTCAGTTCTTCACCTGTTAAAGAAAAAAAAGCACAATGTTATAGTTTAGACTCTGCTGTTTTAAAGTCTTAAAGGAGTCAGCTTGCTTCAAAAAGCAAGACATGGTCTTGCTCTTGACTCAGTCTCACCCTGACACAGTATTGACTCGGTCTCGCCCAGACGTGGTCTTGATTTGGTCTCACCCGGACGTGGTCTTGATTTGGTCTCACCCGGACGTGGTCTTGACTCAGTCTTACCCTGACACAGTCTTGACTCGGTCTCGCCCGGATGTGGTCTTGACTCGGTCTCACTCTGACACAGTCTTGACTCGGTCTCGCCCGGATGTGGTCTTGACTCGGTCTCGCCCTGACACGGTCTTGACTCGGTCTCGCCCTGACACGGTCTTGACTCGGTCTCGCCCTGACACGGTCTTGACTCGGTCTCGCCCGGACGTGGTCTTGACTCGGTCTCGCCCGGACGTGGTCTTGACTCGGGTCATGTCAAACATCCCACTCTTTATTTTGTATTGTCCAAAGTGAAGTTATAAAGATAAATGTAATAGACATAATATCCATGCTGCTGCTCTGTTATGTGCATAAGTGATTGTGGAGGCCATTTTGGTCTGGTTGGCCGTTGCTTTTTTTAGGTGTGTTGGGTGGAGCCCTTCACTTTTACACTGAAAAAACATATCTGTACATCTGGAAGTTGATTTTGTTATTTGTAATTCGCCACACAAGTCAAGCTCTGCTAAAGCCCTGACAGCTACAGAGGCACATACATTTTAAAACTGCCACTGCAGACAGTGCTGTGTTGCTCTGTTACATTTTGAAAATGATTCTCTTGGTAAATACATCACTAAATAGGCCACGCTTGTCATTCACTCAAACTTCAGCCCCTCACACACAATTACAACTCTTAGTAAATCTTAGTCTCCATAAAATGCAAATTAAATGTTCTCATTTCAACATTTTATAATACAAAACACTGGCACACAGTTTTGTAAGCGCTCTGTTTGTCAGTTCTGGCTCCGTGATTTTCCTTGTTTCATCTGGCTCATTTCTGGATGACTATGACATGGTTCTAGTTTTCATTCAACAGCTGCTAATGACTTTTCCAGAAAGCATTGACTTGAACCAAATTATAATCATTATAATAATGCAGATTGTTTTCTGTTTTTCACTTTCTTGTTGCTGCAAACAGAATGATGAGTAGGTATGTCTGCATTTGTATGAGAAGTGAAACTTTGCTCGGGGTGCAAATCATTGGGACACATGTTTTTTGGAGAATGGAAGAAAAAAACAAAATATCTCAGTTTCAAGGTAAAAGTGAAATGGTCTAAAACTATCAAATAGGTTCAAAGTTACGTCAGTGGGTTTCTCTGTAGGTGAACAAAACAATATTTGGTTCTATAATCCAAAGTTAATTATTTTATCCCTTTTTTTCTGTATTTATAAATGTTTCCATCACTTTATCATAACATTTAAAAATAACTTCCAATTAGTCACTTACAAAACATGCTGAAGGGGTCGGAGGCTTTTTCCGAATTGAGATTATATAAAGCAAAGCAATCAAAAGTTCAAATGCAATGCAAGTTCAAAAGGAAGACCATCATGTTTTCCCACATTCATATTAAAAATAGTTCCTTGGCTTTTAGCGCCATTTTATTTCCTGTAAACATTTATAATGCTACATTCAATGAGCTGTATTCACTTTCTCTGATTAAAGATGAAACATGGCTCAAGGACTTATTGAGTCTAGTGTACAATCTGAAACAATTTCACCAAAAAAGTGTAAAAGAAGGAAATCTCTGCAGACAATACTCTTCGACAGAAATGTTAAGTTTGAGCCAGTCTGTTCTATGGAGCACTCATGGCTGTGTCAGTTGAGTTCTATTGAGTGGTGAGCTGTGATCGCAAACTGATTTCATTCTCCTCTTATCATAGCAGACAAAGAAATTAAATATTGATTCTTAGTGTGGAATTACCCATTCTCTCTATGCTCTCATTCTTTCTATCTTTCTGTCTGTCCTTTATACACCTTCTGGTATTACTGCCTCTGAGAAAGAACACTCTCATTTAGACTCAGATGTTGGCCGAGGTAACACACCGTGTCTGCTTGTAGGAGATGGATAAGATTGGAAAAGATATAAAGCTCGACTTCAGACCTCCTCACTGGCTGAAAGAATGATGAAATCTGCTTTGAGCGTGAGCAGTTTTTACTTTGGGCGCCATGTTCAAACTATTTGTAATTTGTAGTGTCTGTGCTGACATACTGCACACCTTATTAGACCATTTGGTACATTTGTCCCTCCTCCTGGCACCTTCCTCTTGACATTATGTAGTCCACATTCAGCTGAAGTTTATGTTTTAGGTTTGTTAGCAGTAAAGGAACCCTCAGAAGTCCTTGTGAGTGCAAATGTAAACAAATCAGCAAATAACGTTAAGCCAGGTTTTAATTCTGGATCCAGGGTACACATCATTATCTGGTACAAGGGTAGCAGACAGCAATCTCACATTGGATACAAAGAACCAACTGGTTAAATAGCACTACATATCATATGATGGGCTTGTTTCAGTCACTGGCTTACACATAGACAGATAAGAATGTAAGACACTTTCAGAATGTTTTTACCATTACTAAATATAGTGCATCAGGTTTGTGGAGACCGTGCTTTTTCTGTCATTGCTCCAAAACTCTGGAATGATCTGCCTTTAGACAGTTTTAAAGGTTGGTATGGCATGGTATCAGGTTCGTTACATGATACTCCATAAGAACGAGGAATACTTGATTTAAGGTCATTGCCAGCTGAGTTTTTTTTTTTTTTTTTTTGTCATACACACCAGTGTCACATGATTGATGGCAACAGTAGTCTTGACACTAAGAATAACCCAGGATACTAAAAAGGAATAAAACTATGACAGATGTTGAAACCATAAATTAGAATTAAATGGCACTGAAAAGGAGAATACAAGGCTAAAAAGGACCATAACACTAAAAAGACCAAACCTTCAGAAAAAAAGACCAGGACCAAAAATTGTCCTTCAGACATAGCACCAGAAAGTTGGATCATGTTTCTTTTGAAGTATGGGTCCCCTTGTCAGTGGAGGTTCTTAGTCACCTAGGGCATATTCACGAAATGCTTTCAAAGAAATGCATTTGTACATAGGTTTGAAGATGAAGACGTTTCAACCCTCATTCAAGGAACTTTATCAATTCTGAGATCAATTGATGAGTAAGCTGAGTTTTATCTCCCTAAAAGAGAGGAGTTTAACCTGGAACTGCTGTGATTAGACAAGAGTTGAAGAATGCATAATTCTGGTTTCGTTAAGAGATGTGCAGTGGGAGTGGTGATTGGGGATCCATCCTCTTGCTCTCTTCAGCTGTAAATATCCTACTTCTATGGTTTTGATTGTGTAAGTGAAGGGGAGGTTGTATCTGAGGCCACCACCTCTGTTCAAAGAGGGCTTTTCCAGTTTAACAAAGGTGGCTTTCTTTACTTTCTTTCAAACCACCTGGCCTCCTCGCCAAGATTCAGACATTGCTGTCCTCAAATGAATGCTCTTTATCTTGAGATGGATGTGGACTGCAGACTCAGGTCCAGGAAGATTGGCCCTTCTGTATTGATAGATCTTCCTCCTGTGATGGACCTAAAAATCCCCACCCACAAAAGGGGCTTTTCCCTCGCAAGAACTTTTCTTATTTACCTGGGATTTTGAAAAACCTTGGCACTTTTCCACCAAAATCTTCCTTGAAGGGGGTTAGGACTTTTCAGATTCTTGAGGGGCATGGCTACTAGACTGGAGGTGTAGTGCAGTTTCTTTTAGCACTCCCCCATACGTCATCACCCTGATTTGAATATATTTTCTAGAACTTCTAGGCGCGGTGGAAACACAAACGACACAGATTATTTTACTCCGCTAAATAAATTCCTGGAAATAAAAGCTACTGGAAATGTTGGTGGAAAAGGGCAATGTGGTCTATGCGGTCCAGAGTAGTAAAGAATAAATGATAAGTGGGTGAAACTAAACGGGTGCACCATCACATTTTGCTTGACAAGTTACAAAATGTTGGAATTTCAGAGAGCTGTTTGGCACAGTTCAAAAAAATTGTTCTAAATGTATATAATCAGTGAGGGCTGAGGGTCATCTCTCAGACCCTACTTCCCCACCTTAATAAATATATATTGCTCATTCAGCAGGTGATTCCTGTACTGTTCTGTATGCTGACAACACCATTCTCTATACATCCGATCAGTCTGTCAACACTGCCTTGTCTCTCCTGCAAACCAGTCTCAATAGCATTTAATGTGCCTATTCAGACCTCTCACTCTGATCACAAACAAAATGCATGGTTTTCAATAGAAATTTATAGAAAGCTCCTCTTGCGACGGTGCTGATATTGATTTTGTTAACTCCTATAAGTACCATGGCACATGGCTTGATAATTCCCTTTCATCAGAAACTCACATCAATGCTCACAAAAGTCAAATATAGAATAGGTTTTCTTTGTCACAATAAATCATCACTAACACAATGCGTCTCCCAATACTTATAATGGGATGTTACCTATAGGTCGGCCAGGTTCTTCCTTTAAACAGTCCCTACAAATCATTGCACTTGCTTTTAACCATTTTAACTTTTCTATATATGTAGGTTACTGTATTAATTGTACACACTGCATTCAGCTCTTTCTGTTCTGAATGATATTATACTGTATCAAAGTTTATTTCTTATTAATGTTTCCTTTTTACAGAGCATGCAGAGTATCTGTGGATTTTTTGTCTTTTGGATTTGACGTTTGTTTTGGATCAGTGCTGCATGACCACACAGCAGTTACAAATGAACAAAACAAGAGCCTGTGCACTTACTTTGTCTTTCGGCCAGATGTGAGTTCTAGCTAATTGCCCAGAATATTGTCTTTGGCAAGTAAACCATGCAGAATATTTTCTTTTCCACAGTATGGATCTAAATGATGTGTGCTACTTTTATCGTCTGCAGAAATATTGTTGAGGTGTTATGTGGCAGATAATATTGTGATAACAGTCTGTCTTCTGTGGGCAACCAAACCATTATGGAAGGAAATCAACTCTGAAATTGTGTACACATGAACAAGCATTTATTCTCAGCCTGTTAACTCCCACAATTAGCTGTAAGTGGCTAACGAAATGCCCTTTATGAATATTAATATGGATGTAAATGTTTTTGTCCTTTTGCTAATATGGGGGACTGACTGGCCGACTTTAAATGGAACTTTAATTACCCCTATGAAACGTATGCAGTCAGGTTGGAGCAAGGTCAAATCGGTTAATAAGTGGCCTTCATTCTGTAAAAGGGAATGTCAAAGTGAAAATAAAATCCAGAGAGCAACAGAATCCAAAAGTAAAAATGGAAAGGTTGCCGACGGTGTGTGAGTGATTGGAAAGCAGCAGGCCATCCCCTCAACAGACCTCAACAAAGGGAAACTCTAATTAAATGCAATATGACGAGGAACATGGGGGTCCAATGCAGGAGAATAGTTGAGATAAGACTCCAGCCGATCGACTAATAACCTTCTGTTTCAAATGTCCAAGCTGGATGCATTTCCTAGAATAAAGTCACATACAAAGAAACGGGTCAGTGTCCTACAGTTCTGAAAGGACTGTAGAATGTGACTTTATCCTGCTGGCAGGAAAGCGCCACATCTGTACATTGAACAGTAGGAATAAAAAGCATTGAGCCCATTTTCGAGATAGATAAAAACAGCACTTTTTGAAATGAACACAAAGACCACTTAGGTTTTTTGTTTCCTGTGGCAATGTAGATAGTTGTGCACTGCACTCCAGAACTAAGCAGAGGTGTGAAAAACTACTAATTATAGAGCGTCTATATCATTTTAGGTAACAAAGGAAAGTGCAGCGATCTGAACCTACCGTTACTTCAGTGTAAGTTATTTCCAGAGCTCTAAATTTATTAATAAAACAAATTATAGATTATATATCATTTATATATCTATTATTTTGTCAGTGTCCTGGTCCCAACTCTGGCCTGTCATATTAGATTAATAGCTGAATTTAATGAAAGTACAGCCACTCCCTGCAAAGTTGGATGGATGGCATCTCTAAGAATGAGAGCAATCTTTCCCCACAACGCCTGCCAGTTATCATAAAGCCCACATTGTTTTCTGGACACTGGCTAAGCAGCAGTTAAATGATGTGACATGCGACTATACATGTCAGATCGGGCTAACTAATCCTAGACTACAGTTTGTGGGGAAAAAAAGCAAAACTGGAGTGAATAGAACAGCTACAGGCTTTAGGAATGAAAAGGCTAATAAGGCTACTGTATGTAGGACATGGCTACCAGTATGGATGTTTAGTGCAGAGCATATATATCATGGAGACTTATCTTTTAGGAACAGGTGGCAGTGGTGAATGTTCAAAGGAGCCCTGGTGATGAAGCAGATGGAAGTGTGGTTGATAAGATCGAGTTTATGGTTATTAGACCTGTAGACGACATCACCATCACCACTTATGTAGTGCATTTGTGTGTCTCAAATGAGAGGGAGCTGTTTAGCTTGATACAGGATTTGGCAAGTAGAATCTCCAAACTGTCTACAGGAAACTCTGACACTCTGTGGTTAATTCTACTGGAGATCTTACATTTGGTTTTTTGCTGTTGGATAAGGGAGTCAAGGCTGTGTTACAGGAGAGATTAGATGTGAATTGGATGGTGTCATCAGTGTAGAGTTGGATGTGAGAACCACCACCAGCATGAGCAATATGGCTTCCATACATATTGAATAGTGTTAGTGTTTGAACATTGGGACTAGTAAGGATCCTTGGAACACACTTGTGTTGGGTCAAAGAACCAGTGCAGTAGTTGTTAAACACTTAGTACTTCAGATACACTGGCAGATGGTCTAGACTAAAACCCTCACCAGGTCAAAAAATACAACTGCATTATTCTTGTCAATGGCACAATTGATGTTGCATATTCCCTCTAAAGTGGGTTACACGAGAGCAGTCAGTGGCTGGTGTGTTGGAACAATTAAGTGCAACCTTCACAAAAGATTGAGCACTTAGACACATTAGAAGTACTTTCTGGGAAATGCCATGAGTGCTTTTGAAAGCCAAATGTAATTCTTAAGGAACCATTTATTTTCAATTCCATTTTAAAGATGAGTTTTGACTTTTATTTAGAGAGAAAAATAGCAGTTAAAGCTACGTTTTATTTATATAGCGATTCAACTTAGCATTTGTGGTTTTATTAATAGAAAGTAGTTTAATACACAAACCACTGCTCTTTCCCTAAACATGTTCAGCTGGGATCTTACTGAAACCTAATGAAACACACACATACATTGGTATCTGACTCATGTCAGTGAGTCTTCAGTTGGATGCCATCTTTGCTCTAGCAAAGATGTTCTTTATTGAAGTTGTTTCAGCATATGGCCAAATTGCCCAAAATTATGTGCTAACATATTTTTAGCAAAAGCTCTCCAATCCTTGACTTGTTTGATCATACATGAACACACACATTGCAAAGCTTCAGCATGATATGGGACTGCGTTGTCATAATTGAGCTAACCCTTAGACCCTCATCAAACATGAGTCTTACTGACGTATTGCTAAACACACATTTCAGTTATTGATTTTGTACATGTGATTGGATGTAGAGAAACTGTTTGCATACCTCCCTGGTTCATGTTCTCTCCTAATTCTATTTTTTTTCTTCCATAATGCAGTATTGAAGATGGCTAATATCTCATCTGTCGTTTTCTCCATCAGAGACAATTGCTTAGCTGTATCCGTGGGGGAAACTGTCCTGGACCTAACGTCAGCTCGCTGCAGTTGCCTGGAGATGTGAGTTTCTTCGCCAACCAACTGGCTGTGCCCACACTGGAGTTTGCCTTTGAGCAGACCAAAGCAGAAGAGGTACAGCAGCACCAATACACTTCTGCTCAGTGATCGCCCAACGATACTGTGACCTGTAATAATCTATAGAGAAAAATTTGAGATTATATATTATAAAAGATTATAAAAGAGATTCACAAACTCAGTGAAATCCATCTTGTGGGACAGTGTACTGCTCTGATTGGATACATTTAACAGGTAATCATCCAATCACCTCCAGGTTTTTGTCAAAAGTACCCACCCGCTCTGTAGATGGTTCTGTGTAAGAGACCTTCTGGACTGGTTAACGCTGAGAGGCTAGTAACATTTGTGGCGATTGATCACAAAAGTTAAGGTGGCAGCAGTGGAATGGTTCTCCCTATGTGCATATTGGCCTGGGTCAACCAGCATTCTGTTCCATTTGTGTCATTAGGAGGTGGAGGAGTTCATCTGATTGTGATTCAACACTAGAAATACTGAGCCTACCAAGCATTATTAGTATCTATATGGCTAAATAAAAAGAAGCAAATTTTGTACCTTATACAAGTAACAAACAGGCATCATTGGAACTTCCAAATTATGCATGGCCCATTTAGTAGTATTAAAAATGCAGTCTTGATGTTTGTTATAGTGCTGCGGGGCACAAACAAAAATCCAGCCTCCAAAGTCTTCCAAACTTATTTCTAGGGTTGCACTTTCGAGCTTAATTAGTGTGACACTGTCATGATGTTTACCTGCCCCAGAGGCATTGCAGCAACATAAAAATAAGTCTTAAATAAGCCTAGGACCAAGGATGTGTTTCGGAAACTCAGTGCTGTTCTGTGCCTTTTGTTCCCTGAGACTGTAAGGGTTAAAGAGATCAGTCTGATTCTGTTTAGTGCGCTCAAATATAGGATGAGTTAAAGTTAGGTTGTTGAATGGGAAGCAGAGCCCAGATGATAAACTGAGCAGGAGAAAAGGCCAGCCTCTTGTAGGCATCAGAAAGTGCATGTGTAAGGCTTGTTCTACTGCACTCAACCTTCAGGGGTTCGTGTTTGCTGTATTTACAAAGTCATTTTCATTGTTTATAGAAATTTATGTCGAGAGTGATTGTATGTTTGTTTGTTTTTTTGTTTGTTTGTTTTTTGCAGTCAGTTAAATAAAAGGTTAACTATAAAGATAAGAGATAAAGCAAAAGCATTGAATTGTGGCACCAATTAACATACAGTGCTGTGAAAAAGTATGTGGGAAAAGTATTTGCCCCCTTCCTGATTTCTTTTTTTTTTTTTTTTTTTTCATATTTTTCAAACATAAATGTTTCAGAACAATAAATTTAAATATTAGACAAAGATATCTCAAGTAAACACAAAAAGTTTATAAGTGATTTTATTTGAGGGAAAAAACAATTTGAACCTGCATGGCCCTATGTGAAAAAGTGATTGTCCCCCAAACCTGTAAAACTGTTTGTGCCACCCTCAGCAGCAACAACGGCAATCAAGTGTTTGAGATACCAGGCAGTGAGTCTTTCACATCACTGTGGAGGAATTTTGGCCCACTCTTCTTTACAGAATTGTTTTAATTCAGCCAAGTTGGAGGGTTTTTGAGCATTCAGGTCACGAACTGAAGGCCAGACATTCTCCATCTGGATTTTTTGTTAGAGAACAGACGTCATGGTTTCATCAATCACAGTAAGTTGACCAAGTCCTGAAGCAGCAAAGCAGCCCCAGACCATCTCACTACCACCATATTTGACTGTTAGTATGATGTCCTTTTTTTGAAATGCTATCTTACTTTTACGTCAGATGTAACAGGACACACACCTTCCAAAAAGTTCAACTTTTGTTTGGTTTGTCCACAGAATCTTTTCCCAAAAGTCTTGTGAATCATCAAGATGTTTTTCTGGCAAATCTGAGACGAGCCTTTATGTTCTTTTAGGTCAGTAGTGGGTTTTGCCTTGGAACTCTGGTATGGATGCCATTTTTGTCCTGTTTCTTTCTTATGGTTGAGTCATGAACACTGACCTTAACTGAGGTGAGTGAGGCCTGCAGGTCTTTGGATGTTGTTGTGGGTTCTGTTGTGCTCACCTAAAAAACAAGCCATGGAAATTTTGGCTTTTAATTGGAAGTTAAATTTTAAGATTTTCTGTGCAGAAAATTGCTCTCCATCTTTGAAGGTGCACTCACGCAGGCACTTCCTTCTTGGCCTAAGCATTTCACAAATGTGAGCGCTCACAATTGTGCTCAAGCTTCCTGGGGTTAGGCACAGTTAAAAGGGATGTGTTCAGAACAGCATACTTGTATGCACTCGTATGCAACATTCACACAGCATGTAATTGGTGCATCTGCTTAATTGTTTATTCTATTGTTTATTCGACCTTGATAGTGCCAAATATAAGCTAGTGAAAAGCCTGTCTCTGGGCTGTCCCTGTTAACGGAAGCAGCAGTGAAAAATTAGTTGTAAGTTTGAGTTCTTAAGAATTGAAGTGACACCAATGTACAGATTGTGCCTCTAAGAAACAAAAGAGCACTTTGCTAAAACAAAGCATGAGGGGAGGCCATTGGGGTTACAGAGTAACTGGTCATACTGTGAGTGTGTCTTGAGCATTTGATGTGATCCTGTTTCACCCAAAAGTTGACTGAGATGCAGGTTTATCATTACGGAAACTAAGTATGTCAGGACTTGTTTCAAGGACAGCCCCTTCTCCAAATGGTGCTAAGAATGGCTGCCATACTGTCATTCTGTGAGAAAATACTTGCTGTTGTAGACTTGTACTCATATTTTTGTTTCTGACACCTACACTCTGCCCAGTGATTTGGACCTGGTCTGTGAGATTTATATGTCACACATTACAACTGATTTCATAGTGAGAGGTCTGCTCTAATGTTTTAGAGCACGCTGCTTAAAGGTTTTTCTAGATTTTCCCTCCTACATTAATTTGCAATCACTGTTCATCTGTGGCAGGGATATCGTGATACCACTTATTTGACAAGAACAATTTACTGACAGATCAGTTGTGTACAAAGGCAAACACAATGTATGACATCACACTTTTATTCCATAGTCATGATGTTCATTTTCAAGTGTAGTGTACAACTGCAGTTTTTTTGTTTTTTTTTTATTGTTGTAAACTGTTGCAAATTGTTGACCTTAATACTAAAGTAACTAAACAGCTTCAAGATTGGAATAAATGTAGAACAGGTGATTAGCATGAAGGAGGTAAGAGCTGATGTGAAAAAAACAAAAAAACACCATCACACTGAACCATTAAAGTAGTTTCTCAACATGCTGCAGATGGTCATGACCAGGAGTGTGTGGCTAGTGAATTCTCCCTGTTATGTGTAATTGTTCATTTTCTGGCTGTAAACAGTTGTGGAGTTGGCACAGAGTTGGGACAGGACCAGATGTTGTACCAGAGCTGTGTGATGGGCAGGATTTGTTGTGTCATTTAGCAGCTGTTTCTCTAACACTTCAAGAACATTTTCTTCAGTGCTCAGTCACTGGGATTATTCACCACCTGCAGACTTTAAATTAAACAGCAAGTAAAGTTTTACATCTGAATCTTTTGTCTGATGGTTTGGTTGTGTTTCGTTTTATCTTGTGTCAGTGTTAACAGATTGTACAGATGACAAACCACATTGGTAAATGGCATGCATTTATATAGCACTTTTTTGTACCATTGTTGGGGTAAAGCGCTTTATATCATGCTTCCCTTCACACACACAAGCACTTTCACTGTCACACCATGGTGGTGATAAGATATAGCTCCACTTGTAGCCACAGCTGCCCTGGGGCAGGATGACAGTGAGACAGGCTGCCATACTAACAGCACCAGTGGTGTCTCCGACCACCTACAAACACACCACCACGATCAGGGCAAGGTGGTTGAAATGTGTTACCCAACACATGAGGATAGTATGAACTCTCCAACCTTCCAGTTATTGGACGCCCTCCTTTACCTCCTGAGCCACTGTGCCCCTGATCCACAATGCATTAAGGAAGTAGCACAGTAAACATCTGTATTCATGTGTAAACAGTTTTTGGCCAGGATTACATGAAGCTAAATGCCCATGCCCAGACTGGCACCTGAGCCTTAGTGTATGCAGTACATGGTCACTCACCCCTTATGTGTCTTACCAATATAATGTCTTGGCCTATGTTGTGTACCATTTAGGGTGTAAAGAATGAGACTGCAAAACTGAACCAGTTTCCCTTTTGATTGTGGCATTCTGAAAAAGACTAGGCTAGTGTATAGAAAAACTGTATAATACACAACCATATTTACACAATGGTTCTAAAGTAATAAATCATATCATGCACAATTACATTGTAATAGCACAAATCAAGTGTATGCACACATTGTTATACCAAAAGGAAAATGGGAACTAAGGAAGATACAGGAGGCTGCGTGTGCAGCAGCAACACAGGCACAGCAGTGGCAGGGAGCCAGCAAGCAGTCGGCAACTGTTTAAACTGACATCCAATCAGATGAACATAACACTGTCTACATGTTAGTGTTTTTCATACAAGATCTAAAGAGATGTACTTTGAGCTCTAATGCAGTGTATGCACTGGTTGCTACTAAAGAGCAGTAGTTAGTAGTAACTAATTGCACTGCAACATTTCCTCTAAAAAAAAAAAAAAAAAAAATTCAGTTGCAGAATAATACCTGCTTCTTTGGTGTGTAAACTGTAAAAATGTTCTTGGAGAAAACGATACCCCTGCTGTTCCCAGATCGCTATTGGCTGCTGACATCACACAGCTAACAGGACAATGGTCAAAGACAGTGTTCTATCATTAGTATTTAATGAATACCAGCACTGCATTTGTTTTTGAGCACAGATTTTTTTAAATTAACTATGGGAATTTGAAAGACTTCATTGTTAGCCACAGTCAGCAAGTTCTCCTATTAAAGAACCATAGGACATTCACAAAAGAGACATGTGATTCAAGATCTATAGCAAAGACATAAAAAGGTGCAGAGTCCAATGTGATCTGATTGTGAGTTACAACACTTTATCTAACATTCCATAGAGAAGGAGACAAGAGCAGGTCAAAATGCTTTTATCATAAATGCAGCATTATGGCCCATAGACATGATCCCCTATACGTTCATATATACGTTACAGATGTTCTGTTTTAGCAGTCTGTGACACGGAAAAAGTGCTGGAAATTGTACAGGTGTGTTAGAAAGTGTGATCACTTCAATAAATGAAGACAGCAATATACAGCAAAATTTGAGGCTGGTCCAAGTAAACTTGTACATGATCAATATTTTATACCATTTAAGAAAGTGACGATATCCAAGAAATAGCAAAAAGTTGTAAATTAAGCTAGCAGATCATCTAGTAGGCCTGATTTATCAATGGAAACGACAACGTATATTGGACTTTGACTTGCGCAGGCATGAGATGTACCATGTAATGTTGATGCACTGGTTGGAAACCATCATTTTATCTGAATGCACTGCAAATGTTGGTGAGGCTGGTCTATGATAGCAAGTTCAATTTAATGTTTATTGGCTTACAAAAAAGGAAATGGTTCATTATGAACAGAACAACATGGCACCTGTGTAATGGCAAGGCAAGGCAAGTTTATTTTTTTACTTTAGAGCACAATTTATACACAAGGCAATTCAAAATGCTTTACAGTAACAGTACATAAAATTAACAGAAAGTAAATAAAATCATTAAATGAAACATAAATATAATAATTAATTAATTAAAACAGAATTAAAAGGCGAAGAGTGCAGATAAAATACTTTCAGTTGTCATATGCACAGCTAAATAGAACTGTTTTCAGCCTGGATTTGAACATTGTCAGAGTTGTCTGTCTCACATCTTCAGGAAGACTGTTCCAGATTTTAGCTGCAGCCTCACCATGTTTCGTCCTGACTCTGGGAACCAGCAGGAGGCTACTCCCTGAGCTCCTCAGAGCCCGAGGTGGTTCATAAGGCTCTAGCATGTCACAGATGTATTTTGGTGCGAGACCATGAAGAGACTTATACACGAGCAGAGCTGTTTTAAAGTCGATTCTCTGAGCGACAGGAAGCCAGTGTAGAGACCTGAGCACTGGACTAATATGGTCATATTTCCTGGTTCTGGTCAGGACACGAGCAGCAGCGTTCTGGATGCAGTCATGTTATCTTTATACACAACTTTTATGTAAAAAGATGTGTACAACTGTAAATGTAAAGATGGATTTAAATCAAAGTTTAATGTGCGGTTGAGGACTCATACTGCTAGTGATATTTTGTCTTGAAAGAAAAGAACTGATACATAGACTGTGGAGACAGAGGTTAATAGTTAGTGTGAAGATGAACACAAATACTATCAAGGACTTGCATGGATCGTGAATTGCAGACACATTTTCATTTCCAATTACAAGGCGCTGCCTCAGTTTTCAGCTGAACTCGGGGCAGTGCGGTGCAAAGATGCCTACTGTATGCCAAGTACATCTGTAAGCATCTCCTTAAGCTCATATTTGACAAGGTGCTTTGAACTTGGCAGAGATTTCATCGCAGCACTTCTCCAGCAGCACATCAGGTCTGGAATTATTATTGGCTCTCACTGCGAAAAACATCATTTCATTACACCAATTTGCTATAAAATTTCAACCATTTCCAGCAGTATTTTCCAGCGTGCATGCCTCAGCTAAGAAACACAGTAAATTGAGTCTTGTTACGCGGCAATAGCTACACCTGTCAGTGGTGCTGCAGCTCTGATACGAGGGATGATATTTCCTGCGCATCCGGCCCAGCCCTGCACAGCTGTCAGGTTTGGACCCTTTGCTGTTTATGAAAATGATTCTACACACACACACACACAGCCATATCTACATCTGACACTGGGCTGCTGCAGGTAATAACGTTTAACTTTGAAGATTGTGCATGGCCGGGAATATTAAAGAGAAACTGAGGATGTGTATAAGCAGCAGGAGGTGGCAAAGTCAAAGATGATACCAGGTAATGTCACAAGTGCTAAAATGTTACTGCTTCATTCAGTAGCTGAATAAAGTCAATCGATCATTCATATGAGTACAGCACTGTGTCGTAATAGTTTAGTCAGACATCTGCTGTGCAAATAAGAAAAGTTCACCAGCCATTGCTTCAATTGTTTACTCAAACAAGTCATGCTTTAAGTGTCACAGACTCCATTCATCTCTAGATGATGTGACTGTTGCAGTATGAAGTTTACCAAGACTTCAGACAGTACTTTTAAAAAAAATGAAGTTTTGAATGTGTAAAATCTGATCAGATATGTATGTATATTTATGAATCTCATCAGAAATATGTAGTTATTAGACTCTGCTGGTTCTGTCCCAGGTTCGTACTGCAACTTGAAATGTTTTTGTCATGACACGGCAGATGAAATATGAATGAATGCAAGTTACAAGATATGTACATGCCTGCCTCTCAAATAATCATAGTTTTTGTAATATTAAAAGTGGTCTTTCCATTTCATTGATATAACCGTACTTTGCACAGGAACCTTTGATTTAAACCACTGCTATATAAACATATGAGATATTCTTGTTAACAGTGTTTGTAGATGATTGAGCGTTCAACTCTTTTTGTCCATAAATCAACCTTTTCTGTCCCTGGACATGTAGACAATACAATCAGTCTTTTTCCCATTTGTCTTAAACTGGAGGTTATTCGTTTTTAAGAGGTTTTTTGAAGTTCTATACATGACTTTTCTGTTTAAAGACCGTATCCTCCTGTAACCTGATGAGAGCGTTTGAATTCTACAGACTGTAATAAAGAAGAATGTGGTCTCAATAAAGGCAGTAGATCCTATTGTGTAAATGAAAAAGCAGATAAACTGATTGACGGGTTGCCACCTGCCAGTTATTAATCTTCATCACTTCATACTAACCCCCACCACTGTATCATATTCCACTGTAATGAAAAATGGAAAGGGTTTTAACCTGTCTTGGGAAACCTGGAAAATAGGTGACCAGTTTTGTGCCAAAGTTATGGAAAATGAGAGAAAAAGCATTGGATAATTTGTTGTTGAGTTTGGAAAAAACAAATGGCCGATTTACTTGATAAAGCAAGCAATAACAAAATAAAGCATGTGCACTGGTTCGATTGTACGCACAAATCCTTCAGTTCAGTCAGTGATAGGTAGGTCTTTTTATTGTAGGATACTTTTCACATTCAGTGTACATTTTTTCCAACAACTGCTGTACCAGAATAGTCTATATTGAGGAGTTAGTGGTTTTGGACACAGCATTTAACACTCTAGTGAAAGCAGTGCCTGGGGTCAAAGATCAGGAAGGAGGCAATAAATAATCGAGAAGTGTATATTAAACCCCCAACATGATTCCAACCATGGAGTTGACATAGATGGAAGACTAAACCAGCAGCAGTGCTTACAGGTTTTACTCAGATTTACACTTTATGAAAGAATGGATCCACTGTCACACTGAAGCTCTACTATAATTATTACACTTCAGGGATTTTTGGAATCACAGATTTGACCCTAAAAGAACATTATTTCTCAGCTTGGACAGGTATGGACTAGATGGCTCTCTTTGGATTCTTCCCCACACCTGTCAAACAGCAAAGTATGACTGCTAACTAACAGTAATGTATCAGATGATTAGTAAGTATTAACAAATTTATACCATTTTGGTGGAAGGAATACTTCAAGTATGTCCTGAATCCCACTGACACATGCAAGATCCCTCTTTTTAAGAAGGAGACCTGAGGGTGTGTTCCAAATATAGGGTGAGCACACTCCTCCACCTTCCAGAGAAAGTATATGCAAGGGTACTGGAGAGGAGGATTCAGCAGCTAGTCGAACCTCGGATTCAGGAGGAACAATGCGGTTTTTGTCCTGGTAGTGGGACACTGGACCAGCTCTACACCCCCTCCAAGGTGCTGGAGGGTTCATGGGAGTTTGCCCAACCATTTCACATGTTTTTATGGATCTAGAGAGCATTTGAACTTGTCACTTGCCGGTGTCCTGTGGGGGGTGCTCTGGGGGTATTGGGCCCAGGGCTGTCCAGTTCCTGCACAACCAGTAAGTCCGACCTGTCACCGGTTCTGTTCATACATTTTTTGGACATAATTTCTAGGCGCAGTCAGGGAGTCCGGTTTGGTGACCACAGGATTTAATCTCTGCTTTTTGCAGATGATGATGTCCTGTTGGTTCCATCAGACCAGGACCTTCAGCATGCACTGGCACGGTTTGCAGCCAATTCTGAAGCAGCTGGGATGAGAATCAGCACCTCCAAGTACGAGGCCATGGTTCTCAGCCGGAAAAGGGTGGCTTGTCCCCTTCAGGTCGGTGGAGAGTTCCTGCCTCAAGTGGAGGAGTTCAAGTATCTTGGAGTTTTCATGAGTAAGGGAAGGATGAATCTAGAGATAAATAGATGGATCGGTGCAGCTTCTGGAGTAATGCGGTCGATGTACTAGTCTGTCGAGCTGAAGAAGGAACTGAGCTGCAAGGTAGAGCTCTCAAAATACTGGCTTATCTACTTTTCTACTCTCACCTATGGTGATGACTGAAAGCATAGGATCCTGGATACAAGCGGCTGAAAGAAGTTTCCTCCACAGGGTGGCTGGGTGCTCCCTTAGAGATAGGGTGAAGAGCACAATCACTCGGGAGGAGCTCAGACTAGAGCCATAGTTCCTCCACATCGAGAGGAGCCAGGTGAGGTGGCTTGGGAATCTGTTTGGCTCATAGTTGTGCAATTCCACATGTGTGAGCAAGCATTCTGTTCCACGTCTCTCAACCATGCCAAACTTCTCCATTCTTAAGCACAGATGGGGCACTCACACCAGCCAAACAAATGAGACTTGGGCACAGAATGGTATGTCTAGTGTGAAATGTATTCTGGAGTGACACATTTTACACACCAATATTATCTTCCGTAGACTGATTGATTGTACCTTATTGCAGTCGAGTAAGAGTTCTTGTAGCAATCTGTCCTGTGGGTATCGCACCTAAAGTCAATGACCATATCTTTGGTTTTAGAGGTGTTTACAATGAGACCGATTTCTTGGCTCCATCCATAAAAACTCTATGAGGCTCCTGTATTCCTCTTCCTGACCATCTTTGACACAAGCCACCATTGCTGTTTCAACAGAGAATTTCTGAATGGAGGACTCAGACTGAGTTTCTGAGATACAGTTCCCCAGCCTAACATACTGTGTTCTACCTGTCAGGTAATCAATAATCCAGGTGATAAAGGATAAGTCCACCCCAGGCTCCAAGGTTTTTCACCAAGAATAGCTAGTCTGATAGTTTTGAAAGTTCTTGAAAAATCAAACAACATAAACCTAACATAACCACCTGGTTAATCCAGGTGAGAGTACACCCTATGTAATACATATATAGCATACTATAAACCAGGAATCAGCAACCTGCGGCTCCAGAACCGCATGCGGCTCTTTAGCAACCCTCTTGCAGCTCTTTTTTTTAAAAACTATTTTTAGTTTGTTATATTAATTCTGATTACCATGCAAGAGGACTGTATCCTTGCACATGAGAACAGGAGTGAAAGTGTTTATTGATTCTTGATCACACCCACCAGGTTTTGAAGAGTTGAAATGGAATGGGGGAGGGTGGTCATATTTTCATTATAAACACTGCTCATTATGGCAGTTATTAACCATTAATAGACTGCCTCACGGGTTAACTGGTAGATCTAGGCACCGCGTGCGTGTCCTGCACCTCAATAAATTGTAATAATTGATACGCACAATTATAAACTAGCAGTACAATAGCTTTACTCCACAAATTCAAACTCTACCCTCATTTTGTAGATGGGTCAATGAGCATAATGCATAATGTGCAAACATACATACATAACATAATGTAGCATTCAAGTGCGCTGTAAAACTTGTGTGCTACAGTGCTATAAGCTTTCATATACTTTTATTTAATAATCTTTTATTTAGTATATTTGTTACGAAGACCAGGAAGTGTCTAGTGCTTTGTGAATCACTGAAACAAGTGTAGTCATTATGGTCATATCAACATGTTGTATTTATTGATCACACAGTATACATTTTTTCTCTAATTGTTTTATAATATTATATGATATTATTTATATATTATATTATATTATATTATATTATATTAGATAAATTTATGTTTTTGGTGAGAAGTGGCTCTTTGGCTCCAAAGGGTTGCCGTCCCCTGCTCTAAACCAATATGTTTGTAAAACTGACGGGGATCTAGAGCGTGTTTTATCTAAAATTCTAATGAGCAGTCTTTCAAATGTTCAATCTGTTGTTGCTACAATCTGTTGTTCTGTCAATTGGCAGTGTTCAAAACTTTCTCTACATTCTGGCACCAGTCACATTACATTAAAGCTGTGATTTTGTTGGTTCTCTTTAGTTGCCAGTAAAAAAAATCCAAATGACTCCTTTCTGCAGAATTCTATTTAAGTCGGAGCAGAAAATCTCTTCAGACAGGCTTCTATAAAACACTAATGAAATCCTTCCCTTCTGCTTTAGAGTGTGTTATAGCACTGATGAAACATTGGGGTATTAACTAAATTATTGAATTACCACTTAAATGAATAAATGTGCAGAAAGAGGAGGGTTTTATGCAGCTGGGGCCAGGAGTCGTCCATCAAGTTTAAGTCACACAGTAAATGTCCACACTGGTGCTGCAGTATACCAGAAAACAGCACCAACACGGCATTACACCAAGTCTGATCCAGCAGCTGTTGTTTTGGTTATTGAATATCCAACTAGTTATTCTATAATCAAATAATCCCCAATAATCTATGAATCTTGTCTGTCATGTGTCACTTATATTGCGTAGCATGTTTTATACGTGTCAAATATTACATACTCTGGTTTGATGTAAGTGGGAATTTTGCAGAACTATTAAAATGGACTTTTTTGCATAAAGCTTTGATAATCAATACTTGCCAAAACAAAAAATGCAGTTTGAAGCCAGGGTCTGTGAGGTCAAAACAATTGCTGGAACACTAGGCTCAGACGCACGCAAATGCCCAAAAACCATACTATTTTTCATCTACACCTCCTTTTAAATAGCGCACTATTAACGTATTATTAACTTATAGTAGCCTACTTTATTATTATAAACGGCAGATAATCTCTTACCTTCTGTACACATAACAGCCATGTCCTGCCACTCTCCCTGTTTCAATCCAAATTTCTCCGGACACTACTCCTTTTCCTCGGGACTGTAACTCCTCCATAAAGTTCAGAGAAATTTTTGTCGGTAATAGCCCACGCTGTTATAGCAACAAAGAAAAACTGCCTAATGCCACCGCACAAAATACTCCTGTCAGTCAGAATCACAGCCCACTCTTCAACAGCATACAGCAGAATTCAAGGTCTAAATACTGGAAAACTGGGTTTATACATACCATGTTATACAGCCAAATCAGCCAAATCAACATCTGAATCAATGCACAGGTAACTGGAGTTTAGCTTGATATGTGTTATGGATGGCTTTAGCGCAGTGAACCGGGATTTGTGTCCCAACAAAGGTGACTTTTTTCCTGAATGTTTCCAGATCCAGGGAAGTAGTTGCCGGATGCTACTATGTCAAACCACTGTTACGTCTGTCCAGAAACTGCATGCTGATGTTAAAGGCTGCAAATAGATTTAAGAGATTACATATCATAACCGCAACACTTCAATTGGATAAAGCTTGATTTAAAATGTCAGTGTTTAGTAAATTAACAGCTGAAAAGCTTTGCACTTATTGTTAGTGTCATTTCAGAAGTCATACAGAACCCCATTTCCATGTCTGTAATACCATTGATTTTTTTTCCCCTGGAACATTGATTCCGTCGACATATTTGGAAACTTTATATTTGATTCACGAGGCTGGGTTATTACCTACATCCATGTACATGGAAAAAACTGCCAACTTCTTGCATTATTAGAAAGATTTTACAAGATTCTCATGGAGTTTTCTCATTTGAAGTTGAGGCTCATAACCCTGTGGCTAATGCACGACCAGACTCTGGGAGCCTCCTCTTCGACTGCTGTGTTTGAAGATCTAAGCCTTCTCCATTTCTTCTTAGAGGCATGTTTTATATGTTGTATTTTTACTCCCACTTTGCATATGTTTATGTTCTTGTAGCAGTGCAGTGTTCGCTGTAGCAGGTCTCAGTGAATGTCCTTCAGCTCTGTGCCTCTGTACAGACAGCACAATGAGTGTAATAGGATCATACATGAGTGAGTGCATGCAGAGCGCCCCAGTGCATGTGCTGTCTGTGCACATTGTCTCGTCACATGGGCCTAACATAGACTGACAGGCCAATGTGCATCCCATTTAGATTCAGAGGCTCTTAAAGGGAATGTTTAAACATGTATCTGTGCCCCCAGTCATATGCACACACGTGTGTCCTAGAAACCACTGTGGAAAACATACACAAGGACATGTTCACTCATGCTTAACATCTGTATATCTATAAGAAACATACATACATCACTTTCTTATTAATAGAATCAGGGTTTATGTTGTTAGTATTCTGTATGTGATTCAAGTGTCTCAATGATGTTTCTTATTTTACAAACAGTCTGCTGTGCATGGGCGACAAATCATTATTGTATATTCACAGTCTAATGCTTTTATGGTACAACAGAGATAATTATTGTAATTCAAACCGTGAAATTTGTAGCACACACCAAAAGATATCTAAAACCAGTGTAGCTCCTAAATTGAACTTATTGGTCTTATTGGTTATTATTTAACTTACTGGTCTAAAGGAGGAAATTTGTCAGCTGAACATCGCAGCTCTGCAAGGGCTACAGTCAGAGACATCCATGAGGACGCACCTCCTAAAGAACTACTACTACGAAGTAAGTTTATGTTATGTTTGGAGGTCAATACGTGCTTATCACCTTCTGTTTTGTGTTTTATACTACTATTGTATTCTAGTGAGCACACATAGCCTGAAATGTAATATTGTCAGTTCTTTATTAGTTTAATCTGTACAGTATAGAATGGTATTGACTAGAGTACTAAGCTGTACTTATTATTTTATATTATTTGTATTTTACAGAACCACACACACATACACGCACCTACCTATCAGCGTAAACTGTAATGCTTCACCTGCTTCATTATCATGTGTAATATATAGTGGCACTGAATACCACAACGAGTGAAGCCTCTCTCTGCCTCTCCATTATTGCCTCCTGTTAGTTGGTTTATTTAGTTGGTTTATTGATTCATTTATGAATTTTGTTGCTAAAACCTTGGGAAAAGTATGTACTAAGAAATTGTTGAAATTGTTTTTGTGGTGACTTTTAATATTGATTTGTTAAAATGGAAGGAACACAAGTTGACAACAGGTTTCTGTACTATGTTTAGTTGTGGACTCTGGGCTTTCACAGATAAACCCAGTATTACTAAGGACAATACTACACTTATTGATAACATCTTCTCTAGTGTTAACAATAGAGTATTTAATGATATCAGTGATCATCTTCAAATTTTTATTATCCTACATAGTCTAAAGGCTAAAATTTCAGTTCAGAAAGCACCAATAGAGCAGAACAACCAGTGTCAGCGGTGTTTGAAGAATGTAATTGGAAAGTCTTAAAATGGCTGTTTTTGTGCTATGTAATGATTTAAAACCAGACTGAAACTTTTCTAGAATGCCATTTGCATCCAGATGTCAATCAGTGTCTCAATGAACCCGTTTACATAACCATAATAATCCAATAACTGGGGGTAATCAGATAACTGTAAAAATGTGACGCGTTTACATGCACTTCAGAAATGCAATACTCAAAAAAACCTGGTTTACATGTTTCAGTCCATTACTGGATTTCTTTCAGAGTGAGTACGTATGTAGTGCAAAACATCCAGTCCTGTCTTGCTTAGCATGGCGACACCTGTGGTCTTAGCATTAGCATCCTAATGTGGGTGTTTATGCCATGATTGTTGTGTTTTGTCCTCTGCTAACATTGTGACAAAAAGAAGTAACTTCCGTTTCTTGGCCTTTTTGTTTTTTGTTTTACACATTTGCAAATGTAAAAGAACGAAATAAATCAGATTAATGGGTATACATGCACAAAGATATTGTAGTATTGTGGCGAAATCTAGGTGTGTTTATCCGATTTCCCATAATCAGATAACTGCCATTATCAGATAAAGGAAATCAGATAATGATCAGATTTTTACTGAACATGTAAATGGGTTGAGTGACTTTAGACAGAAAGGGAAACTATGAAATTGGCCTAAAGTTGGAGAGAACAAATGACACCAAAAATGAAACTGCACTGAACTTTACAGGTTGTCTATTACAATGGACATCAATCTTGTACGTATTCCACCGCCATTATTATAGGTTGTCACAAAGCTCCTAAAACTTTTTACTCGTTCAAACTAACCATTGATAAATGACTGTTTTTTATCTGAGCTTATTGTAGCCAGCGTTTTGCTCTTTTCTGTGACTCTGAGTAACACATAATTATCTGTACCTTTGACTGTTTTTGTATGATCATAATGTTGGATTTTGTATTGCTTTGTGGAATGGCACCAAATGAGGTGAGGTGAAAGCAGCAGCCATTATCAGCTCTGGCCATGTTCCACTGATAGATCTCCCTCCAAAAACACACCTGTGTTTCAGTGCAGTGGCGGCAAGGCTTGGCATGCTAAAGTGCTAAAGTACAATGACTTAGCTTGGCACCCTTTAAACTGGAACAACATTTTCTGTTGTAGGCCAACTCACCTCTATGGCGACTCAGATAACACATATCTACTGTTGTAACCACTCTTTAGTGATTGATTTAAATCTGCAGTCTCAAACCCAATTGAATGCCCCAATATAAAAACATGATCCAACAATATTGTGATTGAATAGGTGTTTAAATATCACCTAATGTACAGATTTGTATTGCTCAGTTTTAGTAGTTTAGCACTGTATGAAATCTCTCTACTGTTTCTTGTAAGAGTGTTCCTTTCCTTGATATGTACAGGGAGCTCAGTCATGTTGAATAATTTTAGGTATGAAATTAGTTAAAGTCCACATGGACTATGCTGCCTCCAAATAAAAAAACAGCAACATAATTGTAGCCTGAAGACTGAAAGCAGATGGCTGACAATATACAGTACACAGTATACAGCAACACAGCAAATTATTATTTATTTATTTATTTTTTTTTTAAAGATAACATAAGTAGTGCTTTGTTTGATCCCAAAGATTGTTGTCTTTGTAAATATGGGAAAAAAACTGGACTGGCAATGTTCAATGTGTGTAAAAACTTGATCTATTGCGATCTATGTTTAAAATTGGTATGTATTATATTTATGTGAGCACGTCCTTTATTTGTTTAAAGAAACACATTTCAGTTATTTAATTTTATTTGTCATTCAGTGATGGAGCTTTTGTTTTAAAATGCTTTGTCCCTTGAGGAAGCTGAAAGGACTTATAGGCAGGTAGCAGAATGAATGTGGAATGAAAAATAAAGTCACCTAGATGAACATGAACAGTGGCCTGCTCGCTCGCTTCAATGTTGCAACATAAATTTTGGTGTTTATGACCGGTTCAAGTTATTCTGCAAGAAATGTACGTTTGCCTCAAAAAAACAACACTGTCTGCAACGAAGGAAAAGTGCAGCAATACCTTGTCACAATAGATAGCTGCAGCTAAACGTTACTGGCTGATGTGTAAAGCAAACTTGTTACTCTGTCACTTGCTGAGCTTTATGTGTTAACCTGAAGAACTGGGCTTGCAGCTTAGTGAACTTTAAAAGTCATTATGTCAGTTAAGACAGATCCTCAGTTACTTGGAAAGTGAGAAGTCATATCCTTAGAAGACAATGGATTATCAGTTCTTTAGGCAGCTAAGCTCTATTGACAACTTAAAGTAACTAATGAATGACGCAGGTCCTGTGCCACAGCAAGAGGGCGCCAGTGGGCAGCAACTAGTGTCTCGGAGCATCACCTACTGACAAAAAGTGGTCACCTCAAATTTTATAAAGAGGGGGGAGGGCGAATTAGTATTCAAACCCCTCACGGTTCAATATAATGATCCTTTTTTTTAGAGGAAAGAAGGGGTAAACTGCCATCTGTAACCCAACAAAAGTTCAAGAAGAAGACAGCAGTAAAAATGAAAATGTAAGAGTCAAACAGTTAAACCAAACCCACTTTTGGAAAAACTTGAAACCTATAACAAAGTTATTTGCGAAGCTATGCAAAATCTTACAACACTAGTGGCCAACCTAACCCAGACAAGGGTAACAACTGAAGATAAAGGTGCAAAAGCTAAGCAGTACACCCAGTTACTCAAATAATGTGAAACAAAACTCAAGAAAGTGCTATCAGTGTAAACAGTCAAACCCAGAAGGAAAATGGACACACTGCTACAAGTGTTGCAGGAGTGATCACTGGGCTATTGGCTGCAGGAAAAAGAAAGACACAACAGCCAGCATCTGCAAAATCTATATTCACAGTACTAATTTTAATCAGACTATCCTATAAAAGGATGTGCCTATGTCAAGTGTATATTGTCGACCTGGACTGGAAAAAATCTCACCTTCTTGATGCTGAGATTTGACCAGTAAAAGAGCTTTAAAATAAAAAATGTATAAAAGTTGAATTGGAGTGGAGTTTAGTGAACTGTAAGTACTGTTTCTGTTGAGCACTCAACCACACAAAGACTATCCACAGAGAGAACTGTTTGTGACAAGTTTCTACACAGTCTGGGATCAGCACTGGATGAAGGACGCAAAAAAACAAAAGCAGTATTCTCAATGTTCAGTGAAGACAAAGGTACAACAGAGAGCCAGACAGCCAGAATGGGAAGACATGATGTTCTTATTTCAAAAAGTCAGATGCTCAACGTTGTCTGTAGAAGGCTCAACAAAAATGTACTAAAAGGACAGTATGCAATTTTGGGAAATTGAGAACACACCTTGGCCAGAAGGATTTAAAATGAAACAGCAACTAGTACACTTACAGAGTGAACCAAGAGCTATTGTTTCAGTTGTAGTTGAAAACAACACAAATGATGACATCAGAGATTTTGCTTACCTGCCAAAATTCACCATGACCAGGAGGAAGAATTTGACAATGAATTATTCAAGAAGCTGCAAGGTTACAGTGGCACATGGCATTTAAGAACACCTCATCCCAGTCTAACCCAGCTAAACAATTCAACAGCATGCTCAGTATGCTTAGGATGTTGGAGTCACAAAATCCTAACTGGAAAAACAACTTAAACAAGGTTGTATATACATACAACTCAGCTGTTCATGAATCCACTAGATTTTTACCTTTTTTCATGATAGTTGGAATGGAGCCGCTTCCACCGATCAACCTGTTGTTTCCCAGAGAGCAAACGCAGCCAGAGGTCATGTAGGTTATGCTGAAAAATGGCAAAGGTCAATACAGGAGGCTTATAGTATTGCTCGGGAAATCATGAGAAAGGAAGGCAGGAGTTCAGTGCTTCAACCTGGAGACCAAGTACTTATTCAAAACCTTTCAGAGAGAGGAGGGCCTGGTAAGATCCATGTTTACTGGAAAGACAAAGTGCATGTAGTTAAAGAAAGAAGAGGTAAAGGTAGTGCACTGTATGTTGAAGATGGTGAAGGAAAGGAGAGAGTCCTCTACAGACACCTCTTGCTACCCTGTCCTTACCTTGTTGATGTACTAAACACTAAACACTTGAGAGACAAAAAGAGCTGAAAACAATATTTATAACGATTCTGACAGAAGTGAGGAAGAGTACACTATCTGGTTGCCTCATCGAAACCAAAATGCTCTTCTCAAGCCGCATGCCCCAGTCTTTAAACCCAGGTTAAGTCACTCTCCTGTGGAGACACATACTGGCAGATGATTAAATGAAGATCAGTCACAGGAAGGAGACAACCCTCCTGAGGTCATTGTTCAAGTGGGGGAGGGACCAGAAGAAGAGGACATGAAGGGCCAAGGATCAGGTCTGAATAAAGATTCAGACTCTGAAAGCCAAGTACCAGAACCTGTACTGTCTGTTTCTTCAGAGGATGACCATGAAGCAGAGCAAGAAAGACATTCTAAAAAAAACACGTCAACCAAAGTGTATCCTTACACATGATGAGTTGGAAAAAGTATGTCAGTAAGTATGCTTTTAAATTTGATAAAGTTGTTACAGCTAAAGAAAAAAAGAAAGGAAGAAAGGTTAATTTGGTTGTTGCACAGATACAGTTACAGGTAGTCTTAAGTCAATTTTCAGAAATGTAATTTTTAGAGCCTAAAATTAAATGACAATACTACACTTACAAGTCATGGACAGAATATCTATTTACAGAAAGAAGTGTGTGGTTATACATGGTAACACAAAAGAGGTCTGTAACACATTTTAAAGCATGTATAATATGAATACATTTAGTATGGTGGAATGGTAGATATAGTCATATCTGACTTAATGCCGCAAGCTAACACTGCTCTATTGACTTCTGTGATAATGAGCTAACAAGTTAGCAAAAAAGCTAGCGTCTGTATGTAGCAATCCACATTTTAATACATTTACTCGCAAAACAGTGTATGTCAATTTGGAAATATGTTTTGGTTTTTTTCTTTGGAATATATTGTCAATAAAAGGGACAACCCTAAAATCGTATTTATTTTTTTCTTTATAGACACCTCGAGATATTTGTGGAAAAGAAGAGGCAACAGCCAGTTAACACAGACCTGCCCTAAATGCGTAACCTTTTGAGCATTTGTGAAAATGACGTTTGTGTGCTGAATGCATGTTAATGAATACATTTGACTGATTATCAGTGGAAGCCTTTATCAGTGGGTATAACTTTACAAAAATAAAAGCACTCATATTCAAACTTGAACAACAAAATGAGCAGTTTGTCAGACAAAAGCACCAGACCTTATCATTATCATTAAAGGTCCCATATTATGCTAAATCGACTTTTCTGAGCTTTCAACCATGTTATAACGTTGTTTCTACCTCAAACACATACCCAAAGTTGTGTTTTGTTTCATTCGCGCATGTTTAATTTATTTAGTTTGAGCTACAGTCCTTTCAACGAGCTGTTTCACGCAATGACGTCAACATGTGAAATAAACCACTTCTCTCCAGGAAGTGCTCCTCCACACTCCTCCAGCCCCTCTCTCCTGCACTGTCAACAAGTGCCGTGCTCTGCAGCTCAGACACAGAGAAGCATCGCTGCTACTGTGTTAGCTTACTTACCGTCAGCAACATGTATTACTAACAAGTATTACTGCATAGCTCTACATATTGCTAGGCTACTTTATTATAGTTCTTTCAATACACTGCACACCAGCTACTTTAAGAGTCTCCAGGCAGCATACATTCTCAACTTCAGTAGGCATTGTACAGCCATTTCCACATGTGCACCGATAAACAGAAGCAGTTAACACGCGCTATGCTACGGGCTACACCATAGAAACATACACAATAAATAGTTTCTCATTTACCAAGCAGAAACGTCTTGTAGAAGCCTTCGAGGTCTTTGTGTTTGCTCATGTTCTTCGAACTCAGAATCAGACTCTGGGTCGAAGATATACGGCTCAGTTACTCTCAAAGCCATTGCTGAAAAAGTTATAACCACGATGTACCGTGTTTTCTTCAGTCTGTTTCCAGCGCAGCGCTAGCGTGACGTCATGAGTGGGCGGAGCCAACACGGGCGAGCTGAGCCTTAAAGTGACAGCGCCAAATCAGACCGTTCACTTTGGACTCATGATGAGAGTTCATCCAAACCGCTTGTATAAGATAATTATTGTGTGTTTTATGTTGCAAAACGTGATATGGTAACCTAAATGTATCCAAAATATAATGTTCAAAATAGTATAATATAGGACCCCACAAACTTTGATGCCACCATCTAAACACAGTAGAATTAGTAAACTGTTAAATGTGGTGAGCAATAACCCATTATTAGAAACAAATTGACCATGGCATTTGTAACTGCTCCTCCTGCTGGCTCATCAGCCTGATGTGGTGGTGGTGGTGGCTGCAGCTGTGGGACTTCTGCCTGAAGTGGAGGTCTGTCCAGGATTTCTTTATTAAGCGGAACTCTTCTCATTTGCGCAATGCTGTGAAGATCAATACAGGCACATATTATGTTGCAGGCTTGCTTTGGCTCCACACAAAGATATTTCAAGCAGGCAAATCTATGTTTTAGATTAGAATACCATTTATTCTCTCAATTGTTCCCCTTGTTGCGCTGTGGGATTGTTGCACCTCTGCTGTGAGGCACATGTGACAGTTGCAAAGGGGGTCATAAGCCAACCTAGAAGAAGGTAGCTGGAAAGCTAGCAAAAAACATACAACAGGCAATAAGCAAAGGTTTATGAACAAACATTCATGAACTCAGTTTTTAAGCCTGTGCTTTCACACAGCTTTCAATTTAGCTTTAGAGTATAAAAGGCCTTTCTCAGTGACAAGTCTTCCTCAGACAACATGGAGAAGAACAAAGGAAGCAATTTTACGACAGCAGAGACAACAGCACTTCTGGATGGTGTCCATGTAAATTATCAGGTGCTTTTTGGAGGGTTTAGTGGCACTGGACAGAGTTCTATGTCAACTAAAGTTAAAATGATATATGGGCTGAAATAACAAGGCAGGTTAATGCCACTGGTGTTGGCTAACGGAGGATTGTGGACCAGGTACGGCTTAGGGGGAAACACCTAAAACAAAAAGCTACCAAGAACCGTTCAGAATTCAAATTCAAATAGGAAACAAGGCCATAAAACGTAGGGAATTCACCAACACTATTTTGGACATAATTGGAGGAAAGAGTTCTCAAACCTTGTTTTACTCTTTAAGTAGAGTTGGCATTTTATTTCAATATTTCTTTCTCATTTTGGTGTTAAATAAAAGAAATGTATGACCAACTCTATCTAAGCCTCTTCCTTTTTTCTTTTTCTTTTTTTTTTACTGGTTGAGGTGAAATTAGTCACTTTTACCTACTATTAGTTCCATTAGTTGACCCAATTTTTTAATATAATTCTTGTTAATTACATTTTAAATTAAGATTTTGATTATTTTTGACAAATCCCAAAATCATTTTTAGAGTAACACACAAGTTATTCAAACCTTTACATGCAGTCTCCCTTAAATTCACCTCTGAGGTGGGATCAGAATAATCCTGTTTTTTTTAGAATCAAACTGATTCTAACCAGATTTCCCACTTAAGTTTTGAAATACTCAACAGCAGCTTTTAATCAGGATCAGATTTGCTTTAAAATACCAGTTTTTAGGATCAGATCACCATTTAATCCAATCCAGTGGGATTAATCCTGGGATCATTTTGAAATATCAGCCCCATGTGTAGATGTATGGAGGAGCAAAGATGCCTTATAAATAAATACATAAATAGATAAATAAACATGCTCTTTGTCAAATAATTATGTAAATAGGACAAGAAATATAGAAATACAATTTTAAAAATATATAAATATGTATGATTTGGTTTAAAATAATTGAATAAATCCCTACATTCATTTTCCATCTAAATTTATTTCTACATTTATTCATTTATTTATGCTTTTATTTATTTATATTTACTTGTATTTATTTCCTATTTTATTTATGTCCACGTTTATTTATTTCTTAATTTCCATCACCAAATGCTACTGTTTCATTACAATAATTGGTTGATCTGCGCAAATTCTCCCTGCTCGATTAAACTTGTTTTACAGAGTGACCAAAGATGCCTCAGACAGTATTTGCAGGACAGAGAAGAAAACATGGCAATCTGTAGCGGCAGAAAATTTCCGTTTGGAGATATTTGTCATCGCTTCACTCTAAAAAGACACAGAAAACACAAAAGCAAGGGGAAAAGATTTCAGAGATGAACTTTGGGCTGGATTGCACTCGGAAAAGTCACGAGAACAGACCCACTGAAAACAGAGAACTTCTAATGGTAAGTGAATCTCTTGGTTATTTAGTTTTGTAGTAAAGCTGCCGCTGACGTATTGCTCTTTGCTTTCACCGTTTTATAGGCTACTGCTGCCAACTAGTTTCATGATATTATGACTCTTACCTTTACCCTCTGTTGGTCGTTAAAACACTGAAACACTTTATAGCTCTGCAAACTAGTGTCTCTTTTGTCATGGTAATATACATTTTGTAATAATGTATTTGAGCAGTTCCTTGTTGTTCATTAGCTATGTGAGCGTTATCAATGTGTGGTTTTTTTTCAGTATTAGCTCAGTTTATAGCCATTTACAGCTTCTGTTTTTGTGTCCAGCTGCTGTTGATGCTTACCTTTACCCTCCATGAAGCACTGGACAGAACATGAACCATCAGAGGGACATAAAAGAAGCTGTAACAAGTAATGTTTTGTCCGAAACATTGTACTTTTGTTTTTGTCCGTGCTCAGGTTTGAGAACACAGGAGAAGATAATGCTTAGAATTAGACCAACAGTGTAGACATTTTACAGAAAAAAATTAAGCCAATACAATAAAAGTGTAACATATACACAGACCGTTGCACTGAGTTGTGTAGTTTGTTTATTTTACTTATGTGTAAATACTATATTCTGTTTTTTCTGTTGATTTAGGAAGAGAAGAAAAGGTAAAACTGGACAACCTCTGGAGAACTCCTACAATCACAGCCTACATCCAGCCTCTATAGAATGTACAGACACTGAAGCAGTGCTCTCTTCCTTTTGTTCTTCATCCTTCTAGACCACACATGTCAAACTCAAGGCCCGGGGGCCAAATGTGGCCCTTTGCCATGTTTTATGTGGCCCTTCAATGCTTTTAGAAGGTGATATATTTGGCACTAGGTTTTAACTGGATTTGAACAGGTTTATTTGGATTTGAACATGTTTTAGATGAGTTGAATCAGATCTGCTAAAACCTGTTCAAATCCAAATAAAACCTGTTCAAAATCAACTAAAACCTGTTTAAGTGCAACTATATCTTGTTTAAATCCAAATAAAATCCATTCAAATCCAACTAAAACCTGTTCAGATCCAACTAAAACCAGTTTCCATGAAAGCAAAAAAGAAAAAGTTAAAATTAACCTTTTAAAACTCAAATTAAGATGAAACTTTACATTCCAAATTTAATCAAAGCGTTTCAAGTGTCACAGTCTTTGGCCCCTGAGAGGATTCTTATTTTCTATTGTGGCCCCTCACTAGTTTGAGTTTGACACCCCTGTTCTAGACTCTAGAAGGATGGTTTCATGTTCTACACCTATAGTCCAGACTGACTCTAGAATCTAGAGTCAGTCTGGACTATAGGTGTAGAACATGAAACTGTAGTTACTCTAACATTAATGTAAACAAACAAATAAAAAACAAAGAAAATATTTGTGTGTTTTACTTACAAGAATCTTTAAAACAAGGTGATGATCTACGTATGTTCAAATATAGGGTGACTTTGTGGCCAGATATTTCCATCACGGTATATGAGAAAAATACATGTTCAGTTTTATTTGACTGAAATTGCTCTTTTCCAAAACTTAGCCTCTGGGTTTGAAGGTCATAATGTCCAGTGGCTTTTATAGTCCACATTAGTTCAGTTCAGGCAACACTGCAGTCTGTGTTACAGTGTGTAATAAAAAAAAATAAGACAGTGGCATATAATTCTTGTTGGATTCTCAATTCTCACCAATTGTTGAAAAAGATCGGTCGCTATTGGACATCCCACCACATATAACAACATGAAAAATGCTTATCATTTCAGACTTCCAAATTAGTCTCCCCTTTTAGGATCAGGTTAATCTTACTGTGCAGGATATGAAGTGACCCTGAAGCAGCTAAGGTCTGGTCTTTCCAGAAACTTCATATTGGCAGCAGCAGGCTTGTCTGTAGATGACGCTTGTTGGCCTTTGTAAAATATTTTCAATCTCACATTAAACCTTTGTCGTCTTCTCCAAAAAACATCCATATAACAATGTAGTTATTCATCAGTGTTTTACGTCCTTTTCTGTTGAAGCTCAACAGAGTCACATTTTCAGTAAGTGAAGTATTATTTGCTCTTAACTAATGTGACTGAATGGCACAGTGGCACTCCTGCCTTACAGCAAGAAAGTCCTGGGTTTTATCCCTACCTCACATTCTCGCATGTTTGTTGATTTCATATGCGTGCTCTGTTTTCCTCTTTTCCACACAGCAGCTACCAGACAGGTCTGTAGGTCTCACACACAGATTATGGAGCTAATAGTAAGTTGTTTGCACACCATAGGATATAGACTACTCTGCTCTACATAATCACAGTGAATGTACCTTTAGTGGCATGAACAAAGATAATGCAGCTCTAACACACTTTCTAATGTTTATCTATAATGTATTCAAAACGCCATCAACAGAACAGATCAAAATACATCTATTCATGTTTTACATAGTGAAGTCAGGATGAGGTTTGACCACCAAAACATTTAATATTCACTAACATGAGTCTTTTGACAAACAAAGTCAAATGCCAAGAAGTGCAAAAAAGAATCATATTGAGTGAGAGAAAACTTGTTGAACTGTGAGTGGTACCGATCGACTATAGTGGAGAATATAAACTACTCATTCACAGCTCTCACACAGCACACACTGCACTAAAAAATCCCAAAACTGTATACATCTTTAATGAGTGCTGAAAATTCAGTTTCTAAGGCTTTTACATAGAGTCAAAGGTTCAGTGTGAGTTGAGTAGCCTAGAGGAATGTGACTCCTGGCGTCTGAGTGTGAGCCACTAGTTGAAGTGGTAACTATTTGTGCTGCTATAGCTATGATGATGACACACTTTGTACATGCATGTGTACATACAACTATGTTTGTTTGAGAGAGCTTGCTTCTCAAACCTAAATCCTGAGTCCTGAATCCAGAGTTATCAAGTATCACAACGACAGTTATCAACAGTCATTGAAAAGCCAGTATCTGTTCATCAGTGTCTGTGTGTGTTGACCGGAAAGAGGCTGTGCCATTTTGTTTTATTTATTTATTTTTCTACCAATGGAGCCTCTTGCTTCACACAGCAGTATTAGATAATGAAATATAAGAGCTATAGATATAGCTGTAGAGTGTTAGCTCCACTGTGTTACTGTGGTGACACCTTCGTGACAGAATTGACAGGGTTTAAGCTCCACAGAGCGAGCTTTGTAGTACATCTGATGCAAACATACTGTGGCAAAGGATATTTTTATTGGTGTCCAAAATGGTTGCTTGCACATATAACATAATCATGTGTTAAAAAAGTAAAGTTACTCTGTATTTCTCCTTCATCTACATCCGCCGTTTGTTCAAAGAGATCACAGCGCAGTAACATATTGGAGGACAGTTCTAGTGATGGGGTTGGAGTCTTTCCCGCCCACTCAGCTCTGAGCGCAGTCTGAAGAAGATGCTGCACTGATGCTAATGGCACATCCTTCACCAACAATGGAGGCTTAATTAAAAGTGAACAGAACTGGCTTTGATCTGACTCTGTCCTTTCACTTTGAGCCGAGACTGCTTTCTGTTGTTCCTCAGTGACACCCAGTGTTGCAGACTCTGAGACAGAGTTCAAATGTCCTGGAAAGCCTGTTACTAGGGATGAGACAAGATCTCATGTCACAAGATCTCGCAAGATCAAAACATAAATTTGCATTGTGGTGAAAAGCTTTGTTGAAATCAGCTGATGAAGTGTGAATTTAGTATTCAAGATGCCGCCGCCACTTTAAAATCATCTGTGTGGCAACATTGTGGTTTTCCAGAGGAAATAACAACCAGCAAGTGAGAGAGACAAGACACAAACAATATGTAAATATTGAAACAATGCCGTACACAGTGGGTAATAATAATAATAATAACCCGCACATTGGTAAGAAACATCATCAAAACCCAACATATATCATATCCAGACTTTAATGAATACACTTTTCACATTTCTTTTATTAGCTCTGATAAATATTGCTCACTCTGATACCTGGCTCCAGACCTTAAGCAGGGGATGCAGTCCAGAGAGGTTTATGTGTACCCTTTTTAGAGTTCTAGGCAGCCCTGCTGGTTTCCATCTTGTATTTTAAGGTTTCTTTATAGGGCTTCATGATATATTGCAAATTTACCCTAATCTATTACAATATCAACAAGTGTAATATCCATTTTGCTAAAACTGATAGAACAGCATTAATAGTATGATATTCCAGACCTTTCATGTAAAAATAATTGACCTGTCATAGCTTTAAATCAATTATAAAGGTTAATGGCACTGGTGTGACCAGTGGAAATTAGTTTAGAGGCTTGTACTCTGCTCTAGGGTAAATCACATCATATTGTCATCAATAAATCAGATTTTCATTAAGGTCCCACATGTCTTATGGTGACTAATGTATGTTTTATTTGCAGTATAAATGCAAATCTTGTAGTTTTAAATCTATTGCCTTTCTTTAGAACACCTCCATGCCCTTACAGTCTTTAACTTTTTCAAGAAAATTATATCCTTCAAGAGAAACCCCTTTACCATTGTCCACACAAATTTTTGTCTCATGTGGGAATGCTCTGGTTTTTTTGGCCTCAACCTCGATCCTGTCTATCCAGAGAAAGTCTTTAAACTGCAGAGTCCAGCATGTACTCTGAGTGGAGTGATGCAGCAGAGCAGAACTGTTTTAAGCTGCCCATGAAGCTGGACCAAATTGAGTGAAGCAGAGCGTTAGCAAATATGTGCTCTCATTGAGCTCAGAAGCACATAAACCAAGGTGTCGGACAGAAAAAAGCATATCATCGCCATCGTACAGGTGTAATAAAATCACTCAAGCATTTAAGCTAAAATAACTCAAAAATGCTCATTATTGCTACCTTTACTTGTTACTAAGCTTTGCAGTGGATTTTACACATTTACACACTCCAATAAAAGCCTTTTTATTAACGAAATAGCAATTGTTTAAACAAGGTGCCCCTGTGTTTTAGCTTTAAAGTGACTCCACAGATTTAGAGGTGCAGATTTTCATTCTATTTTCTATCACTCTCTCAAAATGCACATTGTATTGACAAAAGAAATGCAGTTATCCTTGGATCATGCTGATAAGCTAACATCTCAGTAACATTGAATTAAGTTTCCAGACCAAAGCCTCATATTTTCATCTAAAATCAGCTGATTTCTTTCCATTTTCTAAGAGAATGGGGGCATTAAGAAACCAGCAAAAAAAAAAAAAAGAATCCAATTATTAAACGTTTTCATATTGTAAATTATTTAACCTACTAGCTACCTATAGCTACTTTTTTCATAAATTGTACCAGAGATACACACGCTACATGTACAAGTTTCACTGTCTGCTACAGAGTATATATAGATATATATATAATTATTATTTGCAAAAGATTTTTAGCTCCACATTACATTACATATGGGATTGATGTCATGTTGGCCACCAATGAATTCAATTTAGAGCAGAGATGTTCAACAGCGTACTGCAGGGGGGTTGTGAAATATTGGTTGATTAGATTAGGGTTTTTTCCCACTTATTTCAAAGTCATTCACATGAATCCATCATATTGTGGCAAATGGATAAATGGAGGCAGAAAATGTAGTCTTTTAGTAAAAAAAAATGCACACATTCAGCGACACACACAAGCTCTCTCTTGAGCAGCCACTGTCGCTCTGAGACTACTCAGACCGGAGACCAGATTTCCAGATGGATTCCCCATGAATCATATGCCGTGACCCAGTGTCACAATGTGTAATTTAGATGGTCTCCTTATGACTGATCAGTGTCAAACGTCTGCTGACAAATCTCATCAGGAGCATTCATGTTTGTCTCTCATCAGATCGGAGGAGTAAAGGTGGATGGTTTATGCATAAAAAGTTGTAAAAATGAATGAATGAAATGGCCTAAACTAAATTGTGTATTTTGTTGCAAATAATTTGAGCTCTCAATGCCAAGTTTCAATGTTACTGCTGGTTTCTTTTCAGTAGAAGTCAGGAGTGAGTAAAATGGAGCCCATTACCTCAGCTTTTCTTGGTGCTGCTCCCTAATCATCCTCCTAAACCCCTCAGATCCTCTTCATTAATACAGCAGCACAGAAGAGAGGAGAGTCCAAGAAAATAGAGAAGAGAAAATGAGGATCAAATGAAGAAAGTTGGGAGGAATTAAGAGATTGAGTGGATGGAAAAGTGAAAGAGCCCTCTGAAGTATGTGGAGGTCAGAGAGAACAGTGGGCAAACTTAAAGCCACCAGATTTTACATAACTCTCTTTGAAGTGTTCTTTATCAAAGTCTTAAATCTGACCTGAGATGAACCCAAGGGTTGCCACTGTCAGGGCTCAGTCTCAGGGGTCAGCTCTGAAAGAAATCCACTTCAAAACATGATCCACATACAATATTCCTGGACAGTTTTTGCAAAATCGAGGCACTTTATGAAGACGTTAAACAACCAGCAATAGCTCAGCATTTAAGAAAGGAATGCAATGTTTCAAACTATTTAGAATGTACCATAACAACGTAAAAGTACTGGACTGACCAGAACTGTTGCTCAGGTATGTGTATTTGTGTTCACTTACGTTAACAGTTCTTGTTGAATATAACTTTAATATCAAAAACACCACCGAGATAAGCAAACTTTGTTTATTCTTGTTTAGGAAACTTGTTTAGGAAACTTGTTTATTCCTGATACATACCTTAAAATAAATCAAAGATGGGTGTTTGTTACACAACACACTGACACGTCTCAAAGCAGGTGCAGGATTTATTTGCCTGATGGCTGAAATACCACCTTAAAGGTATTTTTAGTAATAAGAGTTATCCTGACACCTGAAGTCAAATAGAGGTTGTAAGGTAAGTGTTACCAGGTAACAATCTACAAAGTCCACTCTCTCTAGGGTTTTGACTGAAACAGGGAGCAGGTGGTCCATCCAGGTACATCCTTTGTGGCTCTATTTCAAAGGTATGGCTTCTGAGAGTGTTTTTTTTTTTTTCTCATTGGGTGTGTGCTGCTTTAATTCAACAACTGACAGTGGATTTTTATCAATATACAGCACATGAGGCATGGCACTCTGTTACTCATTAGTCTAGCACAGAGGTATGCATATCCTCTGATATTTTAGCGAGGTGTCAAACATGCAAGGTGCTCCATAAGCTTTAAGTTGTTGATTAGTAAACAACATTGGTGAGCTTTTGTGTGTTTATGATGCAAGTATAACACTGTTATGATATTCTAGTGTTGCATTTGTACATGCACCTTACCATATTGTACTGTTGGCTTCTTGTCTAATGGTGCTATGTGCTATATGAGCTTAAATTCATATAGTCAAAGTCTGGTTAGATTATGTGTTGATTTGCTTATTGAGTTTTGACACATTTGTTATCACTTATGGTCTATCAGGTATCTAGTCATTAATAATTAGCCCTGTGGTGGTCTTGTGTGACAGTGCTGACTATCTGCCACACTGTGGGCTGTCAGCCCTGACCAACCAGTTTAAGCCTTCATGTCTATAGCAAGTCTATTTTTGTTGTTCCTGCTAACTCTAGCTTTTGTGTTAGTGTAATAGTATGTGAAGAGTCCGGGCTCTAGTAAGACACGAAAGACAGAAAAGCGTTTTACTATGATTGCCACTGTAATTCTTCCAAACCATTTGCAATCGGATATATTAATGTTTCCAAAATTTAGGCACAGGAGGTCACAAGCCAGTGTACTTTTTGTGCTGGTCCCAAGCCCAGATAAATAGAGAGAATTGTGTCAGGGAGGTTATCCACCGTAAAACCTTTGTCAAATTCAACATGCGAATCACTAACATGCCTTCCATACCAGATCGGTCACAAGCCAGGTTAACAAGCATTGTCATCAGTGCTGTTAAACTACAGGGTTCTGGTGGACATTGGGATACTGTTGGTCAAAGGAGAGGCAAAGAGAGAATAGGAATTAAATCCCTTTGAATGCCATTCTTCTCTTTCTTCCCATTCTTTTCTTTTGGTTACTCTTGGCATAGTCCTTGGTTATCACCCTCTTCCTTTCATTTTTCATTTCATTTCATTTGCACATATCTCATCTGGGTGAACCAGGTGGTAATGTTAGAGTCATGTTCTTTCATTTTTCCAGAGTATTCAACACCATCAGACCAGCTATTCTTTGTGAAAAACTTAGGAGTATATGGTTGGACTCATCCTGACAGGTAGACCACAGTATATTAGGCTGGAGAACAGTGTCTCAGAGACTGTCGTAAGTAGCACAGGGGCTCCTCAAGGTACTGTTTGTGCTCCATTCCTCTTCACTTTATCAATACAGATTTTAATCATATTTAAATCCTGCTACATTCAAAATACTGATGATACAGCAATAGTGGCTTTTATTAAAGATGGACAGTAAAAGGAATACAGGAACCTCACAGAGTCAAGAAAACTGTCTCATTCAAAACACCTCCAAAACTATAGGATTCTCCATGTTGTTTCATATACCATCCATCTTGCTTCCTTGCCATTGTGATGAAATCCATGGTGTATTTCTGACATGCATGCCACTGTTGTCCTGCCGTCATGTGCATACACATCCCATCATGCATAGCTGTGTACTGCTGCGCCCCGGCCTGAGCTCACTCCTTCAGCTCTTCATTTCTCCTCTTATTTTACAAGCCTGACTGGCTGCCAAACCTTGAGTTTTAAAGCCACAGTTTTACAGTGAAGAAATCCAATTACAGCCAGCACCTGGACAGACGGGTGGAAATAGAAAGAGAGAGACGAACGCAGAAGGAGAGGGCGGAGGATAAAAAAATCAATGACAATCTAACTGAGGTGGAACTAAGCCTGACAATACTCTGTTCTCTGCCCGACTCACTCATTTTGTTTTCTGCAGTGATGAAAGTTTACTGAGTTTATTTCGCATGAATCCGACGCATCATTTCTTTGGACCAATGGACCATTTATGTTCAGTATCCTCCTGAATGTGAAGTAAAACCTTCCCAACTGAAAATACCAAAGATATGAAGCAATATATTTATAAGCAAAACGGCTTTATTTATTTATTTAATCTCATTTGATCTGATCTTGTTACCTTTTTGGGGCAATAGACGGACTTTGACCACCTCAGACCTTGTATTTCATGCATGTTACACTACAATCTTAAGTGTTCATTATTAGGTCATGTTTCTTGTTGTAGATTTACCCAGTTGTCCTTGATATAAAACTTTATAAGTTTGCTGAGGGGAAATTGTACAAGTTTAACCTAATGGTCAAGATTTGCATAGAAAAAAACAAAGAGAGGTCAGTGAGGTTGAGGAGAGGAATTTATGGAACATGCAGTGAACTTTCACATACAAAAGCATTATGTTGTGATGTAAGTCAACTGGCTCCTCTTTTTCTGGATCGATACATCGAGCTTAGGTTGTTCTAATGTAACCCAGTCTTAACGTGTGCTCTGCAGTTCGAGGGGAGCTTGGACGCCATACAGCGGCGCGCTGTCTCCATCTGCTGGTTCAGCCTCTCGGACTGGCCGTTGGATTGGGGATGGAACCCGGACGACAGACTGGTGGAGGCTCCTAATAGGCAGCAGAACTCCCGCCAGAACATCGAGGTGAACTGGCAACCTCGATCTGACACCACATCAGTTGGAAGGCCGTGAAGCCGAAAAACGTGCTGCAGGACCAGTTCAGCAGAAGGGAGCTTGGGGAGCGGCACAAAATGGATCATTTTACTGAACCGGTCCACCACCGTCAAGATGGTGGTGTATTCCCCTGACAGTGGAAGACCGGTTACAAAGTCAAGTGAGATGTGGGACCAGGGTCAGGCAGAGGTTGCAGGAACTCGGCAGGGGCCCGGCGGGGAGCCTTATGCTGGCTGCAGACTGGGCAGGCGTTAGCAAACACCCTGGTGTCTTCCTCTGAAGTGGGCCACCAAAACCGTCGCTGCAGGACCTCCTTAGTTCACTGGATCCCGGGGTGACAGGTGAGCCGGGAACCATGGGCCCACTGCAGGACGTCTGACCTCAAATCTTGGGGAACGAACAGCCGGTCCTTGGGACAGGAACTGGGCCCCGGCTGGTCCACCAGGGCGGCCTTCACCCGCTCCTCCACCTCCCAGGTGAGTGTGGGTAGCAGGCATGTAGCAGGAACAATGGTGTCCGGACTACAAGTGCTCTCCTCCCCGACTAGGAACTGGCGTGACAGGGCGTCAGGTTTAACATTGCGGGAACCTGGCCAGTAGGAGAGAGAGAAATTGAACCTGGTGAAAAACAGTGCCCACCGGGCCTGACGAGAGTTCAGTCTCTTAGCTGAGCGGATATATTCCAGATTGTTGTGGTCCGTCCACACCAGGAAGGGCAGCTTGGTTCCCTCCAACCAGTGGCGCCACTCCTCCAGCACCAACTTCACCGCCAACAGTTCCCGGTTGCCAATGTCGTAGTTTCTCTCTGCGGGTGACAGACGCCTGGAGAAGAAGGCGCAGGGGTGCAGCTTCTGGTCCTCAGCGGATCGTTGAGAGAGGACCGCTCCCACTCCCACATCAGAGGCGTCCACTTCCACCACAAATTGTCTATCAGGGTCAGGGACCAGGAGAATGGAGGCCGAACTGAATCAGCCCTTCAGGTGCTGGAACACCTCCTCGGCAGCTTGAGTCCAGCGGAAGGGTACCTTGAAGGAGGTGAGAGTGGTGAGAGGGGCGGCCACAGTGCTGTACCCAGATGAGCCCAGCAGTCAAGGCATCCTTGATGTAGGCCTCCATGGCCTCCCTTTCCGATGCAGACAGGGAGTAGAGGTGCCCCTTAGGAGGTGTGGTGCCGGGCAGGAGGTCGATGGCACAGTCGTAGGGCCGGTGGGGAGGCAGAGAGGTGGCCCTCGCCTTACTGAACTCCTCACAGAAGTCGTAGTAGTTGTTGGGCACTTTGGACAGGTCGGAGGCCGAACAGGTGCTGGAGGCTGGTGGGCGCGTGACCGCCTCCCTGAGGCACACCTGATGACAGGAGGGGCTCCACCCCAGGATGGACCCCATAAACCAGTCTATGTGTGGGTTATGGCGGCGAAGCCAGGGGTAGCCGAGGATCAACGGAAGGTTGGGAGACCTCAGGACGTGAAAATGAATGGTCTCATTATGGGTGCCAGACAGGAGCTTGGGAATGGGCATGGTCTGATGAGTGACAGTCCCCAGGAGATGACAGTCTAGAGCGCTGGCTGGCACCGGGCTGGACAAAGGGACCTGATCAATGTCCAGTTGGAGGACCAGCTCCTCATCAATCAGATTGACGTCCGCCCCAGAGTCAATGAAAGTGGCGAGGGGATGAGAGCCCCCTGCCAACAGGAGCTGGACGTGAAACAAAGGTCTCGAGTTAGGGGCAAAGTCCCTGCTGAGCCCTCCCCTTTTGCCGGATAGTGGGAAACGAAGTGTCCGGCCTGGCCGCAGTAGAGGCAGAGATTCCCTCGGCGTCATCTGTCACGCTCCTCTGGCGTCAGGCTGGTGCGCCCTACTTGCATGGGTTCCCCCTCCCCGGGGGTGGGCTTCTGCGAGAGGGTCAGGGGCAGCTGGCGACCCACGCAGGCGGGTGGACAGCTGACGCTCCACTCCCTCCCAATGTAACTCCCTTCTCGTCGCCTGTATGCGTCTGTCCAGCCTTGACGTCAGCTCGATCAGTCCGTCGAGGGAAGCTGGGAGGTCGAACGAAACCAGCTCATCCTTGATGTAGGGTGCCAGTCCGTTGAGGAATGCATCACACTGGGCCGCTGAATTCCAGTTGCTGAGTCGGGCCTGTGTGCGAAAGTCGATAGCGTAATCGGCTACTGTCCGATTCCCCTGCCTCTGGCTACCACTGGCATCTGGACCCAGAGAAACGGGTCCAAAAACCTTGCGAAGTACTGTACTGTAACGGGGGTGGTTTGGACCCAAAAACAGTACACAGGAGAATGGGAACAGTTGGTAATGACCTTTATTGCCACAATAGCAAACAGGTAGCAGAGCAGTAAGAGTCAATTCAGCGTTCAGGTCTCTCTTCAGGCACGGGGGAGGGGTGAGGAACGAGTTCAGTTCCCCGGCCACGTGGAATGAGAGAGAGGAGCTTACTGTGGTCGCCGAGGCCGCAGCGAGGAGTCCTCAGCCCGTAGAGTCCGCCGGCCATGCGGAAGCGCCGACGAGGGGAGAGCAGAGGCGCGGTCCGAGACAGGCGGGGGGGTTGAAACCAGAGTAGCAGTCCGAGGAAACAGAGGCGCCGATGAGGAGCAGGCAGTGGGTGAGCCGAGGCCAGGCAGAGGAGTCGTAACCGGGAGAGCAGGCCGATGCCAGGGACGCCGAGGCAGAGCACGTGGTCAGAAACGGAAAGCAGGTAAGTTTACTGGGAGGCAGGCGAGGAGAGCAGGCAGTAGAAGAACGCTGGAAAGTCATGCATACTGCAGAGGAACAATCTGGCAGAGTGTGTGTGATCTGGTGAGTCTTACATACTGGACTGATGAGACTGGCAGATGAGCTGCAGCTGCAGCAGCGGGTGAGTGAGGAGGGGTGATCCGGTGGGAGTGACTGGCAGGTAGAGAGGGGCAGAGGTGAGAGCGTACTGGGGCAGAGGAATAGGAGGAGAGCCAGGGAAGATGAAACTGTGACATGGAGACTTCCTGCCTCTAGTTCACAAGCGGAGCTTGACAGATGGATCAGCACAGCATCTGCAGTAATGTGGTCGACGTACCATCTGTTGTGGTAAAGACGGAGCTGAGCTACAAGGCAGAGCTCTTGATTTATCGGTCTTCTTACTCTCACCTATGGTCATGAGCTGTAGGTCATTTTTGCATTAACAAGCACAAGCATTAGCACTTGTTGGGGCTATAGCAGTTATTGAATTTGTAATGTCAGTATTTATGTGAAATAAGGTAATTATTACTGTAGCATTTTCCCTCAATCTGATTAGGGTAGTCGATAACCATAAGAGAAGCATTGCTCCAACAACACAAAAGTTGTTGATAAGTAAACAACATTGGTGAGCTTTCATGTGTGTTTTTTTATGTAAGTATACATACGTAAGTAACACTGTGATTAAAATAGATATTGTGTGTGTTATTATGTATGTTAATTTGCTTGTTGACAGAGTTAGTCCTCCTTTAAGTACTAGTAAGTTTTGCATAAGGCATCTAGTCATTACATATTCAGAGCGCCAGGTAGTGACTTCTTGGGTATTGCAGTTGTCACTGATGACTATTTGCTGCATCTTTCATCCATGGCAACAAATAGCGAGCTAATGTCTCTGCCTATTGAACCAGTCTCTTGTGCACGTTCACAGCGCAAGCCGAACCGTGTCCCAGTAATTAGTTCTATTGAAAAACCAATTGAAAGGTCTGGACTGACTCCTAGTGCCAAGGTAAAGTACATGTTGAATGCCAGGGTTTTCTGTAAACGGTACAATTCAACAGTTCACACAGAAAAAGTTTTAATATGGTTTCTTCAGTTCTTCTCAGTGCAGATAAATAAAAGAACACATTTGAATAGAGCGTTGAAACATTTTCTGTTTACACAAATGTCAGTGTCATGTGGTTGCGAATAGAAGAGTGCATCCACCTCACGGAGAACCCAGGGATGAGCCAGCATTGTGAGGATACAGTCTTACAGTGTGGTCTCCAAACAGAGGAGGGTTTGAGGATGTTTCTTAAAAAGGCCTTCAGCTCAGCACACTTGTCAGTGTTGCGCCTTAAGCTCAGTGCCGTTTTTACAGTTAAGGCTTAAGAGGCACTTCATCCTTCATTTCAAAAATACTTTTAATTCATTTCAGTTTTATTTCTATAGCCCAATATCACAACAGCAACTGCCTCAAAGGACTGTACAAAGACAAAAAGCAGCAAATAAGAGAAAATACACTGACACACTACTGTGAGAGAATATAGAGCAAAATAGAAGCTACATAAGGTGAGATTGTCAAATGAGTTACCCATGTTTAGCAACAATTTTTGAATCAGAATATGCTTTTATTTGCATTTTATTTTCAAATGTTCACAAGCAGTATATTTAAAAACTAATTTCCAACAGAACATAACCACAAATGCCTTCACAATTTCACCAGGCAGCAATGGCACAATAAAAAATACACCATTAAACAGTATTCTGATGTAAGGAATCATATGTGGATGAACAATGTACAACACAAAATGATAAACTGTAAATTTGTGAATTGGCTCCCATTGTCAAGGATACTCACTGCTCATTACACAAAATAATCAGCAGATGTGAACTGACCTGAGACATCACTACGCTGAGAAAAAGAAGGTCAAAACCAATGGAAAAGACAACATTTGATTAGAAACCCCCTCAAAGTGCGCATGTTTTCATTGTTAGGTTATGGGTTTTTTCCAGAGGAGATTACAGTTGTCCACCTTTTAAAGTTTGATTCGAGCTTTTTCGAATCTGACCTAATGAAAGCCCTGTAGGGATTCATTAAAGTTCTAAATTTCAGTTTTCTGCCTGATGACTCACAGACAAGATGTTTAAGCAGAAAAGTGCACAGAGAGGCTAAAAAGTGCCCCTGATGAAGGGTTAGTTAGAAGTTTACCAAGTTTTGGAATATACAGTGCACCTTTTCATTCATAGGCATAATGTCATAATATATGTCAACTTGCTTATCTTATCCTGTTGATATTCAAGAATTTAATAAAGTAATAAATAAAAATGGTATAGCAATATATAAACTAAATCTCAAATCATCAGGACTTCTCTATTCTCTGAAGAAGAAAAAAAATGTCAAAAAGCAGAAAATAAAGTTGTGTATCGATGTAAAGGCTACCATACAAAAAATGCTACCGTAACAGAAGCCACTACTATATGCCACAGTGTATGCGTCACCAACATGCACTGCCAGTGTAGATGTTCTTTCTATTTCGTACAAATGCACATTCTTTAATTCTCTATTTAATTCTCAGTCCACCACCTTCAGGTCACAGACAGGTCGCTCTCACTCAGAACCAACAGAGCACCGGTCGCCTTTGAGCCCCTCTCAGTCCGACTCAAATCACTTCACCTTCTCAATACACAAGTCTTTTGAATCCGATTTATTGATGGTATATGTAATACATTGTATGCCTTTCAGCATTGCTGTGGATGTGTTTGCACTGTTAAACTGATGCTGTAACACAACTTGAATGCATCCACCTAAACGCGACAGCATTTAGTTAGAAACAAGAAATTATTTACTTCAGAAAAGGTGGGTGTATCACAGAAAAACGATCACATGAATGCAATCACAGCCCTGGGTTTATACAGATGATCAGAGATAATCTTCCATTTTGTCTTTTTATGGAGGTTTTGAGCTAAAGAACAGGTAAAACCTTATATGTTTGTTACCTACTCTTGTCCAGTGCTCTCACAACACTGCCCGGCTACAGTGTATTAGCTTGATGGTTTTCTTCATCCAGACATCCTCATTTGATATCTCTCATCGAACAGAAGTTATACATCACAGTCTCTTTCTGTGACATTGTGACTGTATCTGCAGCTCATAGTGATCTGCCATGAAACTTGCAATCTCGTTTCCTGTGGAATAAACCCTGCAGTAATTGTAAGACCTTTTAATATAGCTAGGTATGTTATAAATTTGTGACAAGCTCTTGGAGCATTTAATGTATTCAAATGACATGATAATGACAGCTGGAAACTGGGGACACTGTGAAAACTCTGGGTTCAAATCTAGTACAGTGGGATAAATCTAAAATATAGTCATCTTAATGCTAAGTGTGTGATATTCTATACCACTGCAGTTGTGCATTTTTATCAGTCTGTCTGTGCCGGATCTATAATGACTTATTGAAGCTGAACCGCTGAATTCCAGTTTCATCATAATGGTTAATCCAAAAGTAGATGACTTCAGATGTATTTCATGTCATATTTCATACATACTGTACATTGACATTTCAGTCTATGACTACAATTTTGTGGCTGTGGTGCCGCTTGGTCAAACCAGGTTCCAAAGTAAATCAGATCAAATTATAAAAAGGTCAGTCCAGTCCATTACTACCTGTGTCTTTACAGTTCACCGATTAGCCTTGACCATTTTCAGTGTGCGTGCCATGTGGACATGAAATTATAGTACAGCAACACAAGTAACTACATGTTTATGTTGAGGCAGAACAGTACAATTCAGCTTAAAGAAAAACACAAAGGCGGTATAAATCCAGACCATAAAATCTGAAAAATCCTGTTCATTTCAGAGGTTAAACTGTAGGATAATACTGCCTGTCTATCTTTGTACCATCTGCAGAGGTGACAAGTTCTTAGAAGTTTTGCACTAAAGCCTAACATTGGTTAATTACCATGAAGAAGATTGGTCACATCACTCACAAGGATGCTAATACCCAAAGATATGACTGAGGTGGTGGATTTCTAATGTTGTCACAGAGCAGAGACAGCAGGTTATGTGTTCAAGATGACAATTTCTAGTGAGTTGACACAGTGTATTGAACAAAAGGAGAAAGATTGCATTTTGAGTTGAGATCACTGCAGCCTTTAGGTCCAAGGGGCAACTAACACAGCAAAAAAAGGATTGAATAAAGTTTCAAAAAAATATTGTCTAGTGATAAATGTTCTATTTATGTTTGCAAAGTCTTAACTAGTACTTTAAAGGATAAGAAAACATGAATTGAGCTTCACTGGTCTTTAAACTGATACTTGAACTATTCCTCCACCATTATTACATTTAGAGAGGACTATGTCTTATTTTACAAAATGACATCCCCAAATTCACTAAATTGTCAACAGCAATTTTCATCTGATGAGCAATTACCTAGCCTTTTTTTTGTGTTGCATGCTACTTTATCAAAATGTTCCACTTTTTCTGAGATTGGACATAAAACTTTGAGGTTCCATTATTGCGATGTTGTGTTTCATTTTCTCTGCAGGCCACCAGTTTACTGTCAGACGCTCAGTTTTCCGTAGAGTCTCCTCAGACCCTGGACCCACTGTTCAAGTTCCACGAGACAATCGCCAAGGTAAGACCCTCCTCTTTTTCTTTCTGTGGCACCAAAATGATACCAGCTCTGTCAGATGGACCTATATCAGATTTTCATGTGGCATTGTCATTTCCTGATGTGAGGTTGCAATTCTTTCTTTGTAAAAGGCACACTGGTCTATTAATGTTATATTTCAGTAGAAAGTCTATAACTCACCTCGTTTCTTTCAAGAAACCATGGCTGTAAGGCTTTATCTCCTTTTTCTCAAAGGTAATCCTACTCATAATCCCTGTTCACTGGTTTTTTAGGGGCAGCAACAAGAACTCCCTTTGTTGAGTTTGACCTGAGAGACCGAGTTACACAAAATGGCGTTAAAAGATATGTTATGCATTGCGGGGTGGAGCCAGTAAGAGTTTTGAAAACTCACACCATCCAAGTTCCAGAATTGCACCTGTCACTGTTTTAAAAAATTAATTTCTACCAGAGTGACACGTGGGTGTAACGGTACATGAGTATAATTTTGGTACGGCCTGTTCAGTTAGGTCCACTTGGGAGCCATTTCAGTAATATTTCAGTAATTAAAATGTACAATTTAGCGCTGCAGAACAAAGTTTCACACAAAGTTTCTACACGGACGCTAATTATTGACGTTTATGGCATTTGCTGTGTCCTAATCCACTTCCTAGTCCCTAACCCCTCAATCACTATATAGTGCTGCACCATATAGAGGACTATGTAGTGAACGGTTTTGGACACTACAGTATGTTTTCTGTTACCGATAGTCAAGTGACTCTGGCGTACATGTAAAAAAACAAAAAACAAAGCTGAACTCCACTGATAATGGACTTTTGTAATAAACTCTGGCAATACTTTAGTGATATAAATATTAATAATAATTTACCTACGTGTTTTTTCAACCTTAAGCTTTGTCCCATTAATGACCAAAACTGACTGGATTATTGCAGCTATTTTATGACTCAAGAGGGAAGCTCTCATATCTACGTCTTTATGAGGTCAGGTAAGCTAATGTTAGTGATTTAGTTTTCAGTTCCAACAATTTAACATTTGAATTGTATTTTTTGACAAGGTGTTGGTGACAAGTGTAGGGTGCAACTTAAGATTATTTATTTAATATATCGCCAAAATGGGTCACTTTTATTTATTTTTTATAAAACTCATGTTTACCTGATGTGTATCTTTAACAATAAATCTGTTTTGCAATTTATTTTTCAGCTTTTTTTGTACTGAAAATGTATTGAAAAAGTAACAAACTGAGCCCTCCAAAAAAAACCAAAACCGAACCAAAATGTGATTTTTAGTGTATCATTACACCCCTACTCTGGAGAGTCTCTGCACTGTGACTGTGACTGCATATATTCTTCTAAATACATTTGATTTAAAAAATAAATGTAATAATAATTAAATAAATCTATCTAGTTACTACCAACCCCTGAGTATAAAGAAGTTTGTCCAGAGCTGTCTAAGATGTAGGGCCTACTGACCCACAGAGCAGCTTCTCAACAGTCATCAGCTCTTCATATCTGTGTGGAGCAGTTGAGAAGCACTGCTGTCTTATTTGACTAATGCAGCTGTCGGCACCCTCTGACAATGCCATTATAGGAATGAGCACCATCCGTCAGAGCTCAGACAAGAGGCATGCACTGCTTCTCGAAAGCTTTCAGTCACATTTCGCCACAAGGTTAGTTTGCTTTGTTTGGAATAGAGCTTATGCTAGGCCATGACACCCATCTGTTTCTGGAGATAAATCCTTAGCTAATATGGCATTTATCAGGCTATACGTCCAGGAATTAAGTGATAATACAGATGCACATGTGCCAGCGGCTGCTATCGACATGACCAAGCAAATGTTTTGTGTTGTGATGGAATGAGTCAGTGCATTAATGTCAGGAATAAAGGGGTAAACTGTTGATAAATGCTGGAAGATTACAAGAAAATGGTGCATTGAGTGCTCAAGGCTGGCACATCATTCTGCTCAGTAAATACTTCAAAGGGTGTGCTAAATTCATAATGCTACTGCAGTGTTGCCTTACAGTTCAACTGTGAGTCGCTAAACACCATTTTGCCTGAAGTGTGATGGGTTTTAAAGTAGCATGTGATGGTTATAGAACCATCTTAGACTTGGTAATGATGGCTCTGGGTTGAAGTGTTACAGTAAGTGTTTGTTTGACCATTATTATTTTCAAATCTGTTATGGTCCAAACAAAGACAAGACTATAAAAGCATCCTAACCATTTTAATGTACAGTGTTTGGAAAGAATTGCCATTATGTCTTGAATGTTGAAATTCCCAACACTCACACATATGGTAACTATATAAGAGTCAGCTCATTTGTCAGCCAACATGACTGATGATTTTAACCAGCCATGCTAGTTAAGCATGATAACCCCCTTTGCTCACCTGGGGTATGTCCTGACAGGTATAAACAAAAATCCTGCCGGCATTCTGGAGATTTAAGGGTTAAATAAAATTTGTCAAATCTGGAGTCTGGACATCCTCCAGAGACCTGTGAAAAAAGGTCATAGGTGTTATGCCTGGGGTTAACAGGCAACTATCCAGGGGGACCCCCCTTGATGCCCACAGCAGCTGAGATAGGCTCCAGCCCCCGGGGACAGAATAAGTGGAGCGATTCCAATGCATCAATAAAAAAACATTAGACACTATGAATCAGTAATAATATTCTGATTAATACAGACTATAGATCAGCCACTGAATATGAATGCCCTCTTCCCACTCAATAACAGTAACCATATGTGATCAGTCAATGGCCTAAATAACTTAGCGAGAAAGAATTTGCAAGCTTTAATGGCTAATACATCCTTGTCCTCTGAGATCTGCGCCTGTCATTGCCAAACACAGCTCACTATCCTTTAAAGGCCCACCACAAACTGCTGTGCCTTTATTCCTTTTTTATACAGTAATTCCTTTTCAAACTGATTCCATAATAAAAAGTCTGCACTGTTCTTTTATCCACCTTCAGTGTTGTCTTTTCATCTCTCTGAGTAAGTTTTCCACAGCAGCAGTCCTCACCCGACCTGGTGCTCTCTATGGGACGGAGTGTGTGCATTGTAAAAGTTGTAGCGCTGGGACTTTGACTACACTCTGCGTCCCTGCACTCATTTGTCAAGTCGACTTTTGGACGTGTCTCAGCTGGGGTTCAGGGCAGCAGCAGTGAGCTCTTTCTCCTGTTCACCGTTGTTTTGTTGTTGTTTTTTTTTGTCTCGCTTATTCCCTTGGCCTCTCTCACTCTCGCTTTGTTTGTTTTCCCACTGCAGAGTTTTTAAGGGTGACACATGTGACAGCACTGGGCAAGGGCGAGGGCGCCACTGATCAGAGTTCTCTGGCCAGTTCACAGCTGGATAAAGGGCATGTCCTGTTTGGTCTTTTACAAGAACCACAAGAACTCTTTGTTCTACTTCAGATGTAGCTGACTTCAGTGTGGTGTCCCTCAAAGCTTGGCCAATCAGCTCTGAGGAGCAACAGTACATATTAGTGACATTAACATAGGAGGTTACCGAAATGAGCTGGCTGGAAATAGAGTTGTAAACCTTGTGAAATTTTAAGCAGGACTTCCACTATGCTATATTTCATCAGATTCTAGTCAAAAATCCTGTTTTCTATCATGGAACCAGGAGAACAAAAGAGCACACATTGGGCTTTGTCTGATCAAATAAAGCTGTTATTGTGGGGCCCATAACATTTTAAAGAGTGAAAAAAAATAATGTATATATGGCTTTAGATGCACTGTCCCTGTTAATTTTATTGTTATCTTTTCTTTTATTTGAGAAAAAACTCTCTCTGCTTTCGCATTTAAACAAGAGAAAAATAGCTCCTTTTCTGACTTAGAACCATGGCTTCAGACTTGGAGATGCTTATTCTAATCCCAGCCGCTCCACACTTAGTTGCAATCCATCTCAGTGTATACTGAAGGTCCTGGTTTGATGAAGCCAGAGATGAGGTCCTGTGGACCCTAAACCGGACTCTCTGGCTATGCAACAGGTCTGACTTACTGCCAGCAATGTGCTCCATTTACATGCACACTAAAAATTCGATCATTATCAGATTTCTGGAGTTATCAGTTTATTCAAGTGATCATGTAAACAGCATAATCTGATTTCCTTTACCTGATAACGTCAGTTCTCTTTTTATGAGAATTCGGATTAACATGGGTAGATTTCTCCCCAATAGTCCGATATCTTCATACATGTATACCTATTAATCTGATTTATTTTGTTCTTTTACATCTGCGCATGTGTAAAACCAAAAAAAGGAAACGTAAGTGACTGTTTGTTTTTTTTTGTCACAACATTAGCCGAGAACTAAACACAACAAACATGGCTTATAAACAAAGGACAGCAGCAGTGTGCAGCCTATTTTGCAGATCTTCCACATTAGGACGCTAATGGTGCGTTCACACCAAACGCGAATGAAGCGTCTAGCGCGAGTGATTTACATGTTAAGTCAATGCAAAGACGCGATTAGACGCAAGTAGAAATCCTGCGGTGCGAATGACGCGTAACACTAAGACTACAGGCGTCGCTATGTTCAGCAAGACAAGACTAATGTTTTGAAGATAAGGAAGGAAGTTTGTGTCTTAGATCACTACATACTTACGTACTCCGAAAGAAATCCAATAATAGACTGAAACATGTAAACCATTGTTTTAATTAACACATTAAATTAGATTTTTACAAGAACTCAGTGTTTCCCCCTCCTGAGGTGCCGCACGGTTTGCCAGAATCTCTTCAAGGCCAACCAATAGTCTTTCTCCATGGCCTCACTGAACTCTGAGTTGTTGCCTCCCCAACCACCCGGACTGCAGTCTGCTTGGCCTGCTGGTACCTATCAGCTGCCTCAGGAGTTCCACAAGCCTACCAGGCCCACTTCCTAATTCCTACTTCCTCCTTGACAGCATCCCTTATTTCCAGTGTCCACCACGGGGTTTTGGGATTTCTGCCACAACAGGCACCGGAGACAAGGTCTGGAGATGGAGAACATGGTCCACTTGGACTCAATGCCTTCAGCTGCCTTCGGGGGAACCGGTTGAAGCTCTGCTGGAGGTGGGAGTTGAAGACCTCTCTGACAGGGGACTCAGCCAGTTCCCAGCAGACCCTCACAGTATGTTTGGGTCTGCCGAGTCTGCCCAGCTTCCTCCCCCGCCATCGGATCCAACTCACCAGCAGGTGGCAATCAGTTGACAGCTCAGCCCTCTCTTTACCCTTGGACTAAGTGTCCAAGACATACGGCCATCATCGACCTCCGGCCTAGGGTGTCCTGGTGCCACTTGCAGTGATGGACACCCCTATGCTTAAACATGGTGTTCATTATGGCCAGACTGTGACTAGCACAAAGTCCAATAACAGAACACTGCTCGAGTTCAGATCAGGGGAGCCGTTCCTACCATTCACGCCCCTCCAGGTGTCAGTGTGACACGTGGGCATTCAAGTCTTCCAGTAGAATAATGGAGTGGGTACTCCATTGGCGCGCCTTACAGCACCCCTCCCAGGGACTCCAAGAAGGCGGGGTACTCTGCACTGTCATTTGGCCCATGGGTACAAAAGACCGTCAGATACCTCTCTCCAACCCGAAGGCATAAGGAAGCAACCCTCTCATTCACCGGGGTAAACTCCAACACATGGCGGCTGAGCTGGGAAGCAATAAGCAAGCCCACACCAGCCGCTGCTTCTCACCGTGAGCAACTCCAGAGTAGAGGAGAGTCAAGCCTCTCTTAAGGAGCATGGTTCCAGAGCCCATGCTGAGCGTGGAGGTGAGCCCACCTATCTCTAGTCGGTACCTCTCAACCAAAAGCTCAGGCTCCTTCCCTCCCAGTGAGTGACATTCCACATCCCGAGAGCCAGTTTTCCCCCTTATTTTCCCTTTACTTTAGTTAAATAAAATGAAATCAGGCATTTTGTGTCGGTCTTCTGAGGTGTTGGCATTGGGAGTGCAAGAACAGGCACAGTCAAAGCATCAGTCACTTAGGTTATTCTTATATTTGTTTCTATAGTACAACTCAATCAAATTGACTCAATAGCCTCAAAACATAATTTATTAAACATAATTAAAACATTAACATACATTATTAACATCTTAACATTCATAACACAATATAAACAACTCTAAGGGTTCTGGTGGTGGTCTCTCACTTGTATTAAAGCCCCTTGTGTTTTTTCAAAAACCTCAAGGTCAGTCCTACCTGAATTATATGGCTTATTACCTTTGCAATGAACTCATTCTGCTCCAGGGTATTCATCTTCCACTCAACACATATTCAGATTATAGTTTCCACTTGCTGTATGGTGTATTTTATAAGTGATGTTGAAATGGGTGTCCTTCACTGTCCTTGAAAAGTCTAAGTATCAGAAGTAAATGGGGGACTATAAAGCAAACAGACACACTGAATGGGTCAAGGGAATGACCAAGGTGAACAAAGTCATGTTCTTAGATAGATTGCATATAGTACCGTCCACTGCACTAAAAAAATAATTAAGCAAGATAAATAAACGATCTGCATAGCAGTGTCAATATTCACATTAATAAATGATGGTGAAATTGACAAAATAATACTAACATCACACTGTGTGTGTTTTTTTTTAGAGTTGATTTGTAAAGTAAAATGTAAACAGTTTTTTGTTTTTGTTTTTCATCAGGCTCCTCTGATTGCATTGTACTATGATTTTAAATTTTAAATCAGCACATGATTGTCTATGTCTAAGTGTAAAGAAAAAGCTAGTATCCTACACACTGCCCACTATCCCCCTACAGCAGCGTAGGGACTACTCCTGCTTTTCTTTAATTAAGAGAAATAAAACCAATTTTTACATTACACCAAACTGATTTTAGTTAATGTTTGTCTCAAAAATCATTATGTCCCCATCTGGAATGGCTTTTGGAATCCCACCCAACAGTGATGTAAGAGACTGCCTGTGAGTATGTGTACTTTTATTACATATACGTTATAACAAATTATTTGTATTTGATTCCACAATTGTGCATTTTCTTATTCTAACAAGAAAACTATTGTTTCTTCAAGATACTGTCTGATTTGTCACTTCACATGATGTGCTATGCTGGCTAAGTGATGGTGCATACTAGTGTAAAAGTCACATGATAGGGTCAAACATAGGACATTTTCACACCAGAAAGTCAGCACCAAGATCCGCACTAAGAACTCACATTTGCGCACAGTATTCATTATTTTTCACACTACACTTTTCTCATCATTATCCAATTTGTGATGTCATGGCAAAAGGAAAACCTTAAAAAAATTTAAATTCAAAATTAGCATCACTATGTTTTGTCTATCACATGGCACCTTGGAATATGTACATTTACCAGGCCTTTTTTCCTTTCATTATTCAGTAAGCAGTGACTGCAGTGGAGCTATTCATTTGTTAAATCATCCCTGGGTTTTTAAAAAGTTCAAGAATCAGTGTGTGTTATAATCCAAATATGAGTCATGAGTTAGCTCAGATCATTGATGTCATGGACATTGTTGGCTGTTACCTTTGGTTCTTTCCAAAATAATCCAACAAGTCATTTAACAAAAGTAATCTGATTATAAGGCTCTACAAAAGCCCTAAATAGTCTGTTTGATGGGATTTGTGTAATGAAATAGCTTCTCGGCCGAGCCCAGTGCTTCCTCCACACTCATGAAGGAAGCAGCCATAAAATAGAGATTAGAGCGGAGCAAAAAGGAGGAGGGAGAACAGGGGCTTTCCATCCTCTCAGATCAAAGCCCAGCCTGTGCCAGTGATGGATTGGATTTATCGCTGGGTTGCTCCTTGAAAGGCCTAAGGGGTTTCTGCAGATGAGATTTGCCCTCCCAAAATGCTGTAACCCTAGATTCATCTCAGGGTCAAAAGTAAAAAAAAGCATTTAGACGCAACAGCCATAAAAGTATATGAAGTATGACAATTGAAGGAGTAGTGGCCCTGAGCAGAATCAGACGGAGTAACTACTGCGTTAACCATTAGTCTGGGCACAGTAGGATAAAAACACCAAGCACTGCCCACCCTTTCACCATGATGAGTGTTTTATTCTTGTTATGGATTTTTCTGAAAACAATAAATCGATTTTTTTTTTTTACTGTAGTAATCCGTCTCAGTCAGCTGCACAGGTTCAGGTTACTGTGTTTGTAGCCTTAGGTAGAATTGGTTTAAGGGCACTTTGAGGATTGGAAAACTGGGTTTGCTTCAAGCACACTCTAGTGAAGATGTCCTGTTAATAAAGTGCACCGCAGACCAAGCTACAAGACAGAGAGATGAGTTAGAGTTTAACAAAGGCATCTACATCACTTTGTCATCACCAACAAACAAAGAACGATTTGTGGCATGTTTGCATATGATGTTTTTAAACTGGTCTTAATAGATCAGACAGTGTGACAGAATTACAGCCAACCCATTTTCCAGTCGTACGACCAAAGATCATTCGTGACAAATGACTAACTTAATGTTAGGGAAAAGCGTGACATGATCAGTGCCAGTGTAGCTCTCACACAGACTGACCTCATGAAGCAGTTTAATTCCACAGTCAACTGTCAACAACCATGAGTCTAAACTGGACACACAAACCTACCTTAAAGTTCCACTACCCAATTTTGTCCCTCAGCCCCACCACTCCCTCCCAACAGCAGCGTAGTAACTGGACCAATTTTTCACCACAAAATTAAAATGATTCAATTGAAGTTTTGATTGGACCAAATCCCACTGCGGGCTGATCCTTCTCATCTAGTAAAATCCTTAATTTTACAGCCTAGATCATGTCTTAAGGTCTTGGCTGTTTGATGATTAAACTGTCAAACTAAATGCACCAGTAAAAAAAAAAAACTCTTAGCTCTGTACAGCTCTTTACCTGTAGCAGATACACTTAGTCAATGAAGCAGTGAGAGATGTATTTTCTAAGGTCTATAAATATAATATTACCACCTAAAACAAGCTGCCATTTATGGCTAAAAGAATTTACGTTGTTCTTCTCTTCTACAGCATCCATTACAATTACATGCATATGGTCAATTATGCAAATAAGGCAATGACATCATTTAGCAACTTTTAGGACAGACAAGAGCTACCTTCTTTGCTGAGGAGTTGGCTCACAGGCAGAGCAGGGTCAGCTGAATCAGGGACAGGGAACAGTAAGAGTGTGATATATCCTGCTTTGTCCACAGTTGCTAATAACTCCTGACCAGACTGTAGCTTCTGTAGCAGAGAGCTAAAGGAAAGCTAAGTCTTTGTAGCTTACACTTTATCACAGTTTCACAGCCCCTCCCTCTGAGCGTTGGCACAGAGCTGCACGGAGCAAACTGCTGTCTGTAATATGATTTACATGAGTGAGGTTTAACAAAAAGCGGCTATTGTAACGCATTTTATATATTTTAATGTAAAAACAGTGAAGCTACAGTCTCTAAAAATCCATCAGCTGGTTTATTAAATTGTCTTTAGGCCGTGGATGATTTCTCTTCCCTTTGGTTTGATCAGTGCTGACCTGGATTATAGTAGCTACCATAATAGCATAAAAAATGAATCATAAATACACTGAATTACTCTTTAACTTTAAGTTGATTGTATGTCTATACAAAGGTAAAAGAGGTGGTCTTTACTTTCTTTTTATTTGGACAAATCTACTGATGATAACCCCTATCTGCATAATGGATCATGTGACCAATACAAGGGTATTTATTTATATGATTAAAATACCAGTTGGATCAAATCAGTATCTGATACCAGCAGATACTCAAAGCACCTGGATCAGGATCTGGATTGGTACGAAAAAAGCTGGATTGGTGTGTCCCTAGTGTAAACAGTCCTGGTGATGCTTTTCTTTTTTTTTTATGCATTACATTTGACTTTAAAACCTCCTACTTCTATGCACCACTGGTCTTCAGCAGTACTGCAGATCTCTATTACAACTTGTCACCAAATGTAAACGTTCTTTGTCTGTGATGAGCAGCCCCATTTTATTTGTGTCACTGCACCCAGTGGCCTTTAGCTGGCCTCACATCCTGATCATTATATAGAGCTGCTTTAGTTGCACCTGCTAATTCTACATGTTGAAATGCAGAAGTACATGTTCAGATACCCTCCATTACCCATGCACAAGTAAACAAACTGTTGCATAAGCCTGCTCACATTCATAAATGCAGATATAAGCCATTCATGCAGCTACCAAGGGAGCAGCGTGTTGAGCTCAAAGGACTGTAAATGTGTGGAGAATGTGAAGGTACGGGCCATGTAATTAAACTGGCCCACTCCCTCAAGGCAAGTTATTCTGGGCCTGGTTCAGGGACAGTTTTGTTAAGATGAAATGAAAAATTCAATGCCTGTGAGCCATTTACTCTTATTCCTCTTTTCCGCCTTGAAAGAATCTCAGGACTTGTCAGAGCCGTGTCGGAAATCTGGACTGAAAAATGTATAAACTCGCTTTGGCTCTAAAAGAAAGATGAGGAAAGAGCTGTGCAGAAAACAGTAGTGTAATGATATAAAGCTTAGAAATGTATCAGTGACACTGGCATAACGTGAAAATCTGTTATATGTGAGCATGAAATAAATGCATGCAAGTGTAGTGTAGTGTCTGTCCCAAGCCTCGATAAATAGAGATGGTTGTGTTGGGAAGGGCATCTAAACATGCAACAGTTCGCTGTTGCGACTCTTGACTAAAGCAGCAGCCAAAAGAAATGGCCAGGCTCCCTGCTTGATGTAAAAAAGAATAATAATTTAAATAAATTCAAGGCTATTTAATGATTGATTAATGATATAGACTTAACATATAGATGTAGGAAGTTGCAGTGTTTCAGTTTTTAATATGGTCCAACTTCTTCATGTTTAAGTTTTGTTGCTGTGACTTTATAAATGGCACTTGTTCATAACGTACTACTATCATTACAGTTTTAGACTAGCGTTGGGAGCATGCTTGATCTCTATTGTCTTTAAATATTTCTGTTGGCAGAGCTATGACATTTTCATTTTGAAGTATTTCTTTTGAGATCCCATCTGTAAACTCTTGAATGCAGTAACCACCAGTGCTGTATGAAGGAGACAAATGTGGTAAGAGTTCACAGTGAGCAGTGAGGCAGTGCTGTGGTGGGTCAGTCCGTCAGCAAGCAGCCACACGCTCCATCTTCACAACAGACGGTCATAAAACACGGCGTGTGACAGCTCCAGTCACTAGTGTCTGCGCACTGTGGAGGTAGTGCTGCTGTCTGCATTAGCTCCATGACAAGCTCCTTTATCACCTGTTAACAGCTGCCGCTCTGTCCATGTGCACGCTCAGGTGTGTGGAGACGAGAGCCGACAGCAGCATCAGCCTGACAGGCTTTGTATCGGAGGAGAAAGTCATTTGTAAGGCAGCTCCTCCTCGGTGGCTCTTCATGTGGCTCTTCTGTAAATCTCCCCCCTCTGCTCCCCCAGCTCCCACTCCTGGCTCCCCCGCTGCGCAGTCCTGCCCAGTACTGCCCAGTCCTGCCCAGCCTGGGCCCTCATCCATCAGGTCTAATGATGAAGCTGCTGCCCTGCTCATCTGAGGCTCTGCTGCACACTTCACACAGTGGAGTACAATATGCCTCAGCAGCTCAGACAGATGCATGTACTTCATAGTACATAGTACTACAACTACACAGTTATTACTGTGATAAATTGCATATTTGCAAATAATGTTCAGGAAAAAAAATTGAATGTTTTGGCTTATTAAGTCTTAAAGTTGTGATGTCAATTTTGACTCTCTTTGCCTTTTATAATAATTTTGAAAATTAGACAGTTGCTTGGTATGTGTGTATTTGTACTTGTATGTGTTAAATCTTAAATTTTCAATACATTTAAATCTTACTACATTCTATGTCTGACATGATAATCACTGTGAAAGTTTGGGGCAGGCTTTGTGTGATGCCATGACCTAACCGGCTGATTGAGTCCAATGATGTGGCAGTAATAACAGGTATGCTGTGTTTTAGGTTTGAATATGCAGAGACCTTTTTACTGCTATGAACGTAAATATGGCGTTGCGCTGAGTGAATAAAACTGCAGTTACTCACTGATGATAAATCTAATCACTGACACATTTAGAACACATTTAGTACCTGCCCATTGCAAACGCTTTCTATGGAAGCCCTCCAGATGGTACGAGGAAACAAACTATCTGGCTTGTCAGGTTAATTATTTGTGATGGTGAAAAAAAAAAATCTTAACTGCTGGTAACATTCACTACTCAAGATTGTTTCCTGTAACCACACGGGGTTTCATTCACATACCTACTGCTTACCTTGAGCCTGCTTTTTTCATAAAAATTAATAGTTAATTAAATAAAAGAAAATATTATGAAAGATATCTTTAATTACTGCATTACAAGTTGGACTAGAACATGTTATTACATTTAATGTCTGGTTTTAGTTGGAGGTAAATGTGGTGATGAATTTTCTCTGTGGCACATACTCCACCTACTACGTGCTCCATCCTCGGTCCACAACACAAGACTAAATGCATATACAACATAAGATGGAAACACCTACATCTGATTCTCTGGAGAACCTCTGGATTTCAATCAGATTGTAATTTAAACACTAACAAGGTCATGTGACATGTGCATGTGCCCATTCTCACTGTAGGCTCATCTGAAAGGTACCTCACTTCAGCTGTTGCACCCTGTTTAGTTTGATTGTGAAACTCGACCTAAGGCAGTTTACTCCAGTGGTTTTAGAGAGCAGCCCTCAGCCCGGGCTTTTCTTCCTGCTACAGCTCTCTCCAACTGGCGTCATAATCCTCTGCTTGTTTTCCACCACCTCCTTCTTTACACTCTTTTCTTCCTTTCACTGCACACTCCTCATAGTTTACCCCTGTTTTCTTGTCATCATCAGCACTATCTTTATCTTCACCAATTTCTGCAACAGTTCTGAAGATACAGAATGTAAAAAATGTAACCACATTACCATTTTATCAATAGACCAACATCAGTACAGGTCAACACACACTCCCACAACCTTGGACTGCTTTTGTGTGCATCTCCACTGTCATTTAAAATCAAATGTTTCTCCAGGGAGTCGAGGGAGACTTATCATGCCTGAGTGATTGGCAGGTCTGGAGGAGCAGTGCTTGCTGGGGGTTAGAGATGAATGTGAGAGAATGCCTTCCCCTGAGACACCATGTGTGATGTGTGCAGTGTCACCACCCATCAAACAGACTGAGCGATGAGTTGACAGAAGAGTTTAATAAACACAGACCACCCATGATGCGCCCAAAGTGACAAGACGTGATAGAAACCCAAAGATTAGCTGCCATGTCTCGGCTTTGGGCACGGCTTTATCATGCTCCCAACAGGCCCTTCTTCACAGATGGAAGACCTCTGCTTCCTACCAGTAAGCAGAGGTGGTGGAAAATAGTAGGCAAACCTTCCCCCAAGACCCCAAGAAGAAGGGGCCCCAAAATGTCTTAAGGCTCCCTTGGATTGCTTGCTCTAATTTGACAAAATTGCAGGAAAGTTGTGGTGACTAAGAAAATCAAATGTTTTACTGAGCAAGAATATGTTAAGTGTTTTTTTAAAGAGTTTTGTTTAAAGTGAATTGTGTTTAGGGTTTTGACAAAATTTGGACCAGTTTGATAAATAGATTTTTTTTTTTGTTTTTTTTGTGAAAAACTGTAAATGACTGAAGGCCTATAACAGAAGGCATCTCTCTCTCTCTCTCTCTCTCTCTCTATATATATATATATATATATATATATATATATATATATATATATGGCGTGTGGCTGCTTGCTCAGTCTGTTTGGAAGTGGACTGAGACCACCTCTTCAGATGGGTCTCGGTCGGCTTGTTTAGTCTGGAATATATATATATATATATATATATATATATATATATATATATATATATATATATATATTCCAGACTAAACAAGGTGAGGTGGTCTCAGTCCACTTCCAAACAGACTGATACAGTTTGCTTACGGTGTGAATATCAACCCGATCTGGCCCAACTCCAAACGTTATCAGCCTTTTTGAAGTTAACAAGCTACCGTAGCCTGGTATTATGGCAAATACACAGCTGCGGAAGTCACGCCAAAAGTAATGAGCGGTGGAAAAACCTGGAGCAATGAGGAGACTCAGTGATTTCTTGATATTTGGGCAGACGCACACATAACGCAGCTGCTAAAGAAAACATACAAAAATGCAGTGGTATTTACTGTGGTTGACGAAAAGATGAAAGAACGGAGTTTCGAGCTGTTATGTGAATAGTTGAATTAATAACACATTACCTGTTGCAATCAATAATGTTGCACTTAATAGCCTACCTGTCGTAGGACCTGTGGTCTTCTGCTTAGCAATGCTGCTACTAGCAAGGAGTGGGTTAGGGCACACAGTGCATGTCTTCTCACTGGCAACCATCTTGCAGCTTGCCTTCACCGTTGCAAAATAAGAAGTAGGACGTGGTGAAACTGACTTGAATTAGCTGCTCTTGACATTCAAAATTATTTTCACAGATTTGTAGCTGTAACAACAAAATAAATATCCCAACAACAAGTGCAGTACGCAAGACCTTCATGATTGTATTCCTGAGTATCCGCCTACTTGCTTTGCATCCCCGCCATCATTTCTGGCCAATTGGTGCAGCAATCTTTACGCACTTGCTTCTGTTGACAAATTTTAGTCCGTTTGCAAAAAATGAGAATACGATCCGAACCAAACAAAAAAAATAAAGTCCACATCCCATTCAAACCAAAGAAGTGGACCAATGGATTTTCCTGGTGTGAATAGCGGTAAACTACTTGCGGCTGTGGTTGCCCGCATTATGCTGTTAAAATACGGTGTGTTACTGTTTTTAAATTAACAGCTTGATACTGTTTTGGTTAGCTACAGCATACAGCTGTTATTTAGCAGTATATAACGGTCAAATTGCATATCAATCTAAAGTGTTACTTTCCCTTCAATTTTATATTTTTGTATGTGAAAAAAAAATTATTTTTTTTTTTATTCTTCAAAACAGGTAAAAAAAAGGGTTTGGTGTATACGTAATGGTGAAACAAAAAACAGTACTTTTCAACCAATCAAAATAATTGGCTTAAGAAAGAGCAAACAAAAAAATCACAATACAGCAATGGCTACTCAAAAATCACTGAAAAATACAGCCCAAAAAACATATTTTTAAAAGAAACCTGTAGCATGAACAGAAAATGAACTATAATAAAAACTGTTACATATGTATATCTGTTTGTTAGTTCAAGTTAATACATTACTGTTAATGAATGAGATCTTATTTTATGTGTAATTGTCCTTTAAAAAAAAAAAAAAGTTGAGAAGATACAATCATCATAATAATATATATAGTTCACCCCAAAATGATATTGTGCTGTTTATTTGCTCACTCTCAGGAAATCCTTGAAAAAAGTCACCCACAGTAAAATGATTTTAGCTGAAATCGCGGTCCTCTGAGTCATGTATTGGAAGTCAGTGGGTGCCATATCTTATACTTAGACTTATACTTAATACAGACATACCTAATTAATGATTCACAATTATACATTAAGGTTTTATGAAGAGAAATGATAAGTCTTCTGCTTGGACCTGAACATTATTTACAAATTTCTACCTCAAATTCACAGTTTGTGCAAAGAGGGGCATGAGTTGTGTCTGTATTCAACACAGAATGCAGAAATTTTGATATATAAATTATTAATGCTGCCAGCTGTAAAAGAGCATCCTAGCAATGACTCCACAAAAAATGGAGGTTTCATTAATTACATTTTAAACAATTCACACAATTTTATTGTGATTAGATATGATATTGTTTATTGGCCCAGCCCTACGATTGTCTATATATCAATATACATGTCTGTAACTGGCTACACAGTTCACTGCTGCTTTCTGTGTTAAACAGCTCTTGCACTTGTTTGCCCAGGCTGTGAACCTGAAAAAAAAAATTGTAAATAATGTTCAGGTCACACAGAGGCCTACTGTTTCAGCTAAAATATATATATTTTCTGTTCTACAAATGAAAAAAAAATTACAGACATCTCCGATGTCGGCGTTAGGGTGAGTAAATAATCCAATATTGTCTTAAATTGTAAATATAAGAATCGGATGCAGTGTATTGCCAAATAAAAATTGCTTGAAAGGGTATGTGACTTTCCGTCCCTCTTTACTGTGCATTTTGAAAAGAGATTTAAACTTTGAACTTTTGGCAAGACAGAAATCAACATGGCATTGCATCCAATAAATGTGTAGTGCACACTGTGGTTTCTTTTTGATATCCTTTATGGTGCCTGTTCACTGGAGATTTCAAACCTGCATGTTTTTTTAAAAGTCCTAGTACAGTTCCATACGCAGAAATGAAACACAAATTAGCTCATTATATAAACTTAACATGTCCAGACAAACGTGGCATGAGTGTGTGCAAATGAGCTCACAAGTCACAAGACAGGATGTATTTCCTTGATCACTGTTTTGAATGTTTAAACACACAAACGAGCAATACTTCACTAAATCTATAGAATGCTATTATTAGACTTACCAAATAAATTACACGTATTCAAAATAGGCAGCATTTTACATAACAGCAGCAAAAAGTCTCTCACTTAATATTAGAAGGACAGAATTTGTACATCACCACGCAAAAAAACAACAACATTTAGTTCATTAGCCAATATGTAAGAGTTGGACAAAACTCGTGTGTGTGGTATGATGTGTTTTCAATCTATCTGAGTTCTTTGAGTCGATTTTTTTGCTCACTCTGTTACACCTGCCTGATTAAAACAGCAATGCATCATCTGAGTTAAATCATAAAAACTTTAAGAAAAATCATAAGTACTTATAACATATTTCAATCACATGTATCATTGCAAACCCACCTCATGCAGCTAATCCAAAATGGCCTAATGGAAAAATATGGCATAATAATGTTAAATAAAAGTGACATACCATCATTGGTTGACCACGCAACATGAAGTGAACAAGTCTTACCAGAATGCATTGTAAAAAATAGAAACTTTCTGTTATTACCTGAAAACAGCATTTTGCAGTTACATTTTCATGTCAATTTACAGGAATCTATTACAGTGTATAATACATTCATTGATATGTGAAGTAGCAGCTTAGTAGTTAGAGTTAGTTATATAAGTTAATAGTTTAGTTTTGATGCTAAACTATTGTCAAAGAAGGGGCCAAATTCTACATCAAAATAAAGAGCATCAAGGAAGACAGTGGTGCAGTGACAGATTGGTGATGCATTACAGAGATTTTAGTCAACCAACATTTCTTACTACAGCCCTAAATATTCACCATTCATTGTCATGCAGAGCTAATGGATATAGTTTGAATGGGCTTGTTGCCAGTGATAGTGCTATAGTTCAAATCTGCCGTTGTATAGTCATTATCCTAGTCTTAGCCCTAACAAGCAACCACTGTCATTTTTGAGTAGAGCATCAACAAGAACTCACAGGTGACTTTCTGTCATCTCTTACAAATCTGGGACAATGCTCTTTTTCAACAAAAAAGTTATTTTCTTCTCCTCCTTTTGCGTGGCACACTTCAAGGGCCCATGCACCAGTCTTTGAGTTAGCGGGAGTGCCATATGCTGCCATCTATGGCACAAAGAACACGCTTGTTCTCACACAGCCATAGATCTGCTCACCGCTGCAGCCACCCCCTCTCTCCACCGCTGTCTTTATGATCTGTGCTCCCGTCCCATCACCTCTCCACTCGCTCCTACATCTCACTTCTCTAATAAATGTTGCATGGTTCTTCTTTATTTTTACTCACGGCTACTTGCCTTGTTCTCTCAGGTGATTCCTGACCTCTATGCAGCACAGACTCCCCCCTCTACCCTTCTATGTGAGCTATGAATATTCATCACAGCAGTGCACCCGAGTGCTCATATTAGGCCTTTGCTGCTTGTATTAAACCTTTTCCCTGTCAGTGGGCGTGATGTGTGCGTGGGAAACTGCTGTATTTGGATGTGCATATGTTGATTTATTCAAAAAACAATTGCTTTGCTGACACAGACAGAGCTGAAAGACCAGCCAGACCCAGAGGTTTTATACAAACGCAGCAGTATGGATTCAGGGCTGAGTGACAACTGAAGGGCACCTGCATCAAGGCTGCACCTGCATCACATATACAACACTCACAAAGAATTGGAATATGGCACAGAGCAAATGTCAGCCTGTGTCTTCACAAGGTTAAGAAAACGTCTAGAACAGAATAGAAATAGAAAAGAACAAAACTTATATAAACTTTAACGTGATAAGATGCAAAAAAAAAAATAAAAAATGCAATACTCCTCAATCTGACAAAAGTTTAACACAACCCTGATCTTGTGTATATTAATACCTCCTAAAACATCTGAAAATAGACTCAAATTTGTCAAGGCCAAAGCCTAAAACTCTTCCAGACAGTGACCAAAGTTCCAGACCCTGTCATGGCTGGACACTATCACCACATGGAGAGAGACCGATCAAGATAGGTCTGATATGGACCACAGTCTGCTATAGTTGTGTTTGATGAACAGTTTGAATATTGCGCTACAAACATAAAGGAGCTTTCATTTAGAAGCTCTGAAAGAAGTCCAGACTCTGCCTCACATCCCCAGAATAAGCATCAGGTTAAAATTTAACCCAGATTTAGGTTCATAGGTTATAATTCGTCCAGAATAACTGCATCATTGGCTGAGAGTTATTGTCAACTAGTTGGTTACTATTCAGCCCCTACTACAAGCTGATCCGTCCAGCTCTGATAAATGTGTTTGCACCCAAAGACACACCCATCTTTGAGTTATTTTTCTGCATATGAGTGCCTAAAGACTGTGAGTGTCACCTCCTTGCACATATTTTTCATCTGCAGAGTTTAGAAGCCAAACTTGTACATGCATAGTAATCAGAAGTGTATATTACTTTCTGAGTGAGCTGAAAATGCTTTCAAACTGCAGTATAACCCACAAATGTAAATCTTTCATGCTTAAGATGTCACAATTTTAATGTCCTTGTAGTTGTCCTGTCTTCTGTGTCTGATAAAAATCTGATTTTGACAAGCAGTGAACTGTTCTTGTCATTCCATCATCTGTAGACTATCCTCAGATGTGCTCTGCAATGAAGTTCAACACTGTCTGGTTTATTTATATGGTGCCTTTCAGAGTGTTCGCAGCCCAACCATCAAGAACAATGTTTTCTTAAGATGACCAGCAAGAATATGACCAGACTGATTATGCTGTGAAACTCTAAAACACAGGGTATTTCCCGTTGCATACTGTGGAAATGCAGATGTGTATTAAGAAGATATCTATGAAATAATCTTGTTATTACCACTGGGTGCATAAAGTTTACCTACTTGAGCTTGTTTCTTTTATAGGCCATTGTTATCCTGATGTCTTCTTCATGTCTTTTGATCCTTTAAAAAAAACTTGCATATGTATTTCGGTTTGGACGATTGAAAAAGTAATCACCCTAATTATGTTGCACTATCACACAGGTTCCACAGTGGTCTGTACTTGTTAGATTTAGACTCAGAACCATCTGCTGGTGTCATGAACACAGCTGAGTGGCACTATTTGCTGCATCAATCTCTGGATACATATGTCAGGCAGTGGCACGCAGAAACAGCCAACGCAAGGGTGAGTCTTTATGATCGGCAAAGTGTGAATTAATTAGCAGCATTCACTTCTCCCCAATATGTCACACTCTGTGATCAAACAAGGCCCCGAGCTGATGAAGCACACCACCACAAACTGTCATTGGCGATACCACGTCCTCTTTCTCTTTAGAACGGGCCTCCGTAAGATATAGATGTAGCAGATGTATGTGCTGTTTTCTATGAGCATTGTCATGTGCAAAATTTAGTAACCCTTTTGAAATCTGTGTGTTAAAATGTGGTAAAAGAAATTATCCTTTTGTTGCTGGAGTATGTAAGTATGAGGTACATGCAACATCAGATGATTACTTATTTCAGAATTTAAAACCTTGTTGATAATCTAGCCTTGTCATCATATCTAAGATTTTACACCAGTAAAGATGAGACAAAAGTATAAAGTGCTTGTTATCCATAACATAAACCACAAACTGACTTCTTACAGCCAGGTCTGAATCCCATTTGGCTGTTAATTGTTTTCAGATCCGTCTGTGTTTGCACTTCAGATTGAATTTCTTTTGATTGAGTTTTTTTTTAAAGCATTTCCTATTATGTATGTGTATAATAGCTTGAGGAAAAAGCTCTTTCATTTTATTTAGTTGGGTGTCAGTAGAATCAGTGTTTGGTAGCGTTACAGTGGATGGCCATCTGTTCTTAAAGCTCCGGCTTGTTGATGCCTCTTGAGTGTGTAAATATTGGTGCTGGCACTGGCCCTGGAGCTGGGGGCTGCAGTCAGAGCAGCACTGAGAGAAACTGCTCTGATGGCACTGAAAGATTTTTTTTATAAACAGCAACATCCAAAAGATGGGTGTGCATTTTTCCATCTGAATATCATGCCTCTTTATTTAAGAGCAAGCATATTACCAAATAAATACGTTAACCTTGGCAAAAAGCATAAGTAAAAAAAACAAAAAAATGTCAAATGTGTAGTTTCATCCGTCGATTCTTTGTCTCTGTATGTAAATTATGTAAATATAAGAAATCTCCATATGCTTTATCCATGATTCAGTAGTGGACAGCTACTGAGCGCCACCTGGAGACCATCTCCAGACCTGACCAAAAACTTAGGTCATGGAACTGATTGGAGGAGTACTGTGCATGGTTCAAGAGATATGTCAAGGTGATTATCTGTGAAAACCTTTATTTAATACTATTTATTTTTATTTAATTGTCAGGTTAAACAAACTCTGTAGCTTTGGTATATTTTCACATTGCCCTTAAGTCTAACATTTGTGTACATACACTTATGTAATATCTATGCCTACAATGTGCAGGCATTAAGGACATGCAAACAAAGGTTAGTAAAGTTTAATCTCAGAAGTGCAAAAAAAACACTGCATAACTCTATGTCCTTCATGTTGTATTTGGTATTCTGTACATGTCCACAAATAAGTTTCTTTTGAATTGTTTATTACTGAAAATCAAAGTCATAGCTGACTCCTCTCCACCTGCACAGCAATATTTTTCATTACTTAACATGACTTATTTTTCACTAATGCACTTGTTTCTTGATGTGTTGTGATTGACGTCTATTGACTGTCAGATTTGTAGTGGTAGGTGACAATACACATATTGTAAGTATTTTGTTGCTTAGCTTATAATAAGTAACAAATATTAGTAGAGCACAAAATGATTTTGTGTAAACATAGCATTGTGCAATATAGAAAGTCCTCTAAGTACAATGCGCAACACAAAGGTTTGATCTGCAGCAGTGTTGTGGATGTGAGACGTTCAGAGGCTTTACTCCCACCCGTCTGCAGATTCATTCTAATTCCTCTGGTGTTTGTTTATGCACCGAGGTTTGGAAAGAGCCAGCTCTCCTGTTTGTTACTGTACTCTACTGTGCTCCATCTTTTCACGCTCTGTCGTTACATAACTTAACTACAGAGTTTATGCCTTATTCATGAGGCCTATTTTGGCCCGAGAACTGGGCGTCCTGAATCAGAGGATTCATCTTTTTTTGGGCCTCAGGGGAAAAATGGGCATAAGGCAAATGAGACCGACAACTTGCACCGAATTACCATTTCACTCCAAGAGAAGGAGGAAATGATCTTTGTCACCTGCTCTGCTTCCTCCAGCTGTCCAACCATCATATTCTCATTTTCCTGCCTGCTTCATCAGCGTATGTGTGTGAGAGACTGATGTGTGCCTGCATGTATTAATAGAGCAGTGCTGCAAATGATGCCACCCGTCTGAATAGGACAGGATTTGGCTGAGAGGCTGTGTCACTGGTGCGTCACTGAGAATTCACTGCTGCCTCAGTGTGTAGAAGTGTGTTGGAGCTGTAATGACTTCCGTGTCACACTAGAGCCCTCTGCTGTTCCAAAGCTGCTACTGAGCTTTGAATACCACAGTAAATGCCTTTTTTGTGTTTGACATCATTGTTTCTGCAATGTGCTCCTTTATGTAGATATTTCAAATAAACAAATCAGTAAGAATTCTCTCCCATCCTTCAATCTTCCTTTTTCCCTTTACTTCTCCAATTGTAACTCTCTGAATCTCAGATTGAGGTTGTGAGACTTATATCACTGGTGTGACCTATAACACAGACACCAAGCTCTTTACACTGTAGAATAAAAGCATTCAACAAAGTGGGACTCACAGAAAACTGCACATTCACATGAATAATAAAGAATAAGCAAAGACTACAACTCTTTTCAACCAAAACGTATTGTATATTATAATCTTTCCACTAGTTTTGCTACTATTGCCATTGCATGTCTGTCTGTCCTCTCTCTGTTTATCTGTCTTTTAACACTGGGGTCTCCAACTGGTATATGGATCATTTACTGCTGGGCCACAAAGAAAAATAAACATTTGTCAGAATTTTTTTATTTGAGTTTTATTTCACAGACGATAGCAATATGGGTGTTTAATTTAGACATTTCCGTCGGATCCTCTTTCTCACTTGTCTCCACTTGACTCACTCATAGTTCTTCCATGTGCCACACACTGAACCAAGCTAAAATGAGCATAAAACAGTCAAGACTGGAGAACTTCTTTGATCAGATGGAGAAGCCCAATGATGAGAGGCATTAGAAAGAAAAAACAAAATACCACAAGTCCTACTTAAATTACAAGTTAAACCACATAGAAACCCTGTATTAAATTATAAGCCTTCAGACATTTTTGAAAGAAAATGTGAAAACAATGAAGACAATGAACAATTTTCAAACAAATCTCACAACATTCTGGGTTAAAGTCAAGGTGTAATATTCCCAGATCACTACAAAAGCACTAAAAACCCTGCTTCCATTTCCAACATCTTATCTTTTATGAAGTGGGGTTTTTGCCGTAACAGAAACTAAAATGAAATTACAGAGTAGACTGGACATAAAGAACACACTGTCTCCCATCACTCCTAGATGGGACCGTATTGTTGCAGAAAACAAGCCCAGGGGTCCCACTGACTCTAGTGGTGAGTTTTGTTACATTTACATTACAAGTGTACCAACTAACTTAATGTTGAAATTGTAGCCTATAATTTGCATGTGAGTGAAATATCTAATGCATGATCCACCCTTGGTCTGGGATGTTAATATATTTTATGTTTGTATATGGCAATTTACTAAACTGGTAATTGGCAAAGACACCATAGAAACACCAATGACTTTACTAGTAGTAGTAGTAGTAGTAGTAGTAGTAGTAGTAGTAGTGAGGTTGGGTCATCCACTCCAGAGACACTGTTGAACAGCAAACAAAGGCAACTCAATCTTCCAAATCCAATCTATGAAACATTCACAACAGAATATAAATCACTGTCCAAAGTTATTTTCAGGACTAGACTGTGGCTGACCACTTCTTACGCGGTTCACAGATGGAAGTGCACTGCAGCAGCACAATGAGACTCAAAGATCATTTGGACAAAGGTCATGTGAGTGGGTGATTTTATTCATAATGTCAACATATTAAAAATGTATGGAGCAGCGTGTTCCAGTCCAGCAAATGTTAAAGTGACATTTCAGATGTGCCTGCTCTTTATTTAGCTGTGGAATATTACAGCTTATATTGACTCACACGGTCAAACACCAGGCAGAACACAAGCTACACTTCCCGACTGTGTTTTGTCTGGTATTTGTATTTGTTGTAAGTTAAAGGATATGGACATAATGCACTTCTTTAATAATCTTTATTGATTCTTTGTCAGTGTTAGTCTTCCTCCCTGTTAAAGCCCCTAACAAGTCACCAGCAGTGATGAGCACAATCTAAATCTGTGCAAAAGCAAAAATGTCATCTCACAATAGTCAGCCTGTTTTTGACCAAATGAAATAATCGCAATAACTGGCATTTTCACATCGAGCAGTGCAGTAGACCCTACTCCTGACTGACGCAGTATCACCCCTCACCTGTAGGGATGCAGCATCAATAATTAGTGAAGAAAGTCCAAGGGAAGAACAGCCTACTTTTATAACTAATGTTGAATAGCATTATTGGTCAAATTCTGCTCGTACTGCTCTAGGTAACGCGATTTCTCTTTCTCTCTCCATTGCATGTTTGGACCAATGGTGTGACAGAACTCCCAATTATGTTTAAGGGTTGACATTATATATATTAATGTCAATTACATGATGCAATGTTGCAGGTGGTTCATCCAATCACCTCCAAGTATTCATTGACTTCATGTGGAAATCCAACAGATGCTTCTGTGCCAGGTTAGTCACATGTTGCCCAAAGACTGTGCACTGAGCTGCACTGGGGAACCGAGGCAATTCTTGACAGCTTCTTGACTCAGTTCCATTCTCGATGACTAATCAGTAAGTAAAGAGCATCACTTCACAAACAGTCATGCTTTTAAAAGACACTGCACTCATTTACATCCTACACTGTTCACACTTGGAGTTGTATACAGCAGCTCCTGGACACAATTAAAGGTGTTTCTCAAATGCACAGATCCTTCTTTGGGAGGACTCCTGCTGCTGAAGGCCTGTTCCTATTCACACCACCTCCAAAAGCTGAGTTAAACACCCAGGATGCATCTGGTGAGCCTTCATAGCCTTCACCTACCCACAATGCAAGTGTTTTGAAAAATCTGATATGAGAGGAAGCAGACACTTGGAATAGCAAATTTTCCCTTGAAAACCTTTTATTTAACAGTAACACACTGCAGTTCCATTTGAATCTGTGAGGTTTTTGAGATGTTGTCACAGTATAAAAAGAATGCAGAACTGATGATCTGTTTTTTTTTTATCCTGCAGCTCCTGTTTCCCCCTAAAAAAGGGACAATAAAATAATGTATATGTGCCAATGTAAAGAAATGTCGGCCTTTTTCGTGATCAGTGTCAGATTCTCATAAACATGAGCCAATAAAAAAATGCTGTTGATTTAATTTAGTATTTTGGAAACAAAAGACATCTGAAAGAAAAAAGTATTTTATTCATTTGCATGTTTACAGTAACTCTTAAAACATTTGTGTTCTTTATCGAAAGACACCATGGAAAAAAGTCCATAAAAAGTGAGGCAGTAGAGTTCTTTGGTGATATACAGCTCTGAAGTGAGGCAGCAGCTCAGTGTGATCTCAGTGAGAGGTGAGGCCTGCTGTGACCTGCCACCAAAGACAACCACTTCCTGTCTGTGAGCACTAAGAGCTTTATCCTGTATGTACTTAGATATTAATCGAGCTATTTTTAACTTATAGACCTTCTTAAGAGGTTTAAATATGCATTACAGGTGCATTATAAAGACAGGGCACACAGGGCTCAGTGGGCTTTTATTGCTGGTGTGAGGTGAGCCTCAATAGTTAAGCATGTGTTTGAAAATGACAGTATCTACATTGTCTTTAAAAGGTACATATGGTGCAGAGTTGTGTCCATCATAAATGTATCTTTTGCCTCATTGTAGTGCAAAATCAATACAGTCTTAGGGCCATATGTTGTGTTGGTGCAAGGGTGATGCAGATCAAGCCAAAGGCATTTTTGGCATCTTGTGCAATAAAATTCACAAATTTGCATTATTTGTTACCAACCAAAGCTCTCTTGTAAAGAAAAAGCCAGCAGAAAATAATACCTCAGATAAAGACCAAGGACTGTGCATATTCATGTTATTACTAATGCTTTGAAGAGCTATATAGGAGACTTGCACCTTGAGAGTGCAGCATTAAAAGCAGAAACTCCCAAGGATGAAGTCTGGCCTGATCCAGCTTGATCTGTGGGTTATTGTCATTGTTGGACTGTTACTCTGTGTTGGTCCAGCCTCTTACCAACAACAGAGTACAGTCCGTGAAACTTACTGGGGCTGGTTTATTATCCACATCACTCATGTTCCATCTCGAGTGCAGTCCCTGTCTGTGCTATCTGTGTGCACACCTCTTTAGACCTGTCTCTAGGTTTTGATAATAATAAGAAAAAGATTTCTTACTTCCCAATCTCCATATCCTTTATTTATATGAGTTTGAGTTTTACAAGTTAGTCAACATCAATAATTATTCCAGACATCCCAGCATCCACAAAAACCCCAACACACTGTTTTTGAGCCACAGCGGCTCTTTTCTGAATCTACCTGAATCTGTCACAAACTAATCTTAAAGCCATGTGGCTAATTTGTATAAACCCACAATGATCTTCTATAAACGTTCAAACTTTGTTGCATTCTTTTAATCAAAAGAATAACACTAGGTGGAATGTTTGACCAAGATCAGACCAGGACCAGAACAGGACTTATGGTTGGATTTAAGTGCTTCTGATATTGCGTTATCAGTTTTTTTCAGTGCAACAGCTGCCTGTTGTGTCTATCAGTGACATAATTGTAAGTGTTGTTTGAGTAATTTATTTAGTTTGAGCTACAGTCCTTTCAACGAGCTATTTCACGCAATGACGTCAATATGTGAAATAAACCACTCCTCTCCAGGAAGTGCTCCTCCACACTCCTCCAGCCCCTCTCTCCTGCACTGTCAACAAGTGCCGTGCTCCGCAGCTCAGACACAGAGAAGCATCGCTGCTACTGTGTTAGCTTACTTACCGTCAATACTTTTACTTTACTTTCAATACACTGCACAACAGCTACCTTAGGAGTCTCCAGGCAGCATAATTCTCAACTTCAGTAGGCATTGTACGGTCATTTCCACATGTGCACCTATAAACAGAAGCAGTTAACACGCGCTATGCTACGGGCTACACCATAGAAACATACACAATAAATAGTTTCTCATTTACCAAGCAGAAACGTCTTGTAGAAGCCTTCGAGGTTTTTGTGTTTGCTCATGTTCTTCGAACTCAGAGTCAGACTCTGGGTCGAAGATATACGGCTCAGTTACTCTCAAAGCCATTGCTGAAAAAGTTATTACTACGATGTACCATGTTTACAACAGTCTGTTTCCAGCGCAGCGCTTGCGTGATGTCATGATTGGGCGGAGTCAACATGGGAGAGCTGAGCCTTAAAGTGACAGCGCCAAATCAGACTGTTCACTTTGGACTCATGATGAGAGCTCATCCAAACCGCTTGTATAAGATCATTATTGTGTGTTTCATGTTGCAAAACGTGATATGGTAACCTAAATGTATCCAAAATACACTGTATAGTGTTCAAAATAGTATAATATAGGACCTTTAAGGTTCTTGTTGTAGTCTTGTAGGTCAATTTAAGTAGCTGGGTGTCATTGTAACTCCTCCTGTTGCTTCTGCTGCTCAGGTTTTCATAGTTGGATTCCTTAAACACCACAGACTCTCCTTTCCTGACTGGACTTTCTTCACTATTACTGTTTCTGCCCTATAATTGAATATTACAACATAAACTACACAAAGCTCCCGTTTTAATGTGGTTTAGTACAAGTACAAGCTAGCCCTGGCTGAAGCCCAGGAGCCTACACGGTTTAGGGTCCTATTATAAGCCAACCCTCCTCAAAGAAAACTGTCTTTTCCCCCTCATGTTTCATCTCTCATCTGTTATTGTTCGCATGTCACTAATATTTCCCACCTTTACTACATGCCTGAATGCACCCCTGCAGTTAGCGTCTGATTCTGATTTCTAAGGAATTTATCAGTCTCTGCACAAACATGCATTAAACGTCCATGGCACAGTCACTAAATAATGGATGTGAAAGGGTGTTGTTTACACCATTATTTGGTGGCTGCTTGACTACAAATTGAGTGTTAGCCTTCAGCTGTGCAAGTTCTGGTTGCTTATTGAACTATACTAAACCTGGCTGTGGAAGTCTTTGTATATTTGGATTAGGCTGTATGTTTTGATAAATGTTACTTATTGTTAGCTTATTCTTGAAGCCAGACCTTGTGCAGGAGTTGCAGCTCTTGTTTATGCCTTTATTTTTAGAGTTTTGCAGGACAACACCAAGTTTAATTAATTATTCAACTTAACTTTGGGGTTTATTATTAAGATTTAGTGATGTGCTCATCGGATAAGATATATGGTGAACTGTTTCTGTCTCAGAGTGGGTCACTGTTGTCTTTAGAGAGAGTGCATTTTGCATTTCAAACACAAATAGATATTAATATTTTTCCTTATGAGACATGTGTGGGCCTCCAGAACCTTCCAGCCCAGGGGCCTCACATTAAGGTAAGGCTATGCTGCCCTGGCAGTAAATATGAAAATGTTCATCTTTACATGTTTATTTGCACTCAGTGAGGTTAGGATCAGAAAAAAATGTTCCTTGTGCTTTTTCTCCCTCCTCAATCAGACTGTCTACATCCCTAGTTCCACTTATCATTTACTCTCTTATGTTCGTGCCTCGTTTGTTCCTGTTATTATCTCTCCCTGCCTCTCCTCAGTCTCGCATCTGCCCTGCAACACCATAGTTGAAAAATAAGCCCATAAATAAGAAATCAAGGGCCGTTTGTGTCTCCCCACATTACAGGCCGGTGATATATGCTTCTGCCGTCGTATTACTCACTGCCTCAAATCAATGCTCAGATCTGTCCCTATGCCACATTGATTTTAGTGGCAGTGACAAAAGTGAAGATGGCTGCGAAGCATGTCTGGACTTTGTGAGCCATCTTTAAGAGAACTAAAAATAAAAATCTTGTGGTACTGGAGGCATGTCGTGACCCTGATCTCAACGCGTAATATGGCATACCAGAAATGTATGTATGAGCAACTCAATCAGTTTGACAAGACATTAACTTCATAAAATGACCCAGTGGGTTGTGAGTTTGTTTTGGACAAGTGCAATGTGGTGGACTGGAATAGTTGCTCTGTGGTGAGGAGGTTAGTGCACCTTGTTTGGGTGCAGGAGAGTGGGGGTTCAAATCCCTTGGGGAGCAACTCCAGCCACAGTACCAGCCTGTACTAGTGTAAAGCCCGGGTAAGTGGAGAGGATTGTATTAGGAACAGCATGAAGTATAAACACATTGCTAAACTACTCATGTAACCTGACAGATGGTGGGCGACAAGCCAAAAGGCATTCACTATTGTAGGGGATTGAAATGTGGGAACATTTAATTATTCTTTATCAAACATATTCACACCATTTTACCGGCACCACTAAGGAAGGTGGCAACAGGGTAGCAATACAGGCAACTGCCTTTGGCCCCAAGCTGGAAAGTGTCCCGCCAATGCTGCTTTGAAAGTAGCACCGTGTAACTTTTAGCACAAAAATATGTATTCTCACCATCATTCTGAAGGTTCTTAAACATGAGGTCAGTAGAATTATATCTCACTGACACAGTACCCTCAGCTGGACCTCTAATATAACTTTCCTGTCGGCGGGACAAGAACTTATTGTGAGAGATTATTGGCTCTACCACCCTATGCATATAATAAAGACAGTAGTCCAAGACGCTGAACCCTACCAGAGTCGTATTTGCACAAAATATGTTAATATGACCTTCCTATTTCAGAGGACATGTTTCTTTCAAATGGCATCTCTGACAGTCCAGTTGCACAGAGTGGGCTCTGCGCCCTCTACTGGATAAAAGTTGTCCACGAAAAACATGGACTGTAAGAGAAAAATATTCATGCATCTTCTTTCACTTACTGTATCTGGAGCCGTGGAGGCCCCCTCACCTGGAGAGGATCTGTGACAGCACAAAGGACCAACACATTTACTTGTGGCAGATTAATCTGCACTGACAGAAACGATGCTCAAGACTAAACATGCAGCCTTCTGATACCACCATGTTTAAACATTGCTATGAATGCCTTCAAACAAAAAAAATGACACTTAAATAGTACCTTAGGTTGTACTTCATATCTATTTGTATGTGTGGCTTGTTGTGTTCATATTACTGTGGTCTTTTCCTCAGATGACAGCAGAAGCCTTGCTGCGCCTGGTGAATGACCCGGTGCTGCCCTTCTACTCACTGGACATAGTACTGGACATTCAGAACAAACTCAGAGGTAAGGACCTATTACATGGAGCTATCAATGCAATAAGTGACTGTTGTTCCTGTCAAATAGATATGACACAGGGCTCCACTTGCACCAACAGTACAACTTGCACCAAAGCAATAGCTGATACTGTAATGTCACACTTAAAAACGGGCAGTTTATTTAAAACCAAAACTCTAAAAATGCCAAGCAGTTCACATCTGGCACTAATGGAAAATCAATTTGAGGCGTGGGACAGTCCCTGTATGTGGTATGGAATTGTCACTTTGGATAATGGTGCTTCTTGTCCTCCTTAAAATGGAAATGCAGAGAGATGAGTAACAGAGTCAGAGACTGTAAGTCTTTAGTTCACTTGCTCAAATTGACAAACGCAAAAACTCACCACATACAATCTCCTGAGTCAGTGTTGGTTCATTACTTCATCCCCACATTGATCTCTTCTCTCATGCCTCATTATTTTAACACATAATGACCTTGATGCATTTGTATTATTCAAATCAAGTGCTTTCGTTTTCTCTGTGTGACCTTTGCATCGAGCCCTGTCTCTGACATCATTGCTTACTACTCTCTTTACTCTGATGTTACTCCAATGTGTGGATGTCAAATTTTATTTCCTGAAAAGCAGATTGGCAGTTGACAATACCTTATGCTTAGAATTATATTTCAGTCTATTTTGAACAAGTGAGGGTTAAACACACATTTACAATTAGATATGACGGACAGATAAGAAACTCAAACTCTCTCATTTCCAAAAAATCTGTATGAGAATGGCATATCCATGAGGTTGTTAGCCTTGTTAGCTACGCACAGCCAAAAAAGTGGTTTCCTGGAAGACCCATTTCAACCTCAGGAGTCCCAGTCACTGTGGTAGCCACATAAATGTGACTTTACCTTAAACTTAACAAACAATGAAACATAGCATTTATGGTTGTTAGGTTTTGTCTCATCCTCCACCCCATCCTGGTTATGACAGGATGTACAGCAGTAATTTGGCAAAATATATGTGTGGTGACCATCATTTAGGTTTTTCCTAATAATAAAATACAATGGAATCAGCCTCTGTAAATAACTTGGCAGCTGCTGTCCTCTCTCAAAAGTTCACAAACTCACAGAAATCCATCTTGTCCCACTGAAACCACCGCTGGTTTAGACTAATGGTGTGGCAGTAGTTGCCCCTATAATGTGTTTAGGTTTGCCAGTACTTTGAAAACATGCTCTGATGGTAAAATGACTTAGTAGTAGGTGGTTACTCACTTTCCTCCAATCACCTCTAGATTTAGTACCCGGCTTTTGCAAAAGCCTTCTGTGGAAGCCTCCCTATGGTTGGTCAGGTTGGTGTGGTCTTCATTCATCAAAAACTAGATTCTCCAAATTGCATTTATGTTCGTTACTGTTAATGCCCTCATATGGCCACCAGGGCACAATAAAATCTAAATCAGTTACAATAGATTTATTTAAATATAATCATTCTTTTATTTGCATGGACAGACAATGAGGTTTGATTGCTTTAAGCAGGTTTGTAGAACTAAAGCAGGCTGTGTTGTACACTAGTTCTAAAATCCAGAATTGCAGCGTTATTGTTTGCTTTTACATGGATATGAGTTTGCTCAAGTGAGAATTGGGTTGAGGAAAAAACTTGGGATAAGTTTGAGCTTTCTACACTTATTGAGTATTTGCTAGTCTTCGCCGTAAAAGGATATGTTTTTCTGACCTCAAACATTGCTTCATGTGAACAGAAGAAACAGAAGAGAAAAAAGAAATCCAAGACATGGTGTGTGGACAGGTCCTTTACTTGACAACAATCAATGCAAATTAACAGTTTTATTTATAGAACATTATCAAAATCAGTTAATAATACATGTTTTGTCCTAGACTGGGTTGGTCCAGTACATTCCCACATGTCTTACTGCCGGTTTGACGTTGAATTAATCCCTTTACAGCAACCTAATAAGGTTTAGTCCAATATTGATGATAACATAAAATATAAAATATAATGATTACATTCAGTCTTAAAGTCTGAACCTTGCAGCGTGATGAAGTTAAATGTCCTTATTTATCACTAAGACTGGTCAGAGCTGCATATGTAAGAGCACTTTTGTTGACTGCTTCAAACCTTGAGAATTTACATAGGCCAATATTCACAAGTTAGTATGCTGCTGATGCACTGGGCCCTTTTTAGCCAGACTCAGATTATTCAGTCACAGTCTTAGAGCATGCAAAGACTGTGTCCTTGAATATTAAAATAACCTTCAGAATGAGTGCCTAACAAAGGCTTTGAGGCATTTTTCTTCAGTGATGAGCTCCTAATAAACAAAGCCACATGCCATGAGACTCAGGTACCGCAATGTCAGAGAAAGGGAAGAGAGAAACAAAACAGTGCTGCATCAAATTAGAGGCAGTTGAAAATTTGAGGTGAATCCAAAACAAGTAGTTTAAGGATGATTAGATTCAATTAGCGTTTGTTCAAAAAAGCATCTAAGCCTCTTGAGATGACTTTATTGTGAACTGGTGTAAGTGGTGTTAATTTTATCCTTAGTTGTAATTTGAACAGCGATCCCATAGAAAATAATTACATCTTAAACACAACGACTCTTTTCTTATGACTCTTGATGACTGGATCACTGTTCACATGGTTCAAGCATTTTAGTCACATGCTAAGTGTCCTTTCTGATAGATGAAGGTATTAAAGAATGAGTGCATCAGTTTAAGGTGTTTTCTATACTAAATGAAATGGTAAATAAATCTGAACAGCTCTCATAGAAAAAGTGAAAATCCTTCTAGGCCACTGACTAGGGTGCCTGCTTCTGTCTTACATGTGAGCACACAGCCATTAAGGCCCAGATTGAGCGGTTATGGTCCTCCGTCTGAGACTAATGGACAGAATATAGCCTGAATGAGAGAGCTGGTTGATTACACAACCTGTCTCCAACCTCTCACTTGTCTCATTTTGAACGGTGATTGGCTGTATGTAGCCTCAATCACTTCAGCTCAGGGCCCTTTCAGTGGAGGGAACAATAAATAACAAATAACAATAAATAAAATCTTTCAATAGCCTAAAGGAAAGTGACATATCATAGATGAATCATCTCCAACTTGGTATGAACTCAGTGACCCTCAGTTATCCAACCTGAAAAATTAAACATTAAATAAGCTCTAGCAGATGTGCATTCATCCTCTTCCACTTGGCAAGCCCAGAAATGCAAGTCACACCTGGGTCAGCCCCTGAGTCTCCACAGATATTGTTATAATTGTTATAGCCAGCACATTTTAACACATCTCTAAATACTGATACTTACCCAGGGACCAAATACAGCAAACAGAGACCCTTTTCTGAGCTGCTGGATGCTCCTGAAAAGTGGGATTAAAGTTTGCATGTGAAGGCTGTACATGTAAACAAAGGAGCACAGCAAATCCAGCATGGTCAAATCAACAAAGTGTGATTTAATTTCAACCCTTTTTCGGTGTCTACATGTGACCACTCAAATTTTGTAGCTCATTGTAGCCAGCCTATGACACACCTGTGCAATAATCATGTTGTCGAATCAGCATCTTGATATGCCACAACTGTGAGGTGGATGGATTATCTCGGCAAAGGAGAAGTGCTCACTAACACAGATTTAGACAGATTTGTGAACAATATTTGAGTGAAATAGGCCTTTTGTGAACATTGAAAAAGTCTTAGATCTTTGAGTTCAGCTCATGATAAATGGGAGCAAAAACAAGTGTTGTGTTTATATTTTTGTTCAGTGTAGTTAATAGGACTTATTAACACACCCTCTTATTTATAGTTGACCTCGCTCTCTACATTGTTGTCTGTTAACTATAGAACAGTTGCCCAATATAAATTGTTCATACACAATTATACACTTTCAAAATAAGAGGTGTTGAAATGAAGAGACAGTGTTTCATATAAAAACAGATTTATTAAAAATGCACATGACACAAATATTCACCACAAAGTTGTACAGGTGGTAACTTTGGGCTCTTCTGTGGATCTTGGGTTGGACATCTGCAGAGTCTTAGAGTTTCCAATAAGAATGATTAGAGTGGTCCTCAGGCTGCTCTGCTCCATCACCCCTCATCAGGTGCCTGTTAAAGTCAAGATCTGGACACACAAAATTACAAATAAATTTACATTACATCATAAACTGATTGTTAAACAGCACTAAATACACTTACTATTCATGAGATGTATGCATTTGAAGAAAGATTAAATATATTGCATTAGCAAAAATGAATGGCACACATTGTGTAAGCTATAACTTTCCAACATAAACAGCTCACTTTACACTAAACACTAATGAGTAATGGGGCCTCCATTTAATGACTTGGACTGGAATTTTTTTAGATGATTCAGACTTCTAGCCAGTTGACTTGTAGCTGACAATGAAGAAAGGACCACTCTAAATATAGCTGATATTTATCAGTATTTAAGTAATTTGCAAATAAAATTGAAAATAATTTGTTAAACAATGTGAAGTCCAAACTGAGTTGATAGCTGCCCATAATTCAACAGTTGTATAGCTGTCTGTAGTACTGTGAGCAGTGATGAGGAAAGGGGGTGGAGCCTCGAATTAACTCTAAAAGACCTAGTGACCAAGTTTAGAATAAAGTGTTAAATGGTTTTAAGTGAAACTTCACTAATTTAGCTTTGAGTGTCTTGTGTTTGTGAGGTTTGATTTTTTGATTTGAGTATTTATTTTGACTATTTTGAAGATACTGTTCAGGTGTCCTCCTCATGATACTGATGATTATTATTGTCATGATTGTTAGTAATAAGCCCAGTTACAGGTTTATCACTGGTATACTTGAGGACTTGAAGACTGAACTGGGGTTGGTGTGTGGTGGTTAGTGTAGAGAGAGAACTGTTTAACTGTCTGTTTGTGATTGTAAGTAGGCCACCTGTGATTTGGAATGGCCTAAAAGAGAACTGAATATTTAAATCAAATTGGAGTTCTAAATGAGTGGTGCATGGAGAGTTCCAATTGCTTATTGCGAGGTACTCTTGTTTAAGCAAAAAGTTACGTTTTATACAGTTTTAACAGTCCAATCCACATCCAGCAGATGGAGGAGGTAGAACAGTCAGATGCTTTGAGTGATGAAGATAGCGCTGCATGAGCATTAGAATAATTCTTGCTCGTGGGTTGCAGTGGCTTGAAGATAGAAGTTGGCTTCAAAGGGAGTAGGAATAGAGCTGTGAGGTGGGACAAACAGCTGCAAAGTCTCTGGGTAAAAATCTTCATTCACCTTTATGAGCATCAACAAAGGTGGCAATATCATGCCAGTTTAAGAAATTAAATGATGCCTGAGAGATGAATTTGCAAAATGAGTAACAGGTGAATATCTGTACATTTCACTACATGTTTTAACTCAGGTAGCTGTGACCACTGATGGCTTGTTAAGAAATATATTCAGTATTCCACTGGAATAAAGAACTCTTTTTTTGTTTGGAATTGTCCTTACCCAAGGCCCTTTTCCCTCTGAATGGATTACACTAACTATATTTCGTGAGTTCCAGCTGCTGCTTTCAATTTAAAAATGCTTATTTTTCTCTCTGCAAGTCACATGGTGCTACTGTCTCCATCAGACAAAAATGCAAAAACCTTTATTGCAAATGCAGCTTAATCTAGTGCAGTGTAATCAGTGGTTTATTGGAATGGCTTTGTTTTTGCCGTAGTTCAGTACAAATCAGTTTGGTACAGAGCAGTCTAGCACAGGTAATGTCTGGATTTTCCAATGTGGTGAGTGTGATATAGTAATGGCATAGTGTTTCTAAATGATAAATAAATCAGATGTGAAGTAAACAGAAGTGAGTTTTTCACAATTCAGATGAGTGACTCTTTCACAGTTCTGGTGGTTGTTAGTTAATAGTCTCACATATGTCTAATATTTTTTGTTTGTTTTTCTCAAACAAATGCAAACAGTTTGCAAAAAAATGGTCTAAAAGCACTCCGATCACAGTAGGACTCAAAACTTTCTATGGAAAAATATGGTTGTGAAAGTCTGTGTTCTATTTAACTTTGACACACTGTAGGTGTTGCAGTAATCCATGGCAAGTGTTATGTAGGAGATATATGTGCTGTTTGAGTATGTGTACACAAATGCCTGCTGTGGTTTAACACATCTGTCCTGCAGGGCAAACGTTAACACACCAAGTACACTAACTGCTCATTGCTCATTGACGCTAGGCTAACAATTGTGGTTAGTTTCATGTGAGCGCATATGACCCCATCAGACAAGTGTGTCTCCGAATTTAGTTGTGACACCTAAAAGTTTGTCTGTTTTCAGATAAAAGCCTGGTCCCACCGTTGCTGCTGTCCTCGGCCGCCTCTCTCAGAGACCGTGTGGCTTTCTTTCAGTCAGAAACCATGCGTCCTGCCAATGACCCAAAAGAGCGTGACCCAGGCCATGTGCGCATGCTGAACGATGTCCTGCGAGACCTGGAGAAGAGTTTCATCATCGCCCAGTCCCCACCAGGCATCTACAGGTACACTCTGCCCACTGTCGGAAAGATCCAAACTGTGTTGATGTAATATGAAATTCAGTGTGTAGTTCAATGCTGCCGTAAATGGCAGGTTTACACCATATAAAACAGAATGTTCCTAAATTTTTGTGCAAGCCACAAACATTTTTGGCACAAATAATATACTATAAGTTGTAATTTGCATTGGCCCCATTGGGTCCAGTCATTATGTATTAGAGCTCTATGATTTTAAATGCTGCTGATTCTTATGAAGCAGGCATAGACAAACATGACCCCTTTTTCATCAGACCAATTGTATGTATGTTTTTTGTTGTATGATTGATGGGCCAAAAGAAATCTTTTGACGGTTCTTTAAAGTTAGTTGGAGGTTTGAGGTTGAAGACTTTACTTGACTTTATGTAGGATCTGCTAGATAAGTTTAGTATGTGACTTTATTCTAGCTTCCCAACAAATAATGAGTTCTAAAAGAAGTGATATCAGATTTGATTTGGCAGTCAGCTTCCATTATTCATGAGTTCTAGAGCAAGACTGCTGAAATGTTGCCTCCATAGAGTACTTTATTGAATAAAACATTGATTACAGACAAATAAGAGAGCTGCACTCACTAAAGAGCAGAGAACTGCAGTAATGGAGTCTACGTTTAAGGCTTTAAACTGATGATGAATGAGGAGCAAATATCTCAGTATCACAGTTTATTAGATGTGTGGAAAAGGTAAGTATTTATTTACACAGTGCGCTGCATCATAGTTGTATAGCGTCTCAGAACATCATTCGTTATTTTACCTTGCCATTATTTAACAAAAATGAAGCGAGAAAAATAAACCTTTTTCATTCAGCAGCTGTAGGTCCACCTCTACCCACCATAACATGATCGTTTTTGTGGGGTTTTTTGGCCATTACAATGATAGGATTATGACACCTGTGTAAAAGTAACACCACACCTTATTCAGATTTGCTGGTATGCTTCAGAACGGATCATTGCCTTGCTGCTTCACCCAGTTTTGCCCATGCTTCAGTTTCCTGTTGAACACACAAACTATAGTTGTGTTTAGGAATTTAATGTTGAACAGGCTGAATGGGGTCTGGAGTCTGAGATGTTGTTCATGGGTTGTTTTATTTCATTGAGTATTAAGCAACATTTTGGGTAAATTTGCTGGAACTAGCAATTTGTTTTTTCTTTCATGCTTCACACTTGAATAATAGATTGAGGTCATATTATGGTCATATTTGGTTTAAAAGTATGTATATGTACTAAAGCAGCCTTTTCAGCATCATATTTTGAATTAAACTGCAAGGTTCACTAGTAGTAGTGGCGTAATGATGTACGTGCATCTTCCAAATTGCACACAAACTTAGGAACATGAACACTTTGTGTTTTCTTCTTAAACTTCTTTGTGATCCTCCATACTTTAACCCTCATCCTACCAAGTGGGGTCAAAGTTGACCCCAGAGGTATTCTGCTCTGGTATCTGGTACACTTTATTTTATCATTTTTGCGTATGCATTTGTAAGATTTTCATCTTTGCTGACTGCACCTAAAAATGCTCAAGTAAAATAAAGCAAAGAATCACTTTAAAGGCAGTCCTGACACAGTCTAAATTTAACTGAGAACTGGTCGGGATTGAGTCTGACATTGACCCAGACTCCTGTACAGACAGCGGTCAGCTCCTAGCAAACATACCACTACCCATATGGCTACATTCCCAGATCAACCCTTCAGAAGCCACAAGGACCACACAATCTGTGACAGGTTGAAAAAACTCTCATGCCCGTCTAGCCCGGGTCCATTAATCCACCACCAGTAAGAAAACCTCATTGTTCCTTCTGATTCTGAGGTTAGACCAGTTCTTCTCAAATAGTGGGGTGCGCCGATGCCAGGGAGGCATGTGTGACCCCGGGGAACATGCTTCTTTTTTTTGCCTTACTAGACTAAAATGTAATTGCACATCCACTACAGTAGGTGGCTGTGGCGCTCTCATTGTCAGAGTGTGCGCAGGGAGTATTAGCTCTATGGTGAAGGGTTTTTTTTGCACCGAGCATGTGCACACACAGCACAGAGCAGGAGATATGAAGTGCAGTGAAAGTTATTCTTTGTTGTAAGTTGATCTATATTTCTTTCTTTTTTCTTTTTTTGTTTTCTCTGTTATGCAGAGGTGTACTTATAACAATTTTATGTACAAATTATACTATTTATAGTCGCGGCGGAGAGTGGTGGTGGTAGTGATGTTTTCTTGAAATGTTTTCTTCTTCCTAGTGGGGGTGTAACAGAAAATAATTAAGTAACACTTGGTAAGACTAACAGCCTTCCTCCTAAGTCTGTCTTGTCTGCTTTGCCTCTTGATTGGTGCAGCGTAAATGGTCTCCAGTGTTCAGTGTTATTCACAGTTTATAGCAGTAATAGACATGTTAATTGTCCTCCACTGCCATTAGCATCTGAGATAGAATTAGCTGCTCCATCATCCTCAGAAAACATTAGCGCTTAATAGCACCCATTTATAAAGTTCCCATTCACTCACAGGACCAGGAACATTAGACTAAAAGCACACCAGACCTCTTTATCAACCTTTAATTCAAGATGTTCTAGAGAGTTCGAGGAAACCCTAAGCCTCTCATTATTAGAGCCCTGTACCTTCTTTCATTCTTGGTTCCAATATAATAAGATATTTCACATTTACTCTTGAGTCAATTAAGAAAAGCTTGTGCTTTTCAAAATGCTTTACTCAATCGAAACTCCGATAAAAAGTTGAAGAATAGAACGAGTGATTAAGAGTAGTAAATGGTAGATTGGTTTATTGTGCGAGTGCATTGTCTTTTAGCTTTTCTCATTTCACTGTGCTTAACTGAAATAGGTGAAGTTACACAACATTAATGACAGAACATGTGCAATTTATTGAAATCATTTTTTTTGCTCACTGACAATTTTAAACAAATAACCTGCCCTCTATGTTTATCTGCAAGTCTACAGCTCTACAACAGCCTTAATTCTGCCCTCAGATTGAACTTTTTAAGAGACCTTGCTGAAACATTTCTGTGTACTCAAAAAAAGTGTTTCTCTGGTTAACTGATCTTTGAACTTTAAAGCCTTTGCAGTTAAATCACCTCTTTAACGTTCAACATGCATTGAACAATGCAGTATAAGACACTATACAGACCTTGTTCTACAACACAACCAGTAAACTTCTAAATCTCTTCTACATACAGAACTGATATAATGTAAGCACATGAAGATGAAAAAGCTATGATAGTTTTTCTCCCTTAATAAATAAAATCATCACTTAAAAACTGCATTTTGTGTTTACTTGATTTATTTTTGTCTAATATTTAAATTTGTTTGATCTGAATTCTCATTTAAGTGTAACAAATGTACAAAAAGAACAACAAATCAGGAGCAAACTTTTTTCATGGCACTGTACTTTATATCACTCCTTGCTGTGAAGTAGGAGTGCTACCCTCTGCTCCTCTCTGCTGCAACATAGATTGTGGGTTTGATCCCTGGGCCGGACGACACTCTATCTCCCCGTGTTACTGTGGGTTCTCCACGCGTTCTCCGGCTTCCTCTCCCCAAGTGTCCCTAGTGGATGAAAGAGAAAGCGAGAAACTGGCCAATGTCCAGGGTGTACCCCACCTCAGGCCCAAAGCTGCTGGGATAGGCTCCAGCCACCTGCAACCCCCAACGGTATCAAGCGTTTAATGAATGAATGAATGAATGAATGAATGAATGAATGAATGAAATTAAATATAAGTAGGAAAGGAATCATTTGATGATGCATATGACGTCAAATCAGAAAGTTGGACATTTCATTTAAACCACTGCAAATACATCCCCAGCCTAAAAGGAAATTATAGACAAAGTGCATTAATTCCCTGTTGTTGTTGGATGGATGTTTCTGGAAACCTCCCTTTGGTTTATAGGAAAAGCAGTCCCATTGGTGTATACTTGTGTTGAAGCCACAGAGTACTTACAGTTTTGGAACTCAAGTGTGTTTTGAAAGTCATTGCTCCTTCAGCCCAAAGCTCATGACAGAAGTCCTAACAGATGAGGAATCACTCCATTTAATCTATAAGACTGTATGTTCAGCCACTTTAAGAGAAATCAATGTAGCTGAGCTCAGAGGAGAGAAACAGTAGTGGTCCGTGCCGATCGACAAATGACTGCTCTGCTGCCCCAAAGGTCTGTCTCTGTCCCAGTATGTCTGCTTTGTTTTATTTACACGTTACTTTGTGACAAAACGGCAATAGATAGGGGTCTATTTAAAAGAATTTATTGCACAGATTGTGTTCTTTTGAAAAACTATGATAAGAATGAAATGTGTGTAAAATGTAAAAAATATAAAAAGTTAAAAGTAAAAAAAAGTTTAGAACGTCCACACCCATTATATTTCTAGGAGAGTAAAAGAAACTGTTTATAATTGGTCACCTACAAGGAAGTTGTTGCTGTTGTGTAAAGTATTGTGGGAAATGTCTCAAGCTAGAGCATACCCAGTACAACAATGATTATTCTTGATACAACTGGATTAATCTGGAAGCAAAACACATGTAAGCCAATGAGCATACAGCAGCTTCTGTTTTTTCCCCCTGTAATTTTATAAAACAGTTCAAAGTTTAGCATCAGAGGAAATGTAATAAAAATGTCAAAGATATGGACTAAAACACATAAATTGTTGGTTTATTCACTTTGGTTTTAAGGTTTTTACTGGAAAAACCCAAGGTACAGGGAGTGGAGCGAATGTCACTGTGTGGTGTATGAAGACTTGGAAGGCACTGTTCAAACAGCAGCATTCAAAAGTGTATATGGAACATTTCAAGCTATTACAACTTTGAGCAAAGCACTAAGAACATTTTGTGCAAGCTCACATTAAGGGAAGGAGGTGACTGTCCTAAAAAGACTGAACAGTTCCCGGCGGAATGGGACTCGCAGCTAAGAGACTCTGACTCCCAGAGATTAGAAAAAGTCACAGAAACTTCATTAGCACTGATAGAACTTGTCCAGGAAATGAGTCTACCTCGGTAAATGCATTTGATGGATACACTTTCCCCCTGTCGCTGCAATTTCAGAAAAGGTGGAATGAAACCGGGAGCATAGAAAGGAACAAGAAGGTGAAGAACCCAGGGAAAAACAAGGCCTAATGCATTTGGAATGTGTATAGATATTTATTGTGTGGAGACATGGCTCATTGATGTCATGGATTTGTGATCTTGACCCATTCCCACACAATGAGAAATATTAGTGGTAATGAATTGAGGAAATATGGATTCTGCCTGTTTGTACTTTTTGATTGTGTGTTCCATTACCAGTATAAAGAAAAGCTGGTTGATGTTTTGGAACATAAAATTAGTTGTGCTAATCACAGAAGTTGGTGCTCACTAGCTCAAGTCAATGAAAGGATATATGTATCTGCCACTGGTATAAATTCAGTGTACAATTCATCTTTTGTGTTGTTTCCAAGTCATTTCTTCATTATTTCTCTGTAGTTACTGTCTCTTTACGACGTGTCGAACAGTGCACTCTAAATGTTCATACTGTCCGAGTTGATAAGAGTGATGCTTGCTCTGAGCAGCCAGGGGAGGTCAAGCATAGGATTATTAACTAATCAGGCAAGACTCGTCACGGCACTGCCCATCTGTGATTGGTCAGTACAGTGTCAGAAGAGGCCTCTCTACCATTGGCTTACAAAGATCATCACGCAATTCAAATTACAGTATTAATGTCATGTGGTTTAAAGAACATTTATATTGGTTTACAGTTTAAGACCTCATGAGCAAAACTAGTGATTAGCATTGTATTAGTTTGGCTGAGGTGGCTCAGAGTGTGGCAGGAAGGAAAGCTCGCCCTGAAGCACAGAGGAGTGGAGGATAGGCTGTAGAATAGGAGTTTCCTGCACTGGGACTTTTGAGGTCCTGTAGACTATCTGCAGCATATTCACACTGTATTTTGTGATGCACAACACTCCCCTGCACCTGTCCACCACTCGATCAGCTCTGGTGACAGTTACCAGTCAGGGCACAGTCACCTGTCTTGATCTAATCCACCACAAACCCGGATGAGAGGGTTAGTTACCCAAAGTGAAGCGGAGTGGCATAAGTGGCCAGAGCCCCGAGCACCCTCCACTCTGAGGTAAACCACAGGACAGACAAGTCTGTGGCTGTATGGGATTGAGAAGGAGCAGACCTGCCCTGGACAAAAAATAGCTCAGGATTCTGATTTTGGTTTTATAGAAACCTTTAATAGCAAACAACATATACCCAAGGACAAACCGCTTAATCTCCAGTAAGTGAGCGAGCTAATCTTCAGTCTCTTACCTTCAGTAAGAGACTGAAGATTAGCAACAACAAGGGTTATCAGTGTGAGGAGGAAGCTGAGAATGCCCTAAATTGACACCTACCCACAAAGTAAGCTAGGTCAAGATTTGGCAGGCAGGAAGTCAAGATACCAGTCGCAGACAGAGATTAAAGACAACCGCAGCAAAACTACTTAAAGTATGTGGTTGGATTATGTCACCTCACAACCCAGGGGCCTCAAAGAGACATCAGAAGACCATTAAGGATGGTCGTCAACATGTGTCTGGCATCTGTTTCCTTCGGTAAAAACAACCTTACTATTCAAATAATGTGCGCATTCCTCGGACTTAATCTGCATATATGAACGCACAGATCAGGGGAGAGCCAGTCTGAGAAATCTGAAATAGACTTTGATCTAAGGACCGAGCTAAGAGTACTCCAGCTCACACTGAGAAAGCTGTGAGGAAATTGGAAAGAAAACTAGACAAGGAAGCTGAGGGGACAATAATTTCCAAGAAGACCACCCAGTAGTGCACCAAAGGGCAAGAAGAAAACCCATAACTTAAACATCTGAGAAAAAAATAGGCTTAAGACTGCCAGAGGGAAAAAGTTGGTTCATGAAGAACTAATGTTTAATATGGAATAAGGAACAAGGAACTTACTGGCAAACTAAGTGGACCATTTTATCCAGATGAGGAAAATCATCCTTTTCTGGATTGAAAAGTGGGACATTAGTAAGCTTCTTAGTAAGAAGGACCTTGATTTTGCCCGGAACCCTGGAGACAAGCCAGGGGTTAAGGCTTGTAAGGGAGAAGTTATGACAGAGTCTCCACCAACAGGGCCTGGTCAAGCTCTTTCCAAATGAGCCACGTGAAACCGACCTTTTCACTTGCAAGAGCTGTGGCATTGTGTATCAGCTAACAATATGTTGGATCTCATGACATAGAAAGAGACCAGACAGGGCACACCCAACCATACTATACTGGGGTATACTGAAAACATTTTACGAAATCACTTCAAAGAGGTCCTTTACTTCCACCTGTAGCAGAGCTTAGATCCAGATCCTGAGGGAGTGTGGAGACATTGAGCCTGAGTAGACCATGTTCTCCCTCCCATGTCCAACATTTTAACATTCAATAATAATGTTATTATCGTTCATAATAATAATTGAAATGAATAATCAGGTTACTACACTGTATTGTTCCCTTGCAACAAGACTGTCCCAAGACCTTATGTCCAGTCTACTCCGTGATCAGGTTTTCACAAGTTTTTTAGTGCTTTTGTTGCGATCTTGTGAATTCCACCTTGCATTTTATTCAGAATGTTGTGAGGTTTTTAGTAGTCTCAAATATAGTTTTCAGGCCACTGTCATTTGCAATCTCAAGCAGCTGGTCTTCCTCACACATGGGTAAAGCCAATTCACCTGGCTTGTTCAAAAATGGGTTACGGATCCATTCATTCCCAGTCCAAGGGTCTTTTGTGGTTGGAAAAAAAGGCTTGAACTCTTTCACAATCTTGACAGGTGATCCTGCAAATGCTAGGAGGAAGAGGATCCTGGTGCTGTCTCCCCCAAAGTCTCTAATGCTAATGACAAAAACATGTCAAATACTTCAGAATGTACACCATTCTTACTTTTCCAGTTTGGTTTGAAAACTGTGGTAATTTTTCCTTGAAGTGTTAGATTGAGTTCGTTTAGCAGGTTAAATATGTCACAAAGTAAGCACGTTTTTCAACCCACTCTAGTGCTACTGTAATGTCCTGCAAGTAGTGATAGATTTTGTAAAAGAAAGTGGTTCTCACAACTCAGAAACTCTGGTCAGTGTTCCCACGAGAAAGCCATCTCACTTTGCTGAACATAAGGAGATGCCTGTGCTCTGCGTCCATCTCATCTCAAAGATGCTAAAATATACACAAGTTAAGAGCATTTACTTTAATATGGTTAACAACTTTAATGACATCATTCAAAAATCTGTTAAGTTCAGGTGACATTTTTCGACTCCCTAGCATTTCTCTATGAATAACACAGTGAGTAGACTCACATTCAGGCACTGCGTCCTTGATCCAAGTTGTGAAGCCAGAAAGCTGTCCTGTCATTGCATCCGTGCACACAATGACACAAAATGACCTCTATAGTTTTTGTGACATGTGGTCACTTAAACACTTGAATAGCTCTGCAGTTGTGGTGTTAGTTGGTAAAAAAATAAATATAAAATAATGTGCTTAGCACATCCTCATTTACATCTTCTTGATGCCCAAAAACAGTATTATTCTTAATGTCGGCAGATTCGTCAACCTGGATAGCATACCACTAGTGGTCCATGGACTTGGGTTGGAGACCCCTGCTGTAGAGTCGCAGAAAGGAGATATACAAGGTGCTTTATCTAGCCCCAACCAGAGATGGAAATGATTGTGACACTGAGGACCAACCAACCTGTTTTCCAAAGTTTTAAACCCCATGTACTGCAATGCAGGTCCAAGCGAGAAAGGACAAGTCAATGCAGAAAATGGGACTTTAGAAAAACTGTTACATTGGTATTTCAATTATATTATGTAACTTGATTTTGAGTAATTATTTGGCTCTGAAAAGTATTAAAGTCTTATCCACTTACACATATGTCCTTAGGGGTTACAGGGCAGATGTCGACCTTAGCCTAAGTAGTGCTTTGTAGTCTAGAAGTGTAGTTCTGTGCTGGCAGAAAGCTTGGACTCTATGAAACCAAGAGCTGATTATTCTGGATCTAACAGAGAATCCAGTTCGTGCAGGGCTCGAGTCTTGGCCAGTCCCACATAGGACTTTTAAACTGCATTTCAAAAGGTGGATGTTTAAAAGTGTTCCTTGCATTAGGGAGGTTGTTGCTCATTTATATCCATGAGGCCATTACACATTTTACATACAAATATAAAAAGAGTGGTAAAGGGATGTATACTTAAAGTCTCTGCTCACATGGGGTTTGTCTTTACTACACATAAGAGAATGGAAACTGCACATTATGTTGAATAAACATCATATCATATCAATATCAGAGAACACACCACAACAACATACCAAAAAGTATTCATGAGTGAACATTTCTAGTTGTAGTACACCAGAGATGGATTACTGCCATCTATCAATGATGAATACACACATTAGCTGAAAACCAAGTGTTTATGATGTGCCAACGCCATTAGTTGTAGATAACCATGGATGCAACTAAAAAGGAAGAGAAACTCCTATAACTGTGTCAAAAGGCAAATGATAGAGAGGCAATGGTATCTTTGCAAAGCTGGATGGTTGTAGATAATTGCTGCTCCTCCACTGTCTCAATATACAGCCAGGTCTTTTCATTTTGCAACTGTATGTTACAGAGTTTTTACCTGGAAAATAGTAAGTGTTGAATCTTGGTTTATTTGCAAAAAATGCAAGAAAACACTGTCAAACTGGCAGAATACTGTGTACTGCATAGGATTTAATACAAGTGTTTAAATTATATCCACAAGAGTTTATTAAATAGCTGTGACTGTGACCACCCCGTCTCACTTCTGGGTTGTCCTGTAATCAGAGGCACCAGGGCCCAATTTACCTCTTTGCTTTCTCCCAGATGATGCGGTCCTCATGTTTTGATTCTCTATGTAAATTATAAATCATCTATTTTTGTATTTGCTTGTTCTGGTCTCTATTTTGTTATGGCTCTTGAGCCGGAGCTACGACAGTACATATGTAATTTATTCTGTTTCCTTTTCAGGAACCTGCTATACAGCCTTCCTGGGAGCATGCCTCAGTTTTCCATCCTCAGGTTCTCAGAGGAAGCCATCCTGCACTGCAACAGCAGCAGCAGAGCAGTCACAGCCCAGTCGTTGGACCAGGAAGTGCTCTGCTACAGCACCAGGAACCAGTCTCTTTCTCTCATCCTTCAGGCCATCCGCTCGGCCGAACACCTCATCTGTTTTGGCCTGGAACTGTTTGAAAATTACCCCAGTGACAAAAAATGACAAACATGGTAATTATACCAAAGAACCAGTCAAGTTCACCAAACATTTTAATCAGAAAAGAGAGGTTGGAGGAACACAAAACAGTATGTACAGACAATTACCAATCAAGTATCAATTATGTGCAACAAAGTACATTGCAATATTTATTCTGACAGGGATTTGTCCATAACCTTACAAATCTAAATGTTATTTTGAATTTTGAAACCTTTTACACATAATCTTAATTGTACTGAGGCATACATTGCACAATAGCTCTAAAATATGCAAAAATATTTTCACAGTTTTTTTCAATGTGCACTAAGTTCTGAGATACAGCAATGACATTTTTAAATATCTCTTGCCTGAAGACCACTTATGGTAAGATTCTATATTCTATTATGTACATGGACTTAGGGCTGAATTTGTTAAAGAGGGCAACTGATTATAACATTTTTATGGAATAAGAACTGAGTCTGCAAAACCAAAAGGCACATGTTGTGTGGCCGGTAGTTTTCAAGCCATCAGACTTTGGCATTGCTTTAATAGTGTATGAAATGTTCAATTTGAGTTAGACATTAAGCACCGGCTCACACTGGAATAAGCTATAAACTGTTTGCACATTCTGCCTCCAATTTAGAGTTATTCTTAATTTGACAGTTGTTTTAGGAGTGATACAAGAAATATGCATTTTTTCAAACCTGATTTAAAGGGGCAACATGTAATTTTGACTTTATTTAAATAACCACCCCCAGAGGGCAGTAGTGTGTAAAATGTAAATCTCACCCTCAATCCGAATTTCTCAAAAGGGTACCTCCTGTCCTTAACTCCTGTTCTTTAACCTTTGTGAGCAACGTCATGAGGTCAACAGAAAGATGTTAGGAGGTTCCTTATTGATTAAGGACAGCACTGTTTTGTAAACCCGACTCCTCTACCTCTACTAGAAATATGGGGAAAGTTATGTTGATGCACCGCGGCTTAATAAAAACTATACATCCAAAAAATAGACTACAACACGAGCACCTTATTCTCCACTAAGCACTGAGTTAAACGAGGCTCACAAACAGGAAATTTACAGAAATAATCTGAGAGACAGTAAAATGTACTTGTCTGTAAAGAGCACCATTCAAAAACAAGAGCCCACAGTGAACTGCTCTTCAATCAAATGTGGTTGTGGAATTATGCAAATGCCAGCTTTTCTCGTTTCTCACAAATTACTGTCGCAACAATGGTGACAAATAAAGTCAGATATGAGAAAGTCAGATATGAGATGCTGGGGCTCTACAGCAGTCTTTTATAACTGAGCTTTGTGGATATGTTAATGTAGTCTAATTGTTCATGTAAAGTAACTCAGACTCATCCCAAAGTCATCAGATTGGCTTCAGTCGGACGTTTTCAGAAAACTTCAGGTGGTGGCACAATTTTTTGTGGGATGCAAGTTAGCTCCTTACCTTGCAGTAAGGAATGTCCAGAGGTACCTACGCTAAAGGAGGAGTGAAAGGAAGCACCGACACTCCTTTTTACCTCCCTTTCTTACTGAAGGCAGAGTTTGGACAGCTGTTATTATGGCGACCAAAAAATACATTTGGATCAGTCAAAAGGATTGAGGACATTTCCTAATCAATTTGAGAATTTGTATTGAGCCACATTCTTCCCCACACACTGACGAGTCAATGGCGCCTCCATAGTCTCCAAAGGAGCCATAAATATAACGTTTGGACATTGTGTTTGTTGACAGTGAATTACATATTACTTTCATATTTATAAGTCTGCTGAATTGAGCACCATGTCTGGTACACTGATGCTGCTCTGTGAAGTGCCCAGTGCACAGACTCTGTAGCAATGGAGCGGCTGTTGATCAGTTGACACACAATACTGAAAACTGCTAAATTTCCGGTGTGATCCAGATGTATTAAAGTCAAAATAACATTTTGTCCTTTTAACTAATGTGAAGGCTGTCAGTCATTGTGTACTAAAATACTGTAGGTATCAGGATGTAGTTTTACCATTAAAGAGGAACTTCTTCAAACTTAAAACTCTGCCCAGATGCCTACTTAGTTTATTTACATGGATTAGTGAGAGCTTTAAGCAATAAAACCAAGCAGAGAAAAAAACACTGCAGTACAGCTTTCAGGGTTGTCAGCTGAGATAATGTGTCAGCCACTTTATGTGAGGTAAAAATCATTTTGCTTCTGTTTTATTGATTGTAATCAGGCATCTTTTATACAGCTTACTGTCCTTTTCTACCAGTATCTAATTTGACTCATTCTTTAAAACTTAGCAGAAACCCATCAATGAGCAATAACAAAAATGTTGTTAACTACCAGAGCCAGAGAAAGCAATATAGAAGCTTTATATGCACAAATGCATGATGAAGAACATTAGATTTAAGTATGTTTTAAGTAGTACTTCATTTGGAGTCTTGTTCCTATAAACTTAAAGAATACAAGTACACCATGTGTCTTCACAGACTGACTGTCATTTTTAACATAAACTTGTTGTCGATTAAGTTTATGTGTCCGACACAGATTGTACAATATTGCACTTACCCTGAGTCTGACACTGGAAGGACAAACCAGGGACAAGCAGTTGTTTAGTGAACAGGGGTTTGGTTTGAAGCCATCTGTAGTTAGGCATGGTGTGTGTTAGAATAGTTGTGTAAAAGTGATGTGGTAAATTATTTTCTATTTTAAAGATGGTAGCAGTGATGGTGGGGGTCATAGGTCTGCAGCTAAAACTGCTTCTGTATATTTTGAAATGTTGTAAACGCACTTTTCAAGTTTTGTCAAAAAAAAGATTTTTGTATTTGAGTAATAGCAGATTTGGTTCTGCAAATTATTCTGTTTCTGTATTTTGATAAATGCTCTTTTTATGATATAGCTTTTTTACTTCTAAATTTGTAGTGAATTAATTTAGTTAACATAAATTGATCATTTGTACCCTCCGTCATTAGCAGTAAAATCAAACTAAAATGCTGATTTTTTTTTTTTTTTCACAGTGAGCTAATTGCTTTAAAACTTGTGCCTTCTGTTTGAAGAAATGTTTGACTTCACATAAAAATGCATAATGCATTAGAAACATTAAAGGACATCTGGTAGATCATTTGTCTGATACTGGTTTTGCCAAGATTATTATAGCTCAGCTCAGATAAATAATCTGTGGCACCACGTTTCAGTGATGTAGAGTTTTTTTCCCTAAACAACAGGGACAGCCACATGTCTGAACAAAAATCATGGAGACAAATCCCCAGTCAACAGTGCAGTGATTCTATCTGATCAAAGAAAGTATTTCCATTTCCTCTTAATAATTGATTTTGCTCTTATTTTGCATTTCTACAAATTTGAAGAGGGCTTTACAGCATGATATATTTTCCACATAATTTTGTTTGCATGATAAAAACTCAGTACATACAGTATAGATGTGTCTGTTAGGCATGAATAATGAACTTTTTATATGTTGAGCAAGAGATTAGACTTGATTAGCCATGTGTGTATTTTTGTAAAAATCTGATTGTTATGCAAAGGTAACAGAGCACACAGCGAGTGTAAACTCATGAATGCAGTGTACAGCACGTGGTCGGCGAGTACAGATGAGTACTGATGGAAAACTGATAAAACTGCAGTATTGTGACATTTGCACTTCTGTCAAACATTGCAACTAACACTGTGAGGGTTCAACTGTTAAAAGCTCTTTTTGTCAAGCACATTACAGTTTTTTGTATTTGATGTTAAGCAAGCAAATGTTACTTTTAATATTGTTCTGAACAATGTTTAAATCAATGCACGACAATGTTTATGCAGGATTTTTCTGGCATGGTTTCGTCTTTTTTGATTGTGTGTTTTAAGCAATAAAATCAATTTTCTGCTTGTCAGTCAAATTCAGAAATGTAAAAAACAGGGAGCAACTTTAACATATATCACAATCATGTCATGATATTCCCAATGCAGAATTTGAAGAGATTTATTTCAGAAACTCATGGCCTTGACATCTTTTATAAAGGTATAAATTGTTTTGTGTAATAAAGGGTTTGTTTTTTTAAAGGAAAAAAATGCTTAAATATGAAAAAGGGATCAAAAACAGACATTTTACAGCTTTCAAAGTGATAATGTAAGTCCTCTTCAATGTGTTTGTGCAGGGTGTAATAAAGTATCTCTCTGAACCAAAAGAAAAAAATGAGGCCAAGGACAAACAAGGTTTAGTTGATGCAGCATCAGATCGATGTGACTTTGCTCACAGCTGATTGGTCCCATTTAGGTGTACTGTCTCCAAACCAGAATAAAACAACCTCAAAGCAAGGTAGTTGTGTAGTTTAAGTTATTCTGGCAATAAAACCCAGTCAAAACCAAACCACCTTCTAGAACCAGAAAACAGGCTTCCAGAGGCTAATTCCAGTCTGTATGGAGTTGAGTGCAGTACTGAAGTTCTGTTTCTAAAACAGGTCGATAGAACAGTCAATGAGGCCGTTTACATGCACACTAAAAATTTTGATCATTATCAGATTTCTGGAGTTTTCAGATTATTCAAGTGATCATGTAAACAGCATAATCTGATTTCCTTTATCTGAGTAATCGGATTAACACACCTAGATTGTCCCCAATAGTCCGATATCTTTGTGCATGTATACCCATTAATCTGATTTATTTTGTTCTTTCACATCTGCGCATGTGTAAAACAAAAAAAGGCAGGAAACAGAAGTGATTTTTGTGTGGAGATCAAAACACAACAAACATTGCATATAAATGAAGGACAGCAGCTGCGTGTAACATTTTTGCAGCTCCACATTAGGACACTAACGCTAAGACCACAGGCGTCGCTATGTTCAGCAAGACAAGACCAGGGTTTTTTGATCATCACGTTTCTGAAGTGCATGTAAACACGTCAGATCCGATTTTTACTATTATCTAATTACTCAAAGTTATCGGATTATTCTGGTCATGCGGCTGTTTACATGCACACTAAAAATCCAATCATCAGAATCATTTCTGGAGTTTTCAGATTAATTACGGCAGTGATCTTATTATGAGAAATCTGATTAACACACGTAGATTTCTCCCCAATAGTCCGATATCTTCGTGCATGTATACCCATTAATATGATTCATTTATTTTTTTTTTACATCTGTGCATGTGTAAAACAAAAAAAAAAGGGCAGGAAACGAAAGTAACTTTTTTTAGTCACAACATTAGAGGAAAACATAATGCAACAAACATGGCGTATAAACAAAGGACAGCAGCATTGTGTAGCCTATTTTGCAGCTCTATAACCTCCCACATTAGGACGTGAATGCTAAGGCCGCAGGCATCGCTATGTTCAGCAAGACAAGACCAATGTTTTGAAAGTAATGGGAAGGAAGGTTGTGTCTTACGTCACTACATACATACATACGTACTCCAAAAGTAATCTAATAATGGACTGAAACATGTAAAACAGACTTTTTTCATTATCGTATTTCTGAAGTGCATGTAAACACGTCAGATCAGATTCACTGTCTTGTTTCCTGAGAATGGTGGCAGAAAGTAGATCAAATTAGATCACATGCCACTGTCTAAGTCTTTTGCTGAACACCTAAAGATTTCAACTTCAGATCAACACTTTGCATTTATTTATTAAGTTTATCATTAAATAGTTGTTAATACTCTGGAAACTGATTACATCCTGTAACCAGTAGTACTGCCGTAAGCTATATTGACTGCTGAAGAGAGCTAATACACCATTCACACACACCAATTCCATATTCAGACATCACATTATCACCTGAGGCTTCACTGAGGCCAGACCTTTCTCTTCTCCCCCTTGGTTCTCTTTTCTAGACACATCGAAGCCAGAGTAATAAAAGTAAGTAATAATTAAATATCTGTAAGGAAAAACCTAAACCTAGCCCTTTTTTATATTAAAATATGAATTCAAGTATTTTACTTAACATACCAACAATAAACACCAACCTGATGGGAGTTACTGTAACAGTTACATGTTTGTAATGAAAAAAGGGGATAAAATCTGCAAGAACTTGAGGCCAGGCAGTGTAATGGATGTTGAAGCAATGATGTCATCGTCATGTTCAGTGTTGTGATCCAGACTAAGGAGGAATGTTTGTGGGGAGTTGCAGAACTGTCCTAAACTAAAATACAAATAAAAATCCTTACAAAAAAACGATCTTGATGCTGATGAAAGTTCAGGTTTCCAGCAGCATCACATTGATCACAGACAGGTAAACAGCATGCACTGTTACGCCTAATTTACACTGACTGCTGAACAGATACGGAACGGCGTCCGTACGGACGCCGCTAGGAATAGAAACCGTTGTAGTCAGTGCAAGCATTTACACCAGCTGCGGTGTGTTACGTCTCCTGATCCGGAGCTCCGGAAGGTTTCCGCAAGAAGTCTATTTTTTCCGGACGCCGCATGTGGATTTTCATGAAGTTGAAGACATTACAAGTGCAGTGACGGGTCCCGGGGTTATTTGAGACCACGGACGACGAGAGATTTATCGCGGAAGTCCAAAACCACACATAGAATTTCACATACTTTTTATAAGGACAACACCAGAAAAGGGATGAGTGAAATAGCTGGAGCTCTGGGATATACTGGTGAGTTTTTATCAGCACCTCTCTCTTTACATGGATGTTATCACGTGAACTCAACTCTTCAGCGTGAATCCCTGTGGTTTTGTGGTCTCGCGGATGCAGATTTCCGGATACGTACAGCACACACACCGCTCCCGGTGTATGGCAGTCCTTACGGATTCCGTACGGAATCCGTTTCGCAGTCAGTGTAAATGAGGCGTTAGTCAGAAAAACACACATTACAAGTATGCAACAAACTCAAACAGACCACAACGTGTCAGTCATGTGTAGATCTTTAGCAAAATGTAATTGTTTGTAACATATACAACTAAACACAAGAGTAAATCAGACTTGTAGCTACATCTAGTGACTATTCTTCTCCAAGGGCTACATTAGAACCTGAGACTCTTGTGGAAGGCTGGGCCAACATGGTGAACTCACTTACACCCAATGAAAATTTGATTGTTTAAACTATTAAACAAAAATATGTGCAATATATGCCACCGTCACATCAACATAACAGCTCCCTCCTCTGAACGGCGGCTTCCAAACAAGGTCTGAACCAAGGAATCAGAATTTATCCTCAGCAACGTTCACCAGGCACATACATATATATACATACATTTTTTACAATAACAGTTTTTCCAGCTTCCCCTCACCACACAGAATAACTGACAGAACATATGCAGTTTATGAACAGAGTGAAAAGGTGAAAATGTGTTAAATTATTGTTGACACTAATTGGCAAAGAGTCTTTGAGTGCCTTCAAAATAAAAGAATCACGTTTGTATTAAGTACTGTTCATGGTCTACACTCTTGGATTAATTCATTTTCTGACAAATGTCCTTCTCCAAGGCCTGCACATGTTTACCTGGGAACATCCTGCAAGGCATTTCAAAGGTGTCCTCCCAGTGTCTTTTCAGGGCTAGGGCTATACTGGAAGAAATGACTAACCTTTGGGTAAAACACCGAGCAGTGATAAGCAGTTCATTAACTCCCTCATTAGTTCCTTCTTGGGTTTGCTGTCATGTCTAGGGAGAATGGAGGTCTGGGCACTGAGAGTGTGACCTAGACCTGAATAAAAAAGCAATAAACTGATGTTGATTATGGTGTAGCAACAGATTAACATTTAGCTTAACTGCACAAACAGGAGGAGTCAGAGTCAGAGAACAGGACGGTGTGGCCACAATCCATAATCATGGCTCATAATCCACAAGTTAATGTGCACCTGGTGTGATGAAGTCCTGTAGAGAATGATAGGCGTGTATTTGCTCTACAGCTGCACATGCAGTGTCAATAAGCGAGTTGGATTTGTCATGGTCATAAAATACTTGGCCATAATTACTGTTATATATGTGATTTTTGCCAGCCAATGCATCCAGCTGGCATAAACTAGATAATAAAAATCCCGAGGGCTTTTGCTGGGTGAATTGAACTCACTCAGAGTTGTGGAATAAATTTTGAATTTCAAACCAATATGTGCAAATAAAAGCCAGACCTGCAGTCAATAGCCTCACATTATCTGCAAATTTCAACTTATTTCAGATAAGAAGTCTAGAAGTCTATCCTCTGAACCAAAAGAAAAAAACTCTGAGGCAAAGAACAAAAGGTCAAAATACTAACAGTATGAAGCCTGCTCAAGAGCAGAGGTCGTGTGGGGTTAAATACCGATGAAACCTGCTCAAAATGAAACCATCTTGATCCAGATTTTAGCCAAATTTGTCTTTCGTATCAGTTGTAGTGATTTGCATTTCGGTTTTCCAAGCTTTCTGTTTTGTGGTTTACTGGTCTTAACACTAACAGCAAGTTCTCTTCTGGAGATTTGTCACTTCTGCAAGCTCTGGTAGGACTTCAGCGACTATAGGGTTTAGACATGTTTCAAGGAAAAATGTCACCTAGAATGAAAAATACAATACATTTCAATAAGGAATCTTGACTTTAATGGATGTGCTTTAAGGAGGATTTTAATTGTGGTCATTTCTAAAGGCAAAAACAAAACCATCTTTTCCAGCCATCACTGAGTAGGTTGTTATCCATAATGATGACTATTGTTATCATATCACTGCTGGAATAATTTAAAAATGTATGACAACAGATAAAGAGCTGCCCAGTCAGGAATCTAAGCAGTGCTCTGTCACAGTACAGAGCAGATAGTTTTCAGACGGATTGTCAGCTTTATGTTTATCCATCAGAACTGATAGTAAGAGCTCCACTTTTGAATGGTTTGACCTGAAAGCTTGGATGCCTCAGAGTTAGCAGCACATGGCTTTATAAGTGCTTCACGCCCTTCATACGTAACTTTTCTGATGCACCAGTATGAGTACAAACCATTTCCTTTTGGTGATTACATTCTTTGTGTACAGTGCTATATCATGGGGCAAGACACCTTCAAATATGTCAAAACAAGGGTGCAGACCACACTGTAAAATGTGAAAAGACAGGGCTTGCCTTTATGCCTGATCAGGAACAGCAGTCTCATAAGCCTCAGGGATTCACTGTGGACAGCAGAGTTTGATCATCACCCTTGAACTTTCTCTTTATGGTTTACATACAAAGACATAGAGACTGGCTTTTGTTATCGATAAACCCACTGATGCTGTGCAAGCCTCCATAGGCTGATTGTGCAGCCTTTTTGCAGTCAGGAAGAAAGAGTCCTTATGGCGTTCAGTCCTGCAGCTCACTGATCTCAGACGTCCATTGGCTGCTCTCTGTTCAGAAGCCAAATGCAAGGTATGGTCCACATTGTTCAGGTGTACACATATATAATGAAGAGGGCATCAGGATCCGTCTTCACAAATAATGTCAGCAGACAAAGCAACAAAGCTTTTACAGTGAACAAGTTTGTGACCTGTTAATGGACATGACACAGGCCTCTCTTTCACCATATGTTCTTTAAAAAGGTGTCTAAAAGGTTATTTTAATTGTGCTACAATCGCTGCTGCAACAGGTGCAGGAGCATTCTGGAAATTATTAAAATGAATCTTAAAAGCTGAATAAGTATTAAATGCACACTTTCAGTTAGCATCAACACATCTGAAAAAAATTTGACTCCTTCTTATAAACTTTACAGGGCAGAACATAGCCTCAAAGGCCGTTTCCCAAATCTCAGGATCCTTCCTTGAGAGTCCTCTGGAGGAAACCAGCGACCGAAGGTGTGTTCCATTTGGTTCCAAAGGAGAGTTCCACTCCCAGGACGGACAGGCCGAGCAACAGATGTGTCCTGGACAGGTATTCCACAGAGTAGAGGCAGTCAGTATCTAGTAATCAGTAATCAAGTAAAATACATCATTCATTCATTTTCTACCGCTTAGTCCCGTTTGGGATCGGGGGTGGCTGGAGCCTATCCCAGCAGCTTTGGGCCTTAGGCGGGGTACACCCTGGACAGTGGCCAGTTCGTTGCATGGCTGACACTTATAGACGAACATTGACAGACAACCATTCACTCTCACATTCATTCACTAGGGATACTTTAGAGTTGCCAGTTGACCTATACATGCATGTCTTTGGGTGGTGGGAGGAAGCCAGAGAACCCGGAAGAACCCACAGTGACACAGGGAGGACACTATTTCACAGAAATACCAGAATTAGCTGATGATGTTTTTTAAGTCAGCCACAATCAGCCAAGGATGCTTTAAAATACATCTTTACATGTTTTTTCCTCACATTTACAGAAATTATAAATAATATTGTTTAGCCTGGTACAGCCTTTGTGGTTGATTTTTTAGTTAGGCATTTTCATGAGACCACCTTACTTGTGACCCTCACACCTCACATAAACTTGTGAGTACCAGTTTGCATAAATCAAGATTCAAATAAGTAAAACACTTCTAGGTTTATTCCTGTTATTATTAGGACACATAGATTGGGCAAATATTACACGTTCCAACATTGCAAGATTGGGGTCAGGGGGCAGCAGAATTCACAAGCCGATGAAAGGTACTGCTAGTTGAAAAAAGGACTTTTATTGCACTGAAACTGAAACAAGTTTGGTAAATATAATAACATTTCATCTTATAATAAACAAGACACATACAGTCCATCTCATAATCAGCTCAGGCAGAACGTATGCTCTACCTACAGCTGTTTCCCAGTTGACAGGATCCTTCCTTGAGAGCCGTCCTTTGGAGGAAACAAGCTGCTGAAGGCATGCTCCAAATGGTTCCAAACCCCACCTCCTCCCATGGAGTCCGTTTGGCAAAAATACCAAAAATGCACCGCCGCGGCCTTGCCCCATTCCAAATTATGCACAATGCACCGCAAGTGTTAAGAAGAAAAAAACAGCAGTAGAAGAAGGAAGTGAGGTGTAAAGTAATGTTTTATTTTGATAACGTTTGCCCAATAAACTGCACATTTCAGCTTTATTTTGTGTCAGTGAGATTTTATCACTGTTGTCATCGTTTGTATCACTTTACTGTGAATATTATGAGCTGATCATTGCTCCAGCTTTCAACTCATGCAGAAAATTTCACGTTCAGCAGTTCTTGTTTCACAAAAAAGGTCATTAATAAATTAAATAAATATCAGCTAATGTAACTAAGTAATAAGCTCAAGCACAAATCTTTTCTTATGAACCATGGATCAGTTTCAGACTCTCAATAACATCGGACTGTCATAATAAATATAATCATCTGGGGTTTTTTTTGTATTCATTCATTTATTTCTCAAGGATTTATTTGTTTATTTGCTTAACATTGGATTTTATATCCTAGTCAAATATTTAAAGAGACCTGTACCTGATATTAGTTTTCTTCTATTTAGGGAAAATGGTTTAAAACACCAGATATATTGTAAAAGCAATCCTCTACTCAGGAACAGAAAACATTGGCCAATCACATTCTCACAAAAGTGGAGAATCTGCAGCGTGACTTAAACTCATCACATAAAGATCAACTTCAGTCAGACGTTTTTTGGAAAACTTTGTGTGGTTGCGCAATGAATTGCACTGTTACTGTTCAGTCAGGGATGTTCAGAGGACCTTATAATAAAGGAGGTATGAAAGGAAACACTGAAGCTCCTTTCTTATTTTTCCTAAATAATACGATGCATTCAGATTCAGCCAGTCTCCAAGAAGGCACAAGCCCATATGTGTTGGTGTCTTTTTAATGTTTCCAGACCCAACTAAATAAAGGGTTTTTATATTTTTTTCACCCAACTGAGTGCCTTAATGCTGTGTTTCTGTCTTTGACCATTCCATGAGCACCATTTGTTGGGAAAGAAGCAACTCCATATTCACCTCTTGAACTCAGTTACAGTGCCACGAAAAAGTGTTTGCCCCCTTCTGATTTCTTATCTTTTTTTGTGTATTTGTCACACTTAAATGTTTCAGACAAACCAATTTAAATATTAGCCAAGGATAACTCAAGTTAACACAAATGCAGTTTTGTAATGATTTTTGTGCTGTGATTGATGAAACCATGAGTTCTGCTCTCTAACCAAAAAATCCTGAAGGAGAATGTCCGTCGATCAGTTCATGACCTCACGCTGAAGCGCTCTTTGGTTCTGCAGCAGGACAAAGATCCAAAACACACCAACAAGCCCACCTAGGAATGGCTTAGTCAAGTCCAGGCACAACCACTTATCAGGTTAAGGGGGCAACTGCCTTTTCACATATGGCTAGGTAGGTTTGGATAGCTTGGACAGCGAAAATATCTTCTAAGTAATAAGTAAACGTAGCCCGCACTAACCCATGGCCTAGAGAGAGACTGGTTTAGAAAAAGAACAACAAACAAGGGTTACAGACTAGGGATACAGTAGCACTCTTTATTGGCTGTATCCCTGATTCATTTGTATTTCATGTGGATGCTGTGTACGAGACACAAGCGAATGGTGATGGGTTATAGATATAAATGTAGTTTTTCCCCTGTTTTCCACTAATGGCACCGTAGTGCACGTGCATCACCCAGAGCACCTCGCGCGTCACCGTTCAGCTGGAGAGGGCGGGGCTACGGATGGAGCGCGAGCACAGTGGAGGCTAATGAAAATGATGGCGACCGCTGCAGAGGAGCTAACCCTTCACTCAGACACCTGCCCCGTTCCCGAGCTCACTGTCGAACCTCTGTCCATTAAAATCACCCGGAAAAACCAGGACAGACAGTGGAAGTTGCGCTTTATTTACCTGCAGTGCTGTGAGTACCGACACACATCAGCTCGTTTAGCTTCAAACACCCTGCTGAGCTGCACAAGCCGTCCTCACAGATGAAATAGCCTACGGCATGTTCTCACTGAATTTCCACCAATAAATACTTTGCCAGCTCAAATGCACGCTGTTTGAATTCATTAACCGCTATAATGTTAGAAAGGGGGGCGATATACCACGGGGACACACTGGGACAAACACAGAGGGGTATCCAGTGAGAAATAAATAAAATAATGCTCATTGTAGGGGTGCATACTGTGAGTCATGAGGCTCAGGTGTAAAACACGCTTATAGCTACTGGTCAGGATTTGTCTTTAATTTTTGAGATAGAAGTGTAAATTAATTCAGTAACATTTTCTCTTCAATACTTTGATAAGTCTGTAGATTACTAGATTTCTTTTTTATATATATATAATTGCCAATCCAATGTTGCCAATCCAACAGTTAGAAGCAAGCAAGAATATTTAAAGTTTAAAATTAAATCACTATAAAATATAGCATAATTTCGTAATATTGTCCAGCCCTAATGTTGAAAATTGAGCAGGGCTTTATCCACCTGTCATCACAGCTCCATTATCAGCACCTATTTATGTCCATGTGTTTGTCTGGAATGATGGAGTCATGTTCCTTGGCCCTGCAGCAGCTAGGACAGATAATATGAAAACTCATTATAATGACACATGTAATTACTGACACTGTATGTCTTTTAGTTTTTCTCAAAAGAGACAGGACACAGACGGATTGATAAGAGAGCGATGAAAAATGATGCGGCTGATTTCAGATGACAGCTTATTTCTAGTGATGATTGGAGGTCTGCAGAGAGCAAGTGATGGATTTGAATGTGATTCAGAAGTGAGCTGTTCGTCAATAGAGCCATCAGCACGATGTGACGAGAGAATGAGCGAGTGTGGTAATGACTGTTGGACAGTTGTTGGAAGTCACTTACAGCTTTTGCTCTATGGTGCAACTATTATAGGTTGTTGGGCCAGTGGAATTTTATTGTTGCCTTTTGTAAACACCAAGCAACACCCAAAGGGGATAATCAAATATTGCAAAGCACTCATTTCCATTAGAGCTTTATGGGTGCGTTTTCATAGCAAAGGGGGTCAGAAGAGTCTTCAAAAAGAGTATTGCACCCCTTTGTGGACGATTGGCCCTGAAAATTGTCTGTGGTAGTATGTATTCTATACAGCGAGATGTTAGTTTGACTCAAAAGTGGGTTTTGCTGCAGTATGGGGGTCTTAGTGTTAACAGTGACACACAGTTTAGAAATGTTTGTACACTGTGATTAAAGAAATTTAAGCATACAATTCACAGCTGCTTTTCTACTTTGACATGCTCCCTGGTAAAGTTAATATCATTGCTGAGACTGATTTAAAAAAAACTCCTGTTTTCTCCACAGATTTCCTTACTATTGCAACCATTCTGGGAACAGGAATCTTAGGTGAGCATGCATGGTGTCAAGTGATTTTACTTATTGACTTAAAATTTAGTTATGGCCTAGCTGTTTAGATATACTGTTGTCCAACTGAATATAGTGTATACATGTGCAATCAAAGAGCACACTGCATAACTTATTACATAATAACCTAAAAGTCATTTTGATGGTTCTAAGACAGATAAAAAAGAACCCCTCTTTAACAGATACAGTGCACAGTGTGATGTACCATTTAAATGTCTGCAAACAGGTTCTATGTAGTTGTAAAAGAGGCCTTGTGCTTGACCACTGATCTTGTTTCTCTTTTCTAAGCTGTTTGATTTCAGTTACAAGTGGGCATTTGACAATTTATATTTATTCATTTATAGTTTATTCAATGTAGTTATATTTTTGGCTCATATTTTAATATGCCTATAATAGACTTCAGTATCAGTTGTTTAATTGGAATAAGTCATTGTCCGAATAATGGCTTTTGCTTTTTGATGTGTGTTTGATGTGTTTTTTACATATTGAAGTTTCGGATAGTTCTTACTTATTGTTATTACTCTATGGTGATTGTTGCCAAATATATTGCCATGTGACATGACAAGGCACACACATCAAAGTTATTAAATAGACAAGTAAAACCAAACTCTAAAACATCTGTTTAACCAAACAGGTTTACACAAAAATATTTTCAAAAAGATTTAGGTTAAGATTTGCTGAGTCATCATGAGAGGTTTTTGATAACATACCAAACACCCAACATCAAAGCCCCCATCTTCAACAGCCTCATTAACAGTGTTCTTCAATGTGGTTTTTTTCTGCATTTACTATAATCTTTTTCACGTATAATGTCTGTAAATAAAGCAGAAATATTAAGTTCTTTTAGATGAAAACCTATAGTTGGTAATGAAGTTTTATTACATGAATAATATCTCATATGCCGAGGGCCCCATTTAACAGGTTAAAACACAAAACCACATGCTCAAGGGCCGTAGTGCTCCTGCTCTCATAATACATCCATGTGTCTGACAAGGAAAATCTAATGACCATGACCATGTGTTGTTTCTACCCTCGTAATTGTAAAATATGACTTCATTGGGATCAGCTTTGTCCATCTCTAAGATAATTATCTGTGCTTTATGAAGTGTAGTCGGGAGATTTTGAGGAGGTAGAGATTCCATGGGACATTAGATTTGGAGTCCCTTGTTTTCAGTGTGAGTCTGCGTGTCGTTCCATAAAAGGAACAGAAAGGCTGCCACCTTATTACTGTTCAGTCACTTAAATCTCACATTGAAATCAGCTCTAAACATTAATTTTATGGAAAGCTTGTGCCAAAGCAGACAGGATGGTCTGCAAGTGAGAGGCACTGGCTGTGTAAAACTGAATGTGTATTGAATATACACATGTTTTAGAATCAATTTTGATGAGTCAACTTTCCTTACTGTTATACTTTCATCTTTTCTAGGTCTTCCTGTAACAATAGCTCACGCTGGACTGTTGCCTTTCCTCGTATCATTTCTTGTTGGATTCTGTGTCCAGGTAATTTGGGAATCATTGCTCCATCCCATTAGATAATACAACAAATGAATATAACGTGATTATTAAATTTTACTGTTTTTAAACAAAGCTCATAAAATGCCATTTTTCCTGCTCAGGTTTTAATCAAACTACTACTACAAAAAAGAACTGTAACAGCGATAGACAAATGGACAATTTACTGTACATAGAAAAAAGGAATTGCTTGTCAGCACTGCAGCTGCACCAAGATTTGCTTAATGTCAAATAGACATTGTATAAGGCAGTTTAGGCAGCGATATTGACTTCACAGGTCTAAAAAAAAAAATACAGATGCTCAGGAAGGACACAAAAAATTAATATTATTGGTGAATGGAAGAAGTCATCCCCTCCTTGAACCGCCACCTTACCATGGTGGAGGGGTTTGAGCGCCCGAATGATCCTAGGAGCTATGTTGTCGGGGGCTACATGCCCCTGGTAGGGTCTCCCAAGGCAAACAGGTCCTAGGTGACGGGTCAGACTAAGAGCGGTTCACAATACCCGTTATGGACAAAGTAACATTGAGGCCCGTGACGTCGCCTGGTATGGCGCAGCCGGGGCCACACCCTGGAGCCAGGCCTGGGGTTGGGGCTCGCATGCCGGGCTAAGCCCGAACGAGTGACGTGGGGCCAACCTCCCATGGGCCCACCACATGCAGGAGGAACCGCAAGGGGCTGGTGCAATGTGGACTGGGTGGCAGACGAAGGCAGGGACCTCGGCGACCCAATCCCCGGACACGGAAGCTAGCTCTAGGGACATGCAATGTCACCTCGCTGGGGGGTAAGGAGCCTGAGCTTGTGAGGGAGGTCAAGAGATACCAACTAGAGATAGTCGGGCTCACCTCCATGCACAGCTTGGGTTCTGGAACCCAACTCCTCAAGAGAGGCTGGACTCTCCACTACTCTAGTTGCCCGCGGTGAGAGGCGGCGTGCTGGAGTGGGTTTGCTTATAGCCCCCCAGCTCAGCCGCCATGTGTTGGAGTTTACCCCGGGAACGAGAGGGTCGCCTCCCTGCGCCTTCGGGTCGGCGAGAGGTCTCTCACTGTCGTTTGTGCTTACGGAACGAACGGCAGTGCAGAGTACCAGGCCTTCTTGGAGTCCCTGAGAGGGGTGCTGAAGGTGCTCCAACTGGGGACTCCATTGTTCTACGGGGGGACTTCAACGCTCACGTGGGTAACGACAGTGACACCTGGAGAGGCGTAATTGGGAGGAACGGCCCCCCCGATCTGAACCCGAGTGGTGTTCTGTTATTGGACTTCTGCGCTAGTCACTGTTTGTCCATAACAAACACCATGTTCAAGCATAAGGGTGTCCATCAGTGCACGTGGCACAAGGACACCCTAGGCCGGAGGTCGATGATCGACTTTGTAGTTATTTCATCTGACCTTCGGCCATATGTCTTGGACACTCGGGTGAAGAGAGGGGCAGAGCTGTCAACCGATCACCAACTGGTTGAGTTGGATCCAATGGCGGGGGACGAAGTCTGAAAGACTTGGCAGACCCAAACGTACTGTGAGGGTCTGCTGGGAACGTCTGGCTGAGTCCCCTTTCAGAGAGGTCTTCAACTCCCACCTCTGGCAGAACTTCGACCGGATCCCGAGGGAGGTTGGAGACATTGAGTTTGAGTGGACCATGTTCTCCACCTCCATTGCCGACGCGGCTGCTCGGAGTTGTGGCCGCAAGGTCTCTGGTGCCTGTTGGGGCGGCAATCCCCGAACCCGGTGGTGGACACCGTAAGTAAGGGATGCCGTCAAGCTGAAGAAGGAGTCCTATCGGGCCTGGTTGGCCTGTGGGACTCCTGAGGCAGTTGATGGGTATCGGCAGGCCAAGCGGACTGCAGTCCAGGTGGTTGTGCAGGCAAAAACACGGGTCTGGGAGGAGTTTGGTGAGGCCATGGAGAAAGACGGTCGGCCTCGAAGAGATTCTGGCAAACCATTTGGTGCCTCAGGAAGGGGAAACACTGCTCCACTAACACTGTTTACAGTGGAGGTGGGCAGTTGACCTCGACTGGGGACATTGTCAGACGGTGGAAGGAATACTTCGAGGATCTCCTCAATCCCACTGACACGTCTTCCACTGAGGAAGCAGAGGCTGGGGGCTCAGAGGTGGACTCGTCCATCACCCAAGCTGAAGTCACCGAGGTAGTTAAGAAGCTTCTTGGTGGCAAGGCGCCGGGGGTGGATGAGATCCGCCCTGAGTTCCTCAAGTCTCTGGATGTTGTAGGGCTGTCTTGGCTGACACGCCTCTGCAACATCACGTGGAGGTCGGGGACAGTGCCTCTGGACTGGCAGACCAGGGTGGTGGTCCCTCTTTTTAAAAAGGGGGACCGGAGGGTGTGTTCCAACTATAGGGGATCACACTCCTCAGCCTCCCCGGGAAAGTCTGTGCCAGGGTACTTGAGAGGAGAATCCGGCCGATAGTTGAACCTCGGATTCAGGAGGAACAATGCGGTTTTCGTCCTGGTCGTGGAACACTGGACCAGCTCTATACCCTCTCCAGGGTGCTGGGGGGTTCATGGGAGTTTGCCCAACCAGTCCACATGTGTTTTGTGGATCTGGAGAAGACAAGTGGCTGGCTGTGTGACTATGTCCCTCGCGGCATCCTGTGGGGGGTGCTCCGGGAGTATGGGGTCCGGGGCCCTCTGCTAAGGGCTGTCCGGTCCCTGTACGACCGGAGCAGGAGCTTGGTTCGCATTGCCGGCAGTAAGTTAGACCTGTTCCTGGTGCATGTTGGACTCCGGCAGGGCTGCCCTTTGTCACCGGTCCTGTTTATAATTTTTATGGACAGGATTTCTAGGTGCAGTCAGGGGCCGGAGGGGGTCCGGTTTGGGGACCACAGGATCTCATCTCTGCTTTTTGTGGATGATGTGGTCCTGTTGGCTCCATCGGGCCAGGACCTTTAGCATGCACTGGGACGCTTTGCAGCCGAGTGTGAAGCGGCTGGAATGAGAATCAGCACCTCCGAGGCCATGGCCATGGGTGGCTTGCCCCCTTCAGGTCGGTGAAGAGTTCCTGCCTCAAGTGGAGGAGTTCAAGTATCTTGGGGTCTTGTTCACGAGTGAGGGAAGGATGGAATGGGAGATTGACAGACGGATCGTTGCAGCTTCTGCAGTCATGCGGTCGATGTACCGGTCTGTCGTGGTAAAGAAGGAGCTGAGCTGCAAGGCAACGCTCTCGATTTACTGGTCAGTCTACGTTCCTACTCTCACCTATGGTCATGAGCTTTGGGTCATGACCGAAAGGACAAGATCCCGGATACAAGCGGCCTGGGAACGCCAAGGATAAGTGGAAGAAGATGGATGGATGGATGGAAGGAAGAAGTTATAAAACCTGTTCTGTGTGCTTTTAAAACAAATAAACATAAAATATAAACATTACCTTATTGTGGTAGCACAAAGTGAATGTGCGCCAAGACATATTTTAGTATAGTATCATCATATCATACTGCTCTAACGTTTTACTGTCTGATTTAAAAGGTCTTCATCATTTCTCGTGCAGGCCTTGTTGATCTACCTCTTTGTGGACCTACTACAGAGATGTCAGGTTGTGCAGCTGGAAACTCTGAAGGTAGGAGTTAGCTTGTGTGATTCAAGGGTTGTTGTAAATGACAATTTGTTAAAGATGACCAGATGATCAGATTTAGCATGACCGCTGATTACACTGAGACAAAGCTAAATAAACAGCAAATCAAAAACCTACTTTTTTGTATGTTTTTTGTGGTCTCAGACTGGGGTGGCAGAGTGTATTGTGATGAGCCCCATGGGATTGGAGCAACAAGCTTTCACGGATGATGATGATGATGATGATGATGAGGATGACAATACAGAAGCTGGTAAGACGTAATGCTCAAAAGTGAAATTTATATATTCATACACTCAATAGTATTCTTATTTTAGATTTAGAACATTAAAAAGATCACTCATTTACAGTAGGTATAGATTATTGACTTAACTGCTTTCTATATTGTTTCTGCTTTGTCATAGTATAAACAATAATAATATTGAACCAAATATAAGGTAGCTAAAAGTTTATTTTTAGTCTGCTTTCTTCACAAAAATGCCAGTGTTGAGTAGAGGTCGACCGATATGGGTTTTTTAAAGGCTTATGCCAATATTTTCAGAACTTGATTAGCCAATGGCCGATAAGCACAGCCGAGGTTTTTGACCCGAAATAGAGGGACAATTTTCATAAATTAATGAATAAAAAAGTGATGCCTAAAAATAGACAGCCTTGTGTGCAGTATAAATGGAACAGTTTTTTTTTAATTATTTTTTTTTTATTAACAATACTATAATGTTTATGGAACTTTTAGTGCAAATAAGCAACACAGCATTTTCTCAACACAAAAAGTGCTATCATAATATATTATATTTTCACTCTCTATCAGCTAGATAGGATATATTGTAAAAAAACAACAAAAAAACAGGCAAATATGAAAGTAAACTTTAAGAGTAAAAGTGGTTCCAGTGCACAAAAATCGGTCAACCTTTAGTGAAGAGTTTGCATTACTTTAAACCCTGTAAGTGGGCAGCACAATGACATAAAGTCAGGTTGGCTTTAATTGGTAACTGTCATAAGGCTCTGAAGTTTAAAGGATGAGAATGGCACTTATGATTCTGTGTGTTTGTCAGATACAGGATTACTGCAGCCTGGTGCAGCAGATCTGCAGACTCAGGCTGAGAGCCTTCAGCCCAACCTCCATCTGCTGGGACGCCTGTTCCTCCCCCGCCCCATGAGCCATGCTTTTAATTGCGTTCTCCTGTTCCAGTTGTAAGCCACAAAAAACTGAACACGACTGAACATTCAAAATCATTTAAGCATTTTGTGCTCCAGTCCCAATATTTGTGGAACGGAATCTAGAACACAAGCTTTCTATGTCCTAACAGGGTCATACAAAGTAATAGTATTAGGTAGGGCTGGATGATACAGACTAAAATTCTACATCCACAACTTTCTGTAATTCTGATATTAACCATAATTCAGAGCACTATCATGGAAGTTGGTTTCTAACTTTGTTTACAGTTGCCAAAATAGATAAAGGTGGCTGCATGAGCTTTTATATTTTTTTTCTGGTGTTTATAACGTGAAAGTATGCCACCCCTCAGTCCTTACCGAGTGCTTGATGCTAGAAAGTGTATCAAATGTGATCGTTTGTAATAAACCAATGTTTCAGCTAACTGTTTCTGCTAGACTCAGAGCTGTCACATCATCAGACATCTTATATTTTTATATAATATAAGATAACTTTAAGTTTAACAGCTTTATAACTAGTCAAAGCCATACTTTTTTCTGGTCATAACCGACAGCTGTTCTCACCTAGAATTACTCCAAATCCTCTATTAGTTTGTTCAACATAATTTTCACGTGCACATACAATTAAAAAAAGTGTTTTAAAGGGTTTAAACTAGTCCTATTATAGACAAAAAAACTGGATCGGAGATCGGATATTGGAGTAAATACATAGAGTTACACATAGTAGATTGGACTAGCACCACCGTCAGGTCTTGAAGGAAAATGACAAAGTGGTGTGGAGATTTACTTTTATTATAAACAACATAATTTTTAATTTAGTTAATCCCTCCAGGATTTTTGCAATGTTGCGATCACAACTATTACCGCAAAATCAACCAAACTTCGTAAATCAGTGTGACTTTGCAACTTTGTCCAAACGCTGCATTTTGTTGCAACTAACAGCTGCAATTGACCATTTCTGGTGAGTTTCATCACCGGGGTCGTCACAGGACTGACTGTCTGCCAAAAACCCACAACGAAGAATGAGCCCACGTCAACCCGCTTCCAGTGTTGCCAACTTAGCGACTTTGTCGGTATATTTAACGACTATTCAGACCCCTCTAGTGACTCTTTTCCTAGTGTTATTGGAGACTTTAGGAGACCCCCCCCCCCATTTACTGAAGATGATGAATGGACATACCACCTGTACTTATTTCTGAGTGATGTAAAAACAACCAAAAAAAACCCCTCTAAATCATATTCAAAAGGCTAAAAACTAAGCTCAAGTGCACAACATGTTTAGAGACCTGCAAACAATGAAACCACTCAACAAATTACAGTCACATCATTCTATGCTAAAATTGATATATGTATCTCAGCATAACCTAATGCATGAAATGTATGCAGATACAGTTTAAGGGGTGGTAATTAGCTGAAACATCATTTCAAAACAGTATTATAAGCATTTGAGGTAAAACTACATCTAAAAGGGGTTGAACATTGTGGTTTCATTGTAAATGGATGTTATACTGGGAAAATAATCGCAAAGTCATTGCAACTTTTGAAAAAATGCCTTGTAAAATCAGGTTTTTAAGACTGCAGCAATCAGAAAAAATGGCTGCGAAATCCTGGAGGGACTGTTTAGTAGAACACACAGCACCTTGAGCAGCTGCTGGGCTCTATGACTGTTAAGCAGCAGCAGGGGGCGCTCTCACTCACAGACATGGAGCTGTGCACTTTTGAGCAGAGCAGGGTCAGCTCAAGAGGAAATAGTAAGAGTGTGATATATTAACAAACAAAAAATAAACAATCTCAACAAAAACATTACTATGTCAGTATGTGGCCACGATTCTACCAATCTCATGTCCAAGATTCATGAAATGATTATGAGACTATATTTTTGGGCTAAAAGTTATGCGGTGCTACTAGCTAAAAGTTACACAGGGCTGCTTTTAGAAACTGTTTCTCTGAAGACCCGTGCTTAGTAATTCCACAGCCGACAACTACAGATTCTTTTGTTTTGAGAAGCATGTTGTTAAGTTAGTGCAAGGTAATTTGCTCCGTAATAGTAATGCACACCTCAGGAAGTAGACCAAACCAAAAAGCAAGTGTTGAAGAAATTATTATAATAGACCTGCGTGGTTTACAGTGTTTAACTGTGCAACAGGGGTAACTGTTGTGCTCAGAGGGAACACTATGGGGCACAGTGAGTGAGTGTGGGAGATTAAGAGACCAAAGAAGCAAATTAACACAGCTCTAAAATTAAAGCAGCATTCACTAGATCAATATTAACAATAATTTAATCCCATCTCTCGTCTCGCTCAAAACTTAAGACAACCCTTGTCTTGATAAGACACCTTTCAGATGTTGACCAATTCCACACTTAAACATGAGTTGAATTGTTTTTCCCCACAACTCTAGTGCTGCTGTGACATTTACCTGACTACTCATATCACAGCCCACAGGCACTGACTGAATACTTCAGATATTTCAGATGCGAAATATTTGCTGTTCATGTCAATAACCACGAGTAAAGAATGCTTTGCAATTGTTTATTTGCAAAACAATGAGGCACAGGTATACAGGACCGCACATGCTGAACTTGTATAGTATTAGAGCAGGTCTAGAAACACTGCTTCACAAACTACTGTCATTCAACAAAGTGTACAAAGAACAATATTCCATTCCACTGGATCATCATATTATAAACTATACTGCAGCAGCAGCACATATTTTCCAAAAAAAAAAGTCTTAAATAAGTCTTTTAGTAGTAGAACAATAGTCAAAGACTGACTGAAGTTAGCTCAGCAGGAGTTATAGGGGTTGGACAATGAAACGGTTACACCTGGTTTTAGACCACAATAATTAATTAGCATGTTGTAGGCCTCCTTTTGCAGCCAATACAGCATCAGTTGGTCTTGGGAATGACACATACAAGTCCTGCACATTGGCCAGGGATTTTGAGCCATTCCTCTTGCAGAACAGTGGCCAGGTCACTCTGTGATGCTGGTGGAGGAAAACGTTTCCTGAATCACTCCTCCATAACACCCCAAAGTGGCTCAATAATATTCAGATCTGGTGACTGTGCAGGCCATGGGAGATGTTCAACTTCATTTTAATGTTCATCAAACCTCTGTGTCACCAGTCTTGCTGTGTGTATTGGTGCGTTATCATCCTGATACACCACCTTCAGGGTACAATGTTAGGACCATTGGATGCATATGGTTCTCCAGAATGGAGAATGGAATGTCCTTGGCAGTGACCTGCCCATCTAGCTCAAGCATTGGGCCTAAGGAATGCCATGATATTGCAGCCCCGGCCATCACTGAGCCACCCCCATGGTTAACCCTGGGAACACAGTAGACCACGTGATAAGCTTCTTTGGGGCTTCTCCACATTGTAACTCTCCCGGATGTGGGATAATCATTGAAGGTGGGCTCATCAGAGAACAATACGCATTTCATATTTTTTCACAGCCCAAGATTTCCACTATTGGTACTATTGAAACCGACGTTTGGCATTGGCACAAGTGACCTAAGGTTTGGCTATAGCAGCTGGGCCATGTATATTGACCCTATGGAGCTCCCAACGAACAGTTTTGGTGGAAACAGGACAGTTGAGGTGCACATTTACTTCTGCAGTGAGCTGGGCAGCTGTGGGTTTATGTTTTTGAATACAATCCGGCTTAGCAGCCAGACATCCCTTCCAGACAGCTTCCTTCTGCGTCCACAATTACTCCTGTTGGATGTGGTCCGTCCTTCATGGTGGTATGCTGACATTACCCTGGATACCGTGGCTCTTGATACACCACAAAGACTTGCTGTTCTGGTCACAGATGCACCAGCAAGACACCCACCAACAATTTGCCTCTTTTGTAGTCTCATATGTGTCCCATTATGTTGTAGGCATTGCAATATTTTATGTACAGAGCAGCTATTGCTCTGTTAATTCAACCTTCAGACTCTGCTCCTACTGGTGGAATGTACAATCAGTGAAGACTGCACAAAGATAGCCGTGAAACCTCCAACACTATATTAGCCAGTGTTTGAGTTTCATTGTCCAACCTGTGTACATGCAAGTGCTGTAGGTTTGTAGTCACCTTTTCTTGTAAGCAGCAGGGCACTTGTAGCTGTATAAAAAGCACTGCTCCATCACCCACACACTTTCACTGTCATTTACTATATTTTATCGACTCACTCTTGTTTTGTATGGTCAGTCTGTAATGCTTACTGAATTGACTGTGTGTGTTTGGTGTGTGGTCGTGGTGTTCGAAGTAAAAAGGTCTTGTTATCAGTGAGTACCTGGCAAATCAATAGTTCTCTCATTGTGTTCAAGGAGCTTTAGTGGTCAATCAATGGTTGGCCTGACCACAAACATGGAGCCTGCACACATGACGCTCTGTCTTCACTGCCCTTCACACCAGAGCTGTAGAGCGTTACGTTGCACATTGTTGCAGTATTACACACATTGCAGAGGCCAACATGAACTTAACTACGTCCAGGTCAAAGAATTGAAGGAAGCCAAATTAGGGCTTTATGACATCATTTAAATTCTGACTTTGACTCTTTGACCATGTGACCATATCTTTTTCTTTAGTGGGCTGATTTTGATCACACTACATGTTATATATTTCAGTTTTGTCATTGGCCTTATTTGACTCAAGAATTACTTAACAATGAGCATTAACTAATTTAAAACTCAAATATTGCGTTGAATGTTACATTTACAGTATTATTGAAGGTTGTGATGATAAATAAAAATTAGGTGAATAACATTTAAAATGTGCATCTAAGAAATGGATATTTGGTTTTCATTATAGATGTTGCATGGTTAATTTCAAAAGACTGGATGAAATCTGCTGTAAGATCTTTAAGTAAATGTACTTTTAAGATTAGAGGTTTATGTTTAAGAACCAGACATCTGGTTCTACTAAAGTCTGACTCATGGTGAAGTGCTTATGATCAGAAGCATGAGTCCTTTGATAACGACAAACACTTTCAGGGCTGGATGGATTTAGATTAAAAACTGCGTGTAAAATGAGATCCTGCTGAGATGCAGGCACCAGAGGCAAATTTTTTTTAGAGCAAATTTTAAATTGGGTTTAAAGAGGATCAAGGTGCTGTGCTGCAACATAAGAATTTTAAATTTAAAATACATTTCAATATCATCGCTATTTAAAGATTGAGGCTAAAAGTGATTGACGATGAAGTTACCCCAGACTGAAGATAGTCGATGAGTGTCAAATGTGAACATGCTCTAATCTTTTTCTGTCCTCCATTTTTGTGTTTTGTCCAGCATTTCCATTGGTATCAGTTATGTCCTCGCTGGAAGCGAAGCCTACGCATCACTCTTCAATATCAAGTAAGTTCTAATACACAAGCACTATTTTTATTCTTCAAATCTTTGGGTCCTTTAGATATAAGATAATCCAGTAAGTTTGTAGTCCATTTGCCAACAATAAGACCACTACTTTTCTTTTACAGCCAACAGATAAAGTAAAATGTAGCTGATATAACTCCTCTTTATGTTCCTCTCACTCTGGTCTGTCTTCTCCTTCTTAGTCTTCCATCCTCCTCCACTCTCAGGTGTGTCAGATGAATCTAATTGCCGAAAAGTCACAGAGGTGTATTTAACCATGAATGTAGTTTGTGTTAGGGGTTATATTTCCCCTGTGGCCTGTATTCAAGCCTACCTATGGAAATGAAGATAAATAACATTTCACTAAAGGTAACAAAAAAAAATGATATATAGAACTTCTGTAGTGAGAAATATTCAAAAGTCACTGATGCAAGGATAAATGTCACACTAAGAGTTTAAAAGAGCTTGTTGTATCTTTGCTCCTCTTCCATGTCTGTAATTACCTTTATCAGTTAACACGCTCTGGTAAATACTTAACTCAAATAATCTCACTCATGCTGTGCAGGTCGGGGTGCTCTCGCTGTTTGCCCGGTAGCTTCATTATCAGCTGCACTCGGAGATGCTCTGATGGGGATTGGGAGTGACAGAGCAGGGGTAGTGGAGGGAAAAACCAACTTATACCCCTTCCCCAGGGGCTACAATTAATAGGTTTTTGCAGAGGCTCAAAAGTCATGTGTGTGTCAGAGGAACAAACCCTGTCTTGGAGCAGTAGTGTGGGCCAGTCTGTAGACCACTATTACGTTTTAGGTTTTTTATTGTTACTGCGGTCTAATCACATGTGTTCTCCGCAACTCATTCTACTCAGACCTAGTATTTATATGCATCCTTCTGAGTCTGGGAAGATAGATCACACCTGTGATTCACTCTAAAACTCACATTAGTGATTCAGGAGGTCATTAACCAGTGGCTCTTCATACTCATGTTCATAAACGCTGTGAGGTTAACTTGTAATTCTGAAGTTGGATTGGTTTGTGTTGACCCTCAGACACATCTATGTGATCCCAGCCTTCACCTGGACGCTTACTTTGGGCATCATTGTGGCACACAGAGTCATCCAGCCAATCACCTCGCTGCTCACACTCCTCAAAGGGGTCCTGCTCATTGTCACGGTAATCTTGTCCTTTCTAAACATTACTTTGGAATATTTAAATAAACCTTATTGCTTCTAAATAAACCATAGGAATCAACATGTTTTGCTTTTAAATTTCAACTTGTGGCTGTGTGGTTGTGTAATAGAGAACGTCCCATCCAATTCCTGCAAAAACAAGAAAAAGAAGTTGATGTGCAAATGCAAATAAGTGATTGTCACAAAAGACATCAAGGACTGACAAAATGTAATTGTTTTTTTTCCACCTTATGGAAATATTAATTCTACTCTGGCAAATTTAAGAAGAAAACAGTTATTTCAGCCAAGTGTCGTGAAGAGCCTTGAGAAGCAAAGTTTCATAAGAACTTATACATTTTATAAGTGAATTAATTTGATTAGCCTTTTTTCTGGAAAAATTATTGCTCTTTATAGTATGTATATTATAGATTACACTAGATCATAGGGAATTTGTGAAAAACTATTTTTCAAGTCCACAAATTGTGGAAGTAGCTTGGATGACATTTGCCAAGACTACATTGCAAGTCATCATTTTTCATTTTCTATATATTATACTAAATTGAGCAACCCATAAATTATTATAGTTTCCTACCCACAGCCTCAGTGATATATCTTATCATAGATTTGTCCATTTACTTCATTAATAAAACAAAATGTACAATTTTAGGATAACTTATAACTAATGGAAGCTGAAAAGAACTCTTTCTTTATCAAAAGTCGTATGACATTATCTATTCCTTTGCACTCCATGACTCTCACTGATGTTCATGCTACAAATATTATGAGTTATAAATAAACAGTAGAAATGAAATGATCATGGAACAAATGTATACCCTTATTCATGAAAGTGCTTCTAACTGCTGGCACTTCTGCTAAATGAAATATGGGTGCAGTCCAAAGAAGCTTCACACACCTAAATGAGAGCTTGGTTAAGTTGTGTTGAAACAGAGCTAAGTGTTACAATATTCTCCAGTTTGAAGGCACCAACGCACACACGTTAAGTGACTTATGCACCGAGCCGTGGCTCTCTGTTCAGAGGTGGATTATTCACACAGAAGCCACCGCAATTTCACGGCTTTGTGGAAATAATTAGTGTGACATTTATTCAGGCTTCATAATTGGTTAAGACTCTAGACCATCAGCTCTAATGAAGTTGTCAGTGAACCTTTAATGCTGCTGGCTTCATGTCAGCAGGCTCATATCTGTCCTTTCACCCTCACACTGTCCCTCTGTGGGTTTGGGATGGTCAGATCATATATTCCAGAGCCTTTTCTTGTTATCTAAAGTATCCACTTCTAGTGTTAATACTTGGCATTTAGGTTGGTCCCCATGGTTCTGCTTGGGATCTTATCACTTTCCACCTGATGTGCAAAACTAAATATACTTCGGATAGATTTGATAAAATGTGAAGTGAGTTTTAGGCAAAATTGAGAAAAAAGAAAAAATATGAATTAATCTCAGTTCATTTCTTTCATACTGAGAACTTTGTGTGATGTCAGAGAAAGTTGCATCTTGATATATAACATAAAAATTCAACTTCCAATGTTGTAACTGACATATTAGATCTGATTGCTTGTGTCAGTTTTTTTCCATGGCGCGTCAGATAGGCCTTTGTTAGACAACAGGAGCAGGACCTGTGTGTCTGGATTAACCCCTGTGTAATATTCTGTAGGATAATACTACAATAACAAAGAATACATTAATAAGATAGATATTGTTGGAGGCTATAGGCAATCTGAAAAAGGTGGGATTTGAGCAGGTTTTTAAAGGTGTGAGGTGAATGCGAGTTTCTGATATTTAGAGGGAGTTCCAGAGGGTGGGTCGCCGGGGATGGGGGTTGGGGTGCCGGCTGTGTACCTGCTCTTTATACTTTATGAATGTGTGTGTGTGTCTAAGGTGGCAGTGACATTTGCAGTGGGGTCAGAGGTGGGTCTTCACAGCAGCAGTGACTTCAGTCAAATCGGCAAACCCTTCCTAATGGGCACTGTGGCTCTGGGTGAGAAAAATATTTGGACTTTTTTTCATGGACGCTTTGTTCTTATCTGTCTTATAGCCTTTAGATATCAGCCTTTCATCTCTGTGGAATGTCAGTGTCCTCTCCAGACGGTGACATTTTCTGTTAGAGGTTGGCCTTGACTAGGCACTACTACTGTATAGTATAGCATAGCATAGCATAGAACGTCTTTAGTGTCATTGTAACATTTAACATGTACAACAAAAACAAAAATGCTACCTAATCAGTGCATTGTACAAAAACAATAACAAATTTTACAAAAAAAAAATACATAACAGGGTTTGATTATTGTCACAATTACAAAACATTGAGAAGAACTCCAGGTGGTGCTGCTAACTTTTACTTTGTTTAAATTCCTAGCCCAGTTGTTTTGACATGCATGTGAATTGGTGGCACATTAAATATATTACAGCCTAACAAGTCTTTGTAGCATGAATATATTGGCTATATATTAGCCCTTTCATGCATGCGTTATGGTAACCTCTCCAAAACATTCATTTTCACAAACTTTGACATCTCGGTTTTGAGGCTCTCAAAACAATTTAGATAACGATAGATCATAATTTACAGTGTTTTAGTGGAACAGGCATTCCACAAATTGTAACCTGTAGCAGGCTATACACATTCATCATTTTTATCATTTCAAACTGTTTACTTCCAGGCTATCTCTGTGAGCACAGTGAAAGGTTGACCCCACAGTAAGTGTTTCATAATAGAATGATTTGATGCACTTGTGTTTTGTGTTGACAGGAGGGATTGTCAACGTGATGCCCCTGCTCTTTTCTCAGATCTCTCACAACAAGACCCAGGTAAAAGCTCCACTCTTCCTCAGTCTGCGTTGCCTGCTCTGAGTTCACTGGAGAGCAGCTGGCACTAATAAAAATTAAAAATAGCTCACATATGATCAAGACCAGACTACCTGTCAAATGTTTTGTTTTTGTTTGTTTTTTGCTGCAGATAAGATACAACATAACGAACCTAAAATGTTTGGTGGCTTACTTAAATTAAGGACTTGAAGTATGTTAACTTCATTCCCTCACCCCAATAATTGAGATTTTGTATGAACATGTTCTCAGGGCATTTTCCCTTCTGAAAGTCCACACCAAGGTCTGTGCAAGAACTCTCAAATTGTTCCACTGTAACTTTTTGTTTCACGTTACACTTTTTAAAAGAGTTGCCCCCTTTCTGATTTCTCATTTTTTTTGCACATTTGTCACACTTAAATGTCACAATTATATGTTTCAGTCAAACAAATTTACATATAAGACAAAAATAACTGAAGTACACACAAAATGCAGTTTTTAAGTGATGATTTTATTTATTAAAGGACCTATGCTTAACTTTCATAAATTTCTAACAGTTACTGACACCTGTTGGCCGCTAGGGGAACTGCACTCAGTGTCATACTTGTACAGCACTATTGAGAAACTGGAGCATCAGCCGCAGTCTGAGATTTACTGGCATCATGTTTACAGAGGAGGTAAGAAACATTGCACTTCTTCAGTTCATGGTTTGACAAACTTTATTTGAGAAAACTATATTTGACTCTCGAGTGCTGACACAGCAGTAAAGTGAAGTCTTGAGACACAAGTTAAAAAAACAACTAATGTTTGACAACTGCATGTTGTATAAAGCGTTGTTCAACACAATACAGCAGTTAGAGCAAACTTTGCGTGATATAATATCGACTGTATGTAACGTTTGTCAAAAAAGCTAATGTTAGCCAACTAGCAAACACTATAGCAAGACCTCACGTAGCTTTCACCGAAGGCCCTGCAGTGTTTGCACAGGAGTCTCAGCAGGATAAAGGCAAAAGTTAGTGCACTTATATCAGACAGGATACTAGGCCTACATTTTCATTTTTATTAATTTTTTGTTTGGCCAGCTATTGTCTAAACAGCTGCACTGCTCCTAAACCTTGTGTAACACATCAGTGACAAGCACCAAAACAACACTCACTGACCACTTATTAATTGTAGAGAAAAGCAAAATGAATATGACTGAGTGAAGGAGTTTGTTTTTAGATACCATTACTGTACTAAATTGGTCTTGCATTAGGTTGAGACAATGTAAACGTAACCTCGCTTTGTCATTTCAGCTTATCCTTGTTTATTTCACTTTTAGTGTCATTCAGAATACCTCCAACATGAAATTTAGCACAATAAAAGTACAGATATGTCATTTATTGTTTTCTTCTCAGGACTCCATCTAGGAGAGTTTCAGGCTCCTGTGGAGGAGAACAGTGACAATAACTCAAGAATGGAGAGGGAGAGAGGCAGAGGAAGGGCTAGATCTGTCAGTGAGGAGGCAAGACTGAGGGTGATGCAAAGATGCAGGTTGGTCATATAGTTAGAAATGATCACACACTCAAATCAACCTGTGTAATCTAAACAGTGTTTGTTGTTCCATTTTCAGGCACAGTTATAACAGCTGTCCAAGGAGGAGAAGGACAAAGTGCTCCAGATGGATGTAACCACACCAGAACCAGCCAAACCAAATTGGGGTCAGCCACATTGGTGCACTTGCCTGGACTGCCGAGTCATGCCAACAGATCTAGAAAACAACCAGTGTCTAAGAAAACTACATGAAGCTGTTTTTATTTTAGTTAAAAAATGCTTTATCTTTGCTTTATATATATATATATATATATATATATATATATTTGTAATAAAGAAATGTTGCATTGAACCACTGTCTCGTTTTATTGCTATCATTCATGCTGCTCTTTGTTTTTGTAGCTGAAGTCATGTCCTAGAGCAGTGGTCGGCAACCCGCGGCTCTACAGCCGCATGCAGCTCTTTAGCACCCCCCTAGTGGCTCCCTGGAGCTTTTTCAAAAATGTATGAAAATGGAAAAAGTATGGGGGTGGGATATATTTTTTGTTTCAATGTGGTTTTTGTAGGAGGACAAACATGACACAAACATTCTTAACGTTTTCCAATTCTGTAAAAATGTGTATAATAAATACTAAATTTCAACATTTCTGTCAACGAAGATTTGAGTCATAGCCTGCGACACACGTTTCATCGCGGTGCCAGGCAGGTGGCTGTTGTAAACAAACCGGCGGGTGTGTCATGTGAAAAAGAGAAAGATAGCTGATGACATTAATATTGTAATGGATGTTAAACTTAAAGCACCAAATATGGTACAGCAGAGTAGTCATGTGGTGCGTCATTCTCTCCAGGATGCGCTGCAGGGAAAATAAACATTTAATCATGAATGCTCATTATGTATTTGTAGCCTACTTAGTCATTTTGATAGTAGGCTAATATGGCTAATATACACTTACAGCCTGTGTTGCCTTCATAGAAGGCTTATATAAGGCTTTTAATTTTTTGCGGCTCCAGACAGATTTCTTTTTTTGTTTTTTTTGGTCCAATATGGGTCTTTGAACATTTTGGGTTGCCGACCCCTCTCCTAGAGAGAGACAGACAGAAAGCAAGAGAAAGAATTAGCATTGGTGTAATTTTGACATTAATGACATTCATTTATTTACTTTATTATGTCATACAATACACAGACATACAGATAGTTTGAGCTGATAATTCAATCCAATTCTGTAGGTGGGACACAACCCCAGGGAGAAGACCAAGGGCCTGACAGACCTGTCAGATTCCCCAGCAGTAATGGATTGTATAGACGTCTGTGTAGGTTCTCAGTCATCCAAGTAGTCATAATGTAAAAGGGTTGAAAAAAGGGCAACTGGATATAGTTTAGAAACAGAAGACATTTTGTCCCTCATCCAAGGGACTTGTCTAAAGTAGACTGGTCTGTGAGATGAGTTTATATAGTATATATCCCTCAGAGCAAGTTGTTTAACAAGAGTTTGACTCAATGAGAGGCTGGCAAGTATTAGCAGTCACTGATCGGCTTGAAAGGCTGATCAGCAGGGCCGATCAAATGACGCAACATGACTTTCACCTGTTTAATACACAAATGGCATCTCAGGTCTGGCATTTTTTTAGGTGTCTCAGCAAGACATTAACCACGCTGTTTGCAACAGTTGTCTCTGCAGAGGAATGCAACCAAAAACATACTATATAACATACTATAAAAGCTAGCTAGCACTAAGATCGAGTGGAGCAGCTCTGCAGCACAGACGCCCCTCACACAGCTTTTGCTATCAAAAACTTTGCAGCAACTGTATGGCATATTCTGTTTTCTTTTCTGGTTTATGTAGCACTCCAATGTGTGCCTGTTATTTGTTCCTTAATTTAAAGTTTAGTGAAGTAAAGGGGTGACTTAGAATAGGTGGATGTAACGATAATAAGGCACAGGTTATTTGTTACTTTTTGTTAGTCATTTTGTTGCGCGTGGTTATTGTGAGCAGATATTGCACATATTGTAAGATGAAACTAAAAAAAGTAAATAAAAGAAAAGAAAACATTGTCAGTTGAATACCCTTTAATTTTGCCACCCCCTAATAATTAATATTTAAAATAACTCTTTTTAAGAATAGTTAATTTATTAAGATACATAACAAAATAGTACCCGTGATTGGCCGACAATGATTTCAGTGATTGGTAATCAGCCTCAAAAATCCTGATCGGAGCACCCTGACAATATACTCATTAACTCTCTGGTCTCTATTGAATAACAAGATGGTAAAGAAAATATCAGTGCATTTTATGTATCTGAATAAATATATAAGCATTTATGTATTTTAACTGCTTTGTTTACCATGCAGATCCTTTGGTTTCGGAGAGCGGTTCTTGGAGGCCTGACAACGTGTACTCTGCTTAACATCCTCTGGTGAGTTCAACACACTCTCATCAGTGGACAGTTGTGAAAGAACAGCACCACTGGTTTATATGATTGTAAATAAAATTAAACATTCTTCAAAATAAATTAAACATTCTGTAATCATTTCCCCCAGAATAGTATATTACATTATTGTCTGTTCACAACACTGAATGAAGGGCTATGCAATTGAATGCAGTTGTTTTATTTGTCCTAACAGAATTCAGAGGCAGTACCAAAATGCACAGAATAATCTGCATCTGGACCAATTTAAATACAACCAATCAGAGAAACAGATGATCACATAAAGCCCACCACAGTTTGGGGAAATGGATATGAGAGGCCAGGACGGTTTGATTCTGGTGGAAATAGATTTGAAAGGCAGGGGGTTCCAGACCCAGTTCACTTTGCTGAGAAAGTAAATGGGTCTGGCTGCCAGTCAGTCTGGGACAGACAGACCCATGTTGCACTTCTATAGAAGATGTTTTTCACAGATGTGACAAATTCCAACAAAGCCCAGCTCACAGTTGGTTGTATTTGACCTTTGGTGCACTTTGCTGATTGGCCTTTGGCAAAACAACCGAGAACATAATATAACTCTCTCCTTTGGGATGGTCGGCTGAGATTTAGAAGCTTCAGGCTGCCCTTTTTGAGTTGTGTCCACAGCCTACGCATCAGATTGTGAAGGCACTGCTGTATGGACAAGCAGTTTTCTGTATGCTATTTTTTCTCAAGAGAGCTCAGATTATTGATTGGAGTTAATTCAGTGCTCTGTAAACATATCTTTCTGTCTTCTCCCATAGCTCTTTGTTCAATGAATCTCATAGTCTGAACCTATATAGCAGTGGTGGGCAGCGCATTTCACGCTTAGGCCTTCAGTGACGCACCACTCATAGTTGCTCGTCTGGAAATGACGGACAAACCCTTTTCCTTTCCAGGCTAGCTAGCCATCGTGAAACACCTTAGTACACCGTGGGACACCGTGAAAACTAAAATAAAGACAAACACGATGTTTCAAACTCACATAAATCACACATTTCCATTGTAACAAGGCTATAACAGCGTTACAAATAAACTTTACTGTGTGCGCCTGTTTGACCAGTAGTAGAATGATTTTGTAGGCAGATATTTGAGTCTTTATCACTGTTTTTCGTATTTCTCTTACTTCTCTCTCTTCTTTCTGCTCAAATAGACTTCCGGTTCACGAGATCAAGTGACTCATAAAAAGTATACCGTATTTTCCGGACTATAAGCCGCTACTTTTTTCCCACGCTTTGAACCATGCGGCTTATACAGAGATGCGGCTTTTCTATGAATTTTTCTTCAGCCCTCAGGGGGGCGCTCTAGCAGGAAGTGCAAAAACGAGACAAACGAGGCAGCGGTAGTCAATACAAACAAGAAAGGGCCAGTTTTTATTCTTTGCACATGCAACCCAAGACGCACAACAGCAAAATACGGTAATATTTTTACACCCTCACCCCCTCATAATGAAAAAACAAATGAAGTGACAGTGGTTTGGTGTTCAGTAGTTTCAATGCTCAGGAGGAAGATGAATAGTGACTTGTGGTTTCAGTGCACGGGAGAATGAAGCGACTTTAATAGTTGCGCAGTTGCGCTTTAACAGTGCGCAGGAAGAAAAAGTGACAGTGGTTTGGTGTTCAGTGGTTTCAGTACACAGGAGGAAGAAAAATAAAGCAACTTGGTTTTAGTGCACAGGAGGAAGATGAATAAAACCATCAATGACTTTTCTGTTTTGTTTGATCAGCACTTTTACTGCCGTGTTACAGGCACTGTTCGGAAACAATCAGTTCAGGTATATGAATAAACACTCATGGTACAAAATCTTTCTATGTAAATATCTTATTTCTCAGCCTGGATATCGGCGGCTTATAGTCCGGTGCGGCTTATATGTGACAAAATATATATTTCCTTTAAATTTTAGTGGGTGCGGCTTATATTTAGGTGCGCTCTATAGTCCGGAAAATACGGTAATTTCTTATTAGGCACAGGTCATTTTACCAATAAAATAAACACTTTAAGCTATGAAGCCATGTTACACATTACTATAAAATGAAATCTCGTAGCATATTTGCACTTCCTGTTGTCATGGTAACATATATACAGTCCATTATAGCGTCAGCTACACCAATCACAGGACGCGTACACGTCCAGTTCAACGTAAGACCTTCTAGCTGGCCTTGGTCTGCAGAATCAAGATCTGATTGGCTATTGTAACTGACTGTGTCCGTTCACTTACAGTGCACAGGGGCCTGCTCTGTTGATTCTGAAGGTCTCACACAAATGAAGTTTGCCTGACAACACAAGCTAGCTGAAATATAATTGGATAAAAACTCTATCATGATAAACAACAGTGCAAGCCACTCAACTAAGTGGATATAATATGACATAAAGAGAACAGAGCATAGAGAATAATTTTGTTTACATATTTATGAAAATAAAATAAAATAAATTTACTTTTCTGAGCATGTTTAGGCCAGCAGAGAAGGCCTTGCTGGCCCTGACGGCCCACCACTGCTATATAGACCTCACGCTAACAGTGAACCTTTAGCCTGTTTTTCTCGTCTGTATGTGGAAGTTATCTCTGTGAACTTCAGTGACTAAGATGAGAAACATCTCCTCAGTTCACCTGACATTTGATGTTGCTAAGTCCTGAATGAAGCAGACAGCTATCTGACCATTTCTTTCTGACTGTTATCAGCAAAGCAAACTTGAGCCACAAGAGGTGTTTTTTATCTTCCACAGAGAGATGTCCCCTGCTGCACAATTCTGGGGCTGTGTCCTCTTTCTGCCTGTGGTTCATGTAGAATCTTGTTGTATTTGAACTAAGCCTCACAGCCCTCTGTCCTCCAGAGCTCAACAGAAATTCAGCAGGAGAATACAGATGTCACTCTAAGGATTGTACCGTAGAGGACTGATATTGACACACTCCGCAGTCAGATAAAATATTGTTAAACTTAAAAGTGCTCCTAAGTTACAAAAATGAGCTGAGAGGTGGGCTTCTTGAGATGAAAACAAAAGAGACAGACATAAAACAAATAGCAAGGACCTCCTTCAGGTCACCTTGGGAGGAATCCTTGTCATGACTCCCAGTGCTTCAGTGTAGTTACATCTTGATCATTTGTAATAAAACAAAATATTTAGTTTTTATAATAGATTTTTTAATAGTGTAGATGTTCTCAATGATGCTTAACATTCCATTAAACATCATAGGAGGCTTATATTTATTTTAACAGAACTGTTTGTCATGGAATTAGAATCATTAAACATTTACATTAAAGTCCAATAGGAGAAAACATAAGCATCAAAACTGAATTCAGCCTGTTCCAAAAAAAAGCTAATGTGAATAAAGGCAGGACTTAGGCATTACATTTGCCACATTTAACAAAAAAAGAAAAAGCAAAACTATGTGCAAATGTGTGCAGAGAGTGATGTGCACGTATTCCCAAATTGGCACGCAGAGTTGTGTGCGCATATAGAGGTCTGTGAATAAGTCAAAAATATCCTCAAGTTTCTCCGCAAGTTTGTGATTGTGCATTAGTGTGCAAATGTGAAAGACGATCTGCAAGTGCAAAGGTGATTTGCATACAAAGATTGTATACAGTAAGGTTGTGATGGTGAGAAAATTTTCCCACCGGTTCATCGTTATGTGACAAAAACCGGTAATTCCGGTATCAATGTGGGGAGTGGATGTACATTGCTTTTCCTTGCTTTCCTTCACTTTTAAATTGCCTATAAATGCCGGTGCATATTTTACTTTCACTTTCAATTTAGCGGCAATTGCCAATTTGGTGTCAACGCTTAAATATACAACACATGATAAATCTGACTCACTCGGCATGCTGCATTGCGCAGCTGCTTTTAGTTTTTAATTATAGTGTTGGTTCTCTTCTAAACTAAGTGTTTTATTTTACTGACTTAAATATTTTATGGAAAAAACGAATATTTAAAAAAAATGAAAACGACAATGGGAGATGGTGCCACAGTGGGCAAGTGATAAGAACTGGTGTTGTGAGTTAACACACTGCCAACACCGTCTAGTGTACAGTTCTGCTGCAGTCTTTATTCATGTGACTTTTGCTACAGTCCTGCTGAGTGACCTGTCTGTGGATTTGCAAATGTCTATGGGCTTCTGTGCCGAGTCCAGCCTTGCAGGCAGATTTGTGTGTATTTTAAAGATTTGAGCATAACTTAGACTTTTTCATTTGCAGATCTGTATACACTTTTGCAAATCTTTGTACAGTTGGAAATCACCTTTGCACTTGTGAATTGTCTTTCACATTTGCACACTATTGCACAATCACAAACTTGTGGAGGAATTTGCAGCTCTTTCTACGTATTCATGTATGCGCACATAACTCTGCTTGCCAATTTGCAAATCCGAATACGTGCACATAACTCTCTGCACACATTTGCAAATAGTTTTGCTACAATAATTTCCCCATACAATATCAGTGTTATAGTGTCCTTATTAAATACAAGGACCTAGCATGAATAAGAATAACAGTGAGGTGTGTTTGTGTATATACTGTGATGTTTTGTTTTCAGCCGCTCTAATGCTAAATAACAATGGCCTGCTTCCGAGACGGGATGAAAAATGTAAGTACTCAGAAAACTGGACTATAGGAACGTGGATAGAGTTTAGCTGCTGTTCTAGCACCAGTTTGCAGTAAACATAGTATGTCTGTGTCTTTCTGAGTGAGCAAGGCCTATTTCAGACATTTGTTACAGAGTTCACTGAAGCAGGCACTGTTTGTGTTAGAATGGGCACAGAGGGAATGACCGAAAAAGACAAATGTAGAGGAGTGTTTCTCTTCATCATGTCTGACCTTTATCACTTGTTGTTATCCTTTGTGCTGTATTGTAGTACTGTGGTATTGATATTGGTTTTAAGAGCGGTTCTGAGACCAATTTTTCGGGTCTTGGTCTTCTCCTGTTCTTGGACATATAGCTCTTTGGATTTCACAAAAATCAAAAGCTGGTTTATTGGTCCTAATCCTTCTTGTAAAGTAATATTTTTTATTCTGGTATTATTGTGAGTGGTATGATAGGACATTCTCATTATTATTATTATTATTATTATCATCATCATTATTATTTATATTATTGATCCAAAATACCTTTAGCAAATGTAGTTGTCAAGTTGACAGACTATATAGTCTCTTCACAGTGTACATGTGACAGTTCCATGTAAACCAGTCTCCGGGCCTGTGAAGTGTATTTATCAGGCAACTGTAGAAGAGTGATAACATGTGATAACTGTAGCTGAACACAGATGGTACGTGGCGCCCTGCTGCTCCTCACAGGACACAGTAATTAGTGCACCCCTTTTGTGCAGACAAGAGAACTAATTATTTTACCGAAAGTATTCTGCCTCACAAAAATCTGCCCCAGTTGAGTAATATTCTCATTTCCATTTATTTTAAATGCCGTCTTGCAAATCTAGATCATTTTTAACTTAAAGCTATGTGCCGTTTTTAACTCAAAGCAAATGAAAAGAATTTACCCATCTTCTAAAAGGCTTCATCACATCTTCCTCTAGTTTCTATTTTACTTCATAAAGCATTCATTATGAAGGTGAACTCAAAAGAACATTGGATCAATCAGCTGTACTTTTCTTCAAAAAGCTACTACAGGGCAGTTTGTAATAGTAGTTTACTGAAGTCTTACTGCAGACCCAGCCCTAGCTTTCTTACACCTCTTTGAGGTGTCTGTTCCTGCTTGATGTCCTGGTAAGCAATCTCGGCCACCTCCATTTTTCAGACCATAATTTTGATTGATAATTATCGCCGGGGACATAATTCTGGTGAGCCATCCGGCAGAGTGAAAGACTAGTAGTATAAAATAGAAATGGTGTGGTGTTGGGTGCATTCAAGCGGAGCCACAACAAATGAATGGATAAATCTGTCCGAGCTGCACTGTGCACTGCCGCCTCACAGAGTCAGCCGCCAGTGCCGCAGAGAAAACTTACCTCCCTCTGCAGCCGACTTTATGGCCTTTGGGTTCAGGCAGAGAACTTCTGATTTATCCTCAGATGCCCACACTCCTGCATTGGGTGTGAGTTTCTAGAGTTGCAGCAGCAAGGAGGATTATTAGGAATGTGCTTTAATTACGTTTAGTCCTAAGGAAAATGGATCTGTGAGACTCTAGCTCTGACCACTGTTTAGTCGGCGGTTTGTTGGTCCTAATAGCTTAAGTGATTTTTGCATGAAGATAAATATTTAGTATGCAATTAAATATATAACGCTGTCTGGTTGAGGAGTATCCTAATAATGTTGGAAGTGGATTGCCATCTGGTTTAATAATAATAAATTTAAGGGCAGAGAAAGTTACATTGGAGCTTTCTGTCCAGCTGAGGAGACAGTGTCAGTAAGACAGGCATAATTCTTTCAATCTTATGTCTAAAAACCATAAAAATGATTTTGAGAATGCATACAGTATTATTGGTCTAAAAGTTAGAAGACACTTAGAAGAAGTTTCTTTCAGATTTCAACAAAATACCAGTTAGAATCTTATATTCTTGGAGATAAGGGTTGCTCAATATTTGTAAGTTTTAGTGCTGGTGTTTAATGTGACGTCCATTTGCCGTGTGCAATTGGAGATTTTAAAATGTCTTCATGTCCTTTGGATAATGTGACTATGAGTATATTGGGGTTGTGTGTGTGTCAGGTGCTGGGCTGTGCTGGAAATAGTTCCGCAGACCTCAGACCAACAGACAGCGATGGAGATGACCACACAGTCTGCCCCCAGCAGCCTGTCCGCTCCAGGGTCATCGGGCTACCCTCAGCTCTTTACCAATATATCCTTGGAACAGTGAGTCATGTCACAAAACTGATCTAACTGACCTGCTGCCATCACACTCAATATTCCTGATGTTGGCTGCAGATAGTGCATTTGTACATTCTTGTTCTATTTTTTATTATCTGTGTTTGGTCGTCTTTTAACCAATGAAACAAGATTCACAGCAGCTATTGCATTATTATTATTTTAGTTTGGGTTTTTTATTTGTTCTGCTTAAAAGACATATACACTGCCATCATAAAGTTTTGGGTTTTTTTTTTTGCACATTTGTCACACTTAACTGTTTCAGATCATCAAGTAAAAATAATTACTAGACAAAGATAAGATGTTGTTGTTTGTTTAGTGCCAACTCTGCTTAACTTAAGGGTTAACTGAGCAAATGGATAGGTAGCAGTCTAGAGACAAACATGTGTTAGTTTCAAATGGCTTCAGATTACAGTCCTAGTTTGCACTACGACTTCCTTTACAACAATCATTTTGGGGTAAAAGCACATTACAAATACAATTGAAAAATAGGCTGATGAATTGGAAAATATGGTAAATATTTACCAACCATGACCACAGAGTTTTCAAAGATTTGTTAAAATTGTGTCATTTGCATGTCTTTAGTGTTGCCTAACAGCACCTGCAGCAATAGGCATTATGTTCTGTTTGTATTGTAGTCACCAGAATAACTGCTCTCTACTCTGTGCTAATACCACATGGTGACACACACTGTGTGAATGTGCCCAATTAACATATCTTGGACTGAATGTGTAATTATTTCAGCCTGACATTCTTTGCTATTCCATTAAATCCTACCTCATTCCACAGATTTTTTTTTCTTTCCTTTTTGATTGCTTGGTATAATTTTATTTCATTTTAATTGTTTTAGACCCTTAACATCACTGCTCATTGATTATGTCTTTAAAAAAGTCCAGTTTCCGTGACCCACATGGATAACAGTACCTCAGCAGCAGTTATCTGTCCTGCTCTGCTGTCTGTGCCATAGAGCAACAGAACCCTCTAGTGGCCACTGCAGTGTCTGCTCTGGAGAGCATCTGCTGGCAGCACATGTGTCTGATAGACCTTCAAATCCCAATCCCCTAACCTTGTTCTCATCACCTGTAAAGTCTTTCAGAGTGGCTCTGCTTTTAAAGCCTGTTGTGGCTGAGCTGAGGAGGGCTAATAACAGAGCAGTGTGAGGAGTGATGAGGAGTGAGAGCAGTGGGAAGAGTGAGGAGGTATAAGAGCAGTGTGAAGAGTAAGGATCAGTGAGAGGAGTGATGAGGAGTGAGAGCAGTGTGAAGAGTGAGTAGGCATGAGGGCAGTGGGAAGAGTGAGGAGGCGTGAGAACAGTGGGAAGAGTGAGGAGGTATAAGAACAGTGTGAAGAGTGAGGGTCAGTGAGAGGAGTGATGAGGAGTGAGAGCAGTGTGAAGAGTAAGTAGGCATGAGGGCAGTGTGAAGAGTGAGTAGGCATGAGGGCAGTGGGAAGAGTGAGGAGGCGTGAGAACAGTGGGAAGAGTGAGGAGGCATGAGAGCAGTGGGAAGAGTGAGGAAGCATGAGAGCAGTGGGAAAAGTGAGGATGCATGAGAACAGTGGGTAGAGTGAGGAGGTATAAGAACAGGGGGAAGAGTGAGGAAGCATGAGAGCAGTGGGAAAAGTGAGGGGGAGTGAGAGCAGTGGGAAAAGTGAAGAGTTAGAGCATTAGAAAGAGTGAGGAAGTGTGAAAGCATTGGGAAGAGTGAGGAAGCATGAGGGCAGTGGGAAGAGTGAGGAGGAGTAAGAGCAGAAGGAAGAGTGAGGAGAAGTGAGAAGAGAGAGGAGTGAAAGGAGAGAGGGAGAGTGAAAATGAAGAATCAGGAACCTGGCCACAACATCACAGCTATAGTCTTTAGAATCTCAGAGAACTATTGGCTTTAACTGTTGCAGTGTTTAAGCATTGACTTGTGAGAAAATTATTAAATGGATGGAAGCTCAATATCACAGGTAAATTTGTGTGGGGACTAAAGCATGTTTTCTTGTGTGATTAAAAAAGAGGAACATGAAGAGATACATTCACAACAAATAATACAATTTTATACAGTGTCATGACATTCATAACAACAATGCAATATGTACAGTAAATACAATGACCGCTATAAAAAAGGTGCAATGACTGTTTTTACATGTGTTTTTTTAAAAGGAGGTGAGTGGGATGAGCGGGCTCTTAATGTCTTTTGAAAATAAAGCAGCAAACTAAAATGAGGAACAACCAAGGAGGTACAGGCTTAAGGGAGGAGCAGGTTAATGAAGCTAACAGAATGTAGACTATAGCTGGTGTTACGGATGTTGAGCCATCAGCACAGCTATGAAAGGGGTTTTACAAGTAACTGAGTCCATTAAGACAAAGTTTTAAACAAACTTGTTGCATTAATAATGTTACTATTCTATTCATTTGGCCACATAGTTGTTTAAGAGAAAAGACCTTGAGCAAAAAGCAGCACTTGCTTACAAAACGAGAATGATATGAACAAGTAAACCATGCTACACATTGGAACCAGTAATTGTCCCATGGCTATTGGGTTGTTGATTTAATGTGTTGATGAGTCATAAATGAAACCCCATTGTTCGCTGATTGTGGGGTTTTCTTGAAGTGCCGATCCCTCATAATTATAACATAGAATAGATAAAGTCTTTCCTCTGAATATTGTCAGTTTTGTTGTGTTTTGCAAGCCTCCAGTATTGGCTTTGGGCCACAAATAAACACTCTTCACTAAATTTTAAAGCTTTGGTAAATTTATCTTCAGGGATGTTGCACACACGTTGCTGCTTGGTGCTGTGCTTTAAATTAGCTGCTTTTCCAAACTCCCGCTGAGTCTCAGCTTGATCGTAAGTAAACATTTGCTCAAACGAGAAACACTGACTAAGAACGTTAGCAGAACACATGATGCCGGGGTGGTGCTTACTTTATTGGTTCATTTATTGCTCTGTGGATCAATAAATTAAATAATATGCTTTTGACCACATATCAGCTCTGTCAGGTGGTGAGTGAAACACAAATGTTCACCTGCCCAAGTAGGAACACATTTTGGTCCAAACATCAGCGTGGGACAAAGTTATTGTTAAGTCCAACAATCAGTGTTTATATTTTTATATGTATATATAAATAGCAGTTAAACATAAATATCAGTTTAACTACACCTGCTGCTTCCACTGCTGGTTAGTTGTTGAGTTTCCCCACCTTATCTACTCTGTTTACCTAATGACTTGCTCACAGATGTCAATGAAATAACTTGAGCTGTTTTTTAAGTTTTCAGACTGATTCAAAGTTTGTTGTAGATTTGTATAATGTTAACTTAAGGTTGTGCTATTTCTCTTGTCCCAGGTCAGAGAAAGCTGGAGAAATTGCAACTATTCCACTCACAAAGGTATAACCCTCTCTCCTAAACACTATTCACAACCCTCTGTCTTTTACTCCTGAGGGCTGTTTATTGATGGACTGGTTTCAAGTGTCTTATTAGAGTCAGATTTTATTGATATTATTATTTGAGTGTCAGACATTGCATCCATCTTGCATCACCCACACTGTAGCAAACTTGTTCTGTTCTATTTTCACTAACTGTAGTCAGTGGAGGATTGCTTAATCCTTTATTCTCTCCTTCCCTACTGTATAAATATGTATTTGAAAATGTTTGAACATATAAATTTTAATGTTTAATCAATCAGTAATGCACAGACATGTGTTCTGTCCTCCATTGTGTATCACCCTCCTTCCACTCCACTCATGGGTGCAGATTATTCAGGAGCGCTACAGCGTCTATTCCTGGGTGGCTGTGCTCATTCAAGTCTTCATCGCCATCAGCATCACCGTGTCCTTCCTGGTGATGGGGTCTGCCCTGAAGCACACAAGTAAGTTTACTAGGTACCAAAGGGCCTTCCTCTTGATCTACTCCTGATGCCAGATCAGTGGAAGAAAAGGCAGTGATAACAGTCTTTGGCCCTCTTAATAATTAATAATATTGACAATTGGCAACCAACTGCGCTGTAAGTAGTAGTGATTAATTGCATTTATGATTTGCATCTGCGATATTACAAAACAAGATTTTCAAATCACAGAGGCTGCTTGATTCATTTGACGTGTCTTGTTTCTAATCGCTTTGCAGGTGTTGCGAGAAATTAAAGTTGATGATTAACCTAAGATGCCAAGCTACATGTTACAGTGAGGATTATTTATTATTAATTGTTACAAAAATACTATGCCCTTCAATAAGGGACAAAAACTGGCCATACAATTTACTGAACAGACCAGAAACCAGTGTTTCAGGCAGGGCTTCACATTAATGGTTGTCCTCTTGCCCGGGGCAATTCAACTCTAAACCCAGGCAAATACACATTTCTCTATAGTTGTCCCCAGATGTTCAGTCCCTGCTCCGCTCGTTTGCTCTCTCCTTCTGTCATTGTGTCCCACTCCATCTCAAGAATCTCAAGCAAATATCAGGATAAACGAACTCCACAGTGTGTCCCAGCAGAGGACAGGGATCAAAATGTGACACAATAGGGCCTAACGATTTATCGTATTTACGGTTTTATCGCAATATTATAAAGTGAGATTTTCTAATCCTAGAGGCATATGATTACTAGTCACATGACAAACATCTTGTGAGAGTACACTCCAGCCCAATAGGTAGCGGTAATGCACCTAAAGCCGGTTTGCCAGCTGCTAATAATGCTGAAAGAAGAGAAGAAGTTGAGAGTTGCAGGCTTCATCAGTTCTTTGGGAATATTTTGGATTTAAAGGGGGTAATGATGAGCAGTCCGAGGTACTGTCATCTGGCATCTGGACATAGTTTTGAGTTGAAGACGTTTCATCCCTCATCCAGGGGACTTTGTCAGAGTGCAACTGGCAAAAGAGCTGAGATATATATCCCTTAGAGCAGGGGTGGGCAAACTTTTTGACTCAAGGGCCACACTGGGTTTTAAAATCTGACAGACTGGCCACTAAACTATTAACTAGGATTAATTACATTAGAAAACCTGTACCATTTCTTGCACAGTTTCTTGGCAAATAAGACATAGCTACTGACTGGACTTCAGTCAATAATCTCTGTCAAATATCTCTGTCCACTCCATATTAAAAACTTTTGTGAATGAAAGTTTTCTGTATGTAGATATGATGGTAGCTTTAGCAAAAGCACAAGGCATTTAAAGAAAATGGCCAAATATATGCTGTCTTATATTAAATTATAAATACTTTGTAAATGCTTGGCGGGCTGCATTACACAGCTCAACGGGCCGCATGTGGCCCCTTAGTTTGCCCACCACTGCCTTAGAGGGAGAGATTTGGCCTGAAACTACTGTGATTGAACAAGGCTAGACTGGTTTCATAGTGTGGAGTGTTTCATGGAGTGGATGTTGTATCTGAGGCCACCACCTCTGTTCAGAGAGGGCTTTTCCATTTTAACACAGATGGTTCCTTCACTCCTCTTTCAAACCACCTGGCCTCCCTGGCCAAGATTCTGCATCCTTTTGTGAAGCAGCGAGTCTCTCATATATAACTTTGTCTGCACTCCTCATTACACTGAACACCATACACCACATTGCTCTGTTGAAGCATGTGGTGGAGCATGTTCTGACGGAGAGTATTGCCAGGTTTGAAGTGAACAGGAATGCTGTGGTTTGAAGTTTGAAGTGAACAGGAAACAGTGTTTGTAGAAAATCCTTTTTAGCTTTTCAGATAAACCAGCTACATACATGGCACAAGGCACAATGAGGAATGCAGTTGTATCCCTGATTGTGGCTAACCTGTACTTGGAGGAAGTGGAGAGGAGAGCCATGAGCTCCTTCCCAGGTACAGTGCCCAGCCACTGGTACTGCCACATAGATGACACTTGAGAGAGAGTCACATCGGAGCTTAAAGGCACAGTTTTTTGCTGCTACAACAGACTTGTGGACAAGTCATACAGTGGAGCCGTATCAGAGCTATACTGCACATTTTATTAATTAAGATTTTGAACTTAAAACGTCTTCAAACTGCCTACTTCCCAGACAATCAACCTGGGGAAAATATTGCTGCTGGTCTGATAGAGGAACTGGCCTTTTGGAATCTACCTGAAGAAATACTTGTCTGCATTAACAGATTATATCTAGCAATAGGTAAGTTAGTGTTGTGTGTCAGAGTATATAAACAAGGGTGTGGAAGGAATTTAAAAAATGTCTAATGTCTAATAATAGAAAATAAGCATTCCTTTTTTATTGATTGTCATTCAAATTTCATAAGAGTGTGTGGGTACTACTGTCCACTTTACTAATTTTGGTGTTTTTTTGGTTGTTTTTTTTATAAAATGCACTTAACTTAGTCAAGAGCAACTGCATTTTGCAAGAAGCTAGTGGGGTACTTCTGTCAAAGTTGGAAGAAGAAATTTGCAATGGCTGCGGCTCATAGGGCGCTTCAACTTCCAGAGTACAGCCTCATAACTGAGTGCCAGACAAGATGGGGATCCAAAGTAATGCAAGAGTTTTAGAACAGACAAAAGCTATAGCCCAAGTCTTGTCAGGTGACCGATATGCACGCTGTCTGATCCCAACCTGGCAAGACATTGACGTTTTGGAGTCAATTCACAAGGCACTGCATTCTCTACTGGAGTCCGCAGGCTCTCTCTCTGGAGAGGAGTATGTTAGCATCTCATACCTCAAGCCAGTTTCTGGCCATCTGGCCACATCTGTGCTAGCTGCTGATGTTGAGGACAATGAGTTAGTTTTAGTTATGTTCCTGGTTCATTTGACTTTATAAAACAGACTGATGCTTTTGTTTACTGATGGGAAATCAGTAAGATTTTATTTGAAGACTTGTAATGCAATGTTTACAGTTTAGATAGTGGTTCAACACAGAGATTTGTTTACTGTACTCTGCCCTTTATTTGTTGGTTAAACAAGTCAGTCCCTTAATAAAAATGTAATTTGTATAAATAAATGCACGCATTGTCTAATTATATATAGAGCTCATCTAAAAAAATCATTTGTTGATCATATTTGTTGTTTGTTATTGAATAATGAAGAGAAGACAAAAAAACGATTGCAAACAAATTGCAATATTGGTTGACAAAAAACACAATATTACACAATAGTTTGATAGAGTAAGTTAGGGTGCTTTTATTTCTGAACATGAGCGTCATGCAGAGTCAGAACAAAGAAGGTGGGGGCCGTTTGGCTACAACCAGATTTGGAGCCCCCTTGGTGCTTTGTTATTTTTCATGGTCAAATGCATCATCTCATTTCTTAATACCATATAGACATAGCCAACAAGAAATGCTTTTTTTAATCTAATACTGTTGGTCATATTTATAGCTTGGGGTTATGGAATAATGCAGGAGTAAAATAATTGCTTAAATAATTGCAATCAAAAATTTGATGAAATAAAAATCACTTGGTGATTGGGACTCTAAGTTGTTGACATGTACAGAATGCTAAATAACATAAAACATAAATATTACACAAATACACATAGGGCTTTGTAAAATCCTGTTAAGTGTCAGTTTACTTGCTGTTATTGCTTGTTATTAAGAAATTAGATGATGCAGGATAATTCTACTTCTGGAGGCTGCCCTCTGTGGCTGTGTTGGGGAGATGAGACGTAGCCCCGTGTGCAAAATACAGAAACAGGAAGGCTATAGATTTTAACCATTCCTGCTGCCTCTGCTTAAACAACAAACTAACATAGTAGAGTAGAGAGACAAATTTGCATTGCAAGTTTATTTATATATATATATATATATATATATATATATATATATATATATATATATATATATAAAGCTCTCTTATTTCTCTGTATTAGTGGTTTCTGTTTTTTCTAGTTTTGTCTTTCTTGTGATATGCTATTTTGGATTTTTTGTTTTGTTTTGTTCCTTTTTCAGGTTAATTTTTAAATTGCTGCTCTTAAAACAATTAAATGCTGAAGTTAAGTGAGTCTTTGTAGTGTGTGCTGTACTGGTCTATAAAGTAAATATAACCTCAAGAACAAACATAATATATTGTGCTTTTTTAAGCAAAAATGGCAACATCAGCAACAACATCAGAACCAGAACTTCTTGTGTGATTTGATTTTTGAAATTTAGGAGTATAAAGGAGCACAGATATGACGAGAGCCAGACAAAAAGTTTCAAACAAGTGCAGTTCTAGTAAAAGTCACTACAGTGCCCCTCAAAGGTATTTTAAACGGGTCATGCTTTGGTGAAAAGACAGTTCATTGTTACAATATGGACAGACTACTTTGGTTTTATCCACACTCCCATCAGAATGTTAGTAAAATAGAACTCCTCATTACGCCTGGGACGCCTCCTTATTTATCATTGAATGCACTTTGATTTGACTTGACCTTATCACACATTGCGAGGTAATGCTCTGTGGTTCAGTCATGGGATAACATTAGGACAAACTAGGTGATGCGTTTTAAAAAATGTATGCATTATTTTTTTTTAATGTTAACTGCCGAACTCCTAAGCAAATTTCCAAAGGGCCTCTGGAGGCGTAGTCAGCTGTCAGTAGTGTGGACAAAGTTGTGATTGTTGCCTACTGTTGTTTGTTGTGTTTTCAGTTGATGGTCTGGTCAGCTCAATGTGGAGCAGCTCTCTGGACTGGCTGTCCAGATGCTGGGAACAGCATCTACCGCTGAAACAGCGCAAGTGCTCAGCTCTGAGGTAAGGATCAATACTTCAGAATACATACACTCATACAGTTAACATCAACAACAGTCAGCATAAAACTGTAACAACAATTTTTGTTCATTACTAATGTAAATGATTCTGTTCACCCTCTGCCTGCAGCTTTGCTAAAGGATTCACATCTCTGCTTGGGTTCAGTGTCATCTTCATCGTGTCAATGTGTGATCCAAAGGTTAATAAGACAGAAAGACACAAATCAGACTGAAGCAGTCTGGTGTTGAGGTTCACTCAGTTCTGTGTGTGGCTGTGTCCTGCAGGGTTTTGTCATCATTCTGGACAAAGTAGTGTCATTCTCTCTCAACACTGAAGTGGGACTGTTTGTCTTCTTCATGCTCAGAGAGTCCAGGGAAGACCAGTATCAGTGAGTATTTCAATGTTCCACTTCACCTTCCCACAGATTCTGTGTAGGCACTTTGTATGAGTGACTGTATGAGTCACATTTCTTATAGTGTTAATTGTGAGATAAAATGAAGAGAGAAAATATATGTAAATAGTCCATACTACTTACTCAGTCTTATAGAGCTGTGGTTTAAAGTTGAGGCTTTTGTCTTTTCTTCACAGACTGGTAGCTTTCGTCCGTGATACTTCTCACCTGTTGAATTCTGATACATCATGAACACTAGTTTGCACCACTCATTAGCTTGTTTTTTTCTTTGTTAAAATTACAGATTACAATTACAAATAGACATACATTTTTATGTATACATTTTTAACATATTTAAACAATTCATTAATTCAAGTTTTACATCTTGAACAGTGTATAGCTATATCATGAAATTTAACTGAAAGAGCCTCTGGGTCCAGTTTTTCAACCACTGGTCTGTCCACTGTGTTGCGGCTAAGCCCCAGAGCAGCTCAAAGAATGTCTTTGGAGACTGCAGACTCTAAAAACACTAATAATCTCCAGATAAATTAGTCTTAGCCAAGAGTTTGTAGGATGCTCCGTGAAGTTGTTGATTTATTCAAAAAACATTGCTCTTTTTGTGTCTTTAACAAACAACAAACTTGAATGTGTAAATAATTCTAGAACTAGTCTACGGAGACGAGCAGATTAAACTGAAACACATCAAACTTAAACCTGTTTTTTTCACTCTGAGGCTAATGAACACTGCTGCTATTGTGTTGTTTTGTGTTCACACTGAGCCCTAAAAGAGAGCATATATAACAATATTTACAGAAGAGAAAAAATTTAATTATCTGAAAACTGTTTTTTATAGACATTTAGTCCAATCCTACTTTCCACAGTGTTTCTCTGTGTGAATGTCTATAACTCTTCACGTATGGTGACAGAACAAATGGGTAAAGTAGTGTTTTAGTCCATAAATCTGTGTGTGTCCTGCAGATCCCTTAGTGTGCCTCTGCCGGTGGGAGACTGTGTGTTCAGTCTCACCTGGCTCCTGCCCTGCTACTTCCTGTTTGCTGTGGTGTATGATGTGCTGCAGACACTGGCCGATGTGCTCCATTACCTGCCTCACTCTCACTGGGCTCTTAACCACAGTCTGGCTCTGAGCTGGGACCCCTCCAACACCAGCAGCTTCCTCTGACCCAGGACCCGGCCCCAGGAGATTAACATGTGCCAAATCAGAAGCTTTACAAGTGCTTTGGGCTCTTTATGTACTGTAGATGTGTTAATGAGCCTGATACAGGACTGTTTTCACTGCATTTTTCTTAGTTGTGTTATACTTCTGCATGTTAGTGCTTGGTTAGGTTTGGAGAATGAGACCAGAGCATGGACATAAGTAATAAGCCACAGCAAAATAACACAAGATGTGTTTTGACTGTTTGTTCAGTGACAATGGCCCTGTTCCCCGCAGGATGAACTAACTCAGAGTTAATGCCTGAACTCAGGGTTTTCATACTCGGAGTTTACTGTTTCAGAAACAGGTTTAGTGTTAGGTCATTCAACTCTGAGTCGGTTCACTCAGAATTTATCTGAGCGAAGAAAGTTATGATCAATGGAGCCAATTCAATTTTATTTAAATAGCCCAGTATCACAACAATAACTGCATCAAAGGGCTTCACAAAAACACAACAGTAAATGTGCAAACAGTATGAACTAGACAACATCCCCTGTCCTTAGACCCTCCATCAGGGTGAGGAAAAAGAGAAACCTCAGGGAGAACCACAGATGGAGGGATCCACTCACAGGACGGACAAGCCATGCAATAGATGTGTCCAGGACAGTCACTGACAAATAGTACATCATATGTACAAGTGAAAGAGGATTCACTATGGTAACGGTAATCAAATAGAGGCTGCGATATTAGAGGAGAATAAAGTCATGTGACTGTGGAGAGACTCTATTCAGGTTTAATATATGTATTTAAAGTTATATATATTAGTAGCTACACAGGATAAAGCCTGAAAGATAATTGGTATATATATAAATAATTATAACATTTCATTCTAATTATTTCACTGTGGTAGAGTAGTTAGCACTCCTTCCTCCCTAACAGGACTATGTGAAAAAAGGAATGAATTTAATTGGCCCACATTGCTATGCAGTGTTTCTCAAACATTGACGAGTCTATGGTGCACCGCCATAAACTAATTGGAACCGCCATAGACTGGACCCAAAACTATACTAGAATGTTTGAACATTGGATTTTGCAATGGTAAATTACGTATTACGTTCATATTTTTGAGTCTGCTGCATTGACCTGTCTGTGCTGTCAGCTTTCTATCTGCTCTGAGAAGAGCTCAGAACTAAGTAACACAGCGGTTATTCTCCAGAGAAAATCCAGAGAAAGTGGCAATAGCAGTAGTACAACTCTTCAGAAAACCCAGCGCTGTCTTGTCTTTTGTTTCTCTGTGACATGAGCAACGAGCAGTGAATACAGAGGAGCTGAAGGATTAGCAAAACATTACTGAGAAACAGTTTTATATAACCCATCGTTTAATGATACCTGATATCGTTTGAGTGGGGATGCCTATATTTACAGTAATTTTGTTGGACATAAAGCAGCGCTTATGTGCAGGTCAATGTTAGCATAAATATGTAATTAACAGAAACAGTGCGGGTCACATGCCCTTTTTGATGTAAGCACAAGATAGAATTTGCTTTTGTATCACCTTTTAAAGTGAATTCCTCTCAAACATTCACTAAAGCAAATGTTTTCACTCCAACCCCTGAGATGACATCATCAACACCCCATCTGTGGGAAACACTGATAATAATGTGACTGTGCAAACTGCCTTGTTCTTGTATTTGAAGTGAGTGGTTATCAGTATTGTTTTGAGTGAGGAAAGGAATCGTCCAACCACGGAGCTTCTTCATGTGCAGCAGACGAGGAGACTCTGACCAACTCTGGGCTAGAGGAATAAAACCTGCCACAGACCAGGTTAGGTTCACAGAGTACATTCCCTCATTCTTCTGCACTGTCATGTAAACTGTAAAGATGTCATTGGGAGTGGAAACTACTGGCTGCTAGAGACATTGAGTTAAAAGAAAATCAGTGGTCACATAGATAGTTCTTGTGTTCTGATACGGTATGAACAGTAATTCATGTAAACAGCAGAATTATTCACCCGATGAGCTGTTGTGGAGCATATTGGTTAAAAAACAAACCCAAAAGAGTACTGTGCAGACTAATCTACTGAGCTGTGTCTTTCAGGGCAGTGGGGGGAGCTGTGAACACCGCCACCACCAAAAATACTTTTTAACTGAGGTGTTGCACAGGTAGACAGTGAGTTGATGTTTTTCCTGCTGCGTGTTCACAGTAGCCAATAGCAGAGTGGCCCCTTAGGGTAATGTAATTATGCAAAAAAAATGGAGACTTTTTCCTCTGCTCGTACTTGTCATCAGTCAGTCCTTGTGTGTCTTGCAGAAGTTGTAGGATTGAGAAAGATAAGGAAAGGGCTTGGTATGTTTTTTGTTTTTGACTGTAGGGCTTGGTGTCTTTTTTTCCTTTCTCTGCTCACAGACTTTATACTTGAAGAAGAACTTTACTTAAGGATAACTTAATGTATGTAAATATGCAACATAGTATAAAATGTAGACTTAGTTGACTTGTAATATTTAAAATACCTTCATCAACCTGAGATCAGAGTGAGCTTTAGAAAACAGTGGTCTGCAAACATCTGGAACTTGATCACTGGAGTCCAGTTGTTTTTATAAGCTTTAAGAGAATTATTTATTTATCCATTTATCTGTTTTCAACCATAGCTTTTATTTATTTATTTATTTTTGATTCACTATGTAAAGCCAATCCTGCACACTAATATAAAAATCTTTTCTGATTGAATGCTGTCTTCTGTGGGAAGAAATGTTTCTCATCAGTCATTTAGTGTTTGTTTGAGGGGATGGTTCAGAATTGTCACCAACATGAGCAAACTTTGATTCTTACAAACACACACAAACCAGGCAGGAGTCTTATCAAAATAGATTTTATTCTCACTTTAGTTGGACTGATCTGGTTTGAATTCCAACAGATCAATGGGATGCAAAGTCACCAAAAACAAAATGAAATCAAACGTCTGTTAAACCCTGGTGATGTGGGGCTGGTGCCTCTTTGGCCATGTTTCTTCAGGAGGCTTGACATGTACCTTTTCTCTTGCTCGGACTGGAACATATCATGTGACTGAGTTGTAATGTCCAAACAAAAGCTGGGGACATTTAAGTCTGCCAATCTACTTTTACTGATGGGCTCCAAATGGGCTCCACTGTCAGCAGGGAAGGGAATCAGGACAAAAACCTCTAAATCTCTGACTGGAAATTTTTTTTTCTCCAAATGTCTCACTGTGAGCCGAGAAAAGGATCAATCTGCTTGTTGTTGTTGTGACCAAAGCCTCCTGAAAACATTGGAGCCAAAGAAAACACTTCTTTAAACATAAACAAATTCAACTTTAGTGGTAATTTGCTCCTCGGAAGTGTTCCCAGGAAAGGTGCAGTCAGAGGGACCGCTCAGCTCAGTTAGATTCTACTTATCTCTGCATTGACCTCAAAGAAACAGACACAAGAGACAATAACACTGGCAATAAATCCATCCACATCATGTCCAAAACCAGAGAAATACATTTTGGAATTAATAAATGCTTACATTATGTAGCAGTTTTACTACAACAGGTTTTGTCTGGCAGAGGAAGGGTATTTTGTAGTTCTGTTCACACCAAGCATCAACAACCACTTAATTTCTAAAAGTACACAAGCTTCTGAATAAACCAGAGATGCCATCAACAAGTTTCTTCACATAGCTTTAAAGAATGGCTTCCAGAAATAAGAACTACTTATGAATTTACTGATTATTCTTAAATGCCAGCTGGACTTGTGTTTGTTCTCATATTAAAGTGATGACTGAATATCAATATCTCTTAGAAGTTGTTCTTGTTAAGATCAGGTCTAAACAAGATTATGCAAAGTTGTTTAAGTGTAATAAAAGGAAATTTAGATGAAAATTCTAAGTCATGTGGCTCTTGGTCAAGGGCCTGTGCTACGATACTACTCCTACAACAGTTACACTCTGGATCAGTGGTATCATGAAGATTACAAACTCATAAGTGCTTCATGTGAAACAGGCTGAAAGAGTTGACAAGACTAACACAAACCTGCACTAGCTCAGCTCCACCAAGTAAAGACTAATAACCAACAGAAGTCTACTTCTGTTATATTATATTTATCATCCCAGAGTCTATTAATCAATGGATCGCAATATAATTCCAACAAATAAAACCAAGCAAAATGCTTTGTAGTTATGACTTTACATTGAGCCTGTTTACATCGGATCTGACGCGTTTACATGCACTTCAGAAATGCGAAAATAAACAAACTGGTTTTAGTCTATTATCGGATTTCGGAGTGAGTATGTACGTAGTAATGTAACACTTAAACTTTCCTTCCGTTATTTGCAAAACATCCGGTCTTGTCTTCTTGAACAGCGTAACACCTGCGGTCTAGTGTCCTAATGTAGGAGTTTATAGATCTGAAAAAAAGGCTTCACGGTGCTGCTGTCCTTTGTTTATACACGTTTGTTGTGTTTTGTTCTCCGCTAATGTGACAAAAAAAAAATCTAGTGACTACGTCACTTCCGTTTTCTGGTGTGTTTTTTTTTTTTTTTTTACACATGCGCAGATGTAAAAGAATGAAATAAAACAGGTTAATGGGTATACATGCACGAAGATATCGGACTATTGGGGAGAAATCTAGGTGTGTTAATCCGATTCCTCATAATCAGATAACTGCTGTTATCAGATTAAGGAAATCATATTATGCTGTTTATATGATAACTTGAGTAATCTGATAACTTCAGAAATCTTATTTTTAGTATGCATAAAAACGGGCTCAATGTCGCGAAATGTCAAAGTGTCAAATTTAATGCTTGCTGTATGTTTGTGCTCCAGTCAGCTGCTGTACGTGCACAAACCCTGCTCTTTTTTCACTCACCGTGCGGTGCCTTTCCCTCCTACTTCACAACCAACCTCATTCTTGTTGCTGGTCAGTGGTCAGTGGCTTGTGTTTCAGTCCTCTAACTAACTTCACCTGCTCCAGAGCTCAGCTGTTCAGCTGAAGTTTATACAGAGATCTACCTGCAAACTGAACCAGCTTCATGATACTGAAAACCCAAGGTTAACCCTGAAGTTACTTCACTCGTAGTAACTTCTTTGGCTTCACTGCTTGTTTGTCATGGGAATTAGTAAAAGGTGAATGTCCATTGTTTAAACTGAAATGGCTGAGTCTTCAAACCATTTTGAACAGATCAGTTCTGATAACATGTATTTCAGATTTTGGGGACTCACACTGTTGTTTGACCCATGCCTTGTCCACTCATAGCCAGGTATCTTTTAAAACATAGCTTTTTCTGTTTTGGCCTTCTGTTCACATGCAAACGGTCTTTTAGGTCATGGAACTGTCTCCTTTTTCTCCTTTTCTTCATTGGTGCCAGATGAAGAGTTTCAGTAACTCTGTTGACCACGTTTATGTGTCGACAGATGAGAGAACTTTTTCTGAGTGCAGTGAAATAATTGTTTTCCTTGTTACTGGCCATGAGAGTGTACAACTTAGTTATACTACAGTTTTTATTACTTTGTAGTGTTAAAAAACTAAGCATTAGCCCTCATTGTCTATCCACACAAATGAATAACTTGAATAAATGAGAATGGTGTTGTCTGGTTTCTGCAGTTGTTTACTGTGGATAGATATTTTCTTAATGCTCTTGGAAAAAAATTTTATTTTTAAAAATCTCGTGTACGTGTGAACATCAGGCCTTTACAACACTGAGCACCAGTGACACTGGTCTTTTGACTGTTTTAGTGTCCTGTGATTCAAAACTGAGCTGAGCAGCCTCTGTTTTCCCCAAATGATATAAAATATAAAAACACTGAAAACAACAGAGAAGAAATTGGAAAATTTAAAAAAAAAAACAAAAAAACTAAGTGCCATCCTATTTCTGGAGAACTTGATATGTCTGCACGATGAAATCCAACTAGTAACAAAGAACACTTTTTTCTTGCTTTTTCATTTTGATGATGATGAGCATGGTTTAAAGATCAAAAAAGCAAAATAGCTTCCAAATTTTGGTACATATATGGATCTTTTTTGTCTTTTTTTCTCCGTGTCCCTTCTGCGTCTCGGTTCAGAGTCTGCACAGAGAGCCGCCCCTGTATCCGTCCGTCCCTGGGTTTGGACCTGCTGTGTCTGTCGGGTGCTTACTTCCTGTTCCTGTTTCCTGCTTCCTGTCTGTGAGTGGGCGGTGCCAGAGTGAGCTTGAGCAGTACGCAGGGCAGGGCAGGCAGGGACAGTCATTTGGCTATGTACACATTCATGGTCGGTCCATGGCTTCCAACAAACCTCAGCACTATTTCCGCAGGTCGAGTACACACACCTGAGACAGAAAATCCATATTCAACAACTTTTCTACAGTATATTCAACATAAATGTGAAGACTAGAGCACTTACCGATCCGTCTGATGCACTGGCTCCCACTTTGTCTCCTGCTGCGTTCCAGCAAACCTCAAAGATCCCCCCTGTTCCTCTGTAGCTGTGGACTAAAGCCCCCGTCTGCAACACAACAGCTCAGTGTTAACACAAAATAAATTTTATATTCTGTTCAAGGCATTGACTGCTCTCATTTCTGTGAGGAATACAAATAGAGAGTAATGTTATGTATGTGGTGATCCTTATACTGTTGCATAAGGATCACCTCATACACATCTGAGTCTATCCTGGTTTACTCTGGCTTTCAACAGACTCTAGCTTCCTTTTGGATTATTTTGTCTCATCTTCCTTTCTTCTGTGAGCTGTGTTTGGGGAAAGCTACACTCTCAGAACCTACTGAGAGATATACAGAAAAGAGACCAGACATTTCAGAAACAGAGAAAAGAGTCAGTCAAGTGTGAGACATGAGGCAGTTCAGGGGGATTTGAGTTTAATCATAAATGAAGTGACATGTATTTCTTGAGCTGCAGTCTCATTAATGGACCTGATTACAAAACAATATACCCACCTTGTTCTTAACTTAGGAACCACATATTTGTATTTAAAAACACAATCTGATGAATAATATTAATATTAATATTAATAATGACAAATATGTTCATACACTGCTCAACAATGTGTTGTTATAGTCAACTCATAAAAGCTAGTGTTATTTGTAGAGTTTAATTCAGTGCTGAATTCCACCCAGATGCTAAAACTGGGTCATAAGATTTGGATTAAGGTTGAGCCTGAGTGTAGAGGCAGATGTCTGTACAGAGCGATGGCCGTCCTACCTGAGTGTTCCAGATGTGTACACATTTGTCGAAAGAGCCACTGGCTAGATGTCGGCCATCGGGACTGAAGGCCACACTGTAGACCGGCTCCTGGTGTTTAGTGAGTGTGTGGATACAGATGCCTCTCTCCACGTCCCAGAGACGGACTGTGGAGTCAAATGATGCACTGTGGACACACAAAATGATTTTTTTTTTTCTTTTGATTGTTGGGCAATGGCTCACAGTTACTGCTTGTAATAGTTCAACAGAGATAGGTTTTTGTCTGTTTTACAATATATGTCAAAATGAGGATCATCCACATTTCAAATTTACTTTTCTTGAAACTTCAAAAAATGGGGTGCAGTGGCCAGTTGGTAGAGCAGGGCGTCCAATAACCGTAAGGTTGGCAGTTCGATTCCCGCTCCCTCCTGTTCATATTGTTCTTGTGTACTTGGGCAAGACACTTAACCCACCTTGCCTCCTGTGTCTGTGGCACTGGTGTTTGAATGTGTGAGTATGTTTGGTGGTGATCAGAGAGGCTGTAGCGCAGAATGGCTGCCACATCTCTGTCAGTCTGCCCCAGGGCAGCTGTGGCTATAGAGGTAGTTTACCACCACCAGTGTGTGACTGTGGAGTGAATGAATAATGGACCCAATAGTAATAAAGACTTATACTGTCAAAATTATATTTCAGTCACTGTTAATCTAGTTTAGTTGGGTTCATTTATAAACCCAAATAAATAAAAAGCTAAATACACAATATATGTGAAGTGTGGACTGAAAGAACTGTCCTGAAAACCAGTAAAAAAAAAGTTGTTGTTGAAGTCTGTTGAAGTCAAAACAACTCTTATTTGATTAATCAATATCTTTTAATGCATTTTCACGTATTAATTATTAATTATAGCTGCAATGTATTAATAGTAATCAGATCTAATTCACTCTGGACCTGATTTGGTCTGCGGACCAAGTCAGGTCCAGAGCGCTTAGTGGTTAGCGCTCCTGCTTCACAGCAAGAAGGTTGTGAGTTCAAATCCCGGCCGATCAAACATCCTTGGCTGATAAAGTGGCCGACTCAAACATCATTGGCTAACTCTGGTCTTTCTGTGAGGAGTCTGCATGTCCTCCCTGTGTTACCGTGGGTTCTCTCTGGGTACTCCGGCAACTCTAAAGTATCCCTAGTGAATGAATGTGAGAGTGAATGGTTGACTGTCAATGTTCATCTATAAGTGTCATCCCTGCGACGAACTGGCCACTGACCAGGGATTACGCCTAAGGCCCAAAGCTGCTGGGATAGGCTCCAGCCACCCGTGACCCCAAAATGGGACTAAGCGGTAGAAAATGAATGAATGACCTTAAGATGGACATCCATGGTCTGCAGTATACTAACAGAAGGCAGCCATATGAACCAGAACACATTATGGGATGTCTCTGACAATGATGGGCCTCAAACAGATGAACATTTAGACTCTGATCTGACATTTATGGTTACTTTTTGTCCGCTTTATTGCAAGTCAAGCTTAGCTTCCTCAGACCCAGACTTGTTTTAATTGTTTGCTTGTTAAGTCTGGGCAGAGGTGTGTTGTCCTGGTATCGGACTGTGCAGCAGTGGTGACAAAAAAAAGACAGTGAGCAAGTAAATGCCTTTTGCTAAAGTGGATCTATTTCCTTTGAGCAAAATTTAAAATTGTGCTCATTCATTGTGCTTATTCACCTCCTGTATTGACACACTGACAATGACAGGAGGGGGAAATGTGTGTTTTGTCCTGAGGTTGTCCAAGGGACATGGTGGACCATCTCAAACACAATTTTTACTGTCCCTGGTACGATGGGACAGCATTAGTCTCAAGCCCTGTGGAACACCAGTTAACCACAATAATTGTGTGCTGGTATGTTCTGCTGATCAGAGCAGTATACATACTTGAAGTTCCAAACCATAGCAGACCATATCAATTCTAAATTTGTATGAGTTAGCTCCATCAGTGCACACACCTGGCTAGCATGAGGTTAGCGCTGGGGTTGTTGGTTCCAGGACCAGTGGGGCTCCATTTAATGGTGTAGATCTCTTTACTGTGGGCTTGGAGGTCATGGACACATGAATCCTGCTTCATACTCCAGATCTGGAAAAAAAAACAGCACCACCAGTTAAACACCAGCAGCTTACAATCTCATTAGTGCAAGGCAGTCGTCTTTCTCATGCTTAAGTCTCACTTTCAGCGTCATGTCGTCTGAGCAGGAGGCCAGCAGGTTCCCTGTGGGGTCCCACTTGATTGCATTTACTTCATTCTATCAAAAGATATAAAGAAAAATGACACATACTACTGCAAAATACATCTCAAATTCAATTCATCATTTGTTTCCTAGTTTCTTGTTCCAAACATTTTTGTCACAACCTAGGATTACTTTGTTTTGCATTAAGTTAAATATGTTTAAAGAATCACCAAATTAGACAAATACTGCCACCTTTCAGATTTGATATACTTAAAAATCTGACAACTTATACAGTACTATGCACACATTTTATGTAGGTGTGGATATAAAAAGTAAAGTAAACTATAAAGTATGTTTATTTCATTAGTTTACAAAATGCAAAGTGAAAGAACAGAAGACAATCTAAAACTAATCAATATTTGGTGTGACTTGGCCTCAAAACAGCAATAGTTCGTGCAAAAATCTCCGTTTTTGAAGAAACTGGGCCCATTGTCTTCAAACATCTGGAGAATCCCAGACAAAACCAAGTAAACTGGACTAAACCAGACCATCAACCTAAACCAGACCATCAAATCTTAGAAGGAACATGGCTAAACCATACCATGTAATAAAAAATTACTAAGACTTCTGCACAGTACTGTATTTACACATTTGAGTTGTGTTCATATGATGGGTTCTGGTGATGTAATGATGTAACTGATCTCATGAGACGGTTCTAGGCCCTGTTACTGAAGGTTCAAAACTGGACAACAAGCTCCTCTTGAGGCCAATCAAGGCGAGATACCATGATAAAGAAATTGAGGCTATTATCTAAAATGGTGATTTTCAGACTTCATATTTAAGGCACAAAGTTACACTGTGTTACTTTAAATGGAGCTGTTTTTTGTTTATGGCATGTGAGCTGGGGACTGAGCACTCACTGTATGTCCCTGGAATGTTTTAATGGGCCGGTCCTGCCCAAGTTTACACACGTGGATACACATGTCTGTACTACAGGAGGCAAACGTGTTGTTGCTCTGCCAGTCCACATCTAGAGCTGGGGCTGAGAAACAAATTCACACAGTTACAGCTGGTGCAGAACAGTAATAAACATGTAATAAACAGGTCAGAGTGAGGAACAGGGCTTTACCTGAGTGGAAGGGAAACTGCTGTTTGGCTTCTCCTGTGTGGGCGTCCCATATGATTGTGGTCTGTGACACATGGACTTACAGTTAGTGCACAGTTATTAGAGAACAGCAATACAAGTCAGAAACCACTGCATTTACCTTATCTACTCCTGCACTGAGGATGAAATTGCCTTTTTTATTCCACTTTAGAGCAAAGATGGGACCTTTGTGTTGGCCCAGTGTGCTGGCCAGGTTACCTGCACGAAAACACAGGAAAAACATTATGGTGATGAGTTCATTACAGCACACACTTGTTTCAGCTAACAGTTTTTATCCTGAGCCACAACGCAATAAGGCAAACTGACACTAGGGGGAAGTGTTGTTTAAGAACTGAAAAATATCCTGTAGAGAACAGAGTCAGCTGTTGCTAAGACAATATTGACATAGGAGTACAAGCAATACAATACCTACAATACCATACAAGTGATTAATGATATAGACGTTAGTATTGAACTGTCTACTTTTAACAAACACTTATTTAATGAAAAGTGATCTCACCGTCTTTCGTCCATATTCTGGCAAAGCCATCATAAGATCCTGTTGCTAACAGTGTGCCTTCACTCTGTCAGAGAAAAAGACTAAAGTTAGGTTACACTGGTGAGTAAAGCACTGTCAATACTGTGGGCCATGTCTGCTTGTATCCTTTTTATATTTTGTCTGCAAATACATTTTTCTTTTGACTAACAACTCTGAAAAACTTAAGTTCAAGTGAAAACTGATCAATAGGAACACAACACCACACACATAAAAAAAAATAATAAGTCAGAAAGCTCTACAGAACATAAACAATGTCACATTTAATAACTTTGGCCCTTGATGTTGTGTAGGCCTTCATCAACTTGAGTGTGACCCTGGGCTGTGTGGTCTATAACTTCTTATTCTCACTACTCTCTCTGGAATAGACCATGACTGTGTCATTACTGTGGACAAGTGTGTGTGGGCGTACATTCCAGTCCAGTGAGGTGACGTCTTTGTTGCTGGGGACATCCTGTCCTCCCTCTCGTATGCAGTGTCTCAAAACCAGCTGCGTGGAGCTGCTAGTGCTGTTCTCACTCAGATTCCAGATCCGAGCTGTGGAGTCTCCAGACCTGCCACACACAAAACCCAATGTCACAACGTCCATGACATTCACATACCGTCTCCACTCCAGACTTTCTATCCCCTCCCCCAAAACATCATCACCGACCAATAATGTTCACTTACTTCCAAAATGTTTTTTTAATAGATCAGATTTTTGTTTGTGCCACGAAGACTGAACAGAACAAACCAGTGATTCATATTTCATTTGAAGAATTAAAAGGAGCTCAGTTGCATAAAGACAATACTGCTGTTACAACCCCACTGTATCATGTTGTTCACACTATTAGAACTAAATAAAACAAGGATCATTTTGTAAGAAAGCAGCTGGGACTAACCCTGATGCTAGCAGGTCGCTAACTGGATTCCAGGCACAGATGAAGACCTCAGACTCGTGGCCTCTGAGGACCATTGCCTTGTTCTGAGGGATCTCCACATCTCCGTCCACCTCCATCAGGTCTGCGTGGTTATCTGAGAACACAGAGTCACAGGTCTTAAACAAACTGAAGGACAGTAGTAGATGTTGTTTTGTGGACTGGTGCTCACTGGCTAAGGCATGGGCTCCGTTCTCCTCCCCGTTGGCAGTGTTCTCTCCGTTCTTGGCACTGCCCGCAATGCTGCCCCCAGTGGCGGATGCTGGTGCTGATGCAGCGGCCTGCTGCTGGGCCATTTTGTCCCTGTAGGCCTGCTGCCGGGTCTGAACCACGTCGGGCATCACAGCATCGATCAACGACAGGGACTCAATGGGCCGCCCATCAAATAACGTGCCATCCTGCAGAGCCAGGCATGAGTGTCAAAAAAGGGGAAGACAGGCAAAAGGCCACATTAATCTAGTAGACTATGGAAGGATAATCTACTAGATAGTGATCTCATACAAGCACTAGACAATATATGTTTTATATGAGAAATAAACTGTGTTTAAAACAAACTGTTACAATGTGGGTAGCCTTTAACAATAAGTCGTAAATGTGAGCTTATGTGTAGTGATGTAAGAGGCTGGAGCGGTACGCTGCAAGATTGTTTGTGGTTACTTCTTCCTAGTAAATTTTACTAATTTTGCTCCAGTTTTCAGCATTTAAGGGACTCTTTTATGCCACCAGTTCTGCTCATGATGAATGCAATGTAAATAGTAAAAGTTTCACAAAGTAGTACTGTAAGACATTAACTTTTTCTTAAACTAGAAAATAGTTGCTAATATAATGTGCTTGCTTTGATTATTTGAAAGCAGCATTGTGACTTTTGGCAAATCATTGTTCATCCCAGGAGCAATTAGCTTTATTTGAAAATGTTGACATTTTTTTGTTTTCCCATTAATTCTAATCTATTATTCAGTGTAAGTGAGGATTCTCTGTCTGTTCTATAGAGCTGCAGTATGGTTCCATTCATTTTGAACCCTTTGACACCTGACAACAGAAACACTACACCAAAAGGCTTGGTGTAACTGAGCCTTTTGGTGTAGGGGGCACTGACCTCATTGATGCTGACTTCAGCCTCCACATACTGCAGGCCCTTCTGGATGATACTGATGAGGGCAGCAGGGGGAACCAGAGCTCCATTGATGTTGGACTGGCTGATGTGAGACTCTATGCCAAAGGTAAACGCTGAGTGGGAGAACCCTGAGGACACAACGTCAACACAACAACAACATAAGGAGCTGCTGGATACAACACCGTCAGTTTAACTGAACTCTATTTGGTCATTTTTATCATTTAGTTGTACCTCTGTCCTGTGCCATGTTTGTTTTTGGAGTGGGCTGAACAAAATTACTTTTTGCAGACCTTTTCAAGGCAGGAATTTAAACTCACTTTTCCACTGGATGCATTGATGATGCTGGTCTATTTATTTGGTCATATCAGCAATTGATGGGAGAGAAAGCACTCTTTCCAATACAATTTGATTGACCTTGAGTTTATCTTTTTCATTGATTAATACTGAAAGCCCTCTGTTCTGACAGTAATTATTGCAGAAATGGCAGAGGCACTGTGTGTCACCTAGTTCCAGATTTTGTTGCTCCCTAGTCATTTGCTTCATGTGCTTTGCTTTGTTTTACATTACAACCAGTCAGCCTATTTTAAACTCAGAACCTAACCACCACTGCATGTCTGACATGTGACAGTCGTGACACACTTACTTTGAGGCTACAGTTAAACCTCACACACAAACACACACAAATAAAATAGTCTGTCACAGTGTCAGTTGGCTGCATGTCTTACCCCATGTACCTGCCACTAGACAGAGCCAATTTACTCAGGGCGGCAACAACTTCTTAATGGCTATTAATCAAATATACTTCATTAACATGCTACCTAGATGAGTTATGATAAATTGAGAATGACTGTGTCCAGGGAGCAGTGTCTGCTAACGTAAACAGGGACGACACACAAGAGCAACAAAAGTTGTGTTTCTAGGAGATATAACTCAGACGTTCCAAAACGTGGATGCCCCTTCTATTATTAATATAAATTACAGAGTAAATCCTCATCTGTTGCTGATAAACACTAGCTTCTTTTTTCAGGCATGTTTTCTGTTCAAATATGACCCTTTATCATGTTCTTTTTTTTTTCTTGCATTTCTTGTTTTCACCCGAGTTGCATTAGATGCCGCTAAATCAATAGTACTGCATTGGGTAGTATTTGCACTAGTATTTCCATTGCACTGTTAACTTATGTAGTCTAATGTTTTCTTCACCCTGCACTATTTCTCCAGCCTTTGTACTACTGACTTCATACTGTACATAATGTGCATATCAATCTGTAAATTATGTCCATAGTCCCTTCGACTGTACATCTTATGTTTCATCCACCTGTACATAATAGTTACTGCTATACTGTACATACTCAATCAATCAATCAAACTTTATTTATATAGCACTTTTCATACAACTTAATGCAACTCCGGGTGCTTCACAAAATAAAATCATTAAACACAACAGTTTAAAAAAAATGGTGGCTTTGTTTCACTTTACTTCACTCAGTAAAAAGAATAAAAAGTAAAAAAGAGTTAAACAAATATAAAATTGAATAAATAAATAAAAAACAAGTGAGGTAAAACACTTTATAATACTGTACAGTCTAACTGTAAAAATCCCCCATAATGTACATAGTCATGTCAATAACAGTTGTATTTATTGTATATACTCTTCATACTGTAAAATTCTGCACTTACTGCCCGTTTGCACTTCTGGTTAGATGCTAAACTGCATTTTGTTGCCTTGTACTTGTACATGTGTAATGACAATAAAGTTGAATCTAATCTAATAGACTGCAGTGTTTAACTCCACCTTTTGGAAAGTGGCGCACACTGATGATGCTAAAAGCTGACCCGCACTGTTACACTACAGAGGAAATCCAGTCATCTGTTATCAGTACTGTGACTGATCTGCTCTTGAAATTGAAAACCACTAAATATCATAAAAATGGTTACTGTGCCATGTCTATAATAAAAAAAAGCTTAAAATGTATTTCTGTTTTTTTATCTACATCTACATCTCTGCAGTGCTCCAATATAGTTCAAGGTTTACTTCAACTCAGTGTAATGGGCAATGTGTCATGCAAACGGCATACTGCACAACAGTGAATAAAAATGCTAAAGAAAAGTCATGAATGATGATTACTGTGTGGGTTGTTACGTAAGTTCTTAAATACATCAAAATGAAGCAAACAAGGGAATAATAAAAGCTGATGTACTAAAACTGAACATATCTGAGGAGCTGAATGCCACTAAGATAAAACACGTTAATGCTGTCACAAAGAAATGCAGCAGTGTACCTGACTCCTGTAGGTATCTGTAGACCAGGAAGTTGACCTCATCACTGCTAATGCTCATCTTTACTCCTGTTACACCATGAGGTCAGCAAGCACACACCTCACCTGAAAAACGCAGAGAGGGTTCATTAGTCAGAGGAGACTGCTGCTAATACACAATGTTGAACTTGTGAACTGAGCAATGACACTTTGGACTGTGAAATACAAAACAAGACATATTTAGGTTGATCTACATAACATAATAACACTTTAGCTATAATAGCACTAATATGTAGAAATATTTACATCAAATGTGTAATAGAGTAAGAGGCTGTAGCCGTAAATTGCAGCAAGCAACAGTTTTGCATTTTAGGAACTCACTATTTTATACTACCAGTTGCAATGTAAATATTCAATTCAATTTTATTTGTATAGCCCAGTATCACAACAACAATTGTCTCAAAGGGCTTCACAAAACAGACAGTTAATATGACAAAACAGACAGTAAATATGACAAAACAGACAGTAAATTTGTATAGTAGTAAATATGTTATACATTCACAAAGCAGGACTGTAAGACGTCAACTGTTTCTAATACGATGTGCTTGCTTTGTTTATTTGAAAGCAACACAACATTGTGTCTTCTTTTGTTTGTGTGGAAAATGATTGTTAATCCCAGGAACAATTAGCTTTTTACCATTTTTCATCCTAATCTATTATGTCTTAAGAAAGAAAGCAGAAAAAGTTCCTTGTATCAATATGTCCTATACAAAACTTTTTCTATAAGATGCTGGTCATTTACAGAACTTCTGGGTGATAAAGTCTCAGCACCATTTGTTAGTGCTATGCAAACCAATTTACAGCTACATTTCTATTTTCCAATATACCATAACATAATTCCGAACTTAATGTAAAAATGAATCTAATCTAAGTAATGACATCTGGTACACACATGTCAAGAACTGAACAAAAATGCTTTATTGCCCTTCCCCAAAACAATTAGAAGACAGTCAAATTGGTTGAAAGAAGAATGCCAACAAATAGTAAATCATGAGCAAAAAACTGGAAGCTGTCCATTTTCAAATAAAGAGCCCATATTTGTCCTTTTTTTACGCACCTTATTTTACCAAAGTCCTTCTAAAGCAAGGGTGCCCACAGTTCTTTCAAAAAGGCCCAGATTTGAAAATGTAAACTAGACCAAGGGCCAGCTGTCCCTCCTGATATTTTCAAAACCGTGAGTAAATAACAAGTAAGTAACAGGAATATGCTCAAAACGTTATATTTTTAATGTTATTTATCATGGGTAATGACATGATGTTGAAAGAATACAAGAATCAAACAAACAAGATCCGAATATAATCATTTCTGTCATAGCTAAAGGCATATAACTCCAACTGTTAGAGATGTAGCTTATTGAAAAGTGCAATAAATGCCTAATTAATAACTGCGACCATGGGATGTCAACACTGTTATGTTGTTTATGATGGAAGCTACGGGTCATGTAAAATTTAAACTTGTGCCATGATTAGCCCCTGGTCCAGACTTAGCCACTATCAGCCACTCAGCCAGCATCATCAGGAGAAATGGCACATTAAAGGTTAAGCAGTGTGAGGGTCCATTATCACTGCTTGCAGTTTTAATTCCAGTGTGATTTTATGACTTTATAATGTTGATATCGTAGGATGGAGGAGGATGTTTTTTTACTCTCACCCATATATATAGTAAGCTGATGGTAAGCAATATGATGTGGTGCCGGCCTAATTTACATTTTTTTACTTCAAAATCATCCAATGCAGATATTCACAGAAAAGTATATAATTGCAAAATGAATGCCAAGTACATTTTTTGTACATTAAAGATGTGTCTTTAATGTACAAAAATTGTACTTGGGATTCATTTTTTTAATTGCCATTTTTTCTTTAAAGAATATGAGCAGGATGTATGCATGATGGTACGTATGACTTCCGAGACGTGACTGTCCAGACAGACGGCCTGTAGCGGAGGCTGTACACAGGGCTCCTGATTTGTTATTCCTGCGGCTGTCAGGACGATTGCACACATTACAGCAGTTTCACCTGTACTCAGAGCTGTCACACCTCACTATATCTCCTTCTCAAGGGGAGTGGCGCAACTGTTTCCATGGAGACACTCTTATATAACCATTCAGATCCTAAACAATGTACAGCTGTAAACACATCGTTGTGCACTGCCAGCTCAGTACTTTCACGTGTTACCTGGTGTCTTTTTCAGCTTCAAGGCAAAAGATGTATCATTTATTTACTTTTGTCACAAATACAGCTTTAAATTTTAAATTTTTTTTCTTTCTTTCTTTTTTTATTTCCCTGGGTCTGGCTTATGTTTCACTTGATATTTTTATTTGCTTTAGGTTAAAGCAATCACACAGCAGTTATTCAAATTTTCAAGTATTTCACAAGAAAGTGTCCTTAGAAATGATCATTAAAAAAAACAAAACGTAGTAACTTAAGAGGTAAATACAATTCAGGGGTTTGTGTTGAAGGTTATGTGTATGAGAGGGACAGGAGCCTGAGTTCCTTGCTAAGGCGCAGCAGCCTAAATTTGTTTGAAGAAGAGAGCACTGAGCAACAAATATCTTTGTATATCCGTTAGGCATATGTAATTTATGGACCCCTTCACAGCCCTTACACAGGCTCCACAGGCACACAACAAGGGTGTCATTGAAATATAATAGAGTGTATCACTATGCGGCAAAGTACTGCCTAGTGTCACAACTCATTAAGGTCTGAATCCATCATCACACTGTTATTAATGGTCCACTGAGGCAACTACAGCTTCCAATAATCATCCTGTAGTGTCATATCACTAAGTGTGTGCTAAACACTGGCTGATACAGACCTACGTCAGCTGAAACATATACATCTGCTGAATATGCATCAAATTCAACTGTTACTTCAAGTGAACTTATCAGTGTCTGTTTTGTGTCTGTGTGTAATTTGTGCTGTGAGTGCTTTCATATGCATACATTTTTCAGCTTTTCATGTGCTGCTTCACCTTGCTCCACTTGCTTCAAAAGGTCCTTCTCTTGGCTTTGATTGGGGGGAGTCTGATAAAGTCTGATGATCCGCTACGCCGCTACGCTTAAGACAGGTCTACACTACAGCAGGGGAAACACAGGAAGTACATACGAAGTGTCAAATAAACTTTCCTTTCAAAATAAAAGTGCTCTATTAGTCCAGCGGCAAAAGTAGGCAAAACAGAGAGAGAAGATCCACACGAGCGGCGTAGCAGCAGTGGCACTTTGCGTCTTTGATGTGATGCTTTTAAATATACACGCGTAAAACGACTACGTCTAAGTAACGTTCCGCAATAGCTCTCGGTGTAAAATCAGGGTTAAGTGTCAGATACCACCGGTTGCGGTAGCGCGGTTGCTAATTGCTGATAAGATAAGTATATACTGCTGCTCGTTACACTGCCATTTTGCTCATCTAGCTAATCACACTAGGATGTATTATAATAACTGGATGTAGTACCAACCCCTCTGCTATGTTAACAGTTCCATATCACAGTATGACGGTATCAACTGAAAATTCTTTCCATGTAAATAGAACCTAGGCAAACATTGGCTTTATTGTAAGCCAAAAAATTGACTGCGATTCCTTAAACCTGGGGTCTGTAACTTGTCTGTTGTTGTGTTGTTATTGTGACAAATGTTTAAAATGAGTAAAACTGATCATCTGACCTGATACTATGGTGTAAAGTAGATATACTTTTTTCCTACTTAAGTCCCTCCCCTTGGAGCTGTGTTTGACGTCACCTGTCAATCAACAAGCTCCTCCTAAGTCCCTCTCAAGCACGCTGACCCTGATCGGGTTTTGCAATATTGAGGGTGTCCACCAAGTAAAGCGGAGTTATTTAAATTCTTTTGCTGAGCTATTTATTCGGGTTGAGTGATGTTGACCAAATTGACATCCTACAATGTCTAAAGTGAAACATCGTGATGGACAATGACATGGTCTTGGGGGCGGGAAAATCTTCATTATAGAACGCTGACGGGCTTCGCGTCGCTCTCTAGTGTGAATTAAAACATGGATTTTGTTGTGTGTTATGTGTTCCTTTTTGTACTTGCATTTCCATTAAAAAACAAAATTCACATGCACAACACTTCAGGCACACACTGTACAAACATCATACTTCACTGAATTCAAATTACCAACGATTTAACTGATGTCTGTGCGCACAGGGCAGAGTATTTGAACTGTTTTTTTTTTTTGTTTTTTGTAAAAATTATCTATAATACGTTTGCCATTTTTTGCACAATAAATCTTTGTTTAAAGTGTGTAAATGTGTTTATTAATTCTAATAACTGACAAGAGACCCTTTAAAACAACTTTTACATGCACAAAAAATAGCATGCCCATCTCTCAACGGAGAGAAGCAGAATAAAATCATATGAGCTATAGATTTGGAATAAAACCATGAAATGAAATATATTTTACTCAAATAATTACCAGAACAAAATAATAAACTGCAACATGTAGATATCTGCACTGTGCTGAATGACATTGGCTGCCTTACGCTAAGAAAGACGACTGAATTCACATCATTATTAATTTAAACTTAACAGTGTGGTTGAACAATTAACTTACACAGAAGTATGCTCTTACAGCTTCGAAAGATGTCTTATACTCCAGTGGCCACAATTCAAGCAGTGTATTTAATTTGTTTCAGTGGTTAAACAGAAACACTTACAAACAAAGTACAAAGAGAAATACAGCGACTGTACACACGCATATCAGTTAAATCACTGGTAATTTGACATCACAGTGAAGTAAGATGTTTGTACAGTCCGAGCCGAGGATCATACATTATGTGATAGAAGGAAGGGGGACACGTGCTCTGAAGATAGCGAGTTTTGTGAATCAGGCCAGGTACACAGAGCGACAGAAGAAGGCGAGGGAGACAGATTTGACAGAAAGCACGTTCAAAGAAACTGCCATCACGATGCAAGCTAAACATTGTGATGGTTGTCAGCCATCACGATGGACGATGGCATCATCCATCGGCACAACCTTAGTATTTACACTTTCATTATTCATGTTACCTAGTCTGTAGACACAGTATTCTGACTGGTTTGTTAGAGTTACTATAATAATACAGAGTTTAAGAAGAGGTTTTTCTGGCAAGGCAGCTGGACGTAAGTTTTAGGTAACGTAAGACGTTTCATCCCAGAATTGACAAGTCCCTTGGATGAAGGATGAAACGTCTTCACCTAAAACTTACGTCCAGATGTCTTGCCAGAAAAACCTTTTCTTGAAAATGTCCTGGATGACTGAGAACCTCCACAAACAATACAGTGTTTATGTCCTCCGGAAGCTCAAAAGTTGTGCACCTTTTCTATTGCCTAAATATCACTGTGCAACACATAAGCTTTGCATGAACACTAAAATAAGCCTGTGGTCATTGGACTAAAGTTCAGAAGTCATTATACATTAATATTTCATGTGCATTGTGCAGTGGTGTGGTCAGTTAGCAATTAGCTGCAAACTCACATTAGCACGTCTCTGTAGCCATGGACTAAACACAGGCAGCTGTATGTTCAGATGAAATAGTGTAACACTATTTAGTGTGCAGTGTTTGTGACAAAAATCTTTGGGTAATACAAATCTCATTACTTTTCATGGTGTCTGAAAAAGTAAAAAAAAAGAACACTGTTTATATGAATAATCATGTTTTTTGTGCACATCATACTGCAGCATGTCTCATGATGTTTTTAAAAACTTGAAATAATCCTCCCTGTATGATCCTAAACTAACACTCTTACCTTCTGTGTCCTCAGGTTGAACACTTCAGGAGAGAAGACTAATCAACTCGTGTCTCTGAGATGCATATGTCATTGCTTTAGACCAAACTCTGCTTCAAGTTATATTTTACAAAACTCTGATTTGTTTTTGTGTGTTTATGTAATATGTGTACTTTTACTACAATTACATTTTGAATCATACTGTCTGTTATCTTAAATTACTCTAAAGCATACTGTGGTAATGAGATTTATGCACTTCTACAAAGCTTTACCTGGTACCTGTACAGTTTTTCTTATGAAATGCTGTTAATAACACAAAACATTTGTAATACACTGTGGTTGCGTAGGGTTAGTGTAGCCCTCCCTTTCCCTGTTCAGTGACAGATTGCACTGGCAGCACAGCCTCCTCACACAGCCTATGTGAGGTCAGCGAGGCTAGCAGTCTGACGCTGACAGATGGTAGCATGTAGCCTTGCCAGCTAGCCTGAGTTGATGGGCAGTTACAGCAGCTCTAGGCAGCTCTGGTCCATTTGAAGAAAGCAGGTCAGCGAGGGCCAGTGAATCAGCACTGGCTATCTCACTGCGGCCGCCCCAATGCTCAGATCAGAGCTACAATCTCCCTGCTGTCTATGTCTGTACTAACTGTATGACTAACAACACTTAGATACACAATGATGGCCAATAAGTGCAGGAGTTTACAAGAAAAGTTTTCTCTGGACAATGGTCACATTCCAATAAATCAGACAATAGCTAAGCAAGTGAAGAGCCATCAAAAAAATGTTCATATCACGATTTTTGTTATTCCAAGATCATGATTTACGTATTTTGCTGTGAGTGACTGATGTCTTTAACAATATTGTCATTAACTAGTGAAATAACATGGCGTTATGAAGCTCTCGCTAACGAGGTGTCATTGTTTCCCATTGTTTCAACTCTGCATAAACTGAATATGAACGCAGCGAGAGGAGAAACTAGCTCTTCATTCGATTCATGTCACAGCTGTGACTGAGTCTCCACTGCGCAGAGCCTCTCACACACTGTGATTGGTTAGATCTGTCTGTCACTCAGTCAGAGCATCACACTGACTAACCAATAGTGACACTGGATGGAAAAAAGCAAACTACATGCTACTGTTTTTGCGCACCATTTGTTAGCACCAAATAGAAATGCAGTGTGGAGTGATACAGCGACCTTTCCAGACTGGCAGATCGTTAACAGCTGGTAAACAATAAAATATCGACCTATCGACCACCCCTACATCAGGACCATCAAGGCATTCAGGGATTCCCCAAATACCCTCAGATTAAAAAAAACCATCACATTTTAGATGAATGAATAGTTATTCAGTATCTTATACAGTTTAAGGGCAGCTTGTGGCTCAAAGGTCGCACAGTGGCTGCCAACTGCTTCGGGTGTGTAGTGTGCACTAACACTTGGTGTGGTAAGTGAATTTCCCCATTGTGGGATCAATAAAGGGTTCTTCATCTGAATCTTAATCTTTAAGTGAGCTGTCTTTGTACTCTTTCTGCCTCAGGCTCAGTTAAGAGAGCATGGCTTTGTGTTGGGGAAAAAAAACCAGCCAGTAAGATGATTTATACATTGTACAATGTTACTAATAAGTTGTTTTCTGGGCAAATCCCTGGGGATGACATGTTATGACAATCAAATGTATGGTACCAGCCCCAGAGGAATCTGACCTCCAGACATGTTTCAATATTCTAATGGTTTATATGGTTGACCGTGCAACACAAGTACATGGTGCTAAATGTATAAGTGTTGGCTAGCTACTTAATTCTCAAAAGGGAAAATTTAAAAAAATACATGAGTAGTGGATGTGGATTGGGGGCCTACCACCTCATGCACATGAAAGGTCGGATTGATTGTCTGTGGTGACAATCAAGTGGTGAGTGCAACTGTTTTTTGTTTTTTTGTTTAGTAGCTAAGCTCTGCATATAATGTACATGTGTTGTTAACATGGATCTTGGATGGTGGATACAGAAGGCCTATTTCTAGTGAATTAGGCTGGCTGGGGGTCGCCTCTGTCACATACATGTTGGTAATGCCTCAGGGTATCTTTTGCAGTAGTCTTTTAAACTTTTACCCACTAACTGTTAAAAAAGGCCAAGTAATAAATGTTGCTTACGAAGCAGTAAGTTTTTATGAGAATACCGTATTTTCCGGACTATAGAGCGCACCTAAATATAAGCCGCACCCACTAATATTTAAAAGAAATATATATTTTGTCACATATAAACATAGATGTTTTGACCTTAGAATAAAGAGGAGTAAATTCTCTTTTGAAGCAGTGAGAGAGTCTGGAGGTAGAGGTGTATACTGCTGTTGTTTCAGTTTTATACTCTTTATTCGATTATGAAATTTTTAACAGATAAAAGCAGTTGCTGCATAAAGGTTGGTCAATTAAGATCAGATTAAAATAATAAACATGTTGAAATGCATGGCCTGAAAGACCTCAAAGTTTTGAAATCTATGTCTACAAGCCAAGTTCAACACACATTTATACTAGATGTTTTGAGGGGAGTTAATTTTACAGGTACAGCTCTAATGTTGAAATCACTTTTATGACCAAGTTTCAAATAACACTGCAGCATTACCTCATAAAGCCTCATTATTCTGAGCGATGTTCTCTGAACATGAGCTCATATTTCCTAGTGAGTCCTCATCAGTTTGTTAGTCTGTTGTGATGTAGCTTGCTTGTAGTGAGTTGATGATCCTGCTGGCCTGACCTCAGATGAGCCTGTCTATTTGCAGTAACAGACTGAGCTGTTGAGGCAGTGCAACAGACAAATCAGATGAGCCAATTTATCGACAGCTGCTCCATTAGCTGCTGATGGATAGGTGAGCTCACCGGTAGACACTGGAGCCACAACCACATGAGTCTAAAACTATCACCTTTTACGCTCTCTACTGGCCTCATAGTGTGCTACTTTGATGTTATGGCTTTAAGTACAGGTAACGGAACAATTTTGTAAAAAACATATTTGAGTTAAGTAAAATATGGTATTTTATCAGTATTTCCCTTAATAAATCAACCTGTGAAGTTAAGCTAAAGAGGTTACTGAAGTTCACTAGCCCCTGGGCAATGTTTGGCATATATGTCTATTATTGACGTTAATCGACACTTTCAATATATTTCCCAGCCTGCATATACTTGGAGTGGGCATCTTAAGGCATCATTCACATACAGTCGATTTGGGCAAACTTTAACAATGAAAACTTGATCAGCTTCTCTGCGTGATTTCAGAATTGACAACTGCAATGCAATGGAAAAAACGTATTCCTCCCACCAAGTGTTAACTGTGGCATTTCACCTCCTCAGTGTTTTCGGTGTATAGTTTCATGTGTATCATAGCTACTTTTCAATAAGTGTACAGTTTCAGACTTCAGAAGACATTGTTCGATTCTCTGTATGAAAGCAAATTCACTAAAAGACATACCAGTTTACTTAGTGTTGAGCAGTGTTACTTATGTTACACCTCTATTAATTAAATCAGAAAACAACTGTTGATGAATCCCTACTCACGGAATTATGTTTAGTCCATGCCTAGCAATGTTAAAACAAGAAAAGCACATCGACAGAGTGTGGATTAGAAGCATATAAAGCTACTGTGGGAGATGCAGAAACTTCTAGTGACACACACGGCTTGATTTGGGCTATAAATTAACTGTTTTGTCTTTGTTTCACCTGTGCTAAAGCTAATAAATGTCCCATCATTTTACAATGTCATTTAAGAGTGGAAAACACAGAGAAACAGAGAAGTAGAACCTACAACTAAAACAACTATAAGCAAACAACAGTTAAATTTCCCCTGCTGTTAATAATGTGAAGGTAGAGGGGCACTAGGGATTGGAGGGTGTGAGAGTCTGACGGGTTACTGCTATCACTGCTCTGTTCATTTGGACACATCAACAAACAATTTGAGAGAAAGGAAACAGAGTCTAACTTCACATCTACAGAACAGCATTTAACACCTTTGTTTTGAATTGCCTATACAGCCTGTACACTGCTTTAATTTATTTTCATTACCAATCTCTCTGTTCTAATTATTCAGTACACACAGACATTGCGCATCATCACCGTTCTACTGAAGTACTGAAAAGGATTATCGGCATCATGCTGTGTTAGTTGTTTGAAAGTGAAGTGGGTTGTGAGTTTAATGTTGGCCTGTCGCATTTCACTGTGTATCTAAGGCCTGATGGAACACATGATGTGGCAGAGGTGCACAACAGAGACGAGGTAGCCACACGTTCCTTGTGCTGCAGTTAAACCTTAGAGTCAAACACTGGCTCCATAAGACGCCATGGAAATAGAAGGTTAACTTAAAAACATTTAGCTCTCAGTGAACCCCATAAACATACACAAACACATATACAGCACTGTCAGACTGCTTGTCTCAGTCCTGCATTAGTCTTTGAAAGTGTCCCGTCCCTTGCCTTCTACGTGTGTGAAGCAATTATCCAATCGAAATGAATAACAAACTAATGTACAGGTAAGTTTACTCCAGATTAACTGTATCCAACAAAAATGAGCAAAGAAAAAGGACAAAAAGCGTGACCACACTCTCCCGTTGCACAGACTCAAAGTACACAACAGTTGGACCTTGTTGTGCCAGTCTCTGCTGCGTAGACTGGTCCATTTCTGGTTATATTCTCCTCCAGACTCTCCAAAAACTCTATCTGATCACTGGGTCCAAGCTCTGTCTGCCTTTGACCAAAACTTGTCTTTCCCGTTCAGTATCAGCATCAGGCACCAGCGTGCCCCCATACACACCTGATGCTACAACAAAAGCCTGCGTTAGCACACAGTAATTATGTAATGAGTCATTATGTTTAACTCTAGCTTTAAAATAGAATGTTTGTCTTCATGAATAATGTTAAATACAGAAGCTATTTATTAAATTATTACATAAATACCAGTATAAAATGTTTTTTACCTATTTAAAACCATGGTACACTGTGACACCGGTTTTCATCCCATGCCAAAGGGGCACCTCTCTTATTTACAGTCTGCTTTCATTAAATAATGGTCTTGTTACATCAACACAACAATCTTGTGTTGGTGTGCTGACAGGAGTCTAGAATCATGGACTATTCCCACTGCACACTTACAGCTGACTGTTTACACTTTATATGTTTACTTTGCATTATTACATTAATGCCGATTGCACATACAGCTTATGTTGCACTATACAGCTCATTTGCACTTTACTGTACAGTTATGTTTATACTTCCCATCATACTCTGCTTTTAATTTGCACTATATTTAGAATCTGCATTGTACTCAGAAATAATATGTATTTAGAATTATTTATCTATTTTTATACTTTATTTACTTTATTTTATTTCTATCTTCTACATGGCATTCACTGTGGACAGCAAAGAAAGACTTTCATTGTACAGGGAAACCCGTTTCTATACTGTACATATGACAATAAATCTTTTGAATCTTGAATCTTCAATCTTACATTTGATATATGAACTTTCTTGTGGTAAATCCTTTATAGCATAGAACATAAAGTATGCTATCCTTAGGAACAGGTCACTTGTTCTGCACATTAGGTAAATGTTGTAACAGCCCCTGTTTGGAGAAGTAGACAGGAGCAGTGGCATAGGCTTTGACTTAAGTGTAGCTTCTAATGGAGCCAGGACAAGACTTTTACAACTTCAAAAAGTAAATGTGTTTTATATAAAAGTGTTCTTTGGTTCCATTTACAGCAGAACATGGTTTAGTCTTTGTGTCTTTGCTCCTGTCTGCTTCTACTATCCCTTTAAGAGCTCTGATCTCTGACTGGGGTGGATTCTTCTGTTCTGGGAGAAGACAGCACAAAACAAGGAAGAAAACTGATTACCAAATCAAAAGTAAGCGGGGTTTCAACAGATGAGTTGATAACTACAACAAAACACAAGAGCACGGGAGCAGTTAACATCTCCACACCATCGTAAAATCTCAGGACATCAGCAGGTGTCCTGGTCGTGTTGAGTCAAACCCAGATAAAAGATTTCTAAAGCTCTAAACATGAGACTATTGCTAAAATTTGCATCATGTTCTCAGAAAGTACAAGCAATTATGCTAACTAGGGCTGCACAATACATCGCAATAATATTCATCACCAAATCCATATGGCAATGAATAACTTGTATCGCAATAATGTTATGGTCTTTCATTCCACTTTTCCTTTTTTCCTGAGCAAATCATCCAAACTAAGCCTTAAATCAAACTGTGGTGTGTCCAAATGAAAAAGTCCTGGTTTAGACACGGTTCATTCCCACATCAAGTCCAAGTATAGTCCTGGTTCAGTTTTTAATACTGATTTGGCTCCTGCTTTAACAAGTGGAAGTTAGCCCAGAGCCTTGTATCACTTTTTATTTTCTAAATCAAAGGAGCGTTCAAATATATCAAATCATAGCTCATATTGCTATCACAATATTCATATTAGTTAACACATATTTCTTTCAAATATTGTGCCTCCCTTATGCTAACCACTCCCAGGAAAAATGCACAGTAAAAGGGAAACACCAATCAACCACATCACTTAAACAAATCACACACAGAAGATGAGGTCAGTGCATGTTCTCACCACAGTCGTAGGTTTGTTGTCAGCACCACAAAGTCCAGTCAGAGGCCAGGAGCATGAGCACAGACCTGCAACAGAGAAACACATTCATCTTCAGCGCTGATGCACACACAACAGACCAAGAAACAATATTGAATTTATTGTTCTTCTTCTTCTTCATGATTAGTATGTCAATATATTTGGTCAGATGCTCACACCCAAAGCAGATAATTGACTAATGTTATGGTATTCAGAATGCCAGACAGTAACACTTTGTATGTCAGACAAAAAGTTCACACTTGGCCATAAAATATATATATATATAAAAATCTCCACAAAGAGAAGTTAGTAAATTGAAGGTCCAAGTAATGGCTTGTGTTGAAATGTGTCAAGTTTATGAGATAGAGTTATGAGAAAGGCATGATTAAATGAGATGACAGGCTGTAGTACTGCTTCAGAACAGGTTTGATGGTAAACCTCACCTCACAGACAGTGCCTCAGGCTTCACTCACTACATTCACAAGCAACAGCTCAGTCAGGCTACGTTCACAAGCTCAATTAGTCATTCTAACTGGAGTTGTGTCTTTGTTTACAGAGCTTAAGTCCACAGGGGGGAATCAAATGATTGATTCTCCAAAGCTCTGCTTAATCTATTGTTGCATTCATGTGTTCAAGGTATTTCAGAGCATCCAGCCTTTGTTACAAAGAGAAAAGGTTATTAAAAGTAATATAAAATAAAAAAATTAAAAAAAATAAACTTTTTCTACATTGACTTTGAAGTTTATGGAGTTGAAAGCATATGATCACAAAGAAGTTGATGAAATGACTTCCTAAATGAAAACTGCAAAAATGCGAAGAGAATGTATCAGAAGGTATGTAAAACTGAGATTTTCCCAAAACAAACAACGGACAAGCCATCCAGGGCAGAGTAAACTAAGCATCTTTGCTACTCTGAAAATGCACGTATATTGTTCTACAAACTAGTCGATACACTGCCAATACGAAAATTCAACTCAAAGGAAAAAAACAATGTTTCTGAGCATTTTTAATGGTAAAGGTTACATAGTATTAAATTAAAGGCTGCTTTGTTCTGCCTTGTTATTTAGCAAGGGGCAAAGACACTGTCAAATGCAGCTCCTAAGACATCGGTTTGGTGGTTAATTAAATGTGCGGCGCAAATGTTCTGCTAGACTTTTCTTTCGGTCAAATGTTTCATAACCAAACACGAACTATAGCCTATTAGAGCCTATGGTTGCAAAGATTTAGCCTATGAGTGAGTAAACAAATTGTCAAATTTACTTGCAGCTGCCTGGGCTCTAGGCTAATAAATTTTAAGTTAAAACTGCACCAGTGAAAGTGTTCATTGTTTCTTGATCACACCGACCAGGCTTGTCTTCAAAGAATAAAAATGTAATGAAGGACGGTGGTAATTTTTTCTCCATAAACACTGCTCATTATGGCAGCTATTAAGCTTCATTACTCTCTCCCATCAATATAAGCTTGTACATGAAACATCTAAGTGTAGCCTATGTGGTCATGGCAACATGTTATGTTTATTGATTGCACAGTATTCATTTTTCTCCAGTAATTTGGACAGGGATCATTTATTTTGCGGGCAATTTCAGTCAGCATCTTTAATGATCATTCATTCATTCATTTTCTACCGCTTAGTCCTGTTGGGGGTCGTGGGTGACTGGAGCCTTTCCCAGCAGCTTTGGGCCTTAGGCGGGGTACACCCTGGACAATGGCCAGTTCGTTGCAGGGCTGACACTTAAAGACCAACATTGACAGACAACCATTCACTCTCACATTCATTCACTAGGGATACTTTAGAGTTGCCAATTAACCTATACATGCATGTCTTTGGGCGGTGAAAGGAAGCTGGAGAACCCAGAGAGAAGCCACAGTGACACAGGGAGAACATACAGACACCTGATCAATAAATAATAATATTTATTAAAAGGCCAATTTTAACACAGTTTAGTGCTCAAAACGGAAACGTGGCATAAGGTTGTGTAAAAAGTGGCTCTTTGGTTTTAAATTGTTCCCGACCCCTGGTCTAATCTCACCCTGTGCTACAAAAGCACTGTTTGAGTGTGTGTTCACTTAAGCCTGTAGGCCTTCATTAAACTCAGAAATAGACTAACTCCTCACCGCTACATGTCTTGTCATGTAACAATAAACAGACATGATAAACCACAGACTGAGGTCACAAGAGACAAGCCATAAGTAAAGTGACTCAAAATTACATTAACCACACAACAAAGCCCATCAGACAAACAAACAGCGCTGTTTAATACATACTGTCACTATCAGGTTCTGTGTCAGTCTTTGAAACTCTCCCCTTTCCTCTCTGTTTTGTGTGTGCACAAATAGTCTTATATTCGAATATTTGACCTGCAATATTTTTTGCTGGCCATAAATGAAATAAATCCACAATGAAGCCTTAACACAAACTTAACCTAGTTACACCTATGAACTAGCCCCCAATTTCCACTGCATGCATCTCCACTCCACTGCAGAACGCCACCGACTGACGACGCCCCCCTTGCTCACTGGATGTATTTCAGATCCGCTGTGGAGCGGAGCCCTGAGCAGCTCAGAAGAACATGCGCGGGAAATATAAGATGGCGCAATAAAGGCCATTGATAAAGACGTGTGCAGGACCAAAACAACTGTTTATTCAGAAGAAGGACCAGAAAACAAGTTTAGTTTGCAATTACTGTCACTTCACATCAACATCACTTCACTGGGTTTTTCCTCATTACATTGGGCACAAAAAAGCTTTGTTGTTGCAGATTTTATTTCAATTAATGCTTAATCAAGTATATAAACATATAACTATTCGAATTAAGAAACTTGGTCCGTATATTTTTGTATTACTTTACGTTATTACTAAAATTCGGATGCTGTGCTCGTTCGCTTTCCGTTTTGGTGGGAAATGAGAAAAATGAGAAAATAGAACTGCTGTGTATCTCGTCCGTTTGCTTTTGTGTGCAGCAATGAGGAAATTCCAGTGAAGTTAAACTAAAAGTGAGTGCAAACTAAACTTGTTTTCTGGTCCTTCTTCTGCTGAATAAACAGTTCTTTTGGTCCCACACACATCTTTATCAATAGCTTTTACTGCGTCTTCTCGTATTTCCCGCACATGCGCTTCTGAGCTGCTCAGGGGTCCGCTCCGCTGCATATCTGTCATACATTCCCCTTCTCGTCACTATTTGATTATTGACTGATTAATTGAAAAAATAATGGACAGATTAACTGATTGTCAAAGTAATCATAAGTCCTAATAATTTTTAACAATGTATACTAATATCCTTATTAGGGATGCACCGATCCAGCTTTTTTAGTACCGATCCTGATCCAGGTGCTTTGAGTATCTCCAGGTATCCAATACCGATCCAATCCAGTTGGTATTTTAATATTTATCAAAGAAATAAAGACCCTTGTATTTGTCACATGACCCATTATGGAGCTGTCTCCAAACTCACAATGCCATTAAATTAACTAATCAACTAATTATAGCGATTATAGTCGGCTGTGACTGAAATCAAACAGTTTATCAACCTAGGCCCACATTGCAAAGGTGTTCCAGAAATCCACAAAAGAACTAAACACATTATTAAGAACTAACAGTAACAAAAAAATAACCACATTGACCTTGAAGCTGCTCACAGCCAGATGATATGGTAACAGAAATACAAGCAACAAAAAATTAGGGGCATCTCTAACTCTTTTCACTTGTCTTTCAGTGCCACAAACAACCCTTGCACATGAATGAAATTATACATGTAGGACAAGGGCAACAGTACATAGAGTGAAAAAAAAACCTTACGGTGGTCAAGACATCTCTAGAGACACACCTAGTCTTCAACCTGGTTGGACTCAGAAGGGAGCCACCACAGCCCATGTGACCAACTGTAGTCACACAGCACGTTTACATGAAATTTGAGATAGTTTTAAACTGCATGCAAATGTCTTACTCCGATCGAGGGTGCAGTCATTCAAATTTCTTGAAATCAGACTAACACACCTTGTTAATGTGGTGTATTGTTGGATTACTGCTGCATGTTTACAGCTTTCTCTGATTAAGGTCAGACACAGCGCACTGAGCATGCTCCAGAGTCAGACAGCGGCACAGAGTAACACAAGTAAACAGATAAGAACAAACATGAAGAACAGTGTTTAGAGACATACTCACTCATTTTTAGACTACTGTCCAACCTGTTGTTGGAAATTAGTTCTATCATGACATGAAACATTTAGAAGAACAAGCTGGTCTACAGTAGCTAATGATGTGTCCATGTGCTTCTGGTGCAGTTGCTGAGTTAGGAACATTTTGTTCTTTATGGTCATGTGTTATTAATTCGTAAAGTTGGTGTGTTACTCTTTATATTTACTAATGAGCAAATTAGCCAGGTATATTAGCATTTAAGGCTACGAGTCAGGTTTGACATTAGCTTCTTTTCTCGTTTTAACAAAGGCTTACTGCTGTTTATTACAAGCACCACATGAATGCAACATTAGTCGGTTCTCACTTGCGCATATGAACTTGAACAAAGTGGACATTAGGGTTGTGCCGATGGACAATGCCATCGTGCATTGTGACGGCTGACAACCATCACGATGTTTAGCTGGCATTGTCATGGGACTTTGTTTGAACGCACTTGCTTTCAAATTCGTCTCCCTCACCTCTCTGTCGCTCTGTGTACCTGGCCTGATTCACTAAACCCTCTATCTTCAGAGCACGTGTCCCCCTTGCATTTATCATATAATGGTATAATCCTAGTCTGTCCTCCCATGTGACTGGCCACATGTATACCCATCCAAATATAGTCCCACCCCTGCCCGTGGATGAAGGTCTGGCTCTCCCTGACAGGAGCTAGCACTTCTCGTTCGCTTCAAAGAATCGTCACTTACCGTTCGCGAAGAACACTTCACTAGAATTAACACTTTTTCACAGTTGCCTGTGTGTTCCTGTGTACTTAGTTTCCATCAGTCAAACACCTCAGGCTTGGACTGTCCAAACATCTTACTTGATGTCAAATTACCAGTGACTTAATTGATTTGCGTGTGTGCACAGAGCATAGGCGCTGTACTTCAACTGTTTCTCTATAATTGCTGAAACTGGCCATTGCAGTATAGTATACTTTAGTGTAAGTTTTCTTTTTTTTTTTGCAGGTGTAAAAGTTGTTTTAAAGTGTTTCATTTAATTCAAATTTAGTCTTGTCGGTTATAAATATAAATAAACACACATATATTGCCAACAGTTAAATCATTGAAGCCCGTCAGCATTCTGTAATGAAGATTTTCCCTGCCCCCAAGACGATGTCATCGTCCATCACGATGTTTCACTGTAGACATCATCCGATGTCAATTTGGTCAACATTGCCCAACCCTAGTGGACATACTGATTTTGTTATGATTTATGCTTAAATTATTGTCCTTTTATTCTGAAACATATATCAGCTTTTACAAAACAACGCACAACCCCTAAATACCGATGTACAATATAGGGCTGCAACGATTAGTCGACATAATTGACAACGTTGATTTTAAGGCTTCGTCAACACAATTTTTACCATCAACGCATCATATTGACACGCATCTGTTTCTTGGACTAACCATCGAGCATTTTTGAGTGGAATGAAATGCACAAAAGAAAGTGTGGTGGGTAGTATTTCTCCCATTGTCTGCATTCTGTACCCAAGAAGAAGATACATATACAATAGCAGAAAGCAAGAACAAAGCAGAGGCTAAAAATATTAAAAAGTGTGGGAGCATTTCACAGAAAGTAAGCCAGCAAAAGCAGGAAAATGGAGACTGTATAAAGCTGAATTGATTGCATCATGGCGGCACTATGGCAATGCACAAGCACCTTAAACGTATACACCCAGGAGCCGTATCTACTCAGTTTCAATACCTTATGTTTATAAGGCTTTTTGCACTTTAAGTTGTATTACTGATTAGTCGACTGCCAAAATAATCATTCATTGCACCCCTAGTACAATGAACACCCTACAAAGAGTTTAAATATGACAAAGCTTGCGGTGAAATTTAGTCGCAACTCCACATGGCTAATTTCAACAAGCATATTAGAAGCCTATAATCGAAATGAAAAAAAAACAAAACACTATTACTGGTAGGGGAAGGAATCTTTTGTCATTTCATGATGACCATTGTTTGCACACGGTGTAGCTCGTCTAGTATTTGCTTGCCTTTAGATTAAGTCTGATCAAACCCGAAATGCCTCCATACCATAGCTTTTAATGAAGCTGGTGCCGCTCGAATGTGTTTAGCCTCCACCATTTTTCAACAAAGCAACTAACGTGCCTCAACGTGGATATAGCGCATGCGGGTCACTTACGTACACACATATGTAGGCTGTTTGTAGTCTGGTAGTGAAAGAATTAATTGAAAAGACATGTATTCATTCAATGGACATAAAGAATCAATTATTAAAGTCCCCACATCGATTCAGAATCTTTTTAACGTGAAATGCGATGCATCGAAAAAACAATTATTTTTCCCATGCCTAATTACTGGAGTTACTGGCGTTTTATTGACATTTGCAAAAGGCATGGATGTTTTGCATAACTAACAATAACAAAGCAACGATAAAGGGACCAGTGCTCGAAAAAGACCTACACCTTTGGATCATTTTGGATGTTTGGATGTTTATTGTACCTTGCCACAATCAAACGTTTTCTGATACTGGCTCTGTTTTATAATCTCAACTACTAAACAGTGTTAATTAGTAAATGCTATCTCTCTGATGACTTTAATTCAGGTATGTCCAGTATTTGAACTAAACATTTATGGCCACTTGGTGTAATTGGTGACATGAAAAGTCCATTATCCAGATTCATGAATACATATTGGCCAAGTAAACAGTGATATCACACAGGTACTAAACAATGTTCACAAAGCCAAAACTGAAATCTCCATCTAAACACAAAAACTGAAGCAAGACACTCGCTCTTAGCTGCAACTTTAGAAAGATCAGGCAACTAAAACTCCACAACCATACAGTACAAACAATTTCAACACAGTATAACAATCTGTGGCTCTGTACGCGTTTGTCCTTTCTGTTGTGTGTTCTTGAAGCCTGTGCTGAGCAGCCGTTGTTACATAACTGTGCTGCTCCACATCTTACTGTGTGATTGAATAAGGCCAACTGATCAATGTGTTTGCTGTGGAAAACATCAATCAGCTGCTTCCTCTACAACTAACCATCTTCTTAAGCTCTTTTTTGCAGCAGGATACACTTTATGAGACAAATCAGTACCACAAACCAATTGGGAATTGTGTTACTGTCACTGACAAAAATAATAATCTATTCTTCTAAAACCCGCTCAGCCAGATAGTCTCAGGGCTTCTATAGGAAAAGGGCAGGTTCTTTAAACGAATAACCAGCTGGTGATTGGATTTATCATGCAAGTAATAGGGATGCAACAATTCTTAATATTGTATTGAACCATTCGGTACGCCTTTCACAGTTCAAAACGTGGTGGTAAATTTTGGTTAGTTTGTTATTTGCATAAAAAGTTCCCATCTTTTTATGCATCATCAACGCCTCCACAAGTGAACAACCAATCACAACACCCAGCACTTTACAGTTAGGACGGCTGCCTTTGCAAAACCCACCCCGATTAAAGAGTTGATTAAACTAATATCTAGCAGAGGCATCTTGGGCTGCAAATGAACGTGCCCTGCTCAGCCCTGCTGCGTTACGAGGGTCTGCTGTAAAAGTGAAACGAACACACTCATATATCCCTCTGTAAACACTGGCTTTACATAGAGTCTGGTCTGTTCAGAACAGAGTTAGCGAGCACTACCTCTGAGCCTGTCCTGAACGCACAGAAAGGTGAACTTAAAATAACTAAATGTTCCGTTAACCAATGGAAAAGAAAAAAATCCTTTTAGCAAAGTGACCAACCTTCAAATGAAGTACTGGTCCTTGGTTTAAACTGTCTCTTTCTGAGGGATTAATAATTTTGAGTAATTATAACGAGTCTGACTTAAATGTCTAGGGCTGCTAGATTATGGAAAAAAAACATAATCACAATTATTTTGGTTATTATTGAAGTCACAATTATTTACACGATTACTTACTGACTTTGGAAATATGTTGGATTTATTGAACAAAACAGTGAATTTTCCTTAAAATACAAAATGTATTCAAACGTAAAAATAAATAATGAAAAAAAAATTAAAAAGTAATAATTAAGATAAATGAGATCAACAATCTAGTGCACAACCTCGTAAAAAACAAGTAACAAACAATCTTTTTTTTTTTCTCGATTACATAGGTTTTCTGACTGTTGACAGTGCTACCGCTGTTTAGTCACAAGACCAGTTACTTCACTTGCCCACCATAGCACCGCCTTCTATCGTCGTTTAGATTTTTTTTAAATATTCGTTTTTTCATTCAAATAATTTAAGTCAGTAAAATAAAACATTTTGTTTAGAAGAGAACAGACACTACAATTAAAAACTAAAAGCAGGTGCGCAATGCAGCATGGTGAGTGTCACATCGCAGACCTCAACAGGAGTCAGATTTATCATGTGTGGTTGTTTTTTCAAGCGTTGTTGCTGTTAGAACTAAAGTCAAAGTAAAATGCCCATGGGCATTTATAGCGTATTTAAAGCAAAAGCAAGGAAAAGAGGAAAACTCCAAAGAACATCCACTCCCTACAGTGATACCGGTATTACCAGTGTTGTCACATTACAATGAACCGGTGGGAAAATTTCCTCACAGTCACAACCCTACTAGTGACTAACCTCACTTTTATCCAATCAAAGCAACTGCATGTAGTTTACATTAATAACAGTAAACTGTGACTGGCTGTGGACCAATTTTTTTCTAAGTCAATAGATGGCGGGCCACTGCATGTCACACCCCCATCTCAGTTGTCTGTCAAGTGTAGTCTTTTATTGCCTCAAAACACATAAATAAATCATAAATATGTTTGTTTAGTTCCGGGGTCTCAAACTCCTTCAAAGTCCCATAATGTATTGTGGTGTCTGTGCCGCCCCTTCACTGTTGCTCTGTTGACACAGAAGAACTCAGCAAGCTGAGAGCAAATAAAAGCACAATAAGTTTACAAAGTCACAATTAAGGCCTTTCTGTAAAAATATGCCAAAAAAGTACACTGTGAAACAAGGGCTTCTTAAACAGGAGAGAGGTGGAGAATGTTTGTGGAGAAAATGAAACCATAATTCAAGAAAGTAACCGCGCTATAGCACTATGATAGAAATGTTTGACAGAACCGAGGCCAAGTCCAAAAAACCTGGACAAAGCAGAAGCTATAGACTGAGACAGAGTTAAAATAGAGCCTGAAGTCACAGCAGAGTCTGTGTCTGAGTAAGTCACTAATGTGTGAGAGTGAAGCAGCAGTAAGGCTCATGCTGTTATGACAGAGGATGGAGTAGCACCATAAAAGCTGTAGATGTCCCGTTGATGATGTTGTCAAGTGTCAACTGTGCATTATCTCATATCTATCCAGAGTGGTCTGACTGAATATGACTGTGGTTTAAGAAAAGACTTTTATCATTTCTCTTGTTTTGCTCTATCCCCCCATCACAGCAGCCCACTCAGTTACACTTACTAACTAACTTACTAACTAATAACTACTAGCTAACTAACTGCACACTGTGTCCAGCCCAGGTGAGAGGTAGATAAAAGTTGGCAAAGCAACTGTATATGCCTTGAGGCTGGAGGACAGATGTCAGCAACATGCTGTGTTTCTAAACCTAAGCATCATGCAGGGCCAGAACAATGGAGCCCAGGGGCTACAACCCCACCAACAAAAAAAAAAGACATAAATATTTATAATTATGGATGTTCATGGTTAACCAATTGTCATTAAGAACTTGACTGATTAAAATTCAATTAACCGATTAATCAATATGTCATTGTCACAACCAGTGACATCGCCAGGCCCTTTTTCCACCCCCAATGATGTGAGCGGACCAAAACTAACAGGAAAACCCAAATGTGAGCAAAGCTGACAATGAAGAAACTTCAGCCTGACTGTGTCTCCTGACTCAGTGAATGCCACCAGTCTCTGTGAATCCCGCGCTCTCTTTCAGTGCCGTTTTGTGCTGGACTATAAACACATCTACCCGTTCTAAATGTTGTCTAAATTAAGCATCTCATTTACGTCCAAAGGCACCGTAAAACTATATACACAACTCCTCCGTGGCAATGTAAAGATAATGCTTATTGCAACTCTACACTTGCTGTGATCCTCAACAACAGCAGCTGAAACCACCTATTTTGGCAGAGGCAGAGAATTAGAGCCGCACAGAGTCTCTTAGACCATTAAAGACACTGCTTCACTACAACAACAGCTGATCCACAACAGGTTTAGCAGTAAATCAGATTAATAAGAGACATACCTGACTGTACTTTAGAGCCTGACAAGGGGTATAAATAAATATAAATAAACTTAATTTTTCAGGTGTAATTTGTAATAAATCAGAAATAATTTTGGTATGTAATATGTGCTCTAGTGTTCCAACAGAAAACAGCCTGATCAAAATACTAGTTTATTTATTCCTTTTTAATGTATGATATCATTAGACATTGTATTGTACTTGTATTTTTAAAGTTGGATTTATTTCTGAACATAAATCAATAATCCAAAACAACAGGGTCATGCTTTATTGTATAACATATATTAAATTAACTTATTTGTGGTTCAGATGCAGTTACTGAAAAACTGGGGTAATTCCATGTTTTTACCATAATTTGACTCACCCTATAACCAGCCATAATGTCATGATGTCATATAAAATGCACCAGAATACAGGGAATTGCACCTCCAGCTTGGCACTCAGACAACTCTTATCCACAGACAGGTACAGTTTAGAGTCAAAGTATAGGTCATAGGTCGTTAGGAAATGACAAATCTGACACCTCAGTGGCCAGATTTAAAAGTTTGTGTTTTCGTGGTGTGAAAAAACTGGAGTTGTGTAAACAAGAGCCCTAAGTGCAACAGAATCATTGGGGATTTGGCAAAACGCATTGTTGAGTAAATGACCCCTTACTTCAGTAATTCTAATAAATCTAAGCTCTAATAAATATAAGTCTTGTTTATATAATGACGCGGTGAGTAAGTGATAATTGATATTTAAAACATGTTTTAAAGAACAGCTGCTGTCTCAGAGTGAGGTTTTGACATTTTAAGTTGATGCATGGGGTAAGTTTAGAGCTGGGAACACACTACAGAACTTTCACTGTCATGACAGATTATGAAAAGACTAGAAGTACACACCAACAACCAACAGACAGATTTCATCAGATTTTTGTATGACAACTGAAAGACTGGTGATCACACACTTAACAACTGCACCTGATGAGGGATCACAGACAACATGATTTGTAAGACCAACTAAAGCCAACTGAACGCATCGAACTTTCACGTAAACTCTTGCGATGGTGACAGTTTAGAGTGTAAATAAACATAACTGCGGGTGGTGCAGATCACCATTGTTGTTTTGATATTCCCGCTACTTCCCATCGTCCTCTGGCGCTATTTCCTGGAGCTTCTTCAAAAGATGTCCAGACATTGTTCTGACATGACACTTCTCTACGGTCCATGTCTATGGTTTAATGTCTATGCCACAAAAAAGGTGTCATACTGACTGCCACACCATAATTTGTTTGAATTTGTCTAATTTGAAAGGAACCTGATTTAAAATTAAAATCAGAATGGTTTACTTATAACAGTGGCATCATATAAGGTAGATTTGAACATTTGTTCATTGTAGTGGACAATTTAAAATTTCAATATATATATATATTGTATATTGTGACTTTATATATTACTTTAATATATCATTAATTATATTTATTTACCCATATCGCCCAACCCAAGAAATGAAAACATGCCAAGTGAAACTGAGCTACCATCGCTGTGACACTGGAAATTCAGTTTGTATGTTACATTGCATTACTGCAGTGACGTGAGCCTGTGTGTTACACGAGTAGCCTTCCAGCTTAGTGAAAAGCTCAGGCTGCATTCTCCGTAGCAGCTGCTGAGTAAGAGCTGGAGCCAGAGAGTTGTGGTTGAGGAGAGTTTTTGACAGCAACCTAGTAAAACTTAGCCGGCAAAGACTAGATAAATTCTCTGTGTTGTGCTGTTGTGTTCTCCATTGTACACATGGACGTTGTGCCTCTACTGAAAAAAGATTAATCATAGAAAAAAAAAAAAAAACATTTATAAAACTTCTTTCACTCCTTTTAAGTAAACACCTGCCCAAATTAGGGCTGCAACTAATGATTATATCAGTTGTCGTCCACTCTGCAGCATCAATGATTATTTAATGTCATTCAAGAAAAATTCATGAAGCTTTACAAAACAAAATACTACATTTACTGAGCCAGGTATCATAGAGGACAGATAATCAATCTAGTTTCCAATTCAATTTTATTTCTACAGCCCAATATCACAACCACTGCCTCAAAGGGCTTTACAAAGACAAAAATTTAGCAAATAGACAAACAGGCTGTGCTAGACAACACCTCCTGTCCTTAGTCCCTCCATCAGGGTGAGGAAAAACTCAAAAACCCAGCCGTGAGAAAAAAGAGAAACCTCAGAGAGTACCACAGGAAGAAAGTTCATCATTTTTCTTGCTCAAAAATGTTTGTGGCATTAAATCCTTACACTTTTTGCTCCTGTCAAATAAAAACCTTTATTTACTAGAAACAAAATAAAAAGGTTAGTTTATCAGAAATGGTATACTTTTAAAAGGTCGGTTAAAAACTCACAGCTGATGGAGGAGGTTCACTGCTGAGTGAGCATTAGAATAAACACCACCAGATATCAAAGATCAAACAACAGCCTACTTCTGTGATTAGTTTGAAGAAGTAATAGACTAATTGTTTAGCATTGTTAGGAGACCTTGTTTAGCAGCAATAAGCTAAAAGTCCATACATCCCGATTTAACCAGGACAGTCCCAATTTTGAGCCCCGTGTCCTTGCGGATATCTAAAAAAACACTAAAATATCCAGATTTTGCCCTCTTCCTGTCCCGAATGTCCCTATTTTTTACACAGTCTTAAAGCCAAAGCAGTGCATTGTGCTTAAAGTCATTTGTCTGTACTGTAGACTGTTTGTATGTCCATTATAGAGTTACCATGGCAATGACAATATCAAAAAGATCAACAGTGTTCCTCAGGTCTGTAGGTCAATAATGATGGTTCTTAAGTTCGAGGCTATTGCTAAGTTATCCTTCTCCAGCGTTCACAGTTTGACCTGTCATCAGCCGAAAAGAAAGTTGTGTTTTACAAACGAGCTCCAGGAACAACACAACTAACTTCGGAAAGTACCAGGCAATGATTACGCTGCGTTTTGAAGACTTTCTAAGTGGAAATTTTCCAAACAAGATATAAAACTTTTTCTTTGAAGTGAAATAATAAAAAATGTAAAAGCTAATCAAAGAAATCAGTTCACTCATTTATTGTTCACTGGTGTTTTATTGATTTCTGGCAACATTATTTTTTATTTGCTTTTCATGTACTATCGTTGGATTTGCAGTAAAATTTAAGTGTCCCGATTTTTTAGTTTGAAAATATGTTTACCTAAGCAGGAAGCTGTCTGTGTGAGCGAGTTCCAGCACTACCTTAACTTGTTTAAACATCAGAGTCCAGAGCAACAGAGCGGTTCCGTGGGGTCTGTGTTTCCACATGTCTGTGTTCACTGCTGAAGCAACATGACAGCTCTGCTTCTGTCCATGAATGTATCATTAGAACAGGATACTGTATGAGTACAAAAAAAAACCTAGCTGGCCATTAGTTTAAATGGACACTGCTCATTGGTACAGCATACCCAGAAAGTTTTTTGGTTTCTTCATAGACCGGGCGCACTACAGCACTCGTGCATGCAGTCTTGTGTTTTACCTGCCGTCAGGTTCCACGTGATCGGTTCCGACCAATGGCCGTGAAGGCAGGTTAATTTGGTGACGTCATAATACAATAAAGGTTGTTTTTTTGTTTTGTTTTGGGGGTTTTTAAGAAATAGAATTTAAGGATTTTTAACAGTCTAGAATAGGAAAAATAGACAATAAACACTACAAAATCTGACCCTTACCCCTACTCGATCAGGTACGGAACAGTTCAAATGGCCCTGGTATGGATGCACCCAAAAGAGTAAGCAGAGTAAGCTGCTGTACCAAATGGGCATAAGCCCAATGTAAGTCTGTGGGAAACACTTTAATAATGTCTTACTATCATCCAATGTGTTTGAAATAAAAAGCTGTAATAATGTCACTGTGTCAAAAAGGAAAAGAGCAAGTACTGAATATAATGCAAACCAAAAGAATCCCACTGGGGCAGAGCTGACTAACTAAACCCATTTCTGATAAACTCTGCTCTCTTAGGATGTTAAACATTGCTTTTTCGAGACATGCATTAGCTGCATCTCCAACCAAAGATGTTTTTTGTAAATGCCTCTATTAAGCACTTATTTCACACTCATGGTGTCGGATGTACTTTTGGACTATTTTAAAGCATAACTTTCCACACATGCTATCCCATGTTGCTCAGAAAAAACCTGGTTGCATATGCAATGTGACTGGTGATCTAAGCAGAGAGCATCTTTTCACACCTGTTTGTACTATTCAGTGTTTGGTTATGTTGCTGACATATTTAAATCATAGTGTCAAACAGTATTAAACCTTATTTTTTTTAAAAAGACAAAAGAGGCTAAGGTTAAGGCTGATTACTTTTTAGCATTAAATGCCACAAATTTACCTAATATTCATCAATTCAACGGTATATCTACGGTAAAACACTTAATGAGTTAAAATCACGTGAAGATAACACTAAACACTGTTCATGTTTTTCTCATCTGTTTATGTGTGTTACTTTAAATACTCTAAGTAAGCCGTAAACATGCAGCAATGGTCAATTGCAAAGAATCTCACTGTACAGGTGTGTTACCTCGATGTCAAATGGCTGCTCGCCCAATCAGAGTAAGATGTTTACAGTTATAATTGAAATAAGGCAATGATTTGAATTTCTTTTTGCATGTTAAACATACTGTGTGAAGGGGTCAGCTCATTTGAGGGCCAGCTTCGTGTTGTAAACAGACATCCCCTGAGCAGTGCCCAGGGATTGTCTTCAGATCATGAGCCAGAATCACACCCGGATACAGGGACACAGGATCTTATCTGTGTGATGCAAAAATGCTAACCACCTTGACTTGATTCAACAAAAAAGAAGTCACAAAAGAGACAAAAGCAGAGTGTCTAGCCTTTTTCATACATGCACTAAGTTTCGTTCACTATCCTGACTTCCGCAGCAGCTGAACACATTCCTCTCATTTTTTCCGCAAAGAATCTCCTGCTGGGAACATAGTACATCCTCCAGGTGGGCGTCATGTACACCATGTGTGGATATCTTCAATGGAAAAAATAAATTAATTAATTAATTTAAAAAAAAAAAATATATATATATATATATATATATATATATATATATATATATATACACACACCATAACTGGCTCTTTAAGGGTATTGTGTACTGTATTATTTTATTGCAGGTATTAGTTGCATACCTTTGAATACAAATATTACTGATAGCACATAACCCAACCCCAGCAAGGTGTTCACCATCATTCACCACACAGACTTTCCCTGGACCTGTATGAGCATGTATCTTGCAGACAATCTCCTGACGGGCTGCATAAATCAGAAAGGTTGACAATTGTCAGGATAATGTCGTAGCCAGCTAAGATCACCAATATGCAAATGCTAACATAGTAACAGCATTCTGCACATATGCGCTATCGTCTGCAGTATCACTGCCAGGTAAGTAGGGGCAGTGCGAACCACACTGCCACTTCAGCAATTATGATTAAATACAAGAATCTGTATTTATCCATCTAATACTAATATAATGAGAATATGAGTTTCTGAAGTACATAAGACTGTATTCTGTCATTGTTCTACACACTGTCTGTATCCAGTAGGGGTGGGAGAAAAATATCGATTCATGCATGAATTGTGATAAAATTTTCTTACAATTTGAATCAATTAGAAATTTTAAAAATCAATATTTAAAAATGTATTTTTTTTTTAATAACGTGTTTTCTGACGCCGATAGTCACTTTTAGTGACTTTAAGACTTAAGTGACATAACTATTAATAATAACTGCCTACATGTTTTATTTTACAAACCTTGTCCCATTGATGACCAAAACGGACTGGATTATTGCAACTCTTTTCTGTCTCAGAGGAAGCGCTCATATCTGCCTCTGTATGACTTCAGGTTCAGCTAATGTTAGTGATTTTACATCATAACAGTTAATTAGTAACATGCCATGAAGGTTATTTACGACTAAATACTTTTCCATAAAGTGTAAAACTTTAGCTAAACTAAAGCATCTCACTCACTCAAACCCGTTGTGTTCAGATAAACATGTCACGGTCTATTTTGACCATCGCTGCTCACTACTTTTACTAATGCACTGTAAGAAACTTTGAGTGCACAATAACAAGTTATTGTTACTGTTGCACATTGTATATGCATATAGCAACTTATTTTATGTAGTTAAATTTGCAAATTCACCACCTTCATTTAAGAAAAGAGAATAAAATACATGTCAAGTTTTTGATGCAATGGTATTTTACTTTCTTTAAGACTGTCCAACACAGTCAAATAGGAACAAAAAAGTACCACTAAACTGCAAACTGGAATAAAATATATCAATAAATATATATCAAGTCAAAATCTGATTCAAATTGGATAATTGTTATTAAATCGAGAATTGATCTTGAATCGTGAATCAAAAAAATCGTGAATTGATTTTTAATCGAATCGTGACCCCAAGAATCGATACAAATTAAATCGAGAGATTCCAAAAGATTCCCACCCCTAGTAACCAGCAGCCAATAACTGCCTGGGACCAACTGAGACGTTTTCATTTTCACTGGAGAGTGTTCTTAAAATAAACATTCCAAAACTGTATTCAAAGGTTTGTGGGTTGTAGAGTGAGAACGCCAAACGGCTAAAGCCTTGTTTTCATTGCAAGGGTTGTGGTTTAAATGGCCTTGTAGAACAGAACCAGCACAAGACGAGATAACTAATGACCAGTATTGCGGCCATAAATATCCATGTTGAACTAGCCGAGCAGATCTGAAGTGCCAACTGGGCAAAGGGGAAATGACAAACCACAAACGTGACCTGCAAAACCGGATCTAGAACATGTAATACTTACAAAGCAATGTTTACTACTATTGTTTACTGGTAAAAAAAAAAAAAAAAATGCATTTATTCAACGTATGCTCAACAAGAAATTTCCGGTTATTTTGTTTTTCATTCTGAAAAAACACAACCAAGAAATCACAAATAAAGTGAGTGTTTCCTTCCTAAATATACACACTGAGAGCTTATCTGAGGCTGTGTCATTGAGTTGAGCTCCACAAGGTTGGCATGTGGCCCCGCGGTCTGTGTTATGTATGTGTGTGCCCCTCCCCCACATCGCCCATGGCTTTGGAGCAACCAGCTGCACAGCACTCTAGTAATCTTTAAACCTGCTACAAGAAGCTGAATATAGTAAGTAATATAATAAGTATAATGTAATTACTGTGGAACATGCATGAACCAGTGTGCCATACAGGAAAGAATTTACAAAAACTGCAGCAACAATATCAATGTGAGAATGTACTATAGTCTTGTTTCCACTGGAGTGATACTGTACTGCATGGTACTGTACAGTATCGTGCTGTACTGTATGAAATGAAAAACACAAAATGACAATGCGTTCTCAAAAGAAGCATGTACTGTTGTTTTGATAAATAGTCATATTTCAAAAAGAAAGAATAAGAAATGTTAATTTTTTTAGTAATCAAAGTTAGCGTTTATTAGCAAGATCCGTTATCTATTTCAGAAAAGATTAAGTTAACATCCTACAGCTCTTGATTCTTCAAATAAAAAATATTGCATTCAATATTGCATTTGCTGTGAACATTGCATTCAGCAGAACTTGAGAGATTAAATTGTGGGTTCCTGAAAGGAGGAACTCAAGCTCTGTGAACTTTCTAAAATTAAAGTTTAGAAAGCTTGTAATAAATTGAAAACCTTTGTCCTCTTCAACTATTTATTTCTGCAGTATCAGTACATGGCTATACCTCCAGCCTCTCGTACTTCTACAAAAAGGGACTTACTCTCTGTTTTTATTGTAATTAATGCAGCTAAATTGTGAATATTTTATTTAAATACTATTTATATGATGGATTTATTTATATATGGACAGTTTGAAGTGGCAGGATGCCAATATATGGCATTTTAGTAACAATACTTTCAGATGTAAACAAAAGCCCAAAACACAACAGAAATTAGTCAGTTTCAGAGAGAAGTGTGGATGCGTAAATGACAACAAAAAGGTTGCATGGAGTGTAATATATTAATAGCAAGTAAGTGGATTGTTGCATAAAAGCATGAGGTTCACTTAATTAATTGTGTGTGTGTTACATAGTCCTGGTGTTTATGTACACACATAACTTTAACAGGTGATGTTAAATGTTTATATTAACTTATATTAAACTTGTAATAAACATAAATAGGAGACTATACAAACAGACTTAATAAAAGTGGCCTAACTAAAATAAGTAGAGTTTCAAAAAATATAATATCAGGATAATCTGGTAAATAACGTGTTTAACATGTTAGATCATCAAGATGTTTAGTATGCTATTTTTGATAATCAAGCCTAAAAAGTGTGACAATGAGTGTTATTAAGGGCAGCTACAGTTGCAGGAAGGAAGCGCGCGCTCTCCAACACAAAACCACGCACGAGCACTGCCCTACGACGCTGCCCATCCCCCACTCGGAAGAAAAATACAGAAATAAACATATATAACAGCGTAATAGCTAGCCCTAACGGTGTACGGACGTTCATATGCGAAAACCACACAGGCAGGTATCATTTATAACGGCAATAATACAACTTAAAGGCGATAAACACTCACCAAAAGCTCCAAGTCACACAAGGGGGGTGCCTTCTCCTCTGTGCTCCTAATATGGAATCTCCTCCTCCACTGCCACCGTTGTTTTCAAGCTCTAATTTAACCCCGAAAAAAGCGTTATAACGACCTCAGAGCCGGCCAAACAGTGCTCGGGATTCCCAATGACCGACGTGTTTAAAATACACCGGCATAGAGAGTCATAAATCCCGTTAAAATGAGCTGGAAGGACAGTTTGGTCTCGATTGTAGCTTTGCTCGCTCGTAGAGAAAAGAGCCAAGCGGTTCAGCAGCAGCCAACGGCTTCAGACTGAAACACAGCAGCTGACCTGGCAGGCGAAAATGAGCAGGGCCCGAGTTCCTCTCTGCAGGAAGCACTCTCCAGTCACAGCTACATCAAAATGGTGTCGCAGTATGGAAAAGGAGCAGACATGGCTGTTTTACAGAAAAGACCACATATTTGTGAAAACACCAGTCTTGTATGTTTAGGTGTTTAAATATAATGAGACTGTTTGCTTTGAATATGTCGGTGCTTACTGATTTACTGATATTGGCACATCTTAAAATACTTTCTATATTGCAGGGTGACAGATATTAGAAGTGTAGAATACACGTATTTTACTCTACTGTTATTGAATGCAATCAATAACGGGGGACAGGAGGGACATCACCCCCCTCTCTCTCCTGAGTGGTGCCCCCATAGATCATTGTTCTAACCTTGGTAATTCTATACTCTGTTCTATAATAAAAGCCATGGAAATTATTCATGCAGCTGTGTTTTGTGCTGTGTTTCATAAAAGATAGACAAGAAAAGATGTATTTAACATGTTATATCAGCTGTCCCAAGATGTTTGGTATGCTATATTTGATTACTGAGCTGAAAAAGTATGACAATGAGTGTTATTAAGGGCAGCTACAGTTTGAGAAAGGAAGCATGCACTCTCCAACTCAAAACTACGCACGAGCACTGCCCTACAATGCTGCCCATCCCCCACTCTGAAGAAAAACACAGAAATAAACATATAAAAGGGTAATAACCAGCCTAAACATGGATGTTCATATGTGAAAACCACACAAGCAGGTATCATTTATAACGGCAACAATACAACTTAAAGATGATAAACACTCACCAAAAGCAAAAGTTCCAAGTCACACAATGGGGTTGCCTCCTCCTCTATGATCTACAGTAACCTTTTATAGCCATTAGACATTTTAGTATTAAACTTACATGGTTCTATGCAAAGCTTTAGTGTTAGCAACACTCTGTAAAATATTGTCATAAGCTGGCTTAATCTTTAGTGCTTTGTTCACAATATGAAACCATGTCACAGAAATATATTATCAGCCATCAATGTTAAAAACATGTGATACTCTCTGATTCTCATTACAGTTGGTGAAACAAATGGATGTAAACATTAGAAGGCGGCTGCTGCTCATGTGTATAGTGTGATTTAAGGGCTCATCGTCATGCACAGCGCCTCACACACAGCTCAGATAAGGCTCGCTGCTCCGGGCCGAGGGGTGTGAGCTGTCACCGCGCTGGAACAGGACACGAGTTGATAATGACTATTCATCATGTACACTTCTACTGGGCCCCTAACCAGGCCGAGGAGCTTTGCAACACAAACTGTATGAGGAGAGGAAGTAAATAAATGAACCCTAAATTTTTTTTTTTATTTACGTTATTTTAAACTATTTTAAAAGCATGATTCATCGGTGACACAAATTGCACATCACCTGTCAGTTTATTGAATCACATGCACTTCTACCAGACCGTTTTTAATTTGCACACTATTCTATCAATTTATTTAAAATTTCACTTGTAAGTCTGTGAATATAAATGCATTTTTAGTTTATAATTTAAATGCATTTATACCACTTCCAAATAAAATCATTTTAGTTAGTTCCACCAGTGCAACTGAACCTTTGGTAGCTATTATATTGGAAGGTTTTTATTTTATTTATTTTTTTTGTCTTTTTGGCCTTTATTGATAGATTGACAGTAGCGGGATAGGATGCATGGGGAAAAAGAGTGGGGAATGACGTTGGGCAAATGACCCGACCAATACTCAACCCTGGGTATTCCACGTGCTAGGCACATGCTCTATCTGAGCTGCCATGTTCGCTCCCCTGAAGGTGTTTAATTGAACTCTTTTTTGTCTGCTTTTGATCCACTTTACAATATACTGTATTATAGTGATGTGTTATGGTGAAACAGTGAAATGTTGCTGCTTATTATAATGTGCTTATTCTTGATGAATTAAACATTAATTTTAGTGCAATTGTTGCTGCTGGAGATAAAAGACAGGAATACAACAAACCTAGTTTCAAAAAATTAAATCTAAGAAAGAGTTTATAACCAGGGTCGTTAAAGATATGTTAATATTTACATAACCCAAAGTAACACGCGTTCGATTTATTAGGTTATTACTCTTTTAAAAACGTACATACTCTGCAACTCTGAGTTTGTTCATGTGTAGTGAAAATGAAATAAAAATGATTCTGCTTTACCCTTATACAGGAATAGTGACAGTACCGTTTAAGGATCATGCAAAGTAACGGTCCAACCTGCACGTATGTGAACTGCTGAATTTAAATTGCCTTACTTGATTGACTGAGTGCATTTACATGCGCATGGTTTTGAGCATTATCCTGGTTGTGATATCATCCGGGATATGATGCACATGCATAAGAGAAACACAGTTATTCATGTCCCTTTATACAGCAGAAATTGTAGTAGCTATCATTCATTCTTACTAAATGCAACAAAAACCACAGCAAACCTAATGCTGTTAAATGACAAAGTAACAAACAGACATGACTCCTTAACATTTCCAACAACAGTAGGATAAAAAATAGCCAAATAAACATGTCTTGGTTTGACTGAAAATAAAGCACCAAAGAAATATTCTGGGACAATGATAGAATTCTTGTCATATCCTTTCAATTCTTTTACTCCTTACTTACTTAAGTAAGACTTAGATTTCTTCTAGCCTTTTTGAATCTTATAACAGGCAGAGCTTTTAAAACCAAGCGTTGTGTCATTCCTCACTCCACCTCTGGCGTTTAGTGGCTCCACAGTGACAAGGTCTGAACAAAGCACACTACCACAATACATCTTCACAAGAACATGCTGTAATGGCCTTTCTCTCGTGAGCTATAATTTACCCTGTGCTGTGCAGAGCGACCGGAATAGCACAGTTGGCTGTTGCTCTGAGGTGATTAAATTATTTAGCACAGACAGGAGTGTGTGGAACAAAAGGATGGACAGAAATACATGACTTATCCAACGCTATTTCCTAAATATAATGTTTCCAGAAATGTAGATGTAATATAAACTGCTCAGAAGAACAACAACGTGTCAAATAGAAATTACTCTGAATAAATGTTCAGCTATTTATTGAAGATATATCTGTACAGATGTCATGATTTGGGTCTGGTGAGGGTCAAAATGTCAGGATACATTTTTTTGAGCTTGTGAATTGAATAAGAATTATAAATATGGAAAAAAAGAAACAGTTTGTTTTTGTAGTCTCCTTATGTTGTTGTCCCCTTTTGTTGTAGAACATTTTTGTGATTGTTACCCAGCCTAAAATGTACTGTTGCAGCATATTTAATAGAAGTTAACCCTTATCTTTCAAAAGGAGGTAGGAACAAAGGCCAGACAGAGCAGGATGGTTCACGATAAAGGGTTACAGGAGGGGCGCTTCGTTGGCTCACATGGTAGAACGCACAACACATACTTAGCAACATGGGTTGATTCCAGCTCAGGTCATTTGCCACATAGAAATGTTGTTTTATGTGTGAATATGTGTGAGAGTGGAATAAATCATGTTTCACTCCCTCCTAGCTGAGCTTAGACACGCCTAAAAGAAGCACTATGAAAAGACCAGTTAGTTTAGTCTTTGTCTGGTCTTCATCTCATGTCCCATCTTTCATGAAACTTTTCTCAAGGGCAACGCCCAAAGCACTCGTTTTTCATTTATTCATTATTTTTCTTACTGAGAGACCAGTTTGGACCCCACCTTTCCCAGTTGGTTCCTGTCCTCAGGCCTCCAGCCCTGTTTACCAGTAAGAGTGCACACATATGTTACAGAGTAGGCATAAAGGTTAAGACTTTAAACTCAGTTTAACTCTTTAGACTGTTTTTCTAAATTTGCATTTTTCAGATGACAAATGTTTATTTTTTAATCATTAAATCTCCTTCTGTTCTTTATGATTATTAATTCAATCTGCATATTCACATTGACCAACATTTATTAATGTTGGTCAATGTACATCACCATTCTTGCATTCAAGTGTGGTTTGTCTCACTTCATTACAAATCGCTAACTTCCTTCATACTCCCTCCTACTCCAATTAGGCTTTTATTCTTTTTCTCTGAAAAAGTTGGCCTGAAAAAATTAGATCAATTTCCCTAATCCCCTCACCCATACAACTAAAGTAAACTTGCGCTACAGCTGGATTCTCGCGAGATTTGGGAGTTTCCCAAACTCTTAGAAATCCATCTTGTATCGCACCAACCAAACTGCTTGAGTCAACGAACCATGGGCTCACTGGACTCTTGTGACCAATGATGTTGCAGCACGAACAGGAAGAGGCGGGTTTTTAATTTGACGAAAGCAACTAGCACTGTCTTCTCTTCTTTGTTATTAACATGGCTACACCAAAAGACGTTAGCGTTGATGGTGCTATAGAATCAGTTTTATCAGAAGTAGAGAGTAATTCTTTGAAAGAAGCGCAAAGAGGGGCACGTCATATCGTTGCTGTGATTGGTTAAAGAAACCTCATGGTAGGCAGATACTAGTTGGTGCTTCATCCAATCACCTAGCAAGGCCATTCAGGGCCATTCAAAGTCTAAAACCTAAGCCTAAAACCCACATTACAACAGCAACTAACACAGAATTTGTACAGGGCAAGCTGGCGCTACAGGAACAGGAAAACACAAATAGTATGTATAATATGCATTATTTGTGCTGGAGATAGTTTTGATGTATGAGTAGATGTAGGCAGACATTACCTTGTGTATACCTGCACTGGTTTGACAAGTCTTTAGTAAAGAGGTGCAATATGCACATTAGTGTTTGGTGTGAAAGGAGTCACATGACCAAATATGACAAGAAAAGAGCACATTCAAGTGATGGTTTCAGAGAATGGCTCATAGGGAATGTATGGAATTGTACAACTCTGCATGCCATTTTACAGAAAACGCTCAGCTCACATTTCAACTTTTCAGTTCCCTTCTGCCGAAATGGGACTCTTCTGCCTAAATGGGACACTGAGACTATTGATGATTGATGCACAGTACAGCATAGTGAATAGACAATATGTTTTCTGATATGCCATCTCCTCTCTAAAATATGTGGTCCTTCCTTATGTCTGCAAATGGCCTACTCACCCTAGATCAATTTTGTAATTCAGACAAGAGTAATATAAGCTTAAGTGGAAATTATTTTTACTCAAGCCCCTGGTTGATCCACAGATGAAGAGACAGGGAGTGAATACTCTGCCATTTACACTCCTGAGTTCAAACATCTGTCCAGGTAGATGCCATTAATTGGTCTTTTTGTGTTTGTTTTTTTTGTTTGTTTGTTTGTTTATTATTGAGTTTTAAAAAATTAATTAAAATTAATAAAACAATGAAACACAATCCCACAAGGCAGGACAGGTCCTGCAGCTGCAGTGTGTGTCTATGTATTTGTGGGAAAGAGTGTTTCCTCCTGAGCACAACTGCTTGATGCATAAGAAAGTTTGTTCACAGCACTTGGGTTCAATGGGTTCGTCCTTCCAGGACTACAAGGGGGTTTGGTTTCAGCCTTATGCCAAAGACTTCATCTAGTACTTAGTTGAGTGAGGGCAGGATCAGAACATATGGAAAAGAGGTGGAGTTACAATTGACACACAGTGAGACAATAGCAGGAATGTAAAAGACAGTTGGAAATGTAAGCCCTTAGTACAACTTTAAACTGAATTAACTTGTGGCAGGCAAAGAGAGCTGTTGACCAGTTAGAGCATGAAATTCCAGGTCTCCTCTTTTATAGAGAGGTTCATGTTAGGTTTATCCTCCAAGAGACTCCTACATAATGTTATATAATTTTGAAATAAGACCTTTTGGAAAAACATTCAGGGACGTCAACCCGACGTCTGTAGCTGACTTTGTGGTAGCTGAGAGGTTAGGCAGTTGTGAAGTAATAAAGTGCCTTGACTAAAGATAACTCTTTTGTCGGGCTTGTCTCAGTCTTTGACATTGGGCATAGCATATTAAGACACCTCCCAAAACCACAACAGGTTCAACTGGTTCATTAGAGTGTTACCAGTTTATTTATTCCATTTTTTTTTTTCCAAGTGAGGATTATCTCTTTTCAACAGACTACAGTGTTTAGCTTCACCTTCTGGAAAGCAGTGACCACTCTGATGGAACTAAGAAACTGTTTACATCAGGGGTCCCAAACCACCAGTCCTTGGATCATTTGCTCCCAGGTTGCAAAGAAAAATAAACGTTTATCCATATTTTTCATTTTATAGACTATTGCAAGTGTTTTATTTTTTGAAATAAGAGTATAAGAAATAAGAAATAATAATACTTCCGCTAGAAACTCTTTCCCACATTTGACTCACTCACTCACCATTCTTCCGCCGACACACTGAACGAGCAAAAGTGAGCAAAAAACAATTATTGCTGGAGAATTTCTCCAGCGATAGAGACCAAATGATGAGAGGCAGAAGAAAAGACTGCCAACAAAAAGAAAGTTGCATTTAAAGAAAATACCACAAGTCCTACTTCATTACAGATGATTGACAAAACCCAAGCCTGCTCTGCCTAATATGTGGGGAGCAGCTCCAAAGAGGCTATGAAGCTATCAGGACTGCTTCCTATTTTTTTGAATTTTTGAATGTTGTGAATAAAGTTATTAACCACATCAAAGTACATGCTCACATTTTTTTTATTGAGCAGCTCTGCAAGGATATGGACACGGAGCCAGACTTGCAGTGTTGTCAAATTAGCGCCTTTATCACAACTCAAAAATTGACTAATGACAAATCTAGTGACTTTTCCTGGTGTTACTGGAGACTTTGTGAGATTCGTTCTTCACTTTTATCAGTGAGCGTGCACCCCTCCCCCATCCCAGAGCACTCACAGACGGTCCAGTCAGTGCGCTGCTGTCCCTCTCAGCTGCATCAGAGCAGTAGATGTTCACTGTCCTGAGCATGGATTTATCATTAGACCAGAGACTCACACAGCCTTAGTCACTCACTTAACTTGTCCACTGTTGTGTGCCTGTCTGTGATGTCAGCTAAATATCTAGCCAGGTAGCTACACTCAAAAATACAGAAAGGAGAAGGAATCAAACCCTGAATCTAAAGGCTAGATGAAGCCATTTGTTGGAGACTGCCTGTATTGATAGGCTAATTTCTATGTGATGTAAAAACAAACAAAACAACACATGGCAACTCAAAATCATACTCAGAAGGCTAAGCTTTACAACAGTTCCACCCAAAAGATTCATGGTTAAAAAAAAAAAACAGCGCTAATCCTCTCTCCTACAGCATCCATAACAATTACGTGTGCATGCAGAATTATGCAAATTAGTCAATGGCGTAATTTAGCGACTTCTAGCAACTTTTAGGACTGCCAATAGCTACGTTTCTTACAGGGGAGAAGGCAACACTGCAGACTTTAGACCTGCCCTGGACAGATTTTTCAATCCCACTCCCACCAGATACTGTCCCGCTCCCCTCCGCGCTTTTATTCTCCCACATCCCACACACGTGAGCACCCGCAATCACTCGCAATCACCTGCAATCACCCATCAAATCTTGTCCCGAGCGGCAAAAGGTGGGGTGCGGGACCCAACCCAACCTTTTGCCTAGATGCCTCGGCCCTTGTTCACCCAGCTGATGCAAGATCACTTGTCTCAGGTTTTTAAAAGAGTTTGAGCATTATTTCCCAACCACAAAAGACCATCAGCCTGGGAGGGACTGGATGTGTGACCCATTTGTGCTTGATATTGTAGCATGCTTAGGAGTTGAGGGAACTTCAAGTTAGCAGTGTCCTTGTGAAGAGGGGTTTCTGCTGCAACTAAAAAAAGACGTGAGGACATGAGGAATACTCTTGGTCTTTTTACAGACCATACTATTTCCATACTGGAAATATGTAAAAAATGCACATGTAGGATCTGTATATTTTCATTATAGCCCAAACTGGTTTACCTAGCTCTAAAATGCCTAAAAGACCACATGGATAAGAAATATAACGTAATGAAACAACTAGTTAAGAAGTAGTGATGTGATAGTACTACTTTCAAAGCAGTAAATATGTAAATGGAAAAAATCAGACAGAAAGCTGGAAATGACACAGTATGAGATATGAGAAGTGAAACCCCAGCTCCTTCTGGTAAGACAGGCCCGTTTTTGTTCTTGCTGCTTATTATGTCCGCCCTGGCCTCCGTTCTCAAATGGAATCATCCATTTGTACACAACAGGAGTGGGAGAGGCGTTGGGGGAGGGGCAGAGGACACACAGAGAGAGCTTATTGTAAACTGTAAGAGGTGTGCAGCAACTGGGACAGATTATGTCTGCGGAAACGAGGACTGCAGGATCCCACCCATCCCCCACCACACACACACACACACACCGCACACACACGGTATGGGCTCACTTGCGCCTGCCTGGTCACCTCGCTGCAATAGATAGATTCCACCCCACCCCCATTCTCTGCTCAGTCATTCAGACCTGGGAGAGTCAATAACAAGCTGACATCATCATTGGTTTTGCAGGATACAGTGGTACCTTTATTCTAATAGCAGAACAACAGGGAGGTCTACTGAGCTGTTGATGAGGCCTGGAGCTGAGCACTGACCTCCTGCAGGTCACATGGACAGGTGGACGAAAGGAGACAGTCAGAGGGGTGGGGGGGAGGGGCAGAGCGTGGTCTGTCCCCATTGTGGCTCAATCACTGATAAGATTGGGTCCATACACACATATTATGCAATCTGGAATGGAAGCTGTTATACACTGCATGACAAACACTACGTCAATAGTGTCACTGCTTAACACTAATATCATTTTCAAAGCACATAAATGCAGTATTTTGCAGTTGTTCTACATGCACTGTGTTGCAGCTGTTATGTCCTCATAAGGACGCCATCTTTACAGTTTACACAACAAAGCAGTGAGTGCAACAACCAACCAAGTGCCTTTGGTAACCATTGGACAGGATGTGGCTATGATTCACACTAATTGCTTTCAATAGTTTCCAGTAATCCCCAGGCCGGCAGACACTCGGTCTTTCTATGAGGAGTCTGCATGTCCTCCTCGTGTTTCCATGGCTTCTCTCCAGTACTCTGGCTTCCTCCCACCATCCAAAGACGTGCATGTATAGATGAATTGGTGACTCTCGTGGATGAATGTGAGAGTGAATGGTTGTCAGTGTGTGTGTCTAAGTGCCAGCCCTGCGACTAACTGGCCATGGTCCAGAGTGTTCCCCGCCTCAGGCCCAAAGCTGCTGGGATAGGCTCCAGCCACCAGCAACCGCCAACGGGACCAAGCAGTAGAAGATGAATAAGTTTCCAGTAGTTTCACTGTGAAACAGAGAGCTCAGGTCTCTTTTGTATCAGGATCAAAGTCACATCCTTGCAATTGTGTTCATCCGCAGCATGTCAGGAGAATGTTCAGAGATGGTCCAGGTGGTTCTACTGGGTGGCCAACGGGTTCCCAAATTAGTACTATATGGTATGCATTTTGGGTCCCTTTTGGCAATGGAAACTACTGGCCCGCTTCATACTGCACCACTCCCATGAAAACAGCCCTTCTGCTTACAAGGGTAGTTACAATTATAGATGATCATTTTCTTTGAAATATCTTTGATTAGTCCAGTGTGATAAAACTAACTTTAGTCAGTCAAACTATGGAGTGTGTGTATTTTTTGTACACAGCGTCTACATACTTCTCCCCAGACAGAACTGCAGCGAGATCATCTGAGCCGTGAGTCCACAGCGTTCCCTGGGCTCACATGAATGCACAGCCTACACAACATTCCAATCCATTCTCCACACTGGGATCCAGCATTCCAGCTTGGTGCGAGCTTCTCTCCCCCCACCCCCGCCACACTCACACTGCTCACACGCTGCACACAGGCCAATGTGTTAGAGCGGACATGTTGGTGTAGCAGGGGCCCGTTTAAAGCCTCAGGCTCCAAAAAACACAGTCACTCTGCTCTACTGAAACACAGACAGGTGTATTTTTTATTTCAAAGTATGTGCCAGGGCCATATAATAATCCTGACTAGACATACAGTACTGGGCTAGTCCATAACTTTTCAAAATCAGGGGTTTTTTAGCATTATTTTGGGGGGATTAGACTGACAGGAAACATGGTGGGAAAAAGGGGAATCATACTGGGCAAATGACCCAAGCCAGAATCAAACACGACCTTCCAAGTACATGGTATGTGCTCCACCAGGTGAGCCACCAAGGCATCGCCTACATCTTGTTACAAATGTTTAAAATAAGTCAACCTGACCATCTGACCAGGCACTTTGATGTAAAGTATACTGTAATATTTATTATTTTCCTTAAGAGACACATACAGTAGACTTACCTTGATAAATGTGTAAAGGATATTATCACAGCTGCAGCCAGTGAGAGTGACAAAGTTTTAAGTTTTTACCAAGTTACAGCTCTCACCAAACCAGCTTCATTACAAAAGGACACAGTCTGGAATTTAAACCAGATTGGTTGCAGTAGTGTGGACCTATCACCTCTCAGGACAACTGCTATAAACGTACCAAAGCATGTATCCGCGATCGGTCCTCCTTTTTTGCACTGTCTGCATGTGTCCAGCAGCCTGTCTCAATTTATTTTCAGAGGTTACATTTTAAACACGCTCCACTCTTCTATGAGAAGAGCAAAAGTCGTGCTGTGTCCTGGTGTGGAGAGCTGTGGAGGATGCAGGAAGATTCTCGTGGCTGCACCATGTGTGATTACGCACGGGAAACCCAGCAGAAAGTGAGAATCCTGTTATAACACGGTGTGGGTTTGGCTTTTGTGCTTATAAATTGCCCTTATCAGTTTACTGTGCATGGCAAGTAACTTTTCACTCATGTTCTCATGCACTAAAAGGATACAGTCCTCAAACTCTGAGTGTTAATCACAAATATTCAAATAAATTTACATAATTTAAAGAAACATAAAACAGGACTATCGTAATTTAAAATCTTTAATATTGCTGAAATTAGTTACATTTATGCATCTCCTTCACAGCCATGGTGGCCTAGAGCTATGCTGGGAAATTCAAATCTAGATACATTCATATAGATTTGTATATTCAATACATGTATAGACTCAAATAAATGAAACAAAGACGAATTTGTGCATTTGCCACTCTACAGTAGTGTGACTGAATGGACATTTACTCTGGTTTCCTTTTATGACACTATATACATCTACGCTACAAAGCATGCCCATTCTTATGAAAAAAAAATATTAATAGACATTACTGTAGGGTTTATTAATTGCAAAAAACACAACCTTGCACTGCAGCTGGATTCTTCTGAGATTTGAGACTTTACAAAGTCACAGAAATCCATCTTGAACTGGTCCAAGCAAAGTAATCAGATCTGATCTGTGGGATGAGGGTAATAAACAAGATCTGAGTGAGCTTTATAGACTGTAGTACCTGTGAGAGGCATGACCCTCCTGGAGTAAGACAGGTTTGCACAGATAAAGCTTGATTGTACCAGGCTTTGTCCCCTGCTTATAATGTTGCGCTGTCTCCAGATGTAGGCATCACAGGTCTTTTTAAACTTAGATCTGCTGATTGGTCAAAAAAATGCGATTAATAATTTGCAAAATTTTCTCTCCTTTAAATAGTATTGCTGGATAGACAATACCTAAAAACAATATATAGAAATATTTAAAATATGGGCAAATAGCACAGACTTTACTTTTTTCAAATTTTTTATTCCAATGCATATTTTTTAGACCAACACACCGCAGGAGGGGGGTAAGATGGAGAAGATACGGCCCTTAGCGTCAAATGAGGCAGTAAAATGGTTTTATACAAAATAAGTGACATTAATTTCAAAATAAAGGGTTAAAATCCATCTAGTGGAACAACATGATACAATAGATCACCCCAGACACTCTCTGGATATCTGTGTTATACATATAGCAGGTTAGTATTATTATTATTATTATTATTATGACAGTGATGATTATGATTATTTTTACTGTTCAATCATTATTATTATTATTGGTCTTTTAACCTCTATTTAAAATAACTGACTGAATGGAGCAAGACAGGAAACAGGGAGAGAGAGTAATGGAATGAAGCAAATGGGCCACAGCCAGTTTAAATTCAGGTCTATGGCTCATGTGGTACCTGTTTCACCAGCTGAGCCATCAAGTCCTTTGTCATCAACCACTACAGTGAGATTTAAATATACTCCAGAATATTTAAGCACCATAATGTCCTTGTAATAAGCAAGTAGTAACCATCTTTAATCCTATCTCTCCCAATCCAAACACACATACTGAATACGGAACAGTGCCAGAGATGTTAACGGCACAGATGGCTGCTCACAGGTCTGACCTACATGGACTGACAAACTCAGCACTTCTCTGTGTTTTCCCTGAAGACAAGGGTAAGAAAAGCAATTACACATGATAGAGTGTTTTTAATTTGTTTAATTATTATGATTATGATTCATTTTCCTTCAGAATGTTTTCAGAGACCAAATTAGCACAACATATTGTTACAAACGGAGAAACTTGTAATGATACAATACATCACATAACCTTTTCTACAAAGTATTATTACTCTCTGTGGCAGGAACTTTTATAATCTTCATACTTTTCTTCAAATGCAATATCATTTTCACCAGTATTCTTTCCACAGCTGCTCTCATTATGCAACACTGATGTGTCCCACCATACTGGAAAAAATTCTGTCATTTGTGCTCAGACTGTCTACTCTTCAGTTTCTTGGTCATGTAATACTTTCTCCAGCATGTCTCATACCTCAGTCTGTCCACAAAGCGTAATAACCACAGCAAAAGTCTAAATCTAAATAGATGCTGTATGAATAAATGGTCCAATACCAGATGCCACCAGGCTTTGAAATGAATCTGTATTTAGGATGGCAGGATCTTCTAAGCTGCACCTTTTCCATGTGGGTGGCCCATTTAGCAGCATATTTACTTAAACTGCACCGAGTTTGGGGCTGAGGTGAGAGCGAGTCATTTCTATACAGCTAAGTCAAGCTACAAAAAAACCTTCACTGTGGCTTTAAATGAAACCGAGAGTGGCTGTGTGGGGCGCTGCATAGTCTTTAATACAGGGTCTGGAGCACAGATTTTTACGTTGCACAAAGGAGAATTGAACAAATATGTATATTTCCTACAGTCAAGTCATTCTACATCATTTAAACCAGGGGTTCTCAAGCTTTTTGGGGCTAGGGACCCCTTACAAGAGAGAAATTTACCAAAGAACCCTCGTAATGCTTACGCCAATTTCAAAAAAAGTTTACTGCCATTTGAACTCCTAAATGCCATGGGAATTATTATAATAATAATGTATTTTAAACTTATCTGTACTTCAGACCTGTTTCACAAAAATCAATTTAAACACATTGACTGTGAACCCTTTTAAACACAGTCTCATTTTTATTAAAGTTATTTTAAAATATTTTAACTCAGTATTTTAAATTTTCAAGTAACAAATCTTAAAACTTCCAAAAAATGAACAGCAACAAGACTGGAACAGTCTTACCAGTCTTAACAGTTTGTTTTAAAAACAGTTTAAAGTGTACATTGTTGGTTCAACTTTAACATAATAAACATATTGTCCCTTCATAAAAAAATACTTCATAAATATTATTGCCTCATCATAAATATGTACTTCAGGCTTTATCACACTCTTATCACACATAAGTCAATACACTTATCACTCACAACAATAACTCACTAAATTACACTCTATTCCTGTAGGGATGGTTGATAAACAGACTCTATTTTCCACCATTTTCTATTTTCCACTTATAAATGAGCCCTATACTTATTCTTTATAGCAGTTAAGGTGCAAAATTATTATTCTCAGAGATTAGAGGTAAGAGAGATATGACAATACATATTGATAAGATAAAACTTTACTGATCCCACAATGGGCAAATTCACATGTGATGGCAGTTCACATAGAGTATAGTGCAAAAGTAGTGTTGGCAAAAAATAAAAAGAGAGCATGCAATAAAATTAAATATACGGACTTTAGAACAAATTTTAAAATAGAATACAAAAAAAAAACTTTAAAAGGTGCAATCAGGTCAAGATAAATCAACAATATAATGAAAAGAGCACTCTCTCTATATATTTACAATGGGATTACAGGGGGAAACATCTAGCATGCATGAAAAGCTATACAGTTGTGTTCACAATAGCAGTGAACACTGCACATTCTATTCCAAATCAAAGCATGATTAAAAAAATATCAAATTTGCTATTGCTTTAAAGAAAGTGAAGAAAATGGAACATTAGGCTGTTAAAAAATAGCAGTATCTGCATTTTTCTTTACAAACTCAAATATGAAACCTAAAACCTCTTTAGATTTATCTTTCCTGTGAATCAGTGAACTAATATTTCATTATAACCACTGCTTTGGAGAAGCTGACACATCTATGCGGCATGGAGTCATCCAGCTACTGGCTCCTGTGAACAGCCCAGGACCCCTGACCATTCCTCTGCATTTCTTGGTTTTGCTTCAGAAACAGCATTTTTGATGCCACCCAACAAGTTTTCTATTGGATTGGATCCGGAGATTGTGCTGGACACTCCATAACATCAATCTTGTTGGTCTGGAACCAAGATGTTCCTCTTTAATTGGTGTGTTTGGGGTCATTGTCTTGTTGAAACATCCATTTCAAAGGCATTTCCTCTTCAGCATAAGGCAGTGTGACTTCTTCATGTATTTGGGTGTATTCAAATTGATTCATGATCCCTGGTGTGCAAAAAATGGACCCAACACCAAAGTATGAGAAACATCCCCAGATCATGATGCTTGCACCACCATGCTTGGCTTGAATTCAGGCTTGAATTCAGCTTGAATTCTGTTTTGGGGGGCTGCAGACAGTTTATCAGACGACCCTCAAACACAGAATTCAAGTCACAGAGCACTGTCAGGACAGTGAAGCATGGTGGCACAAGCATCACGATCTGGGGATGTTTCTCATACTTTGGTGTTGGGTCCATTTATCACACACCAGGGTTCATGGATCAGTTTGAATACATCCAAATACTTGAACTCATTCTGCCTTTTGCCGAAGAGAAAATGCCCTTGAAATGTGTGTTTAAACAACACAATGACCCCAAACACACCCATAAAAGAGCAGCATCTTTGTTCCAGACCATCAAGATTGATGTTACTGAGCGGCAAGAACAATCCACCGACCTTAATCCAATAGAAAACTTGTGGGTGACATAAAAAATGCTGTTTCTGAGGCAAAACCAAGAAATGCTGAGGAATAGTCCAGTGGTTCAGGGCTGTTTCCAGGAGCCAGAAGCTGGATGACTCCATGCTTGACAGATGTTACAGATTTCTTAAAAGCAGTAGTTATACCATTACATTTTTAGTTCAGTGATTCACAGGAAAGCTTAATCTAAATCATTTTTCAGTTTATGCAGTAAATGCTTAAGTTTGTAAAGAAAAATGCAGACAGTGCAATCTTTTTAGCCATTTTCTTCACTTTCTATCAAGGAATATCAAAATGTAATAATTTTTTTGATCATGGGTTGATTTATAATAGAATGTGCAGTGTTCCCAATGCTTTTGCGTTAATGAAAATAAAAGCTATTATCAGGATTTTGAGCTTAACTCACTTTTTAAAACACTCACACACACTGCTATCATCAACTGTACATGTGGGTTGTACAGTCTAATGGAAGTTGGAAAGAAGGACCTGTTCCCTAAAGGAACTGCTCAGAGCCTCCACAGTCCAATGCAGGGAGTGAGACAGACCAACAGACCACAGAATAGTGGATGACCGAAGCTACCAGTCATAAAAGGTCCTTAACAGAGGCCTACACACTCCAAAGGACCTCAGTCTGCTCAGGAGGTGGAGACGACTAGGCTCCTCTTGTACAGGGAGTCGGTGTTGTGGGACCAGTCCAGTTTATTGTTGAGGTAAACACCCAGGTACTTGAAAGAGTCCATTGTCTCAATGTCCAACCTCTGGACGTTCACTGGTGTGTGGAGTGGTGTCCTTCTCCTGAAGTCAATCACTATCTCCTTCGTCTTGCTCGTGTTTAGCTGCAAGTGGTTGAGCTCACACCACTCCACAAAGTTCATGATGACCGACCTGCAGTGGTCGCCCCCCTCAGACACACAGCCAACAATGACTGAGTCATCAGAGAACTTCTGGAGGTGACAGCTGCTGGTGTTGTAAGTGAAGTCTGAAGTGTAAAGGGTGAAGAGGAACGGTGAGGGTGCTGTTCCCTGAGGGGACCCAGTGCTGCAGACTACCACCTCAGGCACACAGTTACTCAGTCTGACGTACTGTGGCATGTTGCTAAGGTAATTGATGGTCCATGCAGCCAGGTGTCCGTCCACTCCTGCACCCTCCAGCTCCCCTTGCAGCAGCACCAGCTGGATGGTGTTGAAAGCACTGAAGAAGTCAAAAAACATGACTCTCACAGGACTCCTGGCAGTAGATGACAGCATCATCCACCCCAGTGTTAGGCCAGTATGCAAACTTCAGCGTGATGAGTCTCTCCATGGTCTCAATCAGGTGGGAGGTCAAGGCAATGGGTCTGCAGTGGTTTGGCTCCTTAGCGTGCGCTGTTTTAGGAACCAGAACCACACAGGGGGTCTTCCACAGGACAGGGACCTTCTCCAGGCTGGGGCTCAGATTAAACATGTACATGACCACCTCTCCCATCTCCCCTTACCAGGTCCTATGACAGGAAGAGGGGGGACTGGGATGGACAGCCAGGGGTTGGGGTTTAGGTGCTGAGGGGGGCTGGTAATGGATGGGGCTGGTAGAGAGTAGGGGTGTGAAGGGCCAACGGAGGAGAGAGGTGATGTGGGGTGGTGGACATGAAGTGGAGGTGAAGGTGGCCAGAGGAAGGTGCTGGTGTCCTGGCAGAGGGGACAAGTGTGAAGATGGGGGAGGGAGTGGGAGGGAGAGGGGCTAGAGTCAAATCTGTTGGAGAAGAGATGAAACCCATTGTCCCAACACTGGTCGCTGTCCACTGTCCCTCTGGCTCCGCTCTGTCCATGGCCTGAGATGTTCTGGACACCTCTCCACACGTCCTGGACATTGCGATCCTCCAGCCGCTCCTCCAGCCGCTCCTCCAGCCTCTCCTCCAGCCGCTCCTCCAGCCTCTCCTCCAGCCGCTCCTCCAGCCTCTCCTCCAGCCTCTCCTCCAGTCGCTCCTCCAGCCTCTCCTCCAGCCGCTCCTCCAGCCGCTCCTCCAGCCGCTCCTCCTGCTTCTTCTTGTAGGAGTCCTTGGCACACCTGATCTTGTGTTTGAAAGGTGGGCATGGCCTCAGCAGCGAATTCAAGATCTTCATGTGAGAGGGAGGGCCAAAAGTTTGTGTGACTCACTGCAGTGGAACGAGGGAGGGACACACAGTGAGATCACGCCTAAGAGAAAAATATTATCAGTCAAAATGGATATTATGTCTTTGACAAACCTGTAAGGAAGGAATTAGGCCTTATAGTTGTGATGTTATGGAAAAGTTTTAAAAGAGTTCAGCTGGACTTTGGACATTTGTGCCATATAAAGTTGATGTTACTGGAATAATGGACCTGTGACACAATAAGAGCTGTTAAGACTTTATGAAAGCATGAGAAGAACACACAAAAAAATAAGTATAACCTACAGGGCAAACTTGTCTGGTATCTCATGAAATATAGGTGAAAAAACTTAGAGAAAAAACATTACATGCTATCCTCACATTCTTCTGTCACATACAATATGGTTGGCCAGCAGCTCCTTCTGTGTCTGGACTGTATCTGTTTGAAGAACTCACACTTTAAGGAGACATTGAATTTTTCTAATTAATAACATGGTCCCTTGTGCTCCCTCTGATGTGTATGTTACATGTTTCAACCAAAATGTGTCAAGGTTTAGGTTATACAGGGTCCTGGAAAACGCTCTCCGAATCACTCCTTAGAAACGCTCGGTTTTGCCTGCTGGTGCTTTAACTGAACAGAGTTAACTTTGTTTCTGCTCTCAGTTGCCATTTTTTCCCACTCCAGACACATATCACAATATTAAACATCCTCTCGTCCTTTATTTTTCCATTTTAGTTTATTCACTGATATTTCATGTTTTGTGAAATGCTTTAGAAGAGTAAGATATTGGGAACGTAACTCTGGAGCAGCATGCCTCTTGTTTGTGTGTCAGCTTATAAACTCATATAACTGCAATTACTGGCTCGGCTCTGTCTACATATAGCCTAACCAATAGTAGCATGTTTTTTATGTTTAAAAATGCTTTAAGCGACAAACTGACATGATGAAGTAATGTTGCTATGCTTTTGCGAAGAAAACAATATAGCGGATGCACTCTTCACTCGTCTTTGCTCTGCTGGACTGTAAACGGAAGTGACGCGAGGATAGAGCCCGCCTCCTTGGATTGTGTCATCATAGTCAAGCTTTTTGTGGAGAGACTCTGCCCCATAACAGAGAGATAACACAGTTGTTTTATTTCACACTTTGTGAGTTAGTAGAGATCCCACAGAGAACACTCAATTATAGGTACAGAAAGTACATCAAAGTTTTTTGAATGGAATGTCGCCTTTTGAAAGAAGCATCTCTTTTGGGGAACATACTTCAGCTGTTTCTTTAGAGTTATTCTAATTTGTGAAACCTCTATACTGGCTTTAATTGCTCTTCATAAAGACGAGGATAGTTGACTGAAACTGAGTAGAGAGGAAAAAATCATGGTTCCATCAATCCCAGCAGGTTGTGTTGTGTATGTTCAAAAATCAAAATTTTACAAGGAATTGAGAAAAGTCTCCACAGTTGCTGCTCTTTATGGGCCTACCTGATACTCACTCCTATTGTCATTATAACTTCCACCTGTGAGGTTTTTAGAAACCAAAGTTGGTAAGGCTATGGTTACCTAACCAAATGGATGCAATGAAACCATTTTTGAGCTGTTCATTTAAAATTATGGAAATTGTTAATTGAAATTCATAAGCACAGTTAACAGTTAAACACCATGAGAAGTTGCAAGATGGCGCCTGTCGCCCAGGGGAAAGCTCCAATGGTTGTCAGGCGGAAGAGGAGGCCTAATCTGAGCAGTGGAATGACAAAGATGAAGGCATTTCATCTGGCTTTGATATGGGTTTATATATCTCTCCAGTGAGACATCACAGAAAGGTAAATAAATTCCTGCATTTACAGAGAGTTACTGGTTGTATCTCAAACGCAAAGTAAGACGATTCTACATGTAAAATGCAAGTGTAGTAGTGTTGTCGCCATGCAAAGCTAGCCAACATTTTGCTAACATTTGTGACATGGTTAGTTGGACAGCATATTTTGTGTAATTATGACAAATGTGTGTTAAAGTGGGTTATGCATTGTGCATTTTTGTTGTAGCCCATATAAACTATATGGTTACTAAAGATTTATGGCCTGAAACCTTTATTTCGTATATATGCACCATCATTTTTTCTAGGTCCCCTAAACGTGCCATTTAGCCCATATGGCTTCTGCCTGGGCAAGAAAGCAGTGTTGCCAACTTAGTGACTTTGTTGCTATATTTAGCTACTTTTCAGACCCCTTCTGGCGACTCTTTTTCAAAAAAGTGACTAGCGACAAATCTAGCGACTTTTTCTTGTGTTATTGGAGACTTTGGGAGATTTGTTTTTACTTTTCTCATTGAGCGAACGAGAGTGCGCCCCTCCCCCGTCCGAAAGCGCTCACAGACCAGTCCGATAGCAGCAGTCCCTCTCAGCTGCATCAGAGCAGGAGATGTTCACCTCTTTATCACCGATTTATCATTAGACTAGAGGCTCACACAGCCTCAGTCACTCACTCGACTCCTCCACTGCTGTGTGCGTCTCTGTGACATCAGCCAAACATCTAGCCAGGTAGCTACACTCAGAAATACAGAAAGGAGTGGGAATCAAACCCTGAATCTAAAGGCTGGACGAAGCCGTTTATTGGAGATGATAAACTGACAGACTGCCTGTATTGATAGGCTGATTTCTATGTGATGTAAAAAAACAAAACAAAACAAAAAAAACACATGGCAACTCAAAATCATACTCAAAAGACTAAGCCTCAGAACAGTTTCACCCCCCAAAAGCTGCTATTTATGGTTAAAAAGCAAAACAAAACAAAAAACAGTGTTATTCCTATCTCCTACAGTGTCCATTGCACATTAGACAACAATGTAATTTAGCAACTTCTAGCGACTTTTGGGACAGCCAGCTAAGACCAGACAGAGTACTAAACCAGAGTGCTATAAATAGTACTAAGTAGTACTAAAGTATTTTCTTAAGGGTTAAACCTTTTGAATACTGTTATTGTGGAAAAAGGCATTTTATCTTTATTAATTTTTGTATGTTTAAGAACCTTGTCCTTTAATTTGTGACTTAGTTCATTACTAAGCTCTAGTTAAAAAATAAGACTGAAGTTACATGTTATATGATTTAAATATAAGAATAACTCCAAGTACATTAATTTGCTTATTAGAGTAGAATGTCCCTTGTACACACAGTAATGTATTATGCCTTTATTTTTGCAGAAAGGCAATCCTGCACTACTCTCAGCACCAAACTACCAAGTTGTCGACAGGAGGAAAGGGCGAAGGCATAGAGGAACCTCTTCATCATGTATTTGGCCATGTGGTCTTTGAAGCATTATGGACTCTAAAGACAAATTAGTTTTTTAAAGCAAAAGGCACATATGTAAATAAGGCTGCTTATAGACAGTGATTAACTTCCATATAAAAACCGAGTGACAGGTGTCACAAGCCTAAAAGTAGCAAAGTGAATTGTATAATGAAATTTTGCTGTTTCCATTAGACTGTGTTACTGCAACAATAGCTTAAAATATTACACATTACAATTGTGAAAGTATCTTTGACCTTTCAGATTACATACTGTGTTACCCTCAAACTACTTGGGTAGTAAATACAGGTTACTTATATGTTAACTATGGGGTACTGACCCTGTAGTTTACAGGTAAGTACCCCCTACTATCTTGCTTTAGATTACAGACCGCGTTCCCCACTAACTACACTGTTGTTACCCGGCATCTACAGGGTAATTAAATGGTAACTATGGGGTTCTGACCCTATAGTTTCTGGGTAAGTACCCCCCACTATCTTGTTTTAGATTACAGACCGCGTTCCTCGCGAACTACCCTGTAGTTACCCAGCAAATACCGGGTACTTACAAAGTTGCTACAGGGTACTGACCCTGTAGTTTCCAGGTAAGTACCCCCTACTATCTTGGTTTAGATTACTGTTTACTTGGTATTTACCAAGGATGTTGAATTTTGTTACTGATAATAGCTCACATGTATCAAATGTTTCTCATGTAGGCTATTGCTAATACTGTGTGCTCTGCAAAACAATTTGATCAGTGTGTTTAATGTACCTATGCCATGGCCTAAAGGAAAAAAAAAAAAAGTGCATGTCCTTTGAATTTCTTAGCATTATTATTAACTCTTAACACATTTTACATGAAATACTGACTTGAGAAATTACTAAAATATAACTAACTCATATAACTATGTCACTTATTACAGTCAAGTTTTTCTAAACACTATTCAAGTAAAATTAATAATACACTCATATGCGTAGCTATGAGATTGAACCCCTGTGCAATTACACTCACCAACCCACTATTTATTTAATGTAGATACAGAAATTATAATATTATACAAAGTAAGTAGACACTGGACCCAATAACAACACAGTTACCAGTATTTACAAAAAAAAACAAAAACAATAACAACTTTTCTTTATTTGAAATCAAAGTAAATGCAACATACATTGTGCAACATGTGCATTCAAAATGTGCAATAAGCGCGTGCCATACAGCCTGTAAAGCTTGTGCATAACGCTTGTGTACATCTCTATCAGGTTGTGTGTAAATGTTTCTTTTAGCCATCAGCTTTGTTTTTGATACTGGTATGTAACAGTCTTCTCTCAAGGTGATCTTTGGCTACACCTGATTGGATACTAATGTCATAACAACAGGAGAAGAAGAAATCGGAGAATCTGATTGGTCGAGAAACCAACCAGAAGTTGTCATTGTTTACGTCAAGGCTCAAAATGGAGGTCCAATATCATGATTTACAAAATGTAATAAATAATCAAATTATTACGGAATTATCATGGTGGATTTACTGAACAAAGTATCAGAAAAACTGCTGCTCTTAACGGCTGACTTAACACTTCTTGAAAGGATATAATTGCCCTAAGCCCACTGTAGATTGCTGAAAGGGTAAGCTAAGAAAGATCTGTTGTGTAGTTTCAGAGCTATTTTGCAAAATACTTATGCTGCCAGCGCACCAGTGGAGTTGTGAGAGTTAAACAAACATTTGAAACACTTGGTTCAAGCTTATTGGCAATATGTAAGAACAGTTACCTGGCCACAAGTACAGTTCTATCCTGTTTCAAACATGCAATAGTTCAGGCCCTTCTAAAGAAGTCTACACTTGACCCAGCTGACCCAAATAATTTCACACCAATTACTAAGCTTATATTTTTTTAATCAAAAGTTATAGAAATGGTTGTTTTTAAACAGATTTTTATCTTATTTAAATTAAAACAATTTCTTTCAGAAATTTCAATCAGGGTTCTGTTAGCACCATAGCATCAATTAGATTGCTCCTTTGAAAGTTACAGACAACCTACTCTATGTAGCTGATGCTGGAAACTGCTCCGAATTGCTTTTCTTAGATCTGACCTCAGCTTTTGATAACGTGGACCAAAAATTCTTCTCAGTCACCTAATGGACTGTATTGGAATCACAGTACTGTGTACTGTGTTTTCACTCCTACCTTTACAATAGACAGTTTTCCACATGCATTAAATATTCTCTCTCCACATCTGCAGGTATCTCATTCAGCGTCCCTCAGGGCTCTCTCCTGGGTCCACTTTTATTCAGTCTGTCTGTGCTCCCTCTGGAAAGAATTGTCCAAACCCCTAACATGTTCTTTCATTTCCACATACATGATATCCAGTTTCATGTCCCCCTCACTCCTCAAGATCAATCTGCAAAACTGTCTTCAGGACATTTAGCACTGGGTAGCCTCTAACTTTCTTCAACTCAACAAAGACAAAAGTGAGACTCTTTTTGGCCCCTCTAATCTCACCACTGCTATGGCTCAAAAAATTATCTGACTTTTCCCTGTAACCTTAAACCTCAATTCTGATATCAAATTCATTTTTTTCAGCTGCAGACAATATCCAATATCAGACAGACTGTTAATACACTACACATACACAATGATTGTGAGACAGATATTCTGACTCATCTGTGACTTAAATGGATTTACACTTATAAGAGCAGATATCAGGTGGGAAGAATCAGCGAGGAGCGCTTGCTCTGTTGGACTGGATTTTCTTGTGCTGGATCTGATGCTGATCCTGTGAGGTAAAGTGTGGGGACACCTGGAAAAAAATTGGGTCAAGGAGAGGCTTATTGGCTTTCTGCTGAGAGAGAGAGAGAGATGGCAGCAGTCCACTGCAGAAAAAAATGTCTCTGTCACTTCTTCCTCCTTTACAGCTCAGACCAATAGCTGTCGTGGAAGCTCCTGACAGGTGTGAAACTCTTTCAGAAGATTAACATAGAAAACCTGCTTTTTCAGTCTGTCAGGCATGTGCAGTTCAGACATGACTTTGCTTACTGGTTTTATAATTTTATATGGCCTGTGCCATTTAGCTAGCAAACAAAAGTACCTTCTGGCTAGAGGTGAAGACTTGGTGCCTTTTGGTGATACCAGGTTTTCTGCTGATGCTAAGCCGCCTTAAGGTAAACTTGTGCCATTACTGCCCTTGCCTCAAGTCTAGTCCTTTAGCAGGTCCAGGATAGGCGACAAAGGAGGTACAGAAGCTACTGGTACCACCTGTGGTGGAGACTTGTGCAGCAGGTACTTTAATGTCTGGTTGACAATGTGCATTGTCTATGTGCAAATTAGCATTTGTCTTGAAAGTGCAGTGTGCTATATAAAAGTGGAGTTTAAAATATGAAGTATATAAAGTATATTAAAAGTATGTTTGTAGTTCCTGAGTGAAATGTGAAGGTGCTCTGGCATCTATACTTTACGGTAATGAACAGCCCATTCGTTACACCTGCATTTGACAGATAGCAGCCAGTGGACATCTGAGATCAGTGAGCTCTAGGAACTGCCATAATTCATTTGAGCAAAGCTTTTTTAAATGACACCATGTTATACACATATTCCTTGAGGAATACCTAGAACAGGGGTTGGCATCTTTACCTGGCTGCAGGCCAATTTTTTAAAAAGTTAATAGATCATGGCTGCACATACCCTGCTTTGGAAGCACGCAGCTGTGGTTAAGAGTCTGAGCGCTAATTCGGACTTAGACAGGCGCAGTTTAGAGTCAAAGTACGTGTGTGTGTCAAAGTCAGACATAGAGAAACTTTTTTCTATGTGGAGATGGGTTTAGCTTTGACTGAACTCACAGTGAAATAATATAATATATGGCGGGCCAGAAATTATTGGCTGCCGGCCAGAATTGTCCCGTGGGGCAGTGGTTGCCGACCCCGACCTCGAATATAAAATAGCAAATTATAGTTTTAATTAGCTCAGGTTAGCAACAAAGAGAGAACTCCACACAGACAGAAAGAGGTCTGCCAAAACATTGATTCAGTTATTAGTGTTTTATTTTCATGTGATTTGAGAAAGTATGGCATCAGTAGTGTAAAGAATGCATGATGTATGTGCTGAAATATGTAAAACAAACAAGTGTGCAGTAGACCAAGATGGTGGTTCTCCTCAGAGAGAGAGGGTCTTTCCAAAACAAATCCCCACCCACTTCCACTCCCCCCTCGAGTTCTCTCCGTGTGTAGTGACATTTGCACCTGAACAGAGTTGCCTTGATCACAGAATAGGGTCTAAGTCCTGCACTCTCCTTTCAGGCGCACTCCCCTCTCTCTGACGGGAGCTGTTCCTCTCACCACAGTTATGCACCAAGCACAAGTGACAACTTATCCATTATGCTCTGAATAATATGTAAGAAAACAATGATGTTTAATGTGTCGGTGATGCACAGGAGATGTTTTCAAATACAAATTAAAGCATGTGTGACTAACTATTTACTCTTTACTTCACATGTCTACATAATAGTATTACAGTCTAGTTTTACAATTGAATGCTTCTGCAATGAATGCAGAACTTGTACAGAGTGTGTGTCATGAGGAGCAGAAGGTGGTGGACATACAGCAGGTCTGGACTTGTTCTAGAGGGTCCAATAAGCCACTCACCCTTGACACTCACTGGTTTCTCTCACTGGCCCTAGAGACCAAGAAAAAAGAAGGGTTTTATTTTAGCACTCAAGACAACCCGCTTAAAGGGGAAGTTTATTGAATTTATGAGGAACAAAAGCGACCAGGATGGATCAGTCAATCCTCACCTGTTTGTAACAAGACAACACCTGCACTACCTCCACTAGAGTCTATCTGCAGTTGGAAAGGCTCATTCAACCGAGGAGCGGCCAAAATTGGAGCTGAGCAGACTTATGATTTTACCTTCTCAAACTTCTTCTGAAAATGAAGTGTGCACTGAAACCGTGAAAGTTTACTTTTGCCTTTACAACAGATTTTGTGGTGATATTTCTCAAAGCGTATGTTGCTGGGTATTTAAACACACAATGGTTGGCAAATACATACATGAAGATTTTCTCTTAGAAGTTTTATGCTTTGGCCTTTAACACAGGACAGTCATTTTTCCGATAACCACGGCCTAAACAATAGTTATAGCTTTATAGGTTCCTGAATCCTACTTGAAGCGATTACTTGTAGGTCTGGCGGTTGAACATTGACCTTTTGATAGTTTGAGGACTCCTTTAGTCTCCGATTACCATTACCATTAAAAGTCAAAGTGTACTCATGCGCCAGGATAGCTGCCTCAGACGCACTTTGTGTTCATTCTGGCAGTTAGCTATATGCTCTGAAAGTGTGGGCTAACATTGAGCATGAGACTCAACCTCACAGGCAGCCTATCCATTAAACAGAATTTACAGTTCAACTCCACAAAGATTTGGTTGTGTTGTCTTCTAGGTACCAGATCATGGACTTCCACACTGCTACAACAAAGGGTGGGTCATTATAATAACCAAAAAGATGTGAGTTATGTCATTCAGATCTTTACACACCTATTTTAGTGTCGCCTTCTCCAAGTATGAACCAGTTTATGAAGCATGATTGCATTGCATGTTGCATCAGACCATCCCTCTCCCAGCTTTTGTTTGTCGAAGTCAAAAGGCAATATAATCTGTGTGTGTGTGTGTGTGTGTGTGTGTGTGTGTGTGTTTGTGGTAATATAGGCTGCCTGGATACTGCAGAGCCAATAACAGACATACCCTGAGTTTCCTTGGCAACACTATAGCAACCCTTGCTGTGAGTGAGGGTGTTTTTCATAGAGAACCAAGAGGATGAAAACATACCCACTACATTGAACCTGTTCATTCCACTAACACGATCAACAAACATGACGGCTTTTGAAATAGCGCTCAAGTCAAACCTGCACAGTGCTATGTCTCCAGCAGCATAGCAACCTTTGGGTTTTGCTTTCATTACCACAATTATTCAGAGTCTGGCTGCCACTTTTGCGATGCTTGTGCTGAAAAATATAGGAGTTCTGGTCCCAATCAATTTTCCGAAGCCCAGGGATTGGAGATGCGGACAGGCGACAGGAAAATAAGATAAAATGAATGGATTATGTGTGATCAGCAGAGACGGCTGAATACTGAGGCATTCCCAGGCCAGGCCATGAGTCCCATTGACCCGGTGCTTGAAGACAGGGGCCAAGATCTTACTGCACTGTGCTGTTATTAGCTGCAACACTTTAAAGCAAATAAATGTGTACACTGTATACTCAATACATGACAGGGAGTTTTAAAAGCTTTATTAGGAATATACAAACTCCAGATCTGTAAAATATAGGCTACCCACTGGATTGGATTTTTTATCATTATTTTTTTTATTTTTTTCAGTTGGTCTGAAATGTATCGCACAGCAACATGTACAAAACCCAACACACTGTCCAGACAGACCCACTTCCTTTCTCAGCAAAGTTCAAACCTATTTTGACGCAAAATAATTCTTCCAAACCAATCATAACCGTTTATCAAAAATGTGGCGGGCTTTATGCAATGCTCTGTTCCTCTGATTGTTGCATGTTTATATATTGTGTTTATATGTTCTGTTGATACCTCACCACCAGTTACTATGTGATGGATGGTACAATGTCCTTATGTGCTTTGAAAAGTGCCTATTTACGAGTAGATCTGAATATATGCAAACATGGTATGCACAGAACATTCTTATCTATGAAAAACCTTGATAATAAAGCCATATAGAAAGTCTTTTTCATGAATCAGAACTATTACAATATGCTTTTAGGTGATTAAATTTCATCTTTAGATCTTGTAGTCAGTAGTAGGTTCAATAATATAGCCAGAAAAACATATCTGTAAATGTAGACAGATGCTACGTAGTTGGTTCTGTGGGGAGCCATGTCAGAACGTAGCGCACTGCTGCACTCTGCATGAAGGGAGCAGAGAGTGTGCAGCCTCTGAATGTAGGTGAAAGGGCTCTGCTGTCAGATAGAGCCAATGAAGAGCGACGCAGAGCAGGGATAAGCTATAATCTGCACTCCCCCGCCATCTTAGCAGAGAGGCGGGGTGCACAAGCGATTGATGGGGGAGGGGAAGACTGCAACACAGAGATGGAGAATTAGCCTCATATTTGACCAGTGAAGGCACCCAGACTGTTTGAGCAAAGACAGTAACAATAGTCCTTACTCATCGTCAACAGTAGAGCAATGGGGTTTACTATGGATTAATATGCACATCAAAATTTACATTTCTTAGTGACTACAAATTTTTTTGATAAAGAATGTATCTGTTTTTATTGTCTTCCAAGAACAGGGGGTGTTGTCTAGTGCCTGTAAAGCCCACAGAGCCAACGGTTGTTGTGATATTGGGATGTGGAAATGAAAATGATCTGAATTGAAATGATTGGCGAATTCCATTTCTTTCAGCTGCATACCCACAAAATTTAAAAGACAGTTTATCATTCATCTAACAGCATAATCTAACAGCATAACCTTCCTTTTATGGGTGCATAATAGACCTAAAATAATCTATTGAGCATGGTACACCCTCACTTAAACACATTTAAATTTAAACATAATATTTAAACATATAAAATATTCAACATGAGAAGTCTTCAGTAACAAAGATGGAATTGGGTTCAGAATGTTCATTCTTACTGCCACACTTGAAGTGTGCTGTTATATAACAGAGGCCACTATTGGCTGCAGGAGATGCTTACTGTTCTGTAGGGAAAATATGCTTCCACTGCCTAACAAGACAGAGCTATAAAAAGACGTGCGTGTCTATGTGAGCTGGCTGCAGGCAGAAACAGGAAAGGACAATCAACAATTACAGGCGCGAAGCCGTGGGGGAACAGGACAAGGAGGGGAATGAATCAGGACTTGTGCAGTGCTACGGTCAGATAATAAACTGCTGACTGAGGGGGGAGTGGAGTGCAATAGGCAGCAATACCACAGATAAACAGAAGCCAAAGAAGTGTACTGTTTCCTCATTTCTGTCACTAACTTAGCAGTGGACATTTGTGGTTTTGCAACTGGTTGTTTTGTAAAGTTATGATGATTCAAACTCGTCAATATCAACAACAACAGTATCTTCAACAACATCTCTAAGTCTTTGACAAACAATGTTGTTAAATAAAGCTGTTGTTGTTAAAGTAGTATCATGTTCTAATTTATATTCATCAAAATGTCAGGACACCAACAATTCTGCCCAGATAGGTGGAAAGATGTGCCTTGGGCTATCTTTCATCTATCACAAAAAGGCAAGAATATTATTATTATTATTATTATTAGTAGTAGTAGTAGTAGTAGTAGTAGTAGTAAAACATTTTTTTATTGTTGTTGTGGTAATTTATTTATTTTTTATTGCTATTATTATATGGCCTCTCAGAAACAGAAATCAAACCTATGACAGTCTCTTTGGACAAAAAAATATTCTAGTCTATAGATGTAAAAAAAAGTCACTAAGTGTCACAGACTGGCATTCCATTACAGTGAACACTCAATAACCTTAATACTTTTTGACTTTTTTTAGACTAACTTGCTTTTTATGAATTAAGACTCTCATTTTCAAAAGACAAGCTTCATCTTTATCTGTTTATATTGGGCCTCAATATCAATGTGAAGATATGTACATATAGTCTGAAAGAATACTCTGTTCCTGTGAGATAATTTGTCTGTTAATCTGTGAGTGTGTATTCTCTACACTCCTGTCATTACAACATACATAGCATATGTTGTGTATAAATGAGTCATGAATCATGTGTTGTACAAAATGTGTGATAGTATGAAATCTTGCATTCATATCACACTTTTCTTCCTCCCAAGCTGAAATAAGGAGTCCTAGAAACTAAACCAGTCTACTCTCTCAGTCCCTCTCAGTTTAATTAAATCTTCCTCAGCAGGGAGTCTGGTCCACTCATCAGTAAGAGTGCACAGTTCAAATGTCACACTGTTTGTGTACACGTTAAATTTAACTTAAAACTCATCTTAACTCTTTAGACTGTTTTTCTAAATTGACAAACTACATCCAATTATTACTATCAAAATGATATTCAACTTTCAGCAGGGAAAGGTTATTATTCAATCCTTAAATCTCCTGCAAACCCTATAAATATATTAAACTATGAAGTAAGATCTTCCGACATGTATTTAATCTCAACAGATTCTAGTGAATGTGGGTGCTTACAGAATTTTCTAAGGCTACACAGAAATGGTTTTGAAAACACATATTTTCTGACAGAATTACCCTTTTACCAGCCAATATCTTACAATTCACCACATGGAATAAAGGTATTTTTAGTTTTTGTTTACATTCAGACTGGTTCAAGTACAACAAGAGAGGTTTAAGTGGATGAAATCACCTACAGTACATTTCTCATGGTTTATTGGATGATCAATAAAGCCCTTTTAGAAAAGGTCATTAAGTGGGAATTAATATGGCTATAATAGTAACACTGTTATGATACACCTTGGATAAGAAAGTTTTGAATCAAAATTTAGAATTCACCATATTATGTAATGCAATCTTGGCAATTGTGCTGTGTGTTATGTCCAAAATTGCTTTTGTCCTTGCCAAGCATTTTCTTCTGGACATGTTTGATTGTAGAGGTGTGTGTCAGAAGGGCCAAGGAAGTGAGGGGTTGGTTGGTGGAGGGGGTGGGGGTGACTACTCAGAGAAAGACATTCCCTTAAGTGCAGGTCCAATAAAACATGAGGTGTGTGACAGACGGTGGATCCGGAGCAGAGATGAGTGCCACAATGACACAAAGAGATGGATGAAGGATGAATGGATTGGATTGGATTGGATGAAAGTTTAATGATTTTTACTGAGGAGCTGGAGGTGGGAGTAACAAAATGGAGGCACTTACGAGGAAAACAAAGGGAATGAATAAATAGAATAGAAATGTTCAGGGATGAATGATTTGAGAAAAAGGTAACAAAGTAGCTGGTAGTTTTCTTTTAGTTGACTCATTATTGTACCATAAAAAGATATAGTATATTCAAACACAGGTGTGGTTTGATCACATGACCAAAGAGCCTGTGAGCTCAATGTGGTTAGATGCTGCTAGAATTTGGAGTCTCTAAGGAGAATAATGGGGAAACTGATTGTCTCAAAAATGACTAACTTATGCATATAGATCATATCTGGTCTGCTCGGGAAATATTTTTATTTGATGCAAGTTAAAGACAAATATTACTCTATATTCATCCTGGCATTAGTCTATCTACATTAGCCTATCTATCGTGTGTGTGTGTGTTTGAGGCAGAGAGATGGCAGGCTGTGCTACATGATAAGCACTGCTATTTATAGATGTGTGGAAACAGGCAAACCAAGGCAGGACTCTCAGCACTGCAGAGCTGAGTCTATTCCATATCAGACTTGCTCCAGTGTCCACTGATCTCATATGTATATTATGCACTGCAACTGTATGGGACACAATGTTATTTTTCTACTGACTAGAGACAAAAGGTGTAGAGCAAATGTTACAAATGATGACTAAAGCCTGAGAGGATAGATACTTAGTGTGACAGACTTCATCCAGAGATCTAGACCTAGTGCAACTTATCTAGACCTTAACTCAAGCTAGTGCCGCTCTGTCAAAAAGAAATGTCTTAAGCCTGTGGCGAGGGTGTCTGCCTCCTGGACTTGGTCTGGGAGCTGGTTCCATAACAAAGGAACTTTGAAGCTAAAGGCTCTGGCTGCTGTTCTGGTTTTGAAAACTCTAGGCACCACAAGTAAACACACATTTTGGCACCGCAGTGGTCTATTGTAATTGAATGATGAGTTCTTTAAGATACAGTGACACTTGGCCATTAAGGGCTTTGTATTTTAGAAGAAGAATTAAGTTCTATTCTGGATTTAACAGGAAGCTAGTGAGGAGAGGTTTAGGTTCAGAACTTGCTGCGTTTATTCTGGACCAACTGAATATTTATAGTGTGTGACTCCTGAGTCAGGGAAAGGGAAAAGGCAACAAAGCCAATCAATGATGAAAATGAAAAATTTTATGATTTGAGATTTAGGTGTTTTTCAACAGTAAGTAACCTGCTGTTAGATAGCCTACCTGCATTTTTGTAATGTAAATCTAGGGCAAATGACTCTCTAGAGTCTTAGGGACATTGCTGCCATCAGGCTACATCCCTCAACCTCTTTCCAAGAGATCTTTTTTCTGTCCAAGGATGTAGCTGTTACAGCACAACAGTGGTGTCCAAACACACAGACAACATATCAGAAATGCACAAACGTAAATAAGGTAAATAAGTCATTTCTTTCTGGCCACCTTCTTATCTGCTCGTCTGTTCCTCTCTGTTAGTGCATCCTACTGGCAGAGCTAAAGATAAACACATGGCATTAGAATAACTCTTTCTCTTTGGGTAAAAGACCAAATCATCTTTACTCTTCACACTCTGTGATGGCTAAAGAAAAGGGAGTGACACAAATTGAAGTCGAGCAGAGTTTAATTTTTAGCAAATAAGTTATAACCTATCATGGAACAATTGAGAAGAACTAGGTCCAAGCAAGAACTTAACTGCTTGAACCTCCTGCCCCCTGCCAAGGACTTGGACGAGTGTTGAAGGTGTGCAATGTGAGCTTCTTGTGTGAATCTACCAATTATTCATATGCATATGAATATTATTACATCAAAGTTTACAGCTCTACTTGAGCGCTAAATAAACAATAGCGACAATAGGAAACAAGTCAACAAGCAAAAACAAGACATTCAGCTTTTTGTTTTGTGTAAACGAGCAAACACATCCACGGTAACTACATACACTAACTCTCACAGCAAGAAGGTCATGAGATCAATCCCTGCACTAATATGGGTTTTATGAGGATAATGTAGCTTCCTCCCATAGACAAATGGATAGTAAATCTAAACTGAGTGTGAATGGTTGTGTTTCAGTGTGTGTCTCTGTTAGCGCTGGGTTTTACAGTACCCTGCTCAGCTGGGATAGGCTCCAACCCTCACAAAGTGGTAGAAAATGAATGAATGACAAAGTAATCTCAACAGGGACTTGTTGGGACTATTCCTAGTGGAAATATAGCTTTCTCATCTTATTGTGTACCAATCTGATACAAAACTTTGTGAGTCAGAAGGCAGTAATGTGCAGAGCAGTGGAGTGTAGACAGATGGAGAGGAGCCAGTGGGTTGAATCTTCAGGAATGCAGCCAACAGCTCAGCAGAATGGTCTGAAGTGTGACTGAGAGTGATAAAGGCAGAGCAGGGGAATATTTATGGAAATAGTAAGATGATGGTAATGAAATGGTACCATGGAATGGTAGAACCTTTCAAGTGAGTTCTTGTCTCATAACAGGAAGGTTGAGCAAAGTCTAGAGCTTACCTTGAAATAACCAGTAATTCTTATGTGAATGCATTGTCATTATAAATGTTTTTCTGTTTGCTTCCCTTTTCTCAGATTTTCAATGATTTTGGAATAGATCTGCTTTCAAGGTGACAGTTTTATTTTATTTTTTTTAGAAGTTATATGCTTTAACATTTTGGACATATGAACTGCAATGAAAAATCTGAATGTGTCATAAAATGAAGTTGATAAAAGAATTGTCATGATATGTGTTATTGTTGAGATATTTGCAAAATTGCAAAAAGTCACCATTATTGCGCCAGCTTACTGAGCAGTACCTCTGTTTTTGATTTGAGCTGATGGAATTTGAGTTTTGTAGCTTTTGGCAATTGCTGCATTACTGCATTATGCTAGGCAAGGATAATAGCTGTTGTTGCTGCAAGGCTAGACATAGTTTTCCAGCACCAATATAGCAAGAAGAGACAACCTTCCAGTCGACAACAACTATGTCATGCCAGGGCCCTGCGCTTTAAACATACTCCAGGTATGGCTCTTTTACTCAGCTAGACAAGTCCTAACAATTCCAGTCTGCATATGTGAGATCACAAAGCAGGTTATCAACTTGTTAAGTTAACCATGGGTCTCTTTATGGAGCTGTGAGCATATCAAACATGCAGAGTGGGCGCTAAACAACCAATCCCAGTGATGTGTTGGAGAGAGTTATATGCACACCAAGCAGCTAAAGACAAACTACCAGAAAGTAGTGTGGAGTCTACCTTTTAAATACTGCAGTATCACTAATCATTAATCTATTAATCAGTGGATCCCAACATAATGCAGACAATAAACCCGTTCTGAAAAAAAAAAAAACGTTTTTCAACATGTTCAAACTAATACACCAGCAGCTTGTGTCCCTGGGCTGTGTTTCTGTCCTCTACCTGGAACGTATCCTGCTTCAGATCAGGTTAGCCGTGCAGCAACAATTTTCACAGAGATCTACCCCTATTGACAGTGAACCAGCTTTGTGATCCCAAAACCCCAGGGTTAATCACAGTTATCCCTAACCTCCTAATAAATCTTTATACTGGGTCCACATGCTGATACTCTACTAATGCAGATTTACTGAACTAACTATTGATTGAACCTGGTGCTTGTTACACACTGTAACTGAATATAAAGAAAAAGCATTTACTACATTAATATTCACAAAGCAATGGTACGTTTTAAGACTTATTACTTCAATCAGAAATGCTGTCCCTTATGAATAAAGAGAAGTGGAGCCAGATGTTGACACATTTTGGATTAATTTAAACCCACAGTGTATGACTCCATCAGCCAAGCACTTTTCAGCATGAACAGGCTTCACAAAAGAGCCTGCCAAATCAAGGTGATTTATTTTAATGTCATATAAAGAAAATGGAAATCTAGGTTCCCGACACTTAGTTTGTGCAGAAAATCTATTTTTATAACATTTTCATTCTTTCTGCAATTTCATATATGCAATTATGTTATAAATGAACTGACTTTTTATTAAGTCCCTGTTGTAAGTTGGTCTAACTAACAATGTTGGACAAGATGCTCAACAAGTGTCAACAAGTCAAGTGTGTTGATTTTTTATGAACAACATCCACAGACAGTGAAGAGGACTCACCACTTCTTGTCACACTCTGTAAGAATTCATTTTCACTTCCTTATACAAACAAATTTAGAAATGTAAGAGCAATAATAAAAGAAGAAATGGTCGACAATAATCAGAGGACCATAACATGGGCCAGCACAGAGCCTCTATCAACTGCTCACCAGTCAACACTACTTCTGTTTAAACAGTGTCCCTCAATTGCACTTAATGCATCACAAAACAAGTGAATGTTGGCTGCAGAGATAAATATAGTGCCAGCTCCCTTTTCTCTCTCAGCTATTTTCTGCCATTTATTGCTGCGTCCTTATTCAACTTTGCCACTGTCAGTTATAAATAGCAATGGAGCCTTAAGGGCATAACACAAACACCAAACCATAGCAGGGGAATAATTGTTATTGCTTTGCTGTGAAACTTTGCTTGAGGTGCTAATTTGCAATTGCAAAGGATAAAATATGCCCTATTTAGTGGCACACTGATAAGGAATGTGCCACGTTTTTGGCTTACCTAGTGCAAAACAGCACTGTTGTTGTAGGAACAGACACAACTGAGAGCAGCTGTGGAGAAGTATGAAAGTCTTCTCTGATGTACAAAACAGCCTGTGCACAAGAGGTAGTCTGCAACTAATCAAAAACTCAAAGAGCAGAGTACTAAAATGATTAAGCAAGCATATGGAGATAGTTTGAAGATAACTATTTGATTACATTTTGACCCAGATGTCAGAGTAGCCTTGGTTCCACTGTGGGGTATGGCACAGGTCAGGTCCATACAAGTTGTATGTTATGCAGGGAACCATTGAAGAGGCTTGTGTTTCCACTCTGCTGGGTCTAGAAGAGCAGTGTGTGCTGTATACAATACAACAACAATGTCATCAAAGTGCCACAAAAGTCATGTATCTATTTAAGATATATTAAATACATTCATATTTGAGATATAAAACGTATGTGAACAATTCGAAACTTGGAAACGTTGTCATTATTTTTTATAAATAAGAATAGTATAAATAAAATGCTTGGTGTAGCAGTGAGAGGTTGAAGGTACAGCTGCAGTAAACATGAAACTGTTTCCAGTTCATTCCCAGTTTTCTAAACATTAAATTCATAGGGCTGCCCTAGTTTAGAGACCAATATTTGAGCCCACAGGTTCTGCTTGTGTTGAATGCAGTATTTTATTTGTTATGTGTCTGCAAAAGTCAATTAAACAGCATAAAATAATTCAGAGTTGACAATAAATGCATTGTTTTAATTAATGAAGTGAAAGCTGTCTGACACTGACTCTTTAAAAGCGGAAACAGCTGTTGCAAATAAATGCTGGCTTTGTCATTGGGAAAAAAGAACATTTAGCATGTTTTCTGTTTGAATGTGACATTTATCACAAAAACAAGGCTCAATTTATTTGAAAAATATTTCTGTTTAATGTTTTTACATTGGCTTTGTTTTTGCTTGAGCAAGGATTATCTATCATCCAATTAACTGACTACAGTGCTTCATCTTTTCAATAGTGGATCATCAAGCCAGACCTGTTTGGGACCCCCAAGCCAAGGCGTCCTAAATGCACAACATTCATCATGTTTTCTGTTGAAATATGCCTGTTTTGTTTTTTTGTTTTTTGCAAGAACAAGGTGTAATCTTTTCACTCCTCATTTTCGCTTGAATGAGGATTATTTATCGTCCATTCAGCTGACTTCAGTGTTGAAGTACACTCCTCCCAAAGCCGACCACAAAGCTGAACCTGCCTGGGACCCCAGAACTGACCTGAACTGCACTGTACCGTCCCAGTGGAAACACAGCTGACTTCTGACTTCCAAGTTGTCCATATCAGGTATAACCATAATAATAATGATGGCTCCTTAAATCAGTTAGCTCTCCTGGTACTGGCAGGCACATTCAATTTTGTAGTGTGTTCAATAACGTGATGATCTCACGGACAATTTATTGCTTCATTCTTTTTCAAGGAGCCTCTTAGACACATATTAATAATCAGCATAGCAGCAGCAGTGTGTAATGAACACTTATCATGCGTGCCTCTAATCTGAGCTTTGATGGTGTGAATATTGCTTCAGTGCAATTACAAAAAGCATGGAGTACAAACAAAGCATGGAATTCTACATTAACTGCTCAATAGATCTACTTATTTCTGTGGTTGATAGAAGGATGCCAGGGCAGTTAGTGAAGCTGAACCTCCCACACACAAAGCTGTAGAATACTGAGCAGTGACCCGATGTTCCAGCTCTATTTATAACGTTTGCTGCAGTAAGAGACATGACTGCCTTCGACAGAGCTCACCTGAAATATTCAACAGCAGCCAGAACCAGAGCGAGGGACATAGAGAAGAAATTAGATAACTAAAACCTGACTGAAACAGTGGGCCTTTAAAGAATGCAAATGCTCTCAATGGGTCAGGTATAGACTAAGGAGCCTTTAAGGCACGCTTCGTACAGTATAGACTTGTTTTCACTGTGGGCTATGTACAGTAGAGGCCCGTACTTCCACTCTGCTGGGTCCCAAAATGTCTTCTCGAAAAAACATTTTGCGTGTTTTCTGTGGTAATATGACATTTGTGACAAAAATAAGGCATAATTTATTTTAAAAATAATTATTCTTGTCTCTTGAGCAGGGGTCGGCAACCCGTGGCTCTAGAGCCGCATGCGGCTCTTTAGCGCCCCCCTAGTGACTCCCTGGAGGGGGGGGGTTGTTATTTTTTGTTTTAATATGGTTTCTGTGGGAGGAAAAAACATGACACAAACATGACACAAAAATGACACAAACATTCTTAACGTTTTCCAATTCTGTAAATGCTGTGTATAATAAATACTAAATTTCAACATTTCTGTCAACGAAGATTTGCGTCATAGCCTGCCAGACAGGTGGCTGTTGTAAACAAACCGGTGGGTGTGTCATGGGCCATGGATCCCAAAGGGAAAAAGAGAAAGATAGCTGATGACATTAATATTGTAATGGAAGTTAAACTTAAAGCACCAAATATCGTACAGCAGAGTAGTCACGTGGTGCGTCATTCTCTCCAGGATGCGCTGCAGGGAAAATAAACATTTAATCATGAATGCTCATTATGTATTTGTAGCCTACTTAGTCATTTTGATAGTAGGCTAATAGAGCTAATATACACTTACAGCCTGTGTTGCCTTCATATAAGGCTTTTAATTTTTTGTGGCTCCAGACCGATTTTTTGTTTTGTTTTGTTTTTTTGGTCCAATATGACTCTGAACATTTTGGGTTGCCAACCCCTGCTCCTGAGTAAAGATTATTTATAAATCAACCAGCTGACTGTAGGATTTAGCTCCTCCTTTTCAAAATCAAACCACAAAGCTGGACACAGACCCGCACTATGCCAGTCCAGTAGAATCAAGCCAATGGTACACATTTAGAGTTGGTTTCATTTGTATTTTACTACATGACTTTAAAGAATTTTATGTACTAAATAAATAAAGACTTTAAAGGCCAAATATTTCTCCCTTTCTTTTTTTTTTTAATCACATTTAATTTATTGTTGAAAAACCAACAACAACATAGAAGTCTTTAAGGTAGAAAATAATCATTAGACTGACGGAAAAAAAAATAGTAGTTAGACTAATCTATTAATTGAAAAAAAAAAATCAACAGTTTGAAATAGAATAGAACAGATAGAAAAATAATTGTTAGTAGCAGCCCTATTATTATGTGATCTTTATACAGTAATAATGCAGCAAACGAGTCTCAAAGAATGTTGCCATCAGTGTCATTATTTTGTGTTTTAGGGAAAAGATTAGTAAATTATAATTTTAAAAATTGTTGTAGCAGTATGTGAAACCAATTATAAAAGAGAACAGACAGTTTTGTGTGACTTCTTTGTAATGTGTCATTCTGAGAGAATTAATAGTGGATTATTATTATATGTTATATATAATATCTTTTATTTCATAATTATATAGTATTATAATATTATACATTACTATAATCAATCAATTTTTTACATTTCCCCTGCTGAACCCCTTGCAGTTTGGCTACTGGGCAAAGAGGATCAACAACCTCATCCCCAACGTTCTTAGCGTCAAGCTGTTCCAGTTCAACATGACCCCTGCCATCTGTCAGTGAATCAACAGCCTTCTGACTGACAGGAGCCAGTAAGTGAGCCTGAGAAAGATCAAATCAAACACATGGACAGTCAGCACCAGTGCACCACTGTGACTTCTCCCTGCTACTCTTCTCCCTTTACACCAATGACTGCACCTCTACAGACCCAACTGGGAAGTTTCTTCCCTGCAGACCACACCACTGTTTTTGATCTGCTTACAAGTCTGCTTACAGACAGGAGTTGGAGTGGCTGGTGTCCTGGTGCAGCCAGCACAAGCTAGAGCTTAACACGCTCCAGACATTGGAGGTGAACTTTAGGAGACAACCATCCACATGATCTCTGTTCTTGGTAACCCTTTGTCACATGAGGAAACCTTCAGATTCCTTGGAACCACCATCTCTCAGGACTTAAAGTGGGAAACCAACATTACCTTCATCCTGAAGAAGGCCCAGCAGAGGTCTTTGAGTCCATTCTGTGCAGCTCCATCACAGTGTGGTTTGGGGCTGTGACCAAACATGACCATACTGCAGCACACAGTGAGAACTGTGGAGCGGCCTATAGGAGCCCTTCTGCCCTCTCTCCAGGAAATGTGTCCTTATAGAACCAAGAAGAGGGCAACATCATCAGAGACCCCACTCATCCTGGGCATGGACTGCTTGAACTGCTGCCAACTGGCAGGAGGTTCAGAATCATTCAGAAACAAACCAACAGGCACTGGAACCATTTCTTCCCATGTGCAATTACACTTTTAAATTAGAGACGTTTCATACACACCATATATTACACTGCACAAATGGACTATACATAAATTATACATAATGGGACTTTTAGCTTTGCACTGACAAGTGACGGGTATCTGTTTAGTACCAGAGTGGCAACAACTGCCAGAAGCAAATTCTTTGTACAATATGTGCTACATACTCGGCCAATGAAGCTGATCATGATTCCTAATGTAACCCAGTCGAGTGCAGGTGTTGATCAACATCACCAATCACCAAGCTCATATACAATATCCACCTAGACTTTTCGGTTTTGTTCACATCATTTTTGTTTCTTATAATATGATATAAAAAAATGCTTCATGATATGATGTGTATAATATTAGAACATTTTCCTCAAAACCTGCTTAAATGTGTAAAATATACTGTACTTTTTTTGGCGTTAATACCTTTCCTTTGACGCCGTGCTGTCTTTCAAATTAAATATGCATGTTTCAAAATATGATATGCAGCCATTCCATTCCACTTTCCCACATGTCAAGAAACATTTCACGGAGACAGGTTTAGAAGCAGTCCATAAGCAATACATTTCAGCTTGGAGTCTTTGCTCTTTAGTAACCTCTGAGCACAAAAACAACTCTGCATCAGCACTGGAGGAGACTGTCTCTGGTCTCCTAGGCAACAAGCCAGCTTTCCCGCGGTAACAAATGGCTGAAGCCCATTGGAGGAAAGATGAGGAGCTCCCTGCAGCATTCCCATGGCAACCACCTTTGAGGTTTCTGAGAAATGATGGCTTTTCTTTATATGTGCAACTCTAGCAGCAGACCCACCCACCACTGTTCTAGTTCACACACATCAGACTTTACCTCATAGAGCTGTACTTCTCTCCACAATGAGGTCTTATTATACTTTTCTGTGAATTGAAATGTTTTGTTGAACTGTTTGGGCTATCTTATGTGTGGAAAGAATGCCAAATAACACCACATGGAGACACAGACATTATTTAACCGTGGATAAGTATTCCCTTTGTTTTAGCTGAAAACATATTGGATATACTATGAGACTGTATGTCTAAGCAAACCACTATTGCTTGAGGACTGCAGCTAGAATATATGCTGAGCAAAAAGCTACAGCTCTCAAACAATCTTGATCATGTTGAACTTTATTTCAGCATTATGTATTGATTTTATACAATGTAACATGGTGACGTTTTAATCAAAATAAAATCAATGCTAACGCAGAGCATGATGCCAACTGTTGTGGTTAGTCTATATACTGTCAGTACTTCACGGCTCACATCTTATTTTGACATGTTTGGGATGACAGTCATTAGAATAGCTTTCTTTTGCTGGACTGGTAAGCAATATGTCAATATGAATACAGACATATATTTGCTCTCTTTTCTGTTGGTCTGGTGAGTGCTGTCCTTTAAGTGTTTACCACCATAGCTGCCTGTGTCCGCTAAATGCAACTATGGAAGATTCTGTCAGACCAGGCATGCCCACACACACAAAACTCTTTAAGCTGCAGTGCAGTTAGTGCAGCTACAATATTTACACATAGGAACCCACACCCACCACACTCACATTCAGTTTTTTGGGTCATCTCTTTGTAAGGCAGAGGAGAAGGAGGAGTCAGGAGCATCCCAATTTAATGGAGATTGCTGACTGCTATGAACATAATAAAAGACTGGTTTCCATCAAGTGTGATCATTTTGTGTACCATGGTACCGTTTGGAACAGGTATACCATGAATTGTATTCTGTTTACACTGTGAGGTGTATAGGTCAGTGACAAAAGTGGCACCAGGTAGGTAAATGAGGCTGGGTGTGTCACACGGCGTACAGTGTGGCATGGTAAACAAATGATGCAATGGCCGTCATAAGCATTCTGTGTTGTGGTGTGTGCATGTGGTGGTTTATCACAAGAGTGGTGTTGGGGAATTGCTGCCTGCTTGTGTGTTCTCATCCTGTCTAATAAACTCACAGGAATAATATGAATGTGTTTACCTATCAACGGGCTGCAGTATGGCTAGCTCCAGCCATTAGTTAGCAGAGTACAAAGTTGTTTCACTGACTGTACATTATCTATGACACTTTCACAGGTCTTGGATATTAAGGACTTAGGATTAAGAACCTCCAACTGTACAGGTCAAAGGCCTGGCTCTCCATTTTATCATATGTCTAGTAAGGGCACAGTACCAGACATCTCATATCATTGATGATTAATATACAGTGGCTGACTATTTGGTTCAGTCACTTTAAAGACTCACAGCGACGTTTCTCCTTGCTGCTCCCTCTTCGTCCCCACATTAAATGCACACACACAGGATGGTGTCTCAAAGACCATTTTAGCTGTTGTAAGGATGGAGTTTCAAAATAGAAGCTAAGCCCCAAGTGAACCCTGTTTAAAAAGCAGCCCTGTCTTTTAGTGTCTGCGTGTGTTTATATGAGCAGAGAGGACAGAGTTGGATATGGAGACAGTGCCTCCTATGGATGCTTTACTTGAGCACAGCACTCATGCAAAGCAGTGTAACACCACAGTGTCCCCTGCTGGTCAATGCTCAGGCATGGTTCAGTTTTACCAGAGACTCAAACACCTCTGTGGCTCCATCTGCTGCCCACGCTTGACAACTGTCATTTATGGAATTGATCATTTATTGTCCACTCTTTCTCAGTTGTTTTATCTCAGTTTGTCTGTTCTTTCTTTCTTTTGTGACTCAGACTCCACCAGAGGAACCAACAATTCCCTTGATTCCCTTAAAATTTTTGGGCATTTTTTCTTTCCCTTTTTTGACAAGCCTTTAGAATTTTCATAGCATCTCACTGGTCATTCTCTCTGCAGTTTTGACAATGATTCACAGCCACTGTTTCTATTTTATGTTTTTTAGGGGGAAAAAATTGACAAACACAAACACAGTCACAAAGTCAGTCTGCAGCAGGTGATCCAACATAATTCCTTTAAATGATATAATTCCCACATATACTAACAATAATTCCCACCATAGACAAAATGTCAGAACCAGACAAATCAAATATTTAATATTTTCCAAAAGTTTTGATCAGTCATTTGGTAATCAAATGTAGATGGTTTGACCATTTTAGTCTACACACAGTGTGGATTGCCCCAGGTTCTTCTGGTTCAAACCCTTTCCTCTTTCTCTTTCTCTTTCTTCCTTTATACACCAGGAAATGTGACCACTGGCACCACTTCCACCAATTCTTTGCATCTTTGATTTGAGTCAGTCATGTGTTACTTACAAGTCATTTAGAACAGCTTCCCTTCAGCAGAGGAGTTTCAGGGAGCCATACTAAGGGTGAGTGCATTTATATCCACTCATATTGCTTTTTCTTTAATTTGACTGAGTTTAATTTATATTTCTTCAAGCAAAGTGCAGAAAATCAAAGAAGATGGTCCAGCTTAAAGCAAATCCATAACTTTGTCATAGAGCATAAAATTGTGCAAAGCATATCTTTATTGCTAAGTAAACACTAATCCCAATAAGTACAAGTCACTATTTACAAATACCTTATGAGCTTTCATATAGTTTCCTAAAATGTACCTTCCTTAAAATGTACATTTTTGGGTGGTCTTTTTCAATGATCAGCCTGAAAAACTATAATAACTTTGATGGCTCTATCTGTAGGTGAATGCAGCATTACTTAACTTACTTTTGCCTTGGGTGTGTAGGTTTCAAGTGGAGGTCTCTAAAGTGTGAGTGGCAGCTGTCTGACACAAGAGGTCACTAACTCTCTCTGACACTGTGTTGTGATGCCTCATTGCCAAACCGTCCTGCTAATAAACAAATTCACATCAGATATCAAAGCCATGAACAAGATATGATTTGCTGTTATAGCACACAATTGATTGGGCTTTGTTTTTTTCATTGTTTTTGTTTTTTTGTTTTTGTTTTTTGCATAATATCAGGACACAACATATGATTATGTTTATAGTATAACTCTGATATTTGAATATCATCTTGACATGAAAAAAGGGTTTGGACTATAGTAAAATATAGTAATACTCTGAACTAAATTCCACTTGTTCCATAAGTGCTAAGTTTTTGAGTCCAAATATTAACAAGTCCAAAATGTCAAAAGGCATGAAATTGCCGAATGTAATGAAAATCATCAAAATTTGTTAACTTTAGTGCCTTTTTTTTTTTTTTTAAGTCATCAGGCCTTGGATATACCATAAAGCATTAGATGTTTGCCCTCCCATAAACACAATGGGTTTGACTTTCGGAGACACCTGGATTTTTTCAGTGGAGAAGAATTTTTCGCACTCAGTTACTTGCTCTAAGCAGTTCTCCGTGAGACCAAAAAATATTGGTGAAACTGAAACTCAATCAGTTATAAATTATAAGTCCATAAAAAAAAAATGCGGTTCCAAAACTTTTTAAAATGTCCTTGAATATAATTTCTGTATGTGAACCCTAACTTTGAAGTTTGTTCTCTGACAGTGGCTGATATTTCTTTGTCAGCCTCTCTCTCCTATTCTCACATTGCCTTGCCCCAAATCCCTCAGACCATCATATGGTTGTGATTTTGATGATCTGCGGTCAGACACAGTACACTGCACTATGGGAGGCATGCTGAAGGCTATGGGTTGCCTTATCCCCACCCCTTCACACACACTTTCTACAGGCTCATCCTGAAGGACTGCTTTAAACCAAAGGCTTCAGTAAACATGATCACCTGCAGCCAGATTTTCACTTTAGGTTAAGGTAAGACAGTTGGTGCACCTTTTTAACACTTATGTCTTCTGTGTATTAATAATAGCTAGATTTATTAACATTTTTTGTTTTTTTTTGGCAAATAAGAGCATGTAGCTGCTCTCATTTATGTGTGTCTTTGCTTAAGGTGGAAGTGCTATTTTTTTTTCATTTTGTGCTAAGAAAATTTGGTTGCTGGTGTACAGTAATTGTGCTGATTCGGTTGCTCTCCACTTCTGTAGTAGCTTCCTGGGTGCAGGACAAACTGGAGTTGGATTTCTTTCCATTTGTCTGATGAATTAAAATGTGTGTGAAATCCCTGAACAATAGGGTATCAATAACCTGATAGATGCAGGGGGTGTGAGCTGATGTTCATGATGGATGTGAACTGGACTAATATCCTCCTCTCCAGGGGCAGCCCAGAACAGAGCAGGCCCTCCAGACCAGCTTGTTGAATCTCATTCTGTCCTGGTCTGAGCTACCTGGCCCCCAGCAGACAACAACATAGTGAATGGCTGAGGCTAGAGTGGTAAAGCATTCCAGTAGAAGTCTAGCACCATCTCCTTTGTTTTAGTGGTGTTCAAGTGCAGGTGGTTGGGCTCACACCAGTCGACAAAGTCCACGATGACACTCACGTACTACAGGTTGTTCTCCTTAGACACACCACCAACAATGGCTGAGTCATCAGAGAACTACAGGAGTATTTTGTGTTATATTAGAAGTTTATTAGAAGAAGATGTGTACAGTGTGAAGAGGAATGGTGAGAGCTTCCCAGTGCTGGAGGCTAACAATCTGGACACACAGTTTTGCAGTATAATGTGATGCATAATGTGGTTTGTTGTTGAGGTTGTCGATGGCCCATGCACCCAGGTGTCCATCAACTCCTGCCAGCTTCTCCTAGAGCAATAGCTTCCCTGCCAGTAACACTAGCTGGACAGTATTGAAAGCACTGGAGATGTCAAAAAATGTAACAAGGTGACTTTGGTCAAGGTAAAGACAACTGAGGGAGGGACTGTAGTGTCCACTGGTCTGGAGGCCATGGATTGGCACAGTATTCTCAACACAGAAATGGATGTCAAGGGTCAGGTCATCCATGTGTTCTCTTTGTGAGCCACAGAAGGTCTCCTAGTCTTCTGTCTGCTATCAGTCTCTCGCCCCTTTCAAACATTCTTTCCAGAGGACCCCCAGGCAATTCTCTCAAACTATCTCCTGATCTGTGTGTTAACACATGCAAATAAAATCTGGAGGGTGTCTATAGGATTTGTGTAGAGCATTCTGGTGCTTTCACTGAGCAGTGAGGGATAGGCAAGGTGGGGTGTGATGCTTATTTAACCCACTCCTGCTGGGTGACTGTGATTTAGGCAATAATAATGTGCATTTAGAGCTATGCACACACACTGCATTTAAGCCGAAGCCATCTCAGTCCATCTCACCTGTCTCATGCCTCTGTTAAAAGAAGCTTTGAAGCAGAGACTGCCAGGGATGAGAATGTATCTGAGTTACAAGCTGTTTGACACATCATAGGCGGTCAGTATCATAAGCTCATCAATCTTATTAGACAGGGAATGGATGTTCCTACAATAGCAGATGGTAGATCTGGTTTGTACCTCTGTTTCCTCTCCTTGATGTGGATATAGTGGGTATTTGATGATTCTAAAACTCTGGGCAAGGAAAATGTCAATTTCCTAATGTGGTGTCAACTGGTTTAAATCATCATTGTACATAAGAGCACCCCTGTTGTGATAGTGAGAAACAGTAGTTTCCTTAATCTCTTTTATTCTATAATGGCAATCTCTGTCTCAAATGATAGGTCTATAGTCTGAGATGTCTCATGAGTCTGTGGTTCTAAACATGGCTGAGCAGCTGCACTCTTAATGCCTGCTGCAGTTTCTCAGGTGACCAAAGACACACATTGACACATGCCATTCAAATAGCCTTGAAAATACATGGACATGACATAAGCAGAAAGACCTGCTGTGCTTTCTTTTCATTTCAATTTGCAAATCTCATTTCATGGTTATTATTATTATTGGTGATTGATAGTAACTGCTAGAAGATCCAAGACGGTTGCATATTTTGGTCAATTTTCATAAAGCAATAAATAATGATATTATTTATTAAGGGAAAAGAGCTATCTGAACCTACATGGTCCTATGTGTATGTGAAAAAGTTTCCCCCCCCTTGTTGAATCATGAATTAACTGCAGTTAATCAAAATTTTTGGAAAGCTCAAAAAAGTTTAATTTCACTAGCCACACGAGACCTGATTACTGCCAGCGAGGGTGAGCGGTATTATCCACAAATGGAAAAAAATAAAATACGGAACAGTGGTGAACCTTCCCAGAAGTGGCCGGCCTACCTAAAATTACCCCATGAGCACAGAAAACTAATCCAAGAGGTCACAAAATACCCACAACAACTTCTAAAGAACTGCAGGCCTCACTTTCCTCAAGAGTTCATTACTCAACCATAAGAAAGAAACAGGGCAAAAATGGCATTAATGGGTCCAAAGTGAAACCCACTACTGACCAAAAGGAACATAAAGGCTCGTCTCACTTTTGCCAGAAAAAATCTTGAAGATCCCAAAACACTTTTGGGAAAAAATTTTGTGGACTGATGAGACAAAAGTTGGAAGGTGTGTGTCTCGTTACATCTTGCATAAAAGTAACAAAACATTTCAGAAAAAGAACATATCAGCAGTCAAATATGATAGTTGTAGTGTGATGGTCTGGGGCTGCTTTGCTGTAGCAGAAATCAGGGGCAGATTGGACAATCCCAGACTGACTTTCTCTGTATGTAATAAAATGAGAAAGCCGTCTGGCTGGCTAGGCTACTGTCAATGTGGCTGAATTAAAACAATTCTGTAAAGAAGAGTGGGCCAAAATTCCTCCACAGCAATGTGAAGACTCATTGCCAGTTATCGCAAAAGTTGTTGCTGCTGAGGGGGGCTCTACTAGTTTTAGGCGGTTACTACTACACATAGGGCCATGCAGGTTCAGATAAAATCATCACATCGCACAAATGGCATTTTGGTATTACTTGAGTTATCTTTGTCCAGTAATTACAGTTTGATGAAATGCAAACATTTCAATGTGACAAATGAGCAAAAAAAAAAAATGAAATCAGGAAGGAGGCAAATACTTTTTCCACAGTACGTTAATCAGCAAGTACAGCAAGTGTTAATCTGTTTTTCTGATTTGTTGTATGTTTTAAAATGTTGTTGGTTTCTGCGAGTGTCGGTACTGCCCCTGAATTCTGACTGGTTGTATGTCTATTTGTTCCTCTCCCTGGAACTCAAGATCAAACTGAGAGGGACCAGACTAATTCTTAGTATAGAATCAAAAAAGAATTGAGATGACCAGGTAGGAGAGAGGTTAGAGTACCTGCTTTACAGCAAGAAGGTCATTAGGTTAAACCTGCGAGGAGTCTGCATGTCCTCCCCGGGTTTCCTTCGGGTTCTCCAGCTTACTCCCACCGCCCAAAGACATGCATTTATAGGTCAATTGGCAACTCTAAAATGGTGAATGTGAGAGTGAATGGTTGTCTGTCAGTGTCTGTCTCTATTTGTCAGCCCTGCTACTAACTGGCCACTGTCCAGAGTGTACCTGCCCTAAGTCCCAAAGTTGCAGGGATAGGCTCCAGGTATCCACGACACCCAACGGGCCCAAGAGGTAGAAAACAGTTGGCTGGCCAGGCTATATGATCGGGGATGTATGATCAAAAACTGAACTCAAATATGGTTAAAGCTCTATCTCCTCATTTCGGAGTCACAGACATGACTCTGGCTCTGGGACCTTCAAATAGACAAGACTATCAAGGATATGTGAGTTCAGGCCAGTGTACATTCACTTGCCTATAATTCAATACAACCAAGCTTATAATGTTAGCTTATATTAAATGTGAGAAGGCAGAGGATGACTTTGATCATGCGTGTTTTTAGTGTGTGTTATGTTATACTTGCAATTCTGAAAGCCTATCTTCTTTCACAGACTGGCAGCTCCTGTGCTGTAGTCTTGGCACCTGTTGACTGTGCCTTCCAGGAAAGCTGTGAGATTTACACGTCAAACAGACTGGTGTCTTTAACTGGTGAGAGTCCGGTGAATTGCTGTTTATGTCTGAGGAGGCAGGGGCCTGAGTGGACAGTATGTATGTACATATGTGTAAAGCATTCCTCTAGAGGGTTTGAACAGCACAAGCTGTGCAGTCTGTGAACTGTGACCCTTGTAACAAAGATGAATAAATAGCTCATACGTGTGCACATGTAATATTGCGGACACAAATAAAGACCTCTCACTGTGGAGGCTTCACATAAACACTCAGACAGGTGTGTTCTAAATCTCACATAACAATATTCCTGCACATAGCTTGTCTTTCTTTCAATCTATCTCTTTTAGTTTTTCTTACAGTTTTTCCACTATAAACTATTTAATCCAACACAACAAAGATTTGGTCACACTCTAACCACACAGTTATTACAATCTCAGTCACAGATAACTGAAAGCATTAATGTAAGGCAAAGGCAAATGAGAAAGAAGAAAGGTAAATAAGAAATCTGAGGTTTATATTTACTACATACATAACTTGTACATTAACTACATACATAACTTATAACATACCAATAATATATATATATATATATATATATATATATATATATATATATATATATATATATATATATATATATATATATATATATAATAGAATATAATGGAAATACATCCTTTATAATATGTCAATGACCTGATTCTTGGCCTCTGTTTTTTGCCATTGTAATCCTCTTCTTGTGAATGCAAATGCTTATTGTCTCTCTTTATTGGAAACCACCCTGTGTATCATAAATATGATGCAGAAACATAAATGTTACCAACAGCACCAAACTACATGGTACTGATGATCCAGTCTGCATCTGTAAAAAAAACTGTTCATGTTGGTTCCATGTTGTTTCTTTTCATAAAGTAACTGATTAATCAGTCTAGCCTTGTGCCTCCACTGGTGCCCCTCCCATGAGTCGACTGACAGATGCTAATGAAGCTTTCGGCCACTCAGTGTGACACCTCACCAGGAACAACAGTTTCTAAACTGCTGCATAACTCATCTCATCATTCATTTGAACCTGGACATATTCTTGAACAGAAAAATACTTGATGCAGTAATAACTCTGTATAAGTGAGACACTGGGCACTAGTAGCAGGTACTGTGACAAATCTGGACTAACAGTGTGTGCAGTAAGTCTTTGAAAGGTGCCATGTTGGGAGACAGCAACTCCGACTGTCTGACTGTTGACTTCTGCCCAACACCAACTTCAGAAACCAGGTGAGCTCTGCTGTACTGTCAGCTGTAGGACACAACAATACACACTGAGTTCATTCCAGTCATTATTTGCTGTTGAATTATATGAGATTTGCTTCATGTAAATCATTATAGTAAAACATCCTGTTCAAGGACAGTTTTTGCTTCAACATTTCTAAACCTTTTGTCTTGGGACCCTTGGAGAAGGAAGCATTACCGTTTTTGTTTTTTTTTTTGTTTTTGTTTTTTTAAGAAAAAGCATTAACAGAAGCACCTGCCAAAATATTATATACTCTATTATTTAGTTTAAAAAAAAATACTGTTGGTGAATTAGATTAGTACAGTATTTTTCTTTTTGTTAACTTTAAATTAGCTCTCAATAATAATAATGATAATTGTTGTTTTAATAATGCCTCAAAAAAGTAGTATCAGATACACTTTCTCCGCACTGGAGAAAGTGTCTGTATGGACTATAGAGTATTTAGTATTTTTTTTAATTTTTTTTTTTATATGGACCAAATCGAGTCTGAAATAAAGATTGATTGAATATTTTTTGTTACATTTATTCTGCCACAGTTTGGTAATCCAATAATATATTTTTATAAGAATTTTAATGGCTCGAGATGTCAGAAGTCTTTATAATTATATATTTTTAATGTTTGTAATAGTTAGTTACAATTAGTTTACCTGCGAAGACGAAACAGCACACACCAGTCTTTGAGCATTAAATATAGTGTTGATTAATTTATTTATAACCTCTTCCCACTTGAGCTGCACACAGATGACTCAAAGTGACAAGGTGCTGAGTGAATAGAGTGAAAACAGCAGCCAACCAGATGTTGTGCACGGGTTGAGCAAATATTGACTCTGCAGAATGAGGTGGTCTTTATTCTTTTGGCTGGTGGTTGTGGTGAGGGGGGTGTGAGGAGGAAATATTTACTGTAGGACACAACACTATGACAAACAGACTTCCTGTGCAATAATTTTAAAGCGAGTTTTGTCTTGTGACCCTTAAAAAAAGAGTCAGAAGAAAATAAGTCACATAGTTCAGAAAATAATTTGTTCAAAAAGTATTTTATTTTCTTTGTCTATTATATCTAAAGAACTAAAACTGGCATAATTGCTTGGTGTATTGCTTCCAGGTCACGTTGTGGCAGTCCTAGAACCGCTAGTCTCTCTGTGCATGTTGGTAACATGAAATATGAATCAATATCTCCCCAGGCTGTTAGAGTTAATTAAAAAAATAGAGCACAGCTTATTATGTTGAATGCTTATATCACTCATGCTGAATTGCAACAACAAAATTACCCATGATGATCATTTTTAAGTATACAATATCACTAAACAAGCAGAAACTGTTGTTGGCACATATAGTTGATGGTTACAGAGCTTTAAAGTCAATCAGGCAGTTAGATTAGTTATTAGTTAGTTTCAGTGGATTTATGCAAGGGCCATAATAAAACATGTGACATGGTGTGTCGTGACTAGCCTGTTAGTCTGCCAAGTATTTTTATTTTCTTCCAGTGGTCGCCATATCTAAATTTTTTGTTAATGTATGGTGGATCCAATCTGGGATTGTTTGGCAGAATAATAATAATAACAATTTTAAAAATGTAAGTTGTTTGAGGCCCATTTGTAGACAGGTTGTGACCAGTAGGCAGCTCCTTTTCTTTAGTGCTTTTCATGGCTCAGATTAAGGTGGTTAGTTTTCAAACCAGTATTTCTCTTTATTTTTAACTATACTGAGAAAATAGTACTTCTATAAGTATGTGCCTATCTTTGTACAGGTTTTGCTATTGGCATAACACTTAAGGCTCTCCTTCAGCACCCTGAAAAATCAATGAACTCACTGCTACAGTTAAAGCGGGGTGACAAGAGTGCACTGCGACTGCTGTGAGGTGAGCATACATCAACTTTTTCTGCCATTCCCCACTTTGTAAAGGGGGTGGACTTTCAAGCCCCCACAATGTCACATTGTGACTAAGGACACACACACAAGGAGCCACAGTCAATGTCTTGTTTCGCATGTGACTTTGAGACAGAACTGCTTTTGCCCTGTATGAACAACAGATTACACCACTGTGTGACAACAACGACCCATGCGCCTAAGGTTGTCAAGCCCAGCTATAGTCTGTGCTGATGGAAACAAGGAAGAGACACATCAGCCAAGGAGAAAAGCAGGGGCTTTACACATAGTAGCAGCATGTGTCTTAACATGAGAAAGTGTGGTTGGTGTGAGTGTATAAACTTTATTTTCAATTCAGAAAGGAATTTCTAAATTCCTAACATTTTTTAAATGAAGACAGGCTGACCAGCCTCGTATTAATGCATTGCCAACCTGTCATGCCGCTATTCCCCAATAGTATGGCACGCCCCACTGTTTCAACATGTACTGTAAACATGTATGTTTGCAGGGTGAGCGAGGCTGAAAGTAGCGACACTTAGCTTAACTACATTCCATAGTAGCGTGGTGGTAGCGTCGATGTTTTCTGAATCAAATATCTTTTTGGTAACAAAACTTTTTTGTTTTTCAAGTAGTGCAGTAACATTTGCCCAGGCATCCCCATTTCCCCTCTCTCACAGCCTCCAATAGATGCAGCCATGCCTGAGGGTTTTCGGCTTAGGCGTCACAAATAGTGTAGTCAGAAAAGGAATTAATGCAGGAGTGTAAACCATGTACAGAACATAATACAAACTTAATACTTTTATGGTGAGGGGAAGCTGGAATAGACTGTTATTGTTAAAAGTGCCTGGTAAATGTTGAGGATAAATTCTGATTTCTTGGTTCAGGCCTTGTTTGGAAGGAGCTGTTATCATTAGTGTTTCTGCAGGTAACTAGACTTAACTTCAGTGTTTTTTGAGTCATTTTCTCAGGTGTCAATAACATGTTGAGCCAGGTCTGGTTTTAGAACAAAATGGAAAGAGTAGATCTTAAACAGAGGATGATATAACTGTAACGGAGGCATATATTTTACATATTGTTGCTTATAGTTTAAACTTAAAAGAATATGTCTTTTTATTAAGCGTGAGTTGACTGTGTTGGCCCGGCCCACCACAAGAGTCCCAGGTTCTAATGTGGCCCTCGGAGAAAAATAATTGCCCGCCCCGGTATAGTATCACCTCACGCCACAATGAGAGAGATTCACTCTTGCGCCACAAACTCTTGCCCGTGCCCCTCTTTCTTTCACAGCCTCCACAGGATGCAAGCTGACACATTTCTTTTAGTTAATTAGGCATTCCTTAGTGCATCGCCTCACTTTACATCACAAACCAAACTGGCAACGGCAAACAAACAAAAAGAATCGGTCTGCAAAAACTGGTGACTCACCTTTCCCCTCTTTCTCTCACAGCCCAGCTCGGTGCAGCTTATTTAACGTTTTTGGCTTCTACTCGCTGTTTCAATAAGGAAATGATGCGTCCTGTAGTGCATCACCTCTCTTTACATCACAACCCAAACTGGCAACGGCTAATAACACTTCCGTGCACCTTTACTCCATCTCCAGCTCCATCTCACAACTGCTCAGCTAATCAAGCTCTTCAGGATTATCAGAAACTACTATGCACTGATGGTTCTGAGCCGAGGTGTTGCCGTAAGCACAACGTTTTACACACACAAAACTGACAGCAAAGGAAGCTTGCCCACCGCAACATTTGATTAATGTAAGCCCAACATTCCGCAAACTATCCTGTGGGTGAAAACTTTTTAGGCTTAGAGTGAAAAGGGGAAAAGGAGGAGAGCCATGCTCCACAGTGCACACTGCCTGACTGTAATAGAGCTGGTAGAATGAACATTATCCCCAGCATGCCTTGCAAGTGCTGGATTGACAACACTAACAAAGGTGATGCAATGCTAACTGCTAACTGATCGATGGTTCCATCCAGGCAGGAGACATAAGGCTGACCAGGGACAAGGACAGTGGAGCCAGGACCTCCTAGAAAACAGAAAATGCTCTCTCAGTTTAAGACGCTTTTGTGGTATCAACACTAACACAACCACACCAGAGAGGTGCATTAGCTGCGCAGCAATGAGTGACCTGGTAGCCAGCATCAAAACAGCAAAGGCCATCTCTCAGGCTGTGGTGACTGTATCTCTCAAGAGGTCTACCATCACTGTGCCCACAAGCCCACAGCTGTAAAAAGTATGAATGACTATCATCTTGTGACACTTGCTCAAATAGTCATGGAATGCTGGTCAACTGCTGGCCCCCATAAAGGACACTGTCAACATGAACATGAACATGAACCATCTGAGAAGGCTCCCGTTGAAAACGTTTGCAAAAGGGAGGCACCTTGTGTTGAAAACTTGGTGTTGATTGGATGAATCACCAACTAGTATCCACTAACCATGAGGTTTCTTTAACCAATCATAGCAAAGAATTCATATGACATACCACTCTTCTGTCAAAAAAGAATTATTCTCTTCTTCTGATAAAACTGATTTGATAGCAGCATCAACACTAATATCTTTTGGCATAGTCATGTTGATAAAAATAGGAAAAGAGAGCGCTAGTTGCTTTCGCCAAATTAAAAACCTGACTCTTCCTGTTAGTGCTGCCACATCATTGGTCACAAGAGTCCGGAGAGCCCACAGTTCAACTTAAGCAATTTGCTTGGCGCGATACAAGATGGATTTACGCAAGTAACTCAGCACAAGGTTAATTGACATTGTCTCTCTGATGGATCTTGAAGTTTTGTGTAACAGGCTGCAAGCACAGTTATATTCAGTACATTCACAAAAAGTCCATCATATGTATAAAAGAAAAGATTTCAAAAGAATGCATCTGGACGTAGCCCCATGGATGAATATGGGTCCCCCACACAGTCCTTGTGACTTGTCCCAACTAGCGCTTTTGGGCATACTAAATGAATATTTGTCATGCTGCAACAAGACTGGTTCTTCTTGGTAATATACAGACATTTTATTTCCAGGTAACCTAGATGCTTCATAGTTCATAATAAATAGGTAAGCAAGGCAATCTGTCACCCGATGCCCTAGCTATGGCCATTAACATCAAAATCTTACTAATCGATGCAAGTAAGTAAAGGTAGTAGGCTTGAATGTCTTTACTGTACTTCAAACGACAAATGTGGATATGTTTTATATATAATTATTAGTGTTTCCAAAACAGCTTCTTTCATTAAATAACTGTTAAAAACGTTTTAGAAATTCCACAAATTATAAAGTTTGAAATTTTGTGTTGGGCCAAATAACATTTTCCTCTCTAATCTTGTGATCACTTCATGACTTATCAGCCGGACTTGCTGTAACTTTCAATTCTTGACATTAATTTTCCAATGTTGTTTAAGAAGAAAGTGACCTTCAAGTCAATCTTTATGAGACTGTTTTCTATTTGTGAGTTGCTCTTAAAGAGCAGGAGAATGGCAGATATGTATAGCACTGTGTCAACACACATCTTCATGTGCTGCCGTTAAAGTTTTTCCATTAGTTCACAAACAACACATGTGTAGACCCTTGTAGGCATGCAGTCATTCAACACGACCCACCAAACATAAATCATACCCAGAAATGTCACACCCTACACTTCTGTAAGGTCACATGTTTGTTCACACAAACAGGAAGACGTGATGGTATGCTGACAAGCTGTCGCTCCAGACACTATTAGCTAGACATTTGGTTAAGGCAAACAAAAACACAATGTGCACAGTTTGGTGCAGAGCGGACACTTAGGGTGCAAACTGTGGACAACTGTGTGCACTGACGGTGTTGGCACCTGACATAATTGTCCTGGATATACAACAGAACTTCTCCATAAGTGTTCTGTTCCGTTCCTTTTCTGTTCTGTTTCTGTTACGTTCTATTCTTATCCATTCTATATTGTTTCCAAACAGTCAGCATTTTCATTGCATCTCTCACTAAATCTTGTAACAATACTTTGGTCATAGACAACTTATGGGGACAGCGGTGTTTAATGATATTTCAATGAGGAAAATGAGTTTGTATTTAGGCCTGATCTCTTAGAGCTGCTCACACCTGCTGTGTTTGGTGCAGTTGAAACAGACTCTGGTGCGATTGTTCTGTTAGCATGGTTTGCCTGGAAAAGTGTGAATGTTCCACACGACCCTCAGTGTGCACCAAACATGTGCGCCGAGACCCCATCAAAGCAGAGGTCTAGTGGTAACCTCAAGCGGACCACAGACAAGCCCAAAGAGGAAGATATCATAAAATGGGATCTTATAATGTTTAGTTTTCCAGAGAGCGGAAAAAAACTAACCAAAATAGAGAAGAGAAGAGGGCAAATGTTAAGCATCAAGAAGGCAAAATGCAATGGTAGCATGCTTTTGGAATGAGCAGACTGTATTTCCTGATGAAGGTCAGCTTCTTCAATGTATGCAGCAAGATTCAGGAGCTCTTCTACCAGTCTGTGGTGGCAAGTGTCTTCAATTTTGTGGTGGTCAGTGAGGGACAGAGGGACACTGAACAAACTGCTCAAACACCAAAGAAAGGACATCATTCAACCCAATACATCTGTGCAATAACTCACTTCTTAAGAAGGCTTGTTCAATAGTGTATACAAACACACAACCCCACGCACAAATCCTCTACAGCTACAATAACAGTACACAGGAACCCCCTACAACTCTACCACAAAACCTCTCTATATAATATTACTAAGTAGAAACATGGGAGTCTTTAAGTTGCTGTCTGTAAGTGCTACAAAATGGAGATAACCACAACTTCAGCTTTACTCTGATCATTGAACTATGCTTATATAAATGGTGAAAAAATCATTTAATACACTGTTAAGCTAAACCTCAGGAGTTCTAACCACTCTGCTGCTGATCAATGCATTGATCTCATTAATAAACTGACCAGTTTACCAAAACCTAATTCATTTTAAATATTAATCATGGTGCTTTACTCTACGCCCAATTCTAGCCTGGATGAGCTCTAAAATATCTATCTCTTGGTGCTCACTTCACAAGAGAACTTCTGTACATTCTCTTCTCGAGGACATTCTTTTGCTGGGTCTCAATGGTTCTCAATGAGGGTATGTGTATATATATATATATATATATATATATATATAGTGACAGATACTGTCAAAAATAAAAAATTAAAAGGCGATTTAAAGATGCCACCAATTTACAGCGTTTCTCAGAAGCTGTGAGCCACGGGTACCGTTCATAGTTGCTCCTCTGGAAATAACGGACAAAACCTTTTCCTTGCTGGGACAGGCTAGCTAGCACAGGTGTTGGCCGACCTCTTCTCACAATATTCAGCTTATCGTGAATGGCCCATCTTGAAAATGGCGTGGAAAGTATATCTGCAACCAGATCAATCTCTTCTCCTCCTTCGGCCATTATGGGTATAGCTGTTGGATCTCTGGGTTTAGTTCAATATTCTGCAAATTGCCGCCTTTCAGGCTCTATCAAGTGCTTATCCAATCACAGGATGCATACATGTCCAGTTTAAGGTAAGACCTTCTAGCTGGCCTTGGTGTGCAGAATCGAGATCTGATTGGTTATTGCAACTCAACTCAACTCAACTCAACTCAACTATATATATATATATATATATATATATATATATATATATATATATATATATATATATATATATATATATATATATATATATACATAGTATAACAATCAGCAATCAATAGGGGGGAACTCACTACTTCACATGACTGTAGGTTTATATACAGATTTGGATATTCTGCCTATCAATAGAATCTATGGATATGCCTTTAATTATTGCGTGTCATTATATCGATATAGGATCCTGCATATACTCTTTATGGACTTGTATAACTGCACAGATGTTTCTCTGAATATTGCTGAATATTGCACCCACTTGAGTGCCCCCTTTTGTTATTATACCTTAGAGACCTTCAGCCACATAAAGGAAATGCTATTATGTAATATTTCAGAGGGTGTTATTGATGGCCGATGAAAGACACCTGTTATGCCTGTGTCATAAACCATTCTGAGGCATGCTGGCTCTTCTCACTGTTGACATGTGAATCTGATTCTCAACATCTTTCCTTCGAACTCACCTATGATCTGTTTATGGCAGGCCAAGTTGAGCTTGGGTCACTGTTCTTTGTGATCAACATTATTTGGCTAACACACAATTAGATAAAATTTAAGACAAAAGAAAATTAGAAGAAAATGGAAACATGAAAAAATCTTGCAAGTCAGATTTCATGAAACCAGAAGTGTTTACCATATTTGAAAAACTGCAGAGCTTAGTATGCTTTCTGAGCCCTGTGAACTACGTAGCAAGTTATGCTGATACAGTAGTCACTAAATTATCTCTGTCACAGTAGTCACTAAATCAGCTCTGAATAGCCCCTCTAACCAGGTCATTATAGTTACCAAGCTTCAATATGCTTCTGTTTTAAAAAGATCATTTGTCCTATATCTTAACATGCCTCTATTGATTGATTAATTGATGATTGATATCGATTAGTAGAAATGAGGCTGCTCACCCCAACATGCTTCTTTAGCATTCCACTCTGCTCTTTTGGTGCCTATTTGCATTTTAATGTGTTGGCATTTTGTTATATCTTATGTTCCACAGGTGGGTGAGTTCTGAGAGCAACACTCCAGTACAACTGACAACTTCAGAAAATATGTTTTTTTGGGCGGGAAGTAAAGAGGATGGAAGAAGTGACCACAAGTATGGAAACCTCGACATCATTACACAAAGAGCCAAAAAACACTTTTGGAAATTAAATGAATGATTAGTGCTAACAAGTTAAACTAAAGCACTGTGCTAAAAACGCTGACAAGTTGAAAATTGTACTTTTGGGAGTTTTTTAAGATTCCAGTCTCTCATTGTTCATATTTTGATTCTCTTGCTTCTTAGATCTTTATATCAGAGGTTTCGTGAGTATGAGATCCTGGATAAAAAGAAGACAGTGACAGCTCTGAGGGCAGGAGAGGATCGAGCCATTCTTCTGGGCCTTAGCATGGTCTGCTTCTCTGTCATGATGTACTTTGTCATGGGAATAACCATTCTCCGCTCCTACTCTGACAGGTACACCCACTCAGCAGGGCTGCTTTAACTTAGCAACAGGCCCCAGTGCTGATAGGTTCTGGAGGCCCCCTATGTGTGTCATGCAGAACTATCTATTTGTGTTTGAAATGCAAATACTACAGTGACTCATTACACTGAGCCAAAGAGCAACTCAACATGTTTCTTACCTGATAAGCACCTGATGAGGTTTTCTCATAAACATTCTCCTTTTATGTTTAGACTCAAAAGCCTCACAAGGTGAAGCAATAAGTACAGTGTGATTTATAAGCTAAATGTTAGTATTTCTATAATGGGTGCACAGTAGCAGAGTGGTTCCTGTTACCGTGGGTTCTCTCTGGGTACTCCGGCTTCCTCCCACCGCCCAAAGACATGTATGTATAGGTCAATTGGTAACTCTACAGTATCCCTAGTGAATGAATGTGAGACTCAATGGTTGTCTGTCTCTACGTGTCAGTCCTGATACTTACTGGACATTGTCCAGGGTGTACCCTGCTCCAGTCACCCATGACCCCAAACGGGATAAAGCGTTAGAAAATGGATGGATGGATGTTAGTGTTATCCTATGTTATTTTAAAATATATGTTAACATTTTTGCAGATTAAACAGCACATTTCAGTCACATTTAATAATAATAAAAATAAAATCTATATTTTTTTAAAATATAAGCTTCAGTTTTAAGCCATCTAAGTCAAGCACAATAAGAAAATAGAAAACTAACTTTCACTGTTAGTGATACAGGCACCAATTAAGCAACTTAACATAATTATAGGGAATTTCTCTATTACTGCCATTAATTAGTGACTGGGCCAGGGAGATTTAATGCACATTTGGGCACAGACAAATTAATCAACAGAAAATGTGACTGGCTCAAAACAATCTTTATTCCAACACTTAGGCTACTGCTAATTTGAGGCTCTGTGTCACAACATGTGTTATAAACATGACATAACTCTATGAAAAATAGTAATTTTTAACTTTGAATATCACGAAAGCTAAATGCCATTATGAATGAATGTCCAGTTTACATTTTCAGATACACATTATCAACAGAAAAGTTACAGACACTCTGGACTCAGACACTAATGTTACTCACTGTAACGTTGTGTTTAGGCGCACATTTACAGTGGGAAATCTGAGAAAAATGCGAACATTACACTGTGATAAATGGGAAAAGTCAGTGTTGTTCGAGGACGGCTGGGTCATAATAAGCCCCTAACGTGCATAGGCCTCTAGGCTTCAGCCCAGGCTAGCTCATGCGTTAAGGCAGCCTTGCCTCTCAGCATTGCACTGTGGCTTTATGATGTATGTTTTGACCGAGTGACTGCATAAATACTCATTCAGCCCATGAGTTATGACTTGTTGATTCATACGCACATATTTGTTAGTTTAGTTCACAGTTAATATTCACTGGTGTACACAATTATGTCCAGTGCCCAAGTGAGACATCCTTCAAAACATAATTCTGTTTTTAGTGCAACTGTTGGACATTTGAATTTAAGAGTTAAAGGGATAGGTTCTACTAATCTGTGACTGTTGGTCAGCCTGGCTACAGTGCAGAACAAAAACCTAGGATTATTCTTATTTTCTTCAATTAGAAGAATAATACCCAGTTTTAGCCTTACACAGGGCTTGCTTGTAAATTAACAGGCTATTTTTACAGGCCCTCAGAGACTCCTCAGAGCTGGAGTGATGCCATTGCCTTTCTAATTTATGGAACGCTTGTTTAAGGAGGTGTGTCTCTGTATTAAACCACAGTGACTATTTCCCTCTCTTTTAGGGGAGCTACACTATCAAGAGCTCTTTGCATTTAACACGTCTGTATCAACAAACGGATCTACTGGAAATGGAGCTGTGGGGGCTGCTTTCAACCTTATCTGGAGACATTGAACTTAATAGAGGCTGAATTACTGTCTTAAACTCTAAAACAGTTTTAAGGATACAAGTGCAGTCCTCAAGTTTGATCTGATAGGGTTATTGGGTTATCAATTTAGCTTTAAAGTAACTAAAGAACTGGCTAAGAGCAACAACAGCACGCCAACAACAGAAAGTGAACAGTGTCACATTATTGCCACATTGTTTATGCACAATATGAACAAATAATATTTACTACTTGCAAAAATCGTGCAAAACTGATGTTACTACAGTACCACATTTCCCTTCATTGTGTTGTTTTTTTTTTTTTTCAATTCTTATGTAAGACTGCATCAAACCCTTACAAATGCAAATCTCTGTCTTCAGTATGTGGACAGATGAGGCTAACTGCACAATAGTCAACTCCACCATTATGTGGGATGTGAACTGTTCATACAGCTGTGGGGCGGAGTGCTGGAAGAGTTCTCGTTACCCCTGTCTTCAGGTCTACGTCAGCCTGAACTCCTCCAAAAAGGTGTTTCGTCTACTGCACGATGAGGAGACACACGAGAACAACCCTGAGGTAGAGCTCCACTGTTATTCATAGCTTGGTTAAGCCTTCTTTCTGCTTATCATTTGGCTGTTCATCACAAGAACAAGACAAGGATGAGAAAAAGTCACAATTCTGGTTATAGCAAACCCTCATGGACAGTACCATGGCTTAATTAAAGTTATATCTCACACTCCCCCTCACCCTATGCAGTGTAAATACTTTTACTTCCTAAAAGGTTTCTTGTTGGCAGCAAATTAAATGACTCCTAACCACTTTATCAGAGTTTCACAAGCCACTCCCTCTGAGAATTGCCAACTCTGCAGCACAGAAGGAAGTACACTCACTATCTTAGACTGACAGAGCAGTAGCTTGTTTGCTTGTTGTTTGCAAATGAAGGAGAATCCTGCTGTAGTCAGTGATGTAAGTTCAAAAAAACAAAAAAACAAAAGACAAAACAAAATAAAATCTCAATATCTAAATGTGTCACATACTTAAGTAAAACATAAGTGTGCTTAGTAAAAATAAGTATTTCAAGTGTTCCTATCACTATTTAACTCTATTTTTCCTTGCAGTGCTTCTACATCCCAAAGTGCCATAAAGACTATGCAGCCACACAAGCCATAGTGCACAACATTTCCGAACGCCTCAGATCTCTGCACACTGTTCAGTGTTTTGTAGATCCTACAGGACATTTAGACATTGCCATCTTGACGCAGATCTACAGTCGTGTGGCAGTCTTCCACTCTCTGTTCTGGCCTACCTGCAGTTTGATCGGAGGGTCTATAATCATCGCCATGGTAAAGCTCACCCAGTACCTGTCCATCCTGTGTGAGAGTCTGAGTCGGATTAAGATGTGACAATATAGAAAAAAAAAACTTGCTGAAATGGAAAACAGAGAATGCAAATACAATGGAACATTAAATATTAGCACTAGTTGGCATACTTTTACAATTGACATTAATCTATGCACAGCCATTAGGTCTTGTCATGTATTTTATGTATTTATTTATTTGTTTTATTTTACTTTTTTGTGGCTACAACTTACAGAAAAGGATAGTAACACAATGACAGTGAAAATAATAGTCTGTTTTACTTGTGCTGCTGACACACACATTTTATTATGTTATTGTGAAACATAACCTGTACTTTACATAATAGTTTGATTGATTATAAACATTCAGGTCATCACTGTTCAAGAAAGCATTTGTTTATTGTCAGAAAAGACTAATCAGCAGCTTTACTAGTGTCTCAGAAGAACACAGGTGAAGCCATGGCACACACAATCTTCATTTTGCTTCTTTGTCTGGGGTTGCTGTGTTAATAATCATCTTTCTGTTGTTGTATTCGTCGTGTGAAAAGGTGATGATTATCATTTTACAGGCAGTCTTGAGTGGTGAAACAGGGCCCTGTACTACAAAGCTGGATAAAGAGGTTAGTGAGGTAAATTTGGGGTTAACAATGGGTTTTCAGTACCAGGAAGAAGGAAGACCAGTCAATGGCACCAAGCAAGATGTGGAGGTGAATAACAAAAGGGGGAAAGACACTACCTGAAGAGTTAAACAACAAAACAAAACTAGAGCATGCACGTACAGTGGGCCTTCACATTGACTGGGATATATAGAGCTTTGGATGTCACGTGACATTATATCAGGAGGAATTGGGGGTCAAAAAGTAAAGAAGCTGGACACCGATCTAAAGGAGCCAGTTGTGCAGAGGAGTAATAATGTTTTTTAATCAGGGCATATTATTATCAAAAAGAGTCACATGCATCCTGTGCATTATTGCCTGGTCATCAATATTTCATAATTATTTTTAAAATCAATAAAGAAAAATAAAGGAGTTGACTTTTAAGTTTGTATGTGTGGTATTTTTAAACTTGTGGATCTTCTGGGGTGCAAAATGCTTTGCATAAATCATACTTCATATTAACACACAGGGAAAACAACTGGTGCTATTTTACTCCAACTGGGTATGCTAGTCTTTTTGTATTCAAACAGAATAAAAACAAACAACAAACCAAAAAGGGGTTTCCTATACTTGCTACATGTGAAGCCTTCTCAGTCCATATTTCCTTTACTTTAATTGTGCCTACATCAGTCTGTGGATGTGCATCCATCCATCCATCCATCCATCTATCCATTTATCTATCTACACCGCCTGACCAAAAAAAAAAAAAGTCGCCACCTAGATTTAACTGAGCAAATAGGCCTCCCATTGAATTATTGCTGCATGGATGAACATGCTTCTGGACGAAATAACATTGCATGTCACAACATTTATTCCTGTCCAGGGTTATATGAAATTTTGCTTGTATTTTTGATGGGAGAGTAAGCCGCTGCGCAAAGTCTTCTCAAGCACATCCCAAAGATTCTCAATAGGCTAAAGGTCTGGACTTTCTTGTGGCCAATCCAACAAGTTTTTTGCCAGCAGAAGCATGTTCATCCATGCAGCAATTATTCAGTGGGAGGATCTCTTTCTTATTTTTTTGCACATTTGTCACACTTTTTGTGTTTCAGATCATCAAATAAATTCAAATATTTGACAAAGATAACCCAAATAAACACAGATGCAGTTTTTAAGTGATGATTTTATTGTAAAGGGAAAAAAGCTATTCAAACCTACCTAGCCCTATGTGAAAAGGTAGTGGCAAATTTGGACCCACTGTGACTAAGCTACTTCAAAACTTTTGTTTATTTTAAGCCATTCAGAGGTGGACTTGCTGGTGTGTTTTGGATCTGCTGCAGAACCCAAGTGTGCTTTAGCTTGAGGTCACAAACTGATGGAGACATTCTCCTTTGGATTTTTTGGTAGAGAGCAGAATTCATGGTTCCATCAATCATATCCTCCTGAAACATCAAAGCACCCCCAGACCATGACACTACAATCATCATATTTGACTGTTGGTATGATGTTCTTTTTCTGTGGTACTTTTACTCAAGATGTAACAGGACATGTAGGATCATCAAGATTTTTTTTTTGGCAAAAATGAGACAAGCTTTTATGTTCCTTTTGGTCACTAGTGGTTTTTGTCTTGCAACTCTGCTATAGATGCCATTTTTGCCATTTTTCTCCATTTGCAGATAATGGCTGTCACAGTGGCTGGATGGAGTCTTAAAGCTTAGAAATGGCTCTGTAACACTTTCCAGACTAATATCAATTAATTACAAGCACAAGAGCAAGGTTCTAAACATGAAAGCATAACTTTGAATACAAGCACGTAATTCTAAATGTGAGCACTCAGTTTCAAGTGTAAGCAGCAGTAAAACTGAGTACACACAGTCTTGTGTGTGAGAGTAAGTTAAAATACAGAAAAAATGATTCAAACTGAAATAACACACTCTCGAATAATGACAGGAATTTTCTTCCATATGTCTTGCCTTGAAAGCCCTAAAAGATGCCTTGCGTAACTTATAGCCAGCAGAAGGCTAATGTTACTCTCTGTGCAACTGCACCGGGAGCAGCGGCATCTTTATTTAAAAATTGAAATGTTTAAGTTGGAAAAAGACCAGGTCAAAGATGTATTCAGAGTAATTTACAGTAAGTTATTTTACAAATGTTTAGAGCCATCAATAAGGCTAAAAACATTCAAGAAAGTTTACAGAGAGTAAATATTATATCCCGTTTATATAACTCCTATTCGATAGGTCAGATGGCTCTGTGTTTTCACTGTTTTATGAGATACAACTGCTAACTAGTATTCATACTGTTATGACATAAAACAAGCCTTCCATCAGTCACAAAAACACCGAAGTAAATAAATGCGTTGCTTCTGTCAAGCTTTTTACCTCTCTGCAAACTAGTGTTTCATTTTCCAGAACAATGTATGTTTTGTAATAATGTAGTTGAGAAGCTGCTTGTTGTCCATTAGCTACGTGAGCATTATCAATGTGTTTTCTCTGTGTTAGCTTAGTAATTTACAGCTTCTGTTTTTGTGTCCAGCTGCTGTCGATGCTGACCTTTACCCTCCATGAAGCAGTGGACAGAAGAGGGTCAGAGAGACATAAAAGGAGCTGTAACAGGTAATGCTTTGTCCAAAACATTTGACTTTAGTTTCTGTCAGAGCTGTGCTCAGGTTTGTGAACACAGGAGAAGACAATGATTTGTTAGCATTAGACCAACAATGGAGACATTTTACAGAATGGAGTGGAGTTTTACAGCTGCTACAGCCTCTTTTCCTCACTCTGCCCCTGACTCTGGACTCACTCTTCTCCAAAAGCAGAGCTAAAGATTTTTAGAAGATTAGAAAGTATAATAGACTTGTGAAAGACGCTAAAATCCCAAACTCTGGTAGAAATACACAGGACTGTATCTGGCTGATTTATCTCAAATGTACATAGTAAAAGATTTTTACAGAAAGCACGGGCTGCAGAATGATGTCTGTTAATTACAATACTGATTCTACGTGTATTATAATAATATTCTTTGTTAGGGAAAGTATTATTTATCTCGGGGCTAATAGAGATGGTACAGAGTATTTTACATCTGAGAGACTGATGGTCGGATGACGGATGTTTAGCTTCTATCTATCTTCTATTACGTTTTGAGATGAACAGTGATGAATGCAGACTGTGACAAATACATTTATCTTTTTCCTCTAAATGTTAGCGATCTAAAGTCCACAAACTCTCTATCTAAATCTAATTCTAATCCTTTATTAACTCTCAAATAACTCTAGCAAGTGATAAATGCTCTTTTCCGAAGTAAAGCATTTGCACATCAAGGTTTTGAACCTGATACATATAGCCTTAGGCTGCTACACAAACAAACAGTAAACTCAGACAGAACTCTAACAGAGATATATCTGCATAAAAGGTAAAATTGCCATAATAATACTGTACAGTGTCAGTCCAAAAGGTCAGTTCACAGGATCATTTTGCTTGTCTTCTCTCTTTGTCAGTGTTGTAAGGTAAATAATATTATTCAGGTAATTTTTGATGTAACTTGCAATTATCCTGGATCCACCCATGACTCATTTATACTGGCCATGTGGCATCAGGGTTAAGCTATGGCTACTGATTGCCTGGCCTGTGGGCCCCAGGTTGGCCAAGTCAGGTGAGTATTTCATCAGGAACACCATTGTGACCTCGGGCACTTGGACTTCCTGTCTGCTGCTCTCTGTCTGCTGCCACCCTGTCACCCCTAGCGCCCATGGCAGGCTGCCTGTTTCCTTTTTGGTTTGGTTTGAGTCCAGTTATGGTATAGTTGAGTTCAGGTTGCTTTTCAAGTTGGTTATGCTTGGTTAGGTCTTATGCAGTGATGGGCAAGTGAAGCCTCAAGAAATCTTTGGGGCTTTCCTTCTTGTCCCAGAAAAGATTCAAGGCTTCTGTGCTTCAGTTTCTCCATGAACAGTGACATCTGCTGTCACACTTAATTTAAGACACCCTGTTCAAGAGTCAAAGTGAAGCACTAGCACAATGCAATGGTTCAGACTTGCTGTGTGTTGGCAAAAAAAGTTAAGAAAAGTTGTGTCTGTTGTGTTTATTCTGTAGTCGTTATTCATTACATATATAAAACAGAAAATGTGTTGTTCAATTATAAAACCTGATTTATGTAATAAATTACAAAACATCAATTATAAAACAGAATATTGAGGCAAACTTGGTAGCCTTCCATTATATATTTAAGAAAAAAATGTTTGGTGATACAATGTGACAAAAATAACAAAGAGCAAACAAATTGTTCTCAAAGGTTTTTATTCAAAAATAATAGTTTTTCTACAGTAGCAGGCTTCAGACAGCTCCTCTTATTGCTTACAACTTCACCTGCTTTTAAAAAAAAACACATTCACATGGGACAGATGATGCCGGGATTACCAATAAAATGCCTAAGCATTTTAGTCAATGCAATACAGTGGTCCCTCGTTTATCGCGGGGTTACGTTCCAAAATTAACCCGCAATAGGCGAAATCCGCGAAGTAGTAATTATTATATATGTTTTAAGGCTGTAAAACCCCTCACCACACACTTTATGCACCTTTCTCAGACAGGCATTAACATTTTCTCACATTTCTCTCTTGTTTAAACACTGTCAAAGTTCAAACCTTAGCATCTTCCTCTGCCTTTTGGGTGCGACCGCAGATGCCGTGGTCGGCGCAGAACGTTTCGTCGACATTGTGGGTTTTGTCGGGGAGAAAACTTGCAAACATACAGCACTTCAGATGATTTGGGGCATCCCCATATTGGATTGAATTTCTCCATAGCTGTGGTGCAGGATTTAAAATGTCCCACTATTTATTGAGCCTTTGTGCGAATCATTTTCAGCTGTGGAGTTTCAGCAAGCAACATTTTTACAACCAGATTTAACATGTGGGCAAAGAAGTATATGTGCCTCACATTAAGCTGGCTACAATGTTGTGAGCCCCCTCTATAACAATTGCATTTACTTTATCAATTATGTTCCACTCAGTAGCTTCAGAGAAATGTGCTGCTTAGTGGGTGCAGGGAAAATGTTGTACTTCTAAACGTACAGTGGCCAGTTCCATGTTACCTTTGATATAATGGCAGGTAACAGCAAGAAATGCATCCATATTCATGGATGTCCACATATCTGAAGTCAAGCTGACAGATAAAGACATCTTCACTTCAGCCGTGGCCTTCTCCTTGGTGGCAGTGTTTCTACACCATTGCCTTGATGGATTTCCTGGTTGGAATGATGTAGGTAGGATCCAGGATTTTAATGTTTAAAGGTTGAGCGGCCTTTACAATGATGTCCACCAAGGCCTCAACTAACCTTTGTTTTCTATTGTTAGTTTCATTGGTACACAAATGTTGGGAATGTATTATTAGTTCATATATATATATATATATATATATATATATATATAAATTCCCGTCTCATCCTTTCAAGCTCGGGTCCTCTACCAGAGGCCTGGGAGCTTGAGGGTTCTGTGCAGTATCTTAGCGGTTCCTAGAACTGCACTTTTCAGGACTGGGATGTCTGATGTTTACCTGGGATCTGCTTTAGCCACTCCTCCAGTTTGGGGGTTACTGCCCCGAGTGCCCTGACGACCACGGGTACCACTGATGCCTTCACTCTCCAGGCTTTCTCACTTTCTCAAGCTCTCCTTTGAGGCCCTGGTATTTCTCTAGTTTCTCATGTTCCTTTTTCCTGATGTCATCACTTGGTATTGCTATGTCAACCACAACGGCTTTCCTCTGTTGTTTGTCCACCACCACAATGTCTGGTTGGTTCGCCATTACCATTTTATCAGTCTGGATTTGGAAGTCCCACAGGATCTTGGCACGCTCGTTCTCTACCACCTTAGGAGGTGTTTCCCACTTTGACCTTGGGGTTTCCAGTCCATACTCTGCACAGATGTTCCTCTACACTATGCCAGCCACTTGGTTGTGAAGTTCCATGTATGCTTTCCCTGCCAGCATCTTACACCCTGCAGTTATGTGCTGGATTGTCTCAGGGGCCTCTTTGCACAGCCTACACCTTGGGTCTTGTCTGGTGTGGTAGATCTTGGCCTCTATTGCTCTGGTGTTCAGGGCCTGTTCCTGTGCAGCCATGATGAGTGCCTCTGTGCTGTCCTTCAGTCCAGCTCGTTCTAGCCATTGGTAGGATTTCTTGATATCAGCCACTTCAGTTATCTGATGGTGGTACATCCCATGTAGGGGTTTGTCCTCCCATGGTACCTCCAGCACATCTTCCTCTGTTCACCATTGTCTGAGACATTCCCTGAGCACGTCATCTGTCGGGGCCTTATCCTTGATGTATTTATGGATCTTGGATGTTTCATCTTGGACAGTGGCTCTCACACTCATTAGTACTCGGCCTCCTTCTTTACGGCTAGTGTACAGTCTCAAGGTGCTGGATTTGGGATGGAACCCTTCATGCATGGTTAGGAGCTTCTGTGTCTTAACATCCACCTTATTATTCCTGCAGGGTATCTGATCACTAGCAGGGCGTAGCTGTTTATTGCCCGGATCTTGTTCTTGCCATTGAGCTGACTTCTTAGGACTTGCCTTACTCGTTGTAGGTATGTGGCTGTGGCTCCTTTCCTTGTGGCCTCTTCAAGGTTGCCATTTGCTTGTGGTAGGTACTTGTAACTGTCCTCAATGTCTGCTATTGTTCCTTCTGGGAGTGAGACCCCTTCTGTATGGACTACCTTCCCTTTCTTTGTCACCATCCGACCACACTTCTTATGTCCGAATGACATTCCGATATCAGTGCTGTAGATCCTGGTGGTGTGGATCAGTGAGTCGATGTCTACATGGATTTATGTCATCCATGTAGAGGAGGTGGTTGATGGTGGTCCCATTCTTGAGTCGGTATCCATAGCCAGTCTTGTTATTTGGCTGAGGGGGTTCAGACCTATGCAGAACAGCAGTGGGGACAGAGCATCTCCTTGGTATATGCCACATTTGATGGAGACTTGTGCAAGTGGCTTGCAGTTGGCCTCAAGGGTGGTTTTCCACAGCCCCATTGCAATGAAGGCGATTGTTTGGCTCCTCTGGTATCTCTGCCAATGCCTTTCTGTATTGATCCATGTGCCCACTTATCTTAGTCGCTATGATGTCTGACATGGAGAGACAGGTTATTGGCCGATAGTTGGATGGGACTGTACCCTTCGAGGGATCATTCAGGATCAGGATTGTACGCCCTTCAGTTAGCCATTCATTGTGGGTCCCATCCTTTAGCAGCTGGTTCATTTGTGCTGCCAGGTGCTCATGGAGTGCAGTGAGCTTCTTAAGCCAGTAGGCATGGATCATGTCAGGCCCTGGTGCTTTCCAGTTCTTCATACCTGAGACTCTTTCTTGGATGTCTGCCACAGTGATGGATACTGGGTTGCACTTAGAGAGACTAGCCACTGTGCACCGCTGTTGTGTGATGCCTCCTTCTCCCATATGCCTTTCCAGTACTGTTCAGTGGATGTGGGTATTTGCCCCAGCCCGTATTCGAACCCAGGTCCTTTAAATCAAAGGTTCCAATCAAACACAATAGCCATAACAAATTGAGTCCAATCCCCCACTAACAAATATAGACCCCACTATCTAACTCAACCCTAGTCTTCGGCTGTTACTGGCGAGAGGATATTTAATCACAAAAACCAGTGGGATTGACAGGCTCCTGCTACTCAGCCACCCTCAGGACCCCACAGACGTGAACCCGAGCATGTAGCTCTAGCCACTTTCACAGCCACATAACCCTATACCAGGGGACGGCAACCCGCGGCTCTAGAGCCGCATGTGGCTCTTTAGCGCCCCCCCAGTGGCTTCCTGGAGCTTTTTCAAAAATGTATGAAAATGGAAAAAGATGGCTTTGAGAGTAACTGAGCCGTTTATCTTCGACCCAGAGTCTAACTCTGAGTTCGAAGAACATGAGCAAACACAAAAACCTCGAAGGCTTCTACAAGATGTTTCTGATTGGTAAATGAGAAACTATTTATTGTGTATGTTTCTATGTTGTAGCCCGTAGCATAGCGCATGTTAACTGCTTCTGTTTATAGAAGATTCTGCCTGGAGACTCCTAAGGTAGCTGTTGTGCAGTATATTGAAAGACCTATAATAAAGTAGCCTAGCAATATGTAGAGCTATGCAGTAATACTTGTTAGTAATACATGTTGCTGACGGTAAGTAAGCTAACACAGTAGCAGCGATGCTTCTCTGTGTCTGAGCTGCAGAGCACGGCACTTGTTGACAGTGCAGGAGAGAGGGGCTGGAGGAGTGTGGAGGAGCACTTCCTGGAGATGAGTGGTTTATTTCACATATTGACATCATTGCGTGAAACAGCTCGTTGAAAGGACTGTAAGCTCAAACTAAATAAATTACTTAAATATGCGTGAATGAAACAAAACACAACTTTGGGTATGTGTTTGAGGTAGAAACAACGTTAGAACATGGTTAAAAGCTCAGAAAAGTTGATTTAGCATAATATGGGAATTTAACGTTTTCCAATGCTGTAAAAATATGTATAATTATTAAATTTCAACATTTCTGTCCACGAAGATTTGCGTCATAGCCTGCGACACACGTTTCTTAAACTTAAAGCACCAAATATGGTACAGCAGAGTAGTCATGTGGTGCGTCATTCTCTCCAGGATGCGCTGCAGGAAAAATAAACATTTAATCATGAATGCTCATTATGTATTTGTAGCCTACTTAGTCATTTTGATAGTTGGCTAATATAGCTAATATACACTTACAGCCTGTGTTGCCTTCATAGAAGGCTTATATAAGGCTTAATTTTTTGTGGCTCCAGACAGATTTTTTTTGTGTTATTTTGGTCCAATATAGCTCTTTGAACATTTTGGGTTGCCGACCCCTGCCCTATACCATACAGGCACCCTTAGTAGAACCAGTGGGGCAAGCCTACCTGGGGGAAAGACCCTGAAACAAAGGCTAAACAAATGGCCACCACATACCATGACCATAGAAACAAAACTGGACCTAACTGAGTACATAATGAACATCTAATGAGCAGTGAACACTCTTAAACTCTCTTAAATGATACCAACACGTGTGAATCTCCCAAAACAAAGTCCAAGTTAGCATATGCTCAGACTTATCAAACTTGAAAAAAGGAAGACGTCTGGCGGAAACAAATGACGGTTGCTTTCGAAATTACAGCCTAAAGACAAAATTAGCATCCCGTTTCATTCACGTAATTGTGTATATTATTTGATTTGTGAGGGCAACGTAGTTTCATGTTTAATTGTTTACTTCCAATAATTTATTAAATATAACAGAAAAAAACCTGTTATTACAAAAATATCTGTATAATGTTACGAGACCACTGGCCTATTTCTAAAAACACCATCTGAAATACCCTTACAACAAGCATTTTCATTCGTCAACTTGCGCAAGCGCAAATGAGTTATACTTTGTTCACGGACCGCAGAGCCATTCAGTATTATACATCCATAAAAGAACACCCTGTAGATGTTGACACAATAATACATACAATATAATACATAAACAATGTCACAGTAAACATACACCAGTGGCACAGTAGGCCTGTTGTATTTTTAACTCTTTAACTGTGAATGTGAGTGGACAAAAAGAAGATTTCCATTTAAAAGCACTCAAACTAAGCTAGTTATGCCATGCGTTATTGGTCAACCATTGCTTTTCCAAGTTTTGAAGCCTGGATGTCTTCATTCACTGACTTATATGGTCTGCACGACATTTCATTTTTCCAATAGAAGAAAAGTAGCGCAGCTGTAAGTTTTACGCCGCCAGATTGATTTTTCTGGTCTGTAGGAGCAGTTTTGTTTTATCTGGCATCGACAGATCGAGTCTGAGCCGTGTAACGAGGAACTCGGAAGTGCGCCGGGGCCAGAGGAGAGAAGAGACTAGTGCAGCTTCAGAGGAGTCCCTCAGCGGTCTGCTCGTTCTTGTAAAAATGCCCCAGCAGACGTTCAGGTGAGCAGATGTAGTACCGTCTAGTGTGATGAATGTTCGTTAAGCTCATACTTTCGCAGTAAATGCTAACGCTATTTAAAATCAGCGGAAGCTGGCAAAAAGCTCAGAAGGGCCGCCTTTTCTGTGTTCGTGGAATCTATACAAGAGCACTGAGTTCAAATCTTGGAACTCTTTGCTTTAGTCCTGGTTTAGACTGAGTCATGTTTAGCTTTATTTATTATTTTAATTAGAGTTTAATGATGGTATTGTAAGGGCTTTGTTGAGGATGTTAGTTACAGCAGCTGTAATCAAACATGTCGCAGAGGCAGATTTGTATTGATGCATTTCTGTTTGAAGACTATTGTGTTTGGAACGAAATTAATACATATTTCTCATTATTTTTTGTTTATTTGATGAACACCCAGTGTCCTTGCCCTGTGCCTTCTCTTTCTAATTGGTGCTCACTTTCATGTTGTGTATTCTTTGTTCACGCCAGAATCCGAGCCGTTAAGACCAATGCTAATGATGCCTTGGAGGGCTTCAAAGCACATGCTGTGTTCCAGGAAATCAACAAGAAGCTTCTGGAGGTTGTAGCTGACTTACACCCATCATAGATTGTCAGTTTTTTGGAGCTTTGTACTTTGTTATTGTCTGTATCCAACAGCCACGTGTTTTATTCTGAGTTATCATAAGTCAAATAGTGAAGATTCTAAGCTGCATACTAGCAAAATGAGTCCCACACCGGCATGGATTATTAGATTTTTAGATAGAGATATCACAAAAGGGTAGCACCTCAGTGAGTCTTAAAGGTAAAGTGTGTTTAAAGAATGTTAGTATTGTACTGACCTTTATCTTCCAAATATATAACTTTGAGCTAATCACTTGTTTGTAAAGCTGCTTTTGTACTGTACTTAATATTTACTGTGTAATTGTGCAATTGTGCACAACACTGTTTAAACACACTTCACCTTTACCCTGTCCTTCTACCTTTGAACTTTTTCACTCCTTGTTTGCTTTTAAAGAAGCTGTTCTTTTGTCCACTGGCTTCTTCACCATCTAAAAGGTTGAACTGAAAAGAAATAGAATGGCAGTGAAAATAAACATTTCAATAAGATACTAAACCAAGGAAATTAAATTATCCACATAATTCCAGATATTGTTTTGTGTCAATATTAAGTACAAAAACCATGACCTAAAAGGATTTTTTTTTGACCAAATAACTGTGGCAACACATGACACTTTATGACAGTGCTACTAAAATTTTGGTCTTATTGTGGGCCCCTTATTTTGCAAAAGAAAATCATGAATACATTTTGCTATCCTCACCACCAGGAGGTGGCAGTAAGCTCTCATTCATACACCCCTGCATATGCCCCAGACACATTCATAACACATTGACAAGGTTAATTCTGATATAGTAAATCAGACTACTGAAAAATGCCTGGTTCCATCTTAAACCTGTTCTCTTAGCAGGATGGAGAACAGTTTGTGAAGAAGATTGGTGGAGTGTTTGCCTTTAAAGTAAAGGATGGGCCCAATGGACAGGAGGCCACCTGGTTTGTGGATGTGAAGAATGGCAAGGGCTGTGTTCACAATGACACAGGTAAGAACAGTCAGAAGGCAGGAAAATGTTCCTCACTAATGTACAAAAAAAACATTTTATTTTCAGTTGTGAATAAAATAAAGTTATTGAGATTTGCAAATCATTGCATTTTGGTGATCTGATCAGATTTCTAGCCACAAGATTTAAAATAAAATACAACTCAACTAAAAATGTTCTGTATGTGCCCACAGCTAAAAAAGCAGACTGCACCATTTCAATGTCAGATGCCGATTTGTTGGCCTTGATGACAGGGAAAATGAACCCACAGACGGTAAGTATGTAGTCTTATTGTCAGATCAGCTTCAAATGTAGGTTTGTAGCTGTTATTAAAACACAGTAGTGATAGCTTTAAAACATTTTAGGGTTACTTTACGAATATTTATTCATCTTTATGTTTCACGGACAAAATTAGTTAAGGTGGTAGCCAACTCATTCAAGGTTCAAAATATGAACTTACACATTCATGTAATTTTATAAACTTTATTTAAAACCCACGTGCCACCCACTAGTACTTAAAAAAAACATCCGAAAGATGGCAATACTCTCAATAAAAATAAAATAAAATATAGATTTTTCTTTGCAGTCCAATGGCAAATGATCTGCGGACCGGGGATTAGGGATCTCTGCACTACAGGATGCTTAATCATCAATGCCATACTGTCAGGCTGAGTAAGATGGAGGCTATGAGAGAAGGGTGTTGGTGTTCTTAATTGACTCTTGTGTAATGGCAAGTGATTCTTTCAATGTTTTTAAGGTACTTTGATTAATTTGTGAAACAGCAGCTCAGGGGTGGGTTTAAGAAACTATCAGCAGAGGGAGACACAGTCTAAATAAAGGCTGTTTTTAAAGACTGAGGCTGTGACAGAAAGTGGTTATGAGATACTAATGGCTGGGTGTTAAATTTTCAGTTCCAGTCACAAAACCAGTACTTTGTTTTTGATACACAGACTCATAGAACTTCAGTTATGTCCATTTACTACTGCTTTTTTTGTGCTACCTATTTGGATTTGATGTTTTTTTCACTACAAAGAAAATAAATAAACTATGGTGGTTTAACAATGCATCCAAACCATTATTTAACATTAAAAAATCAAAGGCTTAATTTTGTCTGATTTGTGGACAATACATCCTAAAAACAGTGGACTTGGTCAAAAGCACTCGGAGCCCTGGAACCTGTAAAGATTTTATTTTTTTAAGTATATATGGCACAGGAGAACGGCTAGGTCTAGACAGCACCGTGATGACCAACTTTTGGATTACTTGCTTTTTCTTTTCAACCTTCCCCCAACTATTTTTCTGGCTCTAGATGTCTTGTCAGCTCTTTCATAGGTGTCTCTTTTACATTGCATGCTGGGCAAAATATGACATGTTTTTTTTCACTGCGAAAATATATTTAAAACATACAAAATGATGAATATCAATGTACTGTGTACCTATAAATGATTAGAATTCCCCATAAACCCCACTGTATATTTTCAGACTGAGTTTTCTGACTTTGAAAGCTATGAGTCACTGGAACTACAGTCTGTTGAGGATGACACACATTGCTGCTATTGCTGTTATAACATGTACTGAGAGTCCAATCCAAACCATTAACTGCTGTGATCAGCTAGAACAAATGACCTTGCTGTGGTACCACTGGCAACAATTCTCCTTTGCGTCGCTCTCTACCTAAAAGCATCTGAACAGACTCTCGAGGTCATACACAGGTTTTTTTTTTTTTTATTCCCTATTAGTTTGGACATGATATGAACCGAAACACCTCCCCTTTCTCTAAAAATAGTTTCCCAGAATTATTACCCAGTCTGTGTCTGCTTTTAACTTTAAGGACTCAGATTTCAGCCAGTAAATAAGAGAAAGACACGAAATCAGTCAGAAGAACAGTAACTGTCCAAAGTTTTTGTGTAAAAACATCTTTTAAATTCAGCTTATTGTAGTCTTGGTATGAGGTAAACAGAAAAGCATATAAGCTTTTGTATTTTTCATATGACCCTTTATTACTCAGTGCCAGTGTCCTATTTTGCCACACCTATAAAAGACTTTTCCTGCAGTATAGAAGTGGCTATTCTCTGCTTTGGGCAGTGTCCCATATTAAAACTGTGCCGTGAAGCATGAACCACACCGGGAAACACAGAGGCGAAAATTCCATTTTCAATCAGAAGCAGAAAACTCATGTATGTTGCCAAAAGGACATTATGTTCTATCCACACACAATTGTAATTCTCTCATGTTGTCAGCTTATTAACAGGCACAGACTCATTTCTGTTCCTTGCTGTCTACATGAGTTGCTTTTTGAGCACTTTGAGGCTCAGCGCCCAGTGTGAATTGTCGTCTGTAAAGTCAGTGGTGTTTCTGTGAAATGCTGCGTTTGGTTTGGGCCAGTCATGGCTCTGGTTGTTAAGGCTATCATTGTTCCTAGGACAATGTTTCGTAGTTTGTTCAGAAACAGAGAAACTGTTGTGCTTTCATGTTCTTATTAGACGAAGGTTCTCCTGGCAACATTTCCAAACAAACCATATATATGTGTGTGTATATGTGTGTGTGTGTGTGTGTGTGTATGGTATGGTGACCAGACAGCAAGGTCATTGGAGAACAGGGTCGCTTGCAAGAGATCTTAGTGAAAAAAAACACCCATCTTTCTTTCTAACTTACCACAACCTAGTAGGGCCGTCAGTTCAAGGTGCTCTGCGCACAGCAAGACGTTGGATCCTTGTAGGCACTGTCAAACTATTTCATGTACACATTGAAATAAGTAAACACTGACAGGCAATGGGAGGTGTGTGTGCATAACACATCTTACTTCTTTTTGTTTTTAAGTATTGATGCTATCATTTTAATTTTAATCATTTTTGAGAAATGAGAAACTTCTCTTCTGTAATCTATTATAATATGCCATTCTAGTAATTACCCGGTAAAAGATTATCATTTTGCAGAGTTTATTCCAGGTGGTACCTATATTAAGCTCTTAGTAAGTTTCATGACATTCTTGTAAGCTGCCCCACTTTCATGCAGTTAATCTGTCTCAGTGCCCCATAAAAAACCAAAGTACTTAAACTACTGCTGTTCTTTGAATGAAAATGTGCTGATATTTGTTTTTCCTCTGATTGACAGGCATTTTTCCAGGGCAAGCTGAAGATTACGGGGAACATGGGGCTGGCCATGAAGCTCCAGAACCTGCAGCTGCAGCCAGGCAAAGCCAAGCTGTAAATGAGTAGTAAAGATGGAACAAACTGGTTCCATCTCTTAGCTTTACAGAGTTATTTTTAAACAGAGTTGAGTGTCAGAGAGCAGTAGATATAATCACTACTGAAGGACCTCAGAGCTGTAGAACACCTAGACACACTAAATGAAATCTCTTAAAGTTCTCATGTAACACGGTCCTGCTGTGTAGAGAGTGGTGCTTGAATATTTGCTTAAATGGGGCATAACAAAGGAATCATGGTTACATTCATTGTCACTCAAAATGAAAAGATAAATTTAATTAGTGTTTATCCTTTTATGAACTATTGTCAAAAAATAAGTCCAAACAATTTTAGTAGAAGGCAAATTACACAATACAATTACAGACATGATCCCATAATTACAAAACTTCATCACAATTGAACTGCCACGGTTTCTAGGCCTGTTCAGATATTTTGCATACAAAAAAAACTTCCTGGCTTGCTTAATTATGACTATAGATGAATACTAATATATCTGTTTAGATGCAAAGAGGACTGGGCTAAACATTATTGTCCTCATTCTCTGATATTAACCTGCCCACCATCTTGTCACTTTGGGACAACTCCTCTGTTCATATATCTTTTATTTGTGGGACACTTCTTATGCTAATATTTGAACCCCTGCATTAGAAGTTTAGTAAGCCTCTAGAGCCACTAATTTCCCAGACACTAACATATATCTGCATTTAAAACTTGTCTGAAACTGAATGATAAACTTGCAGAGACTGAGCAGTGCCCTGGGACCAGCTCCAGGTCTGATCATTCCATTGTCTGAGGATTAGCCTAGGCCCAGGCTTACAGCTTTTTAAACCTCAGCAAGACACATTTTGTCATAAATATACACGGATAAATATTTGAAATAAATAAATGTTTGTTGCTAATATTTCTCACTTTCTTTTAATGTTTTGTCAGAAATTCTAATATCATATGGCAAATCAGTGTCACTTTCCTCAAGTGCCTGCTCTTTCTTTGATCTATTTTTCACTGTTGCAACCTCCAGTTTTGAACAGAAATAAATAAAATTGAAATAAATTGTTATTGCTGCAAAGTAACATTGGTGTTTCTGACTAAGGTGTTTTTCTACAACTCACTTTGAACACTGGTTGAATAACATTAAAAGCATTTGCCCTTGACTTTGTGTTTCTATTAAATACAATCTGAGCAGCTCGTCTGTGAAATGACACAGAGAACTTGACAACTAACTGGCCTTGTCTTCAAAGATTTACTTTTATGATCAAGAGATTGTGCAGAGTTTGTGCTGAGATAATAGATATACTGGCCAGATGTACAAACATGCTTCATGTCTATTCAGCAAGACTAGTCAAAGTTCAGAGGATAAAGTTTGTTGATGTCAGATCTTTGGCTCCATAAGATGTAAACTCTTCTGTTTGTCCATTTGGCTTGTGTTATAATGTGTTGCATTATGGATGTCACTGTCTCTTGGCTTCACTTTATTGAGGCCTTTGTCCAACTGCACTACCTGTTCCAAACTGCCACGCTGTCAAGTCACTCAGTCAAATCTGTTAACTAACTCTGACCCAGATTCCATTGCAGCTTTGGGACTTCTGCTAGTTTTCTTGGTCTTAAAGCTACATTTCCACAGGTTGTGACAGTAACACCTGAAGAAAAGAGAGTGCTGGAGAGTTCTGTCTGCCACATAAACAGTAGTACATAATCAAGTTGTTTTTACTTGAGATACAAATCATATTTGAAGCAAACTTGTAGTGTTGATAAATTGCCATTATGTAAAAGAAGTCTGTAAATCCCTATGAAAAGAGGTATAGCCAATAAACACAAAATTATTTCCTTTTTTGCAGCTTTCATTCATCTTTGATAGCTTCTTCTAAAGTTTTGTGCATTAAATGGCTACACACCTATTTCTGGTCGAAACGCTGTCCTGGCATTATAAGCACTATATGTCATCCAAACATCTGTCTCCAGAGCTTCAGACTCTATATTAGCCAGTTGCTTCAGGACATCCCATGAATTAGTTGAATTATTACTCCAATATATGTACTTCACCCTACAGAAACTCAAAAACGCAAAGATGCATTTGTATAATGTTTGTTCAAAGTAAAACTTGGGTTGCTGGTGCACCATCTCTGCTATAGTCTAAAGCCTCATGTCCATGAGGACATCTGTGATCCCTTTATTGCTAAAGAAGGTTTGCTGAGAGGGGTCGGGGTCACTTGCAATACAAAGATCTTTGAGTAAAAACAACCCTTGTAGTTTTTTCGCTCTCTCTACATTACCACATCACTGTGGCTCAGCAAGGACGTCAGTTCAAGGTGCTGTGGAGAAAGCAGGACAATGGATCCTTGAGGAGGACAAGTTTTTAGTTTAAGCCACAATTGCGTAACATAGAGGTTTTGGAGTAAATGTTGAACACAAAACACAATGAATAAAAAACCCAAAGGCACCAAAATCATGAGTTAAAACAAGAGAAAAATAATAAATCACCATGTCTCACTTAGTTATGGGGAAAAAAGTGCATTTTTAGAAGTGGTTTGGGTGTGAATAGGCCTGTCTGACCTGTAAACATAACTCATTCCAGAGTTTTGGAGCAGCCACTGAAAAACCATAATCCCCACAGAGTTTATGTTTAGTGAGATGCAGCAGATACATTTGTGAGATCCATTTAAAACATGAGCAGCTGTGTCCTGAACTGGAGACGAGAGTGCAGTCTGGCTTACATCAGGATAAAGTGCATTGCAGTAGGCCTACTCATCACAAAGGCAATACTAACTGTTTCAAAATCTTGTCCTGTCAGCAACAGTTTAATTTTGACCAGTTGTCTCAGCTGGAAAAAGCTGAACTTAACAACAGAACTCATTTGCTGGTTGAATATCAAATCAGGGTCCATTTTAAAGCCAAGGTTTGTGACGACAGTTTGATGACAGAGTTAACTGACATCCAGGCTTTTACATGATTGATGCAGTCCAAAAGTGGTCTGTAGGCACAGAGGCGCTGGGTGCCAATAGGCAGGACAGGCAATTGCTTGGGGCCAGGGGGCCCCCAAAGGGCCGACAAACTTTGAATCAGCAGCAGCAGTGAGACATTAAGGTTTGCATTGACAGCGCGGTTGGCCGTCTCATACTCCCTGACAGAGGCCCCCCTCCCTCGTGCCGTGCTCTCAAGTAAACAAACAGAAGCAGAGCACCGGTGCAGCATCATTTCAAAATGAAAAGAAGTTATCCTTCTGTAAGCCACAAAAGAAAGAAAAAAAAAAGAGGAAGAGGAAAAAAGAAAATAAGACAGTGGTGAGTGTATTAGCTAGCTTCTTGTGGCTTATGTAGCTCAAAGCGATGGCCCTTTATGCAGTTTTAACATATGTACCTGCAAAAGCTAACTTGTTTGCCTAGCAAGCGTAGCCTATTGTATAGGCTATGAAAAAACGGTCCTCTTAAACAATAGCTGACACTTTTTTTGTCAAATTAAATTTGTGTTCAGACAGCCAATGGCCAAGCTAAGAATGCTAAATTATTGACTTTATGTGCAAGTATATTGTGTACTACTAAAGCAACCAAGTTACTGTGTAGCTGTATGTATTATATGTTGTACTTGTCATGTTAAGTAGGTTTTGTGGTTTCATAGTACTAAAAAACATTATTTTGCATTAAGCTATACAATACACAAATGTAATCCTAAAAACAGTCTGTCATAGTATTCTAGTGTTTTGAAACTAAGTTAAAATGTTGCCTTTGTTATAACACATTTCTAACATAATCATTATTCAGATGTACATTGTAACATAATTTTTTTTGTCTAGGGTCATTAGGAAGGTTTCTTAAACCGACTAAAGATGTTACTGCACCCTCCCTTATTCCTGATAATGAAAACTGAAAAGTAAATATTTATCACACTGTGTTTTAACTTTTGAATATTTTCTGTGATATGATATGCCATCTTTCATTCTTATATGTTTGCCTTTAGGTCAGTCAACATCTACATCCAACACAACTACCTCCACACCTGATACCTCCACCCCTGGTACATCAGCCAGCACTACCCCATGTGAGCAGTCAGCCTCAACCAGTCAACTGCTGGCTTCCTTGATCAGCAGGAAAGAACACCATCACAAGCATCATATTCAAGTGTGTATACTAATATTTAATCTTAAATTGACAACAAACACTGTTGTGCACTTTGTAATAAAAAAAAAAAAATTAAAAAATTTGGATTATATTTGTATGATGGTCTGAGGGCCCTTTAATTTTTTTTGCTTGGGGCCCCAAGAGACCCTTGCAGCGCAACTGTGTAGGCACGTTGGCCATTGCATTTCAAAGGTAAATAGATGTGGTTGTTGAAATGAGATTCCATGTTTTCTGAGGACTGAACCAAGTGGGAGCATGTACAAAGAAAAGAGTAAAGGTCTGAGGCACATTTCAGAGGCACCACAGAAACTAAAAAAATCCATGAAATCCACAAAAAATTATTCCCAGGCTGAACCACAAATGCTCACCCAGTGATTCAGCCAAGAGAGGAGAACATCATGGTCTACTGCAGTGTCAATAAAACCATTTTGTGCTTTGCCATTAGGCATTGGTTTGATAACAGTATACCATAGTTTTAAGACACCACAATATTGAAACCACTAACTCTGTGATATTCCACAGAAAGAAAGAAACAAAAAGACACATTTACAAAAGACCTTCTATAACAGAACTCTTATGTAAAACATATCTCAACTGTCCAAAGAAATAGACCTGTAACACCAGTGTTAGAAAGGGGGGTTTAAAGCCCTGTCTTGAGAAAATTATTATTATTTGCAAAAATGCCATGTATTTGACTCTTTAATAACATTTGTCAATGTTCCATTTACCTGAAATCAAAAGCATTTAAAGTATAACCACAAAACAGTAAATGCTGCAGCAAACTCACATTGGACTTTAGTTTTGATATTGTGTACTCGTTAATGTGCAAATAACAGTGTACCGATGTTACAGGTTCTGGCAAGTCATGTTTTCTTACATGACAAGAGATTTTCACATAATTTTCAGGCCTTATAGTAAGAACTCCATCCACAGTCCCATCTGTGCCTGTCCCAAGCCCAGGAAAATGGAGTTTCTGGATAGCGGTTGTGCTGCATCTACATTGGCAGTGTTTGTGGTGGTCATAAGGTCATGAGGTTTTGGACGCTTCTATGCAGTATGTTACTTTATCACCTCACCTTCGGATTTTTTAGGTCAAATTCATTCATTTTTTGGTCACATAACATCCTAATCTAAGCTATGCCCTTAGGTGGATATATATATTTGTGAATCTGATTCTGAAAACGTCTCTGTCACCAGCCAAAAACTACAGCAGTGCCCCATTAATGTTTCTATTATGGCATGGCAGTACAAGAGGCTAAGACATCAGTCTATCTGAATAACAAGAGCACAAAGAAAGGCTTTAGCAGCACCGCAGGGACAACCGTCTGATCTGATGTCAGGGCAGAGAGGCGAGTCAACTCCTCTGTGAGCCACAAACGTGATTGGCTGCAAAGTAGACTTGTGTAAAATCAAAATTGTGCTGAATGTACTTTAATTGTGCATTTTCTTCTCATTGGCTGTTGATAAAGTGATCTCACTCTGTTTCTGTGAGCCACCACATACCTGTAATGATTTTCCATGATCATTCTGTCTGCCTTCTACGATTTATGAGACACAGTTTAGGATTATGATACCATCCACTGACTGACACCAACCTGACTAATATGAAAAAGCTTTCAAACTTGTTAAAACAGTAGCACAGGTTCAAGTAGATCTTCCCAGAGCAGAGGCAGGGCCTGAATACAGTTCACCTCTCAATCACACTGTGGATTATGTGTGGGCTTGCCCTTTGCATTCAGCTGCTAAACTAATACAGTTTTTTACAAACTAATAAAAGAAGACATCTCTCGATCCTATATTGAGTGTCTCACCAGTATTCGTTGTGGATAAGACGGAGGAAAGAAAACCAGGGCAACAGTCAGGCTGTTATAATAATAAATTCTAAATTTATACTCCACAATGTTTGCTTGCAATAGAATGAAAACCCTGTCACAGTCCCATTCCACCCCCTCGGAGCTTATGGCTGGCTTTTTTTAACCAAACTTCATCGTTTTCTCCCAAAGACACCCAGGCCTTGGGTTGTCAGCCCTTCAAAAGGTCCCATTTTCTGCTGGAGGCTGGCCATGGACATCGCTGGAGGAGGGCTGCACAATGAAACAATTTGTTCAGAAGAAGACGGACCAGAAAACAAGTTTAGTTTGCAATCACTTTCACTTCACGGGGCTTTACCTCATTACATTGGGCACAAAAAAGCTTTGTTTTTGCAGATTTTACAGCATTTAATGCTTAATCAAATGCATAAATATTCGCATTAAGAAACCTTTTGTATTACTTTGAAAACCCAGATGCTGTGCTCGTTTGGTTTCCATTCTGATGTTATCTGATCTGTGAAAATTGATGCAGACTGGCTCCGCTGTCTGAGAAAAATAGAACTGCTGCGTTTTTCCCACTACGCTACGCAACGGATGCAGTGGAAATGCTCTCATTGAAAACAACAGATGCATATTTGCTGCTGAGTGCCTGGTGGAGTGGAGACAGATGCAGTGGAAATGGGGGGTTAGGGTGGATCTTCTTATGGAAGATCTCAGCAGATAAAAGTAGATATCAAAGCTTGGGCATGTCCTTGTTTGTTGTCTGGGTCATGGTAAAAGGCCTGCAGATTTCCAGTAGCACTGGCCTCTACATCTCCTCTTGAAAATCCTTGGGCCCGAGTTTTAAGTGGCTTATTCCCATCAGAATCAGACAATTAACAGAGGGGGACAATTAGTCATTACCCAATTTACAAATTAGTCTCCTCATAGTTGGACATAGTATTGGACATTGCAGAGAGCAGAGTCTGCTCGCTCGTCAGCTCACATCACCTCAAAACAAACAACAGCAACACCTGCTTTAGTCCACCCTGTGCTACAAGTGATTGGTCACAGTCCATATACAGGTGGACTCATGGAGTGTGAAGTTCACCAGTGGGGAGAGATTGAACAGCTCAATGTCCATTACTCATTCCAGAATGTCTTCCCCTTTTTACTTCAAGTTATCCTGTTTGAACATAGCTAAAAGATTCTAATCACTTCTTAGTCTTTTCCCAAAATATTCTTACACTTGTGGTGACATACTGAAACACTGTGTCTACACTGAACTCATGTACTCATCATTTAAGATGACTATGGACTCATCTTTCTCCATCAAAGAGAACTGGGTGTTTTACCAGGGCCTTGTGATGCCTCCAGCTCATAGAGTAAGAGCTCTTCTCAGGCGTGCTGCTTCTAACCCTGTCACTCCTTTCCCAGTGATCCCAGACATCACCCTCATCAGTTTTAGCCAAACCTTTTTGGAGGGGACACATGCTGGAACTGTATCTGTATCAGCTTTTGCATTTATCTGTTGAGCTGAATGTAGCCGTAAGGCTTCCTTTTGCTGGCTTCTTTTGAGGGGAACAACAATTTGGATCAGTTAAAAGTGTAAATCCGTTGTTGAGTCTCAGGTGTTCTGTTTTCAGTGAAAGTGCAACCCAGCACCACATTTCACAATAAAACATATAGGTGAATGTATGCAATTGTTCCAGTGCAAATCCACTCACACTCTCACCACACCGAGAAACCCCGCGTGTCATTGAGTGAGCCACATTTGTTACTAGGATTTAGCTACCTTCTTCAGGCAACCAGACTGTTGCTCAGGTGGGACAATCCTGGTATAGATTGATATGACTATGTAATTGGGCAAGCCCATGCGTAGCCATTCCAAATCTTCCCCTACGTGGAAGCTCCATCTTTCAGTGTGTGCATCATCAGAGGTTGATCGTTTGCAATGGCCTAGACCAGTGGTGGGCAAACTAAGGCCCGGGGGCCACATACGGCCCATTGAGCTGTGTAATGTGGCCCACTAGGCATTTACAAATAATTTATTTATATTTAAAGACAGCATATATTTCTTACTTTTCCTTTAATTCCCCGTACTTTTGCTTAAGCTATCATTGTCACACAGATCAGATTAAATTTCTTCATATTTGCCATTATAGTGACCTTGAACAATGAATGGATGTAGTACTACATTTTTAATATAGTGGACAGAGATATTTTTTTCACTGGAGTCCATTCAGTACCATATGTCTTATTTGCCAAGAAACTGTTGCAGTTTTCAAAGAATATAATATTAGCTGCCACTTTTCCAACAAACATTGCTTTCAGATGTAATTTATAAAAGTTTATAGTTTTGTAGTCCGGCCCCTCTGTCAGATTTTAAAACCCAGTGTGGCCCTTGAGCCAAAAAGTTTGCCCACCCCTGTCCTAGACCATGGCGTAGAGTGGCCATATTTTGAAACAATAGTAATTCTATATATTTCTATATTCAATTCTATTTTCTTAAACTTAAAAAGGAGAAAAACAAGGACATTTTTCCATTTGAGAAGAATGGAGCGCCAGGCAAATAAGGTTGTAAAGGCGATGACACGCTGTGATAAAAAAGGTAAGTTATGATTGGTAGAAAAGCCAAACAAGGCTATTAGAGGGCTGGGGTCTATATTGGTTAGCAAAACTTGTGATATACCGTATTTTCAGGAAGAAAAAGTGACAGTGGTTTGGTGTTCAGTGGTTTCAGTACGCAGGAGGAAGAAAAATAAAGCAACTTGGTTTTAGTGCACAGGAGGAAGATGAATAAAACCATCAATGACTTTTCTGTTTTGTTTGATCAGCACTTTTACTGCCGTGTTACAGGCACTGTTCGGAAACAATCAGTTCAGGTATATGAATAAACACTTATGGTACAAAATCTTTCTATGTAAATATCTTATTTCTCAGCCTGGGTATCGGCGGCTTATAGTCCGGTGCGGCTTATATGTGACAAAATATATATTTCTTTAAAATTTTAGTGGGTGCAGCTTATATTTAGGTGCGCTCTATAGTCCGGAAAATACGGTAGTTTGAAAAGACCAATTAGACCAACTGTAAACTTCGGGCATGTCCATAACATATTTACATGGTCTGCAGTGGATTCATTACATCTAATACAGATTTCCGACAAATCTCAATTTGTGCCTTGCACAGATTGATGACGTGTGACAAAGACTTGATCAGTTGAGGAGGAAGGGAACAAATTATTATTCAAAATTGGTCCATATAAGGAAGCTCTTGACAAATTAAATTGTTTTCTAAACTTTAACCAAATCCTTATATTTTTTTCAGCCAGGGTAAATAAGGGTATTAATATAAACTGGGATTTGTTGAAAATATACAAATATTTTGGCAAGACCACCATTTTAATAAGATTCACTCACCCTGCAATGGACCGGGGCCCATCTGGCCGTATCTGATTTACATTTATCAAGTAGAGGTTGAAAATTCGAAAAAGTGCTAGTGATTTAAAGTAATTTTTGATCATAATCCCCAGATACCTAAAGCCATCTTCTACTCTCTTAAATGAGAAAAGGGACCGGGGGAGATTTTTGGCCAGTTTATATATGGGAAATATTCACTTTTTTAAATATTTAATTTATAGCCTGATATTTGGCCAAATTAGTTAAGAATTTAAAGGACTGGGGGTATTGACACCTCCGGATCAGTCACATATGATATAAGAGCATCTGCATGTAATGAAAGTTTATGAGTTTGACCATACCGACTGATACCTTTGCTAATGGTTCTACAGTTATGTTGAATAAAAGAGGAGAAACTGGGCACCCTTGACGGGTCGCACACTGAAGTGTGTAATCTGGAGACTGAATACTATTCATACAGCACAAAAGCTGAATCCAAGCAATAAAGTTAGAATTAAATTCAAATTTCTCTACAATGAAAAACAGGTACTCCCACTCCACCTGGTCGAACGCTTTCTCCGTGTCCAGTACTACAGTGACGTCAGGATTCTTTGTTGAGGGAGATGACATAATATTAAGCCAGCGTCAAGTATTGAAAAAAGAGTGTCTTACTGGAGTGAATCCTGTTTGATCCAATGATCTTATTGATAAAAGAAGACATTTTGGAGACGTGAAGCCAGGATTTTAGAAAGCATTTTGAAGTCTACATTTACCAAAGAAATTGGTCAGTAACTACTACACAGTGTAGGATCTTTTCTTTTTAAAGAAGTAAGGTAATGGATGCAGCACATTAACTTGGAGGTAGTTTGTCGTTACTGAAAGAATCATTATACATTTGGACTAAAATTGGGGTTAATAATTGGTTTTTAAAAATTCTGTAGTAAAGCCATCCAAACTAGGTGATTTACCATTAGGCATTGTTTAAATTGCCATCTTAACTTCTTGGATTGATATGGGGTTACCTAGTTATGACAAAATAACAAATGTTTATTACAAATATTAGGGGATGGAGTTCTAGAGTAGAAATCATCTAGTTTTAAAAGCTGTTCTCTTATACATAGTAGGCTTGCCTCATTTGCTCTTTTATCAGTGGAAATGTATGAAATAATCTGTCCACAGAGAAAGACCTTGAGAGCCTCCCACAAGGTCCCACCACTGACCTCTGAATTATTGTTCAGTTCCAAATAATCTTGAATCTGGGAAGCTAGATACTTCTTAATTTATTATCTGACAGCCATTGGGAGTTGGGAGAAATCCCCACTTCTTAACAGGTGGACTAGTTGGGGAGAAAGTTAAGTCTATTGAATTCTATATATTTCAACAGTAAATACAAAATGAGGCTAACATTGGTGCATTTGGGTTTGTGCATGATTTTTTTTTACAGATATTTGTTGGGACAGGAAAGAGGGAGTGTGAAAGTGGGAACATTTGATTGAAAGAAGAACATTTAGTCATCCTACCTAAGTGTTATCCATGTGCACCTGCCCCTGGCCTACCACATAACCCAAACTCACTGTCATCCTGGCAAACTCTCACTGTCAGACTATCTGCCTCACTGTGCATTTTCAGTGCAGGATATAACAGATTAGCGAGACTAAATATGTTTCAACACACACAAGAAATACATTAGTTAGATAATGAAAAGCCAGACAATTTGATAAAAGTGTCTTTGACTGGTTTATTGTTGACAAACAGAGAGGTAATATCTGGCTTGAGCCTAATGCTAGTGCTTAGCCTAAATCATAAAGCAGTGCACAGTGCAGCTCACCTTCCACTTTAGATCATGAAAATCTGGCCCAAATTTTGTGGATCCACCTAGGTCAAACTCAAAAAAAAAAAAAAAAAAAAAAGAAACATCAAGAAAAACAGAATAATTTGTCTCTGATAAATATCACCAGCCCTTTGTGTGACTCTTGTATGTGTGACTCTTCAAGAAATTGACTTCGAGACAATTGCTATGGAGTGTTATGAACTCGTGTCTTTTAACACAGATGCCTGGTTCGGTCTGACCCATCAGCATTGGCATTTTCATTAAAACAGGGCCAGCTCTAGAAGGTTAAATGAGCACCACCTGAACCGCATATCACTGCACAGCAAATAAGCTGCTCATTAATGATAAGTTCTGAGTTCGGCACTTAATTCTAAAAAACTCTGTATAAAACTGATTAAACAAAAATGATTGTGTTATATCCTTTGAGTCAGTGTTGTTTGAACATGATCCATTGAAAAAGTGGAAATGTTTTAAAAGCGTAAACAGTAACTGAAGCTTCCCTCTAGAGAAAACAGGCTGCCAGAAAATATAATGATTAATAACTCAAGCAGGCCCAGACCAGTGTTGTTCAGTGTTCTTGTGCACAGGGAGGGGCATGCTTCAGTAAATGCTTCTCTGAATTGTGCTTCAGCAGGGGCTCAGAGACTCCAAAACAAGGCTCTCTTTCTCCAAACATTCAGACACTCCTCCTCTCTTGTCTGTGCTATGTAGCTGCAGTTTCAGCACAGACACTTCCAGTGGCAGCACTAGTTGCATGGTTGTGTGTTGTTACATTGACCTAATAAAATACAGTCATTAACTTAACTTTATGCTTATCATATGCTACTACTCTGCAGATTATCACTAGCTAGCAAGGTGGGAGCTTAATCCAAGAGGGCAAAAACATCCAAGTTTCATCTAGAATGTGAAGAGAATTTTGTTGCTATGATGCAAACTGCAAGAGTCTCACAGCCAGTTCAGTCACATCCCTCACACTGATGTGTACTCTGAACTGAGAATGTTGTAGATAGTAAACTGTAGTAAATGCTTGAAGAAGTTGTGGAACAATATGGGGTTCTTGGTCTGTTTAAATAGGTACATCTTGTTTTTCACCAAAACCAAAGTCTTTACCTCTCTTTTTTATAGCTGGCTTGAAACGGTTGGTGACCACTGCTATAAATGAACCTTAAAGCAACTGCAAACTTGACACTAGAGAAATTCAAAATGATTACCTCAGTTTGGCTGAGGTAGGCCTTCTGGGGTACTGAGGACTAATGACCTGCATTGGAATTGCAGTGGCAAGTTAGTTGTTTGAGTCTCATGATGTAAAAGCTTTAGTGTTGTATAAGGCATATAACTCCAGTTAAAGAAACTAAACTGTGCAGGTAACGGCAATGACTTTCACACCCCGTGGCAGCTAAAATAAACCACAACAACCAAAAACAAAACAAAAAACGTGGACTAAAATGATACAGTGACATAAGCATATTTTGTGCCAATGTAACATATTACCTTGTTTCTTTAAATGTATTTTTGAAACATACATCAACCTATGTCTTTATGTAGAACTTGCTATTTGTAGCCCTTTGCCAGATAAATATTTCTGTTCAACAAGTTTGTCTTTATAATTGATTTATAATACTAATTGAGAGTTTAGGTGTGAACTCCTGTAACTCCTCTAAAATGGTCTTTTTCTTTCTGTTCTTTCAGCTCTTTGAAGAGAACTGTAGAGCATAAGAGGGAAAAGTTTGTGCGTTTATAAATGGGCCAACTCATACATATTGGCAAAAACTTTGGTATAAACATTTTCACATTCTAGTACCATTTACCTTTTTCCAAATTAAAGCTGTCTGGGATAACTCTGACATTTCTCTTTACAGAGGAACCAAAAACATTAATTAAACCTAAATTATTAGGCATTCAATACTTATCCTGTACAAACCCTTACAAACATAGGTCAACATGCGTGTATCACATTGTGAGAAAAGTCAAACAAGGGAGGAAATCTAGGAAAAAAAGAAAAGAATGTGTTTTTTTGGCTGGTTTTCAGTTGAGCGCTTACTCACTGTGGCCCATTCCCAAGACTCCCCCTCCCACCGGCCTGCCTCTCCCTCACATCTGGAGTGTGGCTGCATGACTGCTGGTCTGCATGGGACAGCCGTGTTACAACTGGACATCAGACTTCACTGCATTTGGACAAACACTGTCGACAAAGGGTAAAGTAGAGCGTGATTGTTCACACTTCAATGTATAATTATGGCATGGCATGCTGTTATGCTCTGTGGATCTTTGAGTGGCAGTGCATAGCTTGGCTTTTGACATTGGTGAAGACTTTATACCCACCAACTTATATTGATTTAAGTATATAATACTTCTAATGATAGAAGTCCTAAAGAGCACTATTTATATAGAACATGAGCACATTCTTATGTGGTCACTCAGGAAAAAAGTAGTCTCAGAGAAAACAAAATATTTTCATGCTGATTCACTTGGAATTGGGCATGGAAAACAGGTGTCGATAGAAAAAGCTATAAAAATCCATCAACCGTCTTCGTCTGCTTATCTGAGGTCTTGTCACTAGGGCAGCAGTCTAAGCAAAGATGCCCAGACCTCCCTCTCCCCAGACATTTCCTCCAGCTACTCAGGGGAAATACTGAGGCTTATTGGGCCAGTGGAGAGATATAATCTGCGGCGTGTCCTAGGTGTTCCCCAGGGCCTCCTCCTGGTGGGATATGCTGGGCCGATGGCATTCAAAAGGCATACAAAACATATGCCTAAGCCAAGCTCCACTCACTATCTCTAAGGGAGCGTAACGGTTAGTCTGTCTATCTCCTGTTCGATTCTTCCCTCACTTGTGAACAAGACCCCAAGATACTTAAAGTTCTCAACTTCAGGAAGGAACTCTTAGCCAATCTGGAGCGGACAAGCCTCCCTTTTCCAGTGGTGGAGGTGCTGATTCTCACCACAGCCGATGCACGCTCGACTGCACACCACCTATCCTGAAGGTCCTGCTGCAATGAAGTCATCAGGAAAACATCATCTGCAAAAAGCAGACATGAAATCCTGGCCCCTGGCTACACCTAGAAAAACGGAACTGGTGACGAAGTCCCCTCTACCGGTAAAAGGTCTGACCTACTGTCTGCAGTGAACCAAGCTACTGCTCCAGTTGTACAACCTTTAGCAAAGGGCCCTAGACTCCACACTTCTGAGGAAACACCACAGGATACCACAAGGGACATGGTCGAATGCTTTCTCCAGATTCATGAAGCACATGTGGATCGGTTGTGTAAACTCTCGTGAACCCTCGGCCACCTATATAGGGTATAAAACAGGTTCAGTCTTTCTCAACAAAGTCAAAAACTGCATTGCTTGACTATTCTCCTCTCTACTACCCTGGCATACCCTTCACAGGCTGAGGAGTGTAATCCCATGTAGTTGGAACACACCCTCTGGTCCAGTGGGGGGACTGTCACCCCTGTCCAGAGGTACTGTGTCCAACCTCCATGCGATGTTGCAGAGGTGTGTCAGCCAAGACAGCCCCACAACATCTAGAAACTTGAGGTACTCGTGCAAGATCTTGTCGACTCCCATTGCCTTGCCATTGAGCCCCCTTCTCTGCTCCTTGAATGGAAGTCATATTTGTGGGATTGAGGAGAAGCCCAACAATGGCCCCAGTTGAGGTCAGCAGTTTCTCACTTCCACTGTAAAAAAGTTTTGGTGGATCACTGCTTATGCTTTCTTAGAGTGGTCTGCCGGAGTGGTCAAGCCATAGTCTTTCTCCATGGCTCTGAACTCCTCCAAGGCGAGAGCTTTTGCCTCCCTTTGCCAACCCTATCTAGGCTGCAGCACACTTGGCCTAGGAGTTGCCTCAGGTTGAAGCTCTGCAGGAAGTGGAAGTTGAAGATCTCTCTGACAGGGGACTCATGTCAATGTGTTTGCTTAAACATGGTGTTCAAGGTAGGAAGATGGTAGGAGTTTGTAACCAAGCTCAATGTGGGTGAAGGTGAGCTTCACAATTTCTAGTTGGAACCTCAAGCTCAGCCCCCATCCTGTGGCATTCTATGTTCCTGAAGCCAGTTACCATGTCCAGAGATCTGGTCATCGAGGCCCCACTGTTCATTTAAAATGGGGCGGGCTTTAAGCATGGTTCTGTTTTTCTGATTAGTTGTACATTTTGAAAATTTCATTGGTCCCTGTGGATGTTGGTACTACTCCCTGAATTCTGATTGTATGTCTATTTGTCCTGCCTCCTGGAATAGAAAAAGAAATAGGGTGGCTGGCCATGCTTAAATTGTCCTGGTATTCTAGAGTGTGTTCCTGTTTGGCAGGAACACAGGGACAGAGGGGCCAACTGTCCAAGAGCACCTCTTCAGGGCTTGGCCGTGAATCTGATATGTCGCAGCTGTGGTGGTGTTAAACTGATGGTTAAAAAGGCAATGGATTAATCAATCATTTGTAGGGGGTTGTTAGGCGTTGCATTTTCTCAGATATTTACCACTTTAGCATGATATTTGAGATGGGTTTTTTTTTTCTTAAAAGGGGATTCAAGGGGATTTTGATTTATTAACTCAAAAATTCATGAGTGACATGGACCAAAAATTATATCTTCAAAGTAAATATCTTGCAGTACAGTGGTCCCTCGTTTATAGCGGGGGTTACGTTCCAAAAATAACCCACAATAGACGAAATCCGCGAAGTAGTCAGCTTTATTTTTTACAATTATTATATATGTTTTAAAGCTGTAAAACCCCTCACCACACACTTTATACACTTTTCTCAGACAGGCATTAACATTTTCTCACATTTCTCTCTTGTTTAAACACTCTCAAAGTTCAAACTTTAGCATCTTCCTCTGCCTTTTGGATGCGACCGCAGGTGCCTTTGTCGGTGCAGAACTTTTCGTCGACATTGCGGGTTTTGTCAGGGAGAAATCTCGCCCTAGGCGAGATTGGGATTTGCCGCCCCCCATCCCACCAGCCCACCACAACCACTCAAATAAAAAAGGACCAAGACACATATGCCTAATCTTACAAATCTTAGAAATATAATCTTCATGAGTATAATAAAACACACCAACATTCAAATGCACACAATAATACAATATTAAATAACAATATGAAATAACTAGAAAATTTAAATAAAAGATCAAGTTCTTGTTCAGGGTTTGTGCAAATGTCCTGAGAATACACAGAGGTGCTATGTTTAAAACAACACAAAACAGTGCTATGTAAAATAAGTCAATTTAAAAGACAACTGGTGGTTTAACTAAAATATTTGTTTCAAAAACTTGTGTAATTGTGCTACTTGTTCTTATCAACAATGGCCCTGAATGTGCAAACAAGACCATGTAACAAAACAATAAACAATAAATAAATTAACATAAATGAAACCACTGAAACCGTTCAGGTTTTGTGCAAATGTCTTAACAAAATAAAAAGGTGCCATGTTCAAAAACAATACAAAACAGTGCAACGGTCCTTTTAAACAATGGCCATAATGTGCAAACAATACCAAACTAAAACAGCTGTGTCTTTGTGTCACACGGAGCAGAGAACCATCTTTGTTACTGCAGAAGTACGGAGGACCATGTGTTTTCAGCCGCAGCGATGCGTTCAAATAGAACGGGCGTAAAGTGGCGCGGGGTCGAGCGCTGCCGCGCGCCCAGTGTGAGGGCGCTCATAGAAAAAAAAAAAGGGGCACATACCTCTACTTTGGGCCTTTTTTCCTTCTTTTTTTTTCTCCGCTTTCTGCCAGCAGCAACTTATGGCTTGGATGGCCTTTTCATGATAAAAATTTGTCAAATTACTTGTTGATGTGACATCCATCAATTTAGGGACCGCTGCTGTGATGCACGTCAACAATACGCCCATCCCCCCGCTTCCACCGTAAACTGTGTCAGTCAGGTTCAGGCCGGCCAGGTCAATCAGAAGTCATTAGGATTTTATTTTTTTCATATTAGAGTACAAAGAAGAAATAACACCATTCACTTTATTTTTAATTATTTGTTATTTATTTAAAATATATACTTTTTTTTTTTTTCTTGGAGGGGTGCAGCTGGGCGCCCACTCCGCCTAGATGGCCTATGCCTAAAGCCGGCTCTGCTTCAGAGTCACACTGCTAGCGATCGAACATTTATGTAAATTTGTCAAGCCGAACTCATTCTGTACTGTACAGGAGACACTGCACGGAGGAGATTGATTGACAATGGTCTACAGTCCCTTAGCCAATCAGGACGCAGAGCACAATGCGCGAGTTCTCCCTTAGCCAATCAGGACGCAGAACACAATGCGCGTTCATACACTGTAATAAAAAAAAAAGCATGCAAAATTGCACAAAAAAAAATCTGCGAAACAGCGAGGCCTCGAAAGGTGAACCGCGTTATAGCGAGGGACCACTGTATATATGTTTTTTACTCTGTTAATAAATAATTTTTAACATAGCAATTATAAGAGATTTGCCAGTTTTTAACAGACACTTGCTAAACAAGTGATTTAAAGTGGATTTTGAAGTGACAGCAAATGTTTGTTACCAAGAAAAGATTTGCTGGATTTACAAGGGAGGAGTGTCTATGGTGTTTGTCATGTAGTTTATAACATTAAGTTTACAAGCAAAGGAGAAACAGGAGGTAAAAGACGTTTTTCCCAAGGACTTTAGCGGAAAATGTGAACTCCTTGCCAAATAATTTTGATGAACTAGAGGCTCTTCTGAATAACAACCAATTCTATTGTGAGTCCAGCCTTTTGCGTTTCAGTGAGTCCTGACTAAACAATCACACTTACAAGATGTAGATAGAGATGCATCTGAATGAATATTAAATAACAATATGAAATAACTAGAAAATTTAAATAAAAGATCAAGTTCTTGTTCAGGGTTTGTGCAAATGTCCTGAGAATACACAGAGGTGCTATGTTTAAAACAACACAAAACAGTGCTATGTAAAATAAGTCAATTTAAAAGACAACTGGTGGTTTAACTAAAATATTTGTTTCAAAAACTTGTGTAATTGTGCTACTTGTTCTTATCAACAATGGCCCTGAATGTGCAAACAAGACCATGTAACAAAACAATAAACAATAAATAAATTAACATAAATGAAACCACTGAAACCGTTCAGGTTTTGTGCAAATGTCTTAACAAAATAAAAAGGTGCCATGTTCAAAACAATACAAAACAGTGCAACGGTCCTTTTAAACAATGGCCATAATGTGCAAACAATACCAAACTAAAACAGCTGTGTCTTTGTGTCACACGGAGCAGAGAACCATCTTTGTTACTGCAGAAGTACGGAGGACCATGTGTTTTCAGCCGCAGCGATGCGTTCAAATAGAACGGGCGTAAAGTGGCGCGGGGTCGAGCGCTGCCGCGCGCCCAGTGTGAGGGCGCTCATAGAAAAAAAAAAAGGGGCACATACCTCTACTTTGGGCCTTTTTTCCTTCTTTTTTTTTCTCCGCTTTCTGCCAGCAGCACCTTATGGCTTGGATGGCCTTTTCATGATAAAATTTGTCAAATTACTTGTTGATGTGACATCCATCAATTTAGGGACCGCTGCTGTGATGCACGTCAACAATACGCCCATCCCCCCGCTTCCACCGTAAACTGTGTCAGTCAGGTTCAGGCCGGCCAGGTCAATCAGAAGTCATTAGGATTTTATTTTTTTCATATTAGAGTACAAAGAAGAAATAACACCATTCACTTTATTTTTAATTATTTGTTATTTATTTAAAATATATACTTTTTTTTTTTTTTTTTGAGGGGTGCAGCTGGGCGCCCACTCCGCCTAGATGGCCTATGCCTAAAGCCGGCTCTGCTTCAGAGTCACACTGCTAGCGATCGAACATTTATGTAAATTTGTCAAGCCGAACTCATTCTGTACTGTACAGGAGACACTGCACGGAGGAGATTGATTGACAATGGTCTACAGTCCCTTAGCCAATCAGGACGCAGAACACAATGCGCGAGTTCTCCCTTAGCCAATCAGGACGCAGAACACAATGCACGTTCATACGCTGTAATAAAAAAAAGCATGCAAAATTGCACAAAAAAAAATCCGCGAAACAGCGAGGCCTCGAAAAGGTGAACCGCGTTATAGTGAGGGACCACTGTATATATGTTTTTTACTCTGTTAATAAGAGAGAGAGAGAATAAGAGATTTGCCAGTTTTTAACAGACACTTGCTAAACAAGTGATTTAAAGTGGATTTTGAAGTGACAGCAAATGTTTGTTACCAAGACAAGATTTGCTGGATTTACAAGGGAGGAGTGTCTATGGTGTTTGTCATGTGGTTTATAACATTAAGCTTACAAGCAAAGGAGAAACAGGAGGTAAAAGACGTTTTTCCCAAGGACTTTAGCGGAAAATGTGAACTCCTTGCCAAATGATTTTGATGAACTAGAGGTTCTTCTGAATAACAACCAATTCTATCATGAGTCCAGCCTTTTGCGTTTCAGTGAGTCCTGACTAAACAATCACACTTACAAGATGTAGATAGAGATGCCTCAAGTTGGAGGAGTAATGAAGGAGGGTTTTTTGTGTATGTAAACGCAGTCGTCGTGGTTACAGTTTATCCACACTTCATACTGCTGCCATCAGGTCACAGGTACAGGACTCTAAGGTGGAGGCGGGCACATTTGAAAAAGAGCTTTGTCCCCTCTGCCATTGCTGCACTGGATGTACTCATTGGAACAGAAGATGGAAATATGGACATTGATGGAATGACAAAATGTACTACATTGATTTCTGTAATAATAATGTAATTATCATCAAAACTATGTACTGCTTCCCAAATAACAAGCCCTGGATCACGAGTGAGAATAAGACACTCCTCAATCAGAAGGAGGCATTTAAAGGTAGGGACAAAGTTTAGGTGAAACATGTCCAAGGTAAGACCTGGATCTCTTTGTCTCGGCTGGGAGGGACAAGGAAACGATGTCTGAGCTTCCTTTTACCACCTTCAAATATTGTGAAACAAATTATTAACAATCATTTTACCCAAATGTCAACAACATATACTCCCAATAACACAATGCATTAAAAACTAAAACAATATTCCTGTGGTCTATGTTTATAAAAGAAAAGTCTTTACTAAAAATCAGCAACAATTTAAGTCTGGTAAAGTTGATCCTTCTGTCTCTTAATGTTGAAATGTGGGGCCTCAGATGGGAGTTTTTGGCCCTCATAATTTGTTATGTAGCTCTATGCTCCAACAAAGTCATGCTTTTCATCAGAAAGTGGCGTCCAAATCTGATAAGTGTCTCTGTGGTCATGAATCTGTCTCTCCACAAGAAAGATATTATTTTAGTCGGTCCAGGAAATTCCATGTCCTTGAGGTCAAAAGGTCACATGCTGCACTGCTCAACATCATCAGACCAGCTATTTTTAGTGAGTATGGGTGTGAACTTATCATTTATCACTTGGATTACTGATTACCTGACAGGTAGACCACAGGCTGGGGCACTGTTTCTCAGAGACTGTCATTAGTAGCACAGGGGCTCCTGAAGGTACTGTTCTTGCTCCTTTCCTCTTCACGTTATACACTTTTTATTTATATATTTATTTAGATTAATAAAGTTATCTTGAATTGAATTTGAACGAAATAAAAAAGTGCTTAAATTACACAATAAACTACCAATAAACCTAGAAAATGTAGAACAAACACTCTTTGATCATACATCTGTGACAGTCCTGCCTCAAAGCAAAAAGATCGTAGGTTTGATCCCCTGGCTGGCATTCTCTTGGTTTTTCTGTGAGTGTTGCACATGGTTGCGCCTATCTGGTTTACTGTTAGGTCTCTTCATGTGCTCCGGCTTTCTTCCACCGTCCAAAGACATGCACGTGAATCTAAAGTGACCCTAGTGGATGAATGTGACAGTGAATGGTTGTCCCAAAGCCAAAGCTGCTTGGATAAGCTCTAGCCACCTTTAACCCCATAACCGGACTAGGTGGTAGAAGATGAATGAATGAAAATAAGGAGGACTGTATTTTATGTGTATGTTGTATTTGAAAAATAAACTTATTTTGAAATAGTTCAGCTTAGTTTAGGTGTTACATCAACTGATGATTTACAAAAATATGAATAAAATGGGCTTAAATACAGCACTAGCAAAAGATTGCTTGCCTCACTATTCAGTAAATGTGGCTGTAATTAGTGTTTTTGTTACAGATTTACTTTACTGTTCACATTTGAAACTGATTAAACAAACGTGATAACAAGGGTAGAAGTATGAAGTTATTTTTATAGTACAGAGTCTTACCTCTGCCAGCTACATGAGCTGATTACGATGATGTTCAACATTGCCAGTCCTTCTTCAGGACCGTTACAACCCATAGAGACTGTGTCTCTGCCCCGAGTGCACAGACACGAGTGCACAGACATCATTATAACTCAAAGCATTTATTGCCTTATTAGACTCTGCTGGTTTTGAACAAAACATAAGTGAACTCACTCATAGGCACAACCTGAACCTCATATTATAGAGATTAGTCAGTTAAAAGTCCTGCCCTAACCCCATCCTATCAGATCATTTTTTTAATTACCTTTCAGTTCACGCTTGAGGACTACACTGTTTCTGTGGCAAACCCTTAGTTTAGAAGAGTATTATCTGATAAAGCTGTTTTAGAGTTTAAGAAAGTAATTTATCCAATAATGACTATTGATAATACTATTTCTCCAGTTGATCCTGAGAGCCTTCCCCACAGCCCCAGTCCCAGTAGAAACCAGATCACTTTGTTGATACTGCCAAGTGACAGTTCTTGATAGTGTAGCTCCACTATTCAATTTTCAATTCAGTTCAATTTTATTTGTATAGCCCAGTTTTACAACAACAACTGCCTCAAAGTCTTCACAAAACAGACAGTAAATCTGCAGACAGGCTGAGCAGGACAACATCTCCTGTCCTTAGGACCTCTATCAGGGTCTATACTTTATAAAGACTATATTCATATTAACTTTCATTAAATTCTACATATGATGGACTATTTCTCAGAGACTGTCCTGGGCAGATCTATTGCATGGCCTGTCCATTCTGGAAGTGGGTCCCTACTTCTGTGGATGTCCTGAGGTTGCTCTTTTTGCCACAGCTGTTTTTTTGTTTTGTTTTTTTATTTTTCCTCACCCTGATGGAGGGTCAGGCAAGGAAAAGACTGGGAATGTTGTCTAACACTTACTGCCTTCTGTTTTTGTTCAGCCCTTTGAGGCAATGGCTATTGTGATACTGGGCTATAGAGATAAAATTGAATTGAATGTTTTTTGAACCAGCAGAAGTACACATTTTTATCAAACATGTGTTATAAACATTCCTCTGTCTACTGGTAGTAAAATCAATTAAAGTGGCAGATGAGATTCATCAAACCGTTGGCTGATATAGTCAGTTTAAAATGGAAATTAACTTAAAAAAAAACTGGTGGAGTTGCTGCACCTTTTGTCAAAGCTGCAGTGAGATAGTAGTGTTTGTTTAAAACGTCTGTGTGAAGAATTCAAAGAAAGCATATCTCTTCTCAGTTCACCAACTAAACCAACTGACCTGACCAAAGTCATTTGACAAATGGTTAAAGAGGATCTGGACTGAGTCCACTCACTGATTTAAGCTCGAGAGATTTACCATCAGCTTTTGAGAAAAACCCAATCTACTTGAAAAGCAGAAAAAGTTGCAATGTTAACAATACAAAAATAAAAGAAGAATCATCCAGAAATAACCATAAGATTTTGCCACATTTAGCTAAACCAACATTTTTAAAACAGTGACTTTTTTCTAAATCAGTTTTATTTACCAGATTTACAACACTATTTGTGTCATTTTTATTTGTCTTAAAAAAATACCATTGTATATAATATATATAATACATATTTTATTGGGGTCGCGGGTGGCTGGAGCCTATCCCAGCAGCTTTGGGCCTTAGGCAGGGTACACCCTGGACAATGGCTAGTTGGTCGCAGGGCTGACACTTAGAGACAAACATTGGCAGACAACCATTCACTCTCACAGTCATCCACTAGGGATACTTAGAGTTCCCAATTGACCTATACATGCATGTCTTTGGAGGAAGCTGGAGTACCAGCAGAGAACCCACAGTAACACGGGGAGGTCATGCAGACTCCTCACAGAAAGACCAGAGTTAGCCGACGATGTTTGAGTCAGCCACAATCAGCCAAGGATGTTTTGAGTCGGCCAAATTTGAACTCACAACCTTCTTGCTTTGAAGCAAGAGCGCTAACCCTGAATCAAACACAATTAAATATAAAATAAATTAAATCCACCCCACTATAGCCCTGAGCAGGTTAGTGATGGATTGAGATTATTAATATAAATGCATGTTTAACCTTAATCTTATGTCTAAGTCGAAATGTTAAACTGAACATTTAGCGCAAGGTGACACAACAATTTAATACGCTTAGTGAAAGAAACTTTGACTGCCCGATGTCCCATGTGGAAATACTAGACCTGAGAAAGAGTTGCCTTGCTCCCCATTGGTTGAGGGCATGTAAAGATGTGATCAGATGGCAAAGTCTCATTGGACAGATAGAAGGCAGGAATTCAGGCGTGGGGTTGGTGTGATGTAATGCAGCTCCTGCTTCCACATTCGCTGTAGTTTGTGTTTTAGGTGGTCCCTTTATAGTCCTAGAATGCTTTTTTTCTATTTCTTTTTCTGCACATGTCATGTGTAAAGTGTCCAAATGTGTAAGCTGTATCCTGTGAGCCTGTTATTTGACCAGCAGTGAGCTCCGCTGGACATGGTCTTCCTGAGACACTCCCTGCGGTGGGCTCTGAGTGCACTGCTCTGGACCTGGGTTTTGGTGCACTGCCAGCACCCACACAGTCCAAAGGAAGAGGAGCCTGACAACACAACAGCGCTAGTGAAATGTCCAGTGGAGTGCAGCTGTGCGTCGGAGGCTTCAGTAGACTGCGCAGGAATGGACCTCGTGGACTTTCCCAGAGATCTGTCGGACAAAACCCGCCAGCTCTCTCTGCAGGTCTGTCACTCTGATGAAAGCAGAGGTCTTTACAGAGAATTGGAAGCAAAGATGAAGTATCACTTGAAAATGGTGGAAAAAAGACCGTCACTTCTTGGACAGTGGATATTACCGATGGGTTTTTAAATTAACAGAAAAATATGGATATAGCTTTTGAATGCAATAGAATAATCTGTGCCAATACATGATTTCCGAGCGGAAAGTGGCAAGTTTTGTGAAACAATTTTTCATTTTAAAAATTTAGCATTATAAATCTGAATAAAACCCCTTTATGAATGTGAATGTGTGTGACTCTCCACTCACGTACAAACTTTCTGTGTTTTGTTTCAGAACAACAAGATTGAGGAAATAACAGTGGAGCACGTTTCACATCTGCATTTACTTGAGACTCTCAACCTTCAGAACAACTGGCTCACTAGTGACGGTGAACAAGAACTGTCTCAATCCCTTTCACACAACTCGTTGCTCCAGTTCTTCTAATAGATATTGGCTGTTTGATGCTTTTGCACATTTTCTTTGGGTACTCCAGTTTTCCACATGTATACACAGGCTGCATACCTTTACACACCTATACACACACACACACACACACACACACACACACAGCCACAACCAACTAAATGACTAAATAGATAAATTGTCAAAGGTGTAATTGTCAAAATTGACGAAAACTATTACCTTTAGAAGAACGCATGTTTCTGGGGAACATGAAGAATACCATCATATCACAAACTATACACAGTCAGAACAGAGTCAACACTTTACAGCAACTGTTAGGGTTCACTGTTCCAGAGGTGCATCCATTCTGGATGAGGCCAGTGTGCACATCCATTAGGCTTTAAAGTAACAGTAGTCCCCTGCAATTTCTTGTATCATACTTCAGCAGCGTTGCTTGGGAAAACACTCTCTCAATGTGGGCATTGAAAATAAGTAGTGTTAGCAAGTTATTATTTGCATATATATTGAAATATATATGAGAACAAATTTGTTTCTTCCTCCACCCCAGAATGCATCAACATATATCCTGGTGAAGTTAGATATCTGGCTCTGGAGCCACAGCAACGAATTCTCCTGACTGTGTCTAGCCTTCAGCAACATGGCATCGGATGGGTTATGTGAAAACTTTACAATGATACCAAGCTAGAATGATTCAAAACTGGTTCTGCCAATATATGACCAAAAGTAGTCCAAATAATGAACACCTACCCAATGTTATTTTTCTTCATGAAATACCATCAGCCCAATCCCCCAGTGCTGCTGAGGGCCTGCCCACTGCTCCACTTGATGGGTTAAAAGCAGAGAATGAATTTCCCCCTCGGAGATAAAGAAAAGAATACAACTTAAATCCTAACTCTCTCAACACATTTTCATAAATAACTTCACTAAATGTTATTTATATTTACATGATCATTCAATTTAAAGACACTGACATTTTATTTACAGTTTCCTCCCAAAATCAAATGACCTGCATGTGAAGTAATGTCCCCTAGTCATTGAATGACATTGACGTTGTCAATATCTGTCTCTCAGTGTTAACCCTGTGATTATTGTCCAGGCTGTCCCAAGCTTCAGGCCTAAAGCAGCTCAGACAGAGTCCTGTGACATGTCAAATATTATAAAGTATAAAAAATATAAATAAAAAATAATGAAAGACTACATGAATTCAATAATTTAACACAGCAGTCAGTATTAATTCTGAGGTCATTTATGTGGATGAGAGAAGGACAATTGTTTTGCCTTATTGCCATTTCAGTTAGACTACTTCTACAACTTAAACCATTCTTTTGTTTGCATGTATTTTGTCAGGTCTTGAGGATGAAGGTTTTGAAATGCTCGAGCAATTGGCGTATTTGTACTTGGCAAATAACAAGGTAAGCCCTGCAAAGGTACTACTCTGAAGCTCAGTGCTGTTCCACAGTGAGTCAGTGCCAGTTGGCAGTTCTCTCTCCTCTCTGTGCAGCTTATGCTTGTAATCACTGTCAGTGTGTTGTGCCAGCTGCTTACAGCTAACATCATGGAGTCTGGCTTGGTCCTTTCTGGGATTACATGGGCTGGTTTAACCTAGTTGCTTCTGAGATTTGATGGTCTGGTTTAGTCCAGTTTGGCCTGGTTTTGTCAGGGATTCTCCAAATGTTTGAACAGAACCTGCCCAGTTCCTTAAGAAACTGAGACAGGGAAACTGCAAGAACTGTTGCTGTTTGTGGCAAAGTCAGACCAAATATTGATTTGATTTAGGATTGTCTTTCATTTGGCATTTTATACACCTTTGTGTACCTTGTGGACTTTCCCAGAGATCTGTCAGACAAATGAAAATCTCCAGACTTTGTAGTTTATTTTACATTTTATATCCACACCTGCATAAATCTTGTGCACAATCCTGAATGACTAAATGATAAGTAAATGAGCATCACTAGGACATATTCAATCTAAAGTTTATTCTATTTTATACAGGATATCACCTGTAATACATACAGTTAAAGAAACGAAAGGGCATACGTTTGCGCCTACATTTGTTAAAGGCAGGCAGAAGTGTCACTGAAACATGGTTAAACTTAGTGCTATTGCATTTATTTCTCTTAAGTTAAGTGAGGCAAATGAGTTGTGTTTCTGTAGCACAATACATACATTGGACATTGTACTTTAGAATGAAACAGATACATTTAACAATGCAACGCAAAGACACAAAATTTAAGACAGAATTTAAAATAAACCCTTAAAAGTATGTGTGCAGATTAAAGAGTGTGACTGTCATATAAAGCATTTAAACAGGTGATTGACAACTATTTTGACCAGTGTGGACTGACTGCAGTTGGACAAGAAACCACAAAAAAAAGCATGTCAAATAGCATCTGTTTGACATTGTTACATAATTTCTATAGTGGTGTGTAAAATGTCTAGAATAACAGGGGTGAATAGAGGCTTCAATAACACTGTATGAATGTCTATGGGCACTTATTACAGGGCCCTTTCTTACTCATGCATTCACTCATCACACTACTACAGCACTACACCCTGGCAAAGATAAAACTATAAGAAACAAACAGTGCTCTTTCTTGAATGTTGGGTAAATAACCATAAATACATAACTCATACCTGTAGTTGCATCTTTTCTGATTCTTGCAGCTTTCCTCAGCTCCAAAAGTCCTGCCACACTCATTAGTAAGTGCAGATTTTGCTGCTAATCAGCTAACAAGAATTTATCCATATACGTTTGGCTACAAACCAAAACTAAGGTAACAATGTGTGTCCATTGTAGTTCCTTGACCTTTTCAGTTATCCCTCACTCAAAACAACTTCTTGTGCTCCAGGTCGGTGTATCTCCACAACAACAAGTTGATGGACACAGGGCTTCCAGACCACATGTTCAACGCCTCAGACAGCCTGGAGATTCTCACCATGTCGAGCAACTACCTCCGGGTCGTCCCCAAAAACCTGCCCCATACCCTCTACCGCCTCCACCTAAAGGTCTGCACACTGTATTGCACTTACTCTGGTATTTGACAAAACACTGCATATCATGTCAAAATTCAAGATGAAGGGGTAACCTGTTGCATTTGTGTTGTGAAGCCTATAATCATCCTATAATCAATCATTATCACTGTGCCTTTTCCTGGGGGCCAGGCCCTGGGAGCTTAATGACTGAATAAGAAAAACACTTACAGCCGTCACCAAGAGGAGTTGTTAAGGTCACTCAGTAGAAAGTACTGCTCTGATGCACTGAGGCAAACCAATTCCACACAGCTTCATATTTAAATGTCACCCAATAAATGGAGCTCTCACAGCGAGACAATCTTACCTTCTCTAAGCCCTCACCAGACCTCTTTACTTATTAGTGGTGCACACTTTCAGCATGAACCAATTGTTCAACATGAATTCACTAAGGCCTCATAACGTCATCAGAGATCCAGTTGCAACCCCACAGAGCCAGGCTAACTCAGGAACAACAATCACGGGAGGAAATGCTCCCTGAGTCTTTGAGACTTTGTAGACCTTATAAGACCTTAAAAGGATAAATGAAAAAGGGGATCTTTAGGCATGTTTCCACTGAGTAGTCTGTCACCGAAGTCCACATTATACTATGCAGCTAACTGGCCTAAATTCAAGCTGATGCCTGTGTCATAACAATAGTTTCCATCCAGAATCTCTTTTCATTCATTTTTTAAAATATATTAAAAAGTGTTCTGGATGCTGTGGGGTCAAAGGTAAAACTGATGTCCTATTGTACAAAAGTAAGGAAAACAGCAAAGATCCATTTTGACGTGTGGATGTTTGACACAAAATCACTCATCACTCATTGTGTCTGTGGTTACTGTAAGGTCTATGAACGTTGCAAGAACAAATAAAAAGACTTATAACCTGCAATAAACTTGTTTTTTCAGCAGCAGGTGTTGCTCTACATCTTAGTAACTTAAGTTATGTTATTAGGACTTAAGACGTTGTCTAGACTTTATGATCAAGGAGTTTAAAAGATACACAAATGTCACTGCATAACTTTTTAGCCTTGGCATTTGCCATCTAGGGGTATTGATTGACTGTTTGAGACTCTATCACACTACACATAAGGTAAAGAAAGTCAAAACACTGGACCCTAAATGACTCATATTTGTACAAAATACACTAAAATTACCCTATTGTTTCAGAAGACAAGATCTTCCAAACTTGCCATCTAAACTGTCTCTACTTTTAAATAAAGAAGGCCCTGATCCTGGGGCAGAGGGATATGTGCCCTCTGCTGGCTTAAAGATACACAGGCTGCTTTAAGTATGTTTAAATATCGTCATTTTTTTATTCAAAACATAGGTCAGGTATCTGCTCCTGCAGTTAATTTGATAAGATCCTTACTGTTCGCTGGGTTTAAGCTCAGCCCTGAACTGTTCAGCTGTGGTGAGTAATAAGGTTTACATCGCTGTGCATTAAAAGCACCTCCGCGTCCTCCATGGTCTCCACACCAGGAAACAGCGCAGCATCACTCTTCTCCAGAGAGAGTGAGAGAAGGGCCAATTTAATGCCTAACGGCTGAAAACAGACTGAGACAGACTGCTGGACATGCACCGACAGCATGAGAAAAGGATGACAGACCCTACGAGAGCATAGCTGCGGACCTGGCTTTGGCACTTTTTAAGTGATTAAAAACACACCGACGCTTTCCTTCCTTAGGGAAGACAGCTGAGAGAATAGACAATATACAGGCTTTAGACTGAACAATGTAAAAGTGTCATGATGCACAAAGTATTTATTTTAGCAATTTGTTTAGCATTTTATGTTAAGGAATTTTTCACGCAATCATTTTGTTAGGTACAGCTGATTAGAACTGGATTATTTTTTATATAAAATATATTTTGACATGGGTCTAGATTCAAGTATTTTTATGTCAATTTGTACACTAATACAAAAGTAAATGCCCTGCTATTTCACCTGCAAACATGGTAACACTTCTTTTTTCTATTAGTATGGAGTTACTAATCAATTTTTTATTTATTTTTATTTTTATTCTGGGAACAGTATACATTTTATCCAATAGTTGGTTACCAAGCAAAACCAGTGACAGCCTGTGCTACTGTGTGTTACTCTTTTATTCTCTGTTTACATCTTTCAGATCAAACTGTGATATAATATGCCTTGGTTTTTGATTTTATATAGTCTTGGCTGTAATATTTCTGTAAAAATGTCTTCACTGTTGGACTAATAAAGCATTATCTTATCCTGTGTTCACATCGTGAAAATAAACCTGAATTCACCACTGACAGAGAAACTAACATCAAATGTGTACATTTTGAAAAATGCATTACCTGTAGCAGCTTTTTCCTCACTTTATCCGTCTGGTGGCTTTTGTACAGCACCATGCTTCATGGTGAATAAAGGTCACCACTGACAGCAGCTGAACGACAAAAACTGTAAATGGAGTTAATGCAATAGAAGCACATTGACGGCGCACAACAACAAGCAGCTGCTATGATATTACAAAACTTTGATCTGACATAAAGTGAGACTAGTTTGCAAAAAAAGTTTGACAGAAACAACTATTTATGTTCATTTTCGGTGATTTTTCTGACCGATGGATTATGTGTTTTACACTAGTTTTATATCATAACATTATGAATAATAGCAGTCGGACTGAACGGTGCAAACACAAAGCCAGAAGTTAGCAGTAGCTTTACTACAGAACTAAAAAAAACAACAGAAAAAAGTAATTCATCTGCTGGAAACAACAACACTTATCATATGGCAAAGTGTCATTCTGTGTAGTGACAACAGAATCCTGTGTGTGTAATGTATGTCATGCAGTTCATACTCAATTAGTTTCATCCTGGACGTTGTTTATTTTTGTGATTAATGTCTGAAACAAAGCGGTCTCTGTCATCAGTTTAACACAATCCTCAGTCTGTGGCCTGTAGGGACTCATCCAGTTTTGTAAAACAAGCCTGGAAGCCACAATAAATCCAGCTACCACCAAAGGGAAACACCAAAGGACATTTCAAAAAGCATGAAGATATGCCCCAGTTTCATTACCACATTTCCAGCAGTTATTGTCTTTTAAGAGACCTGTTTTAATGGTGTAAAATCCAATGTTTGAAATTATGTTACACCATAACTCTTTTCTCATTTCATTACCAGGTAAATTTAACTAGTCTTGAACCACATTCTCCTCTTCTGCAATTGATTTAAAACCAAAGACAGAACTCACACTGCCCCTTAGTTGTAGGTATTTACCAAAATCCACTTTATCTGTCAGGTTAAATGTTTCCTTAAACATATGACTTAAAATGGTAATTTCTATATACACTTTCTACTGTTTCTATTCCTTTTTCAACATATTTCTGGGAGATTTTCTGATAATGCAGGGTTATTCCACACAGAGGAACACAGTTTGATACCCAACTATTTCCTACCGACTAGGATCCAACTACACCAGAGAAACATGAGCTTGGCACAGCAACAATGTGCATCCAAGAAAGAGTCTCAGGTATGAAAAACTGGACAGCACCAGGCCCTGACATGATGTATGCCTATTGGCTAAAGAAGCTCACTGCACTCCATGAGCACCTGGCAGCACAAATGAACCAGCTGCTAAAGGATGGGACTCACCCTGAATGGCTAACTGAAGGCCGGAGAATCCTGATCCTAAAGGACCCCCCTGAAAGGAACAGTCCCATCCAACTACATGCCAATTACCTGTCTCTCCACAACATGGAAACTCATGTCAGGCATCATAGCAGCTAAGATAAGTGGGCATGTGGATCAATACATGAGCACAGCACAGGAGAGCATAGGTAGAAATACCAGAGGAGCAAAGCACCAGCTGCTGGTAGACAGAACAGTTACTCGTGACGGCAAAACCAGGCAGACCAATCTGTGCACCACCTGGATTGATACAAGAAACCTTCTGACTCAATGCCATTCATTGCAAACTCAATGAGGCTGTCGAAGACCACCCTTGAGGCCAATTGCAAGCCAATTGCGCAAGTGTCCATCAGATGTGGCATTTACCAATGAGATGCACTGTCCCCACGGCTGTTCTGCATAGGTCTGAACCCCATCATATATATATATATATATATATATATATATATATATATAGGCAGAGGGCAGTGGAAACATAGACACTCTTACAATATTTTCACTAACGGCAAAGGTTTACTGTTTCAGAGTAACAAGCTGGAGAAGATTCCGGAGGGGGCCTTTGACAACCTGTCAAACCTGAGGGAGTTACATCTGCAGGACAACCTGCTCAGCAATGAGGGCATCGATAACCAGACGTTCAGGTACAGCTTAGCCACAGACTTCACTTCTGAATAAAGACATGATGGTTATGCAATATAGTGGTGATGTTTAACCTACTCTACCTCTTCAGAACATTGACCACAGTTCTCTCACCAGTTCAACTAAGAAGTCACTTGTATGAGCATGCATCTTCAAACCTGTCTAGATGCCTTCTTTGAAACCTTTTTTTTAATATGTCCCAAATGACTGGGAACGTCCACAGAATAATCTTAATACAAAAACATAAATGAGAACTTCAGAAGTTTTTGTGTGTAGCTATAAAATAGTTGTTTAGAACCATTTCTAATGAACACCAAGAGTAAACCCACACCATTTGTATTGTGTGTTCCATTGCTCAACATCTGTTGTACTGCAGTCAGCTCAGCAGTCTGGAGTACCTGGATCTGTCCAACAACAACTTGAGTGTGGTTCCCAAGGGCCTTCCTCGGAACCTGCTGCTCCTTCATTTGGAAAAGAACAACATCCGCAGCATCCCCCAAGACTCTCTCAGCTCGCTCCGGAACCTGGAATACCTCCTCCTTCATAACAACAAGCTGAGGTCCCGCTCCATCCACCCCACAGCTTTCCAGGTAGGCACCATATTTACTGTTGCATCAATCATAGATGTGCCATGTTTGATTCTAACAGCAAGAAGAATTGACATCTTAAGTCTTATGGCACAAACAGAGAGCCTTGAGAATGCACCTTTTTTGCCATGATAAGTATGTGGAACAGATAGTTATAATATTTGGAAAGAGCTCAGAAAAATAAATAAACAATAATAAAACCTTTTGTTAGCTCTGTGACTGATGACCACCTCAAGGGTCCCCACCTTACGTCTGAATTATCTCGGTCAGGCTCCAGCCCCGTGAGCTGTAACAAAATATTTGGTCAGTAATGATGGTACAGGTACAGCAAAGTAAAGGTTCACAAAACAGGTAGAAATTGACTCATTAATTAAAGTGTCATTGGTTCAAATAGCTATCAATTTTCCATTTACAAAATTATCGATTTTTTGATCCGCGGGCAGTCTCATTCATCCAGGCTCCTCCAGAGGCCTGGGAGCTTGGGGGTTCTGTGCAGTATCTTGACCGTTCCAAGGACTGCGCTCTTCTGGACTTTTTCCTGGGATCTGCTGTAGCCACTCCTCCTCCTGCCCCAAGTACTCCGATGACCATGGGCACCACTGTTGCCTTCACTTTTCAGGCCTTCTCAAGTTCTTCTTTGAGGCCATGGTACTTCTCTAGCTTCTCAAGTTACTTTTTCATGATTTTGCCATCTCTAGGTATTGCAATGTCCACCACAATGGCCTCTGTTTTTTGCCCACCAACACAATGCCCGGTTGGTTTGCCATTACCATTTTGTCAGTCTTTATCTTTCACATTATCTTGGCTTAGTCACCTTCGGAGGTGTTTCCCACTTTGACCTCGAGGTTTCAAGTCCATACACTGCACAGATGCTCCTGTACACTATACCAGCCACTAATGGTTATGGTGTTCCACGTATGCTTTCCCTGCCAGCAACTTAAACCCTGAAGTTGTGTCTGCACCTGGGGTATTATCCTACCTAAATACCTACCTACCTACATACATACATACATACATACATACATGTAAATGAAGCTTCCAACAAAGCCCATTTTTTATACATGTTGGCCAGGTTTGTAAAACGGGACTTGTTTCTTCGTGCAGTATGGGATTTCTTTCACAGTGATAACCCAGGTTGAAAGTTTTTCTTTGTGTATGTATTTGTATATTTCCTGCCGTCTGGGGTTACCTTAAATGTACCTTCACGCTTAGCCAACCAGGTTACGCAGAGCAGTTATTCAAGCTTGCTTTGGCCTCGTTGCCGTTCATGTGTGGGGGATGCCGATTGACAGCTATGATCAGACCTAAAGACCGGTCCGCGGGTGTGTCATTTGACGCCATTGTGCACGGAACTTTTGAGGAGTTGGCTAGGTGGAGACCTTTTGGGTCAAGATGGCAAGCTATTGAAATCACAGCTGGTAGCCTAAGGACAATGTCAAGCCACAGATTTACATTCCCCCCTACTGGTCTGATAGGAGGCTGTCACGGCCCACATCCCCCACCATTTCATGGTACTGACAGCCACACATACACCACACACTTCCCCTTTTCCCCATGGACAATTATTTGGGCAATTAATTCTGAACTATTGCACTGTTGCGCGGTATGTGAACTTTCACTGTGTGGATTTGCGTCAGTAACAACTATCGTCATTAGTCACCTGGCATTTTTTTTACTTTATTAATGTAGAGCTTATTGTGACCTGAATTTGATTATGCTGTGAATTACACCTAAATAATATTCAAGTCCATTTATCTACTTATCAACATGTAAACCTTCAACTGCAATACTGAAAATAATTGGGTGATTTTGGATTTGTCTGCATTCTATATCACTTTATTATATGGTACCAACACCAGCCTTCTTTCTCTGTATATTACTGACCACCAGCTCCAGCAGCCGAACCTGGTTATCTGTTTCTAGCCCATGCCATTACCCAAGTGTTAACACCCGCTAATATTAATTATATATTATTCTAAATTATATATTATTTGGATTTTCCATCTCCAAGTGCACCCTAAGGCAATCAGAATGACTGTTTTTCTACTGTTTTATTTTACTTTTCAGACAGACAAAATATTTAATTTTTTTTTACCCTATGCATGGTCCTTCTGGCTATCATCCTACTTTTTTCAACTTTTCCCGTTGCATGTCTGTTGCATGTCGTTTGGATGCAGGGGTGAAGTAGCGGTCCTTTGATCTCAGGTCCAAGAGTGTTGTGAGATAATACAGGGACCCTGCATCGATGTGACCAAAACACTTGTCAACTACTTCTAACAGGGTGCTCTTTGAAGTTTTAACTCTGTGGTCTGTCGCAACGATCTTGTTTAACAGCCTCCTTAACACTTGGATGGCGGGGATCACATCTGCAGCTGTGGATGTAGCTTTGCTCATATCTAGTCAGCTGTTCACACTGAGCCACAATTGTTAATATGTTTTCAATTAGTGTCCATTGGTTTGCACTCAGAGTCTGATTATCTGCTCCATAAGCTGCAGGCGCTGGCTTATGCTGCAATAGACTCCTCAGCATGTAAGACATACTTATCGCAAGGGTACGTCTTGCTGAAGTCATGCTGCTTTCATTCCAAGTCATGTCTGTGACTCCAGACGGGAGGTAACGACTTGGGAATGCTTGAAATTTCCTACAATTTTTTGCCTTTTTGACACACACTCATATATCCTCCTTTGGCTCAGTGCAGCCTCGTTTACGGCAAGCTAAGTGTGCCCCATACAGCTTAGACTATCAACTCCACATTCATCCACAGCCTTGACCACATACCATGCATTGTCAGGACGATGTGCACATGCTCTTTGGTTATGTTCCAATGCCATTGCATAGTTTCAAAGGCCTCACTGATCGCTGTGGCAGTGTGTGAGCCTCAGAATTCCTGAGAATGTAATGTCGTTTTATGAATGCTGTAGTCCTCATCTAACCACTGTGCCATCAAACTTATCATACACACCGGACTAACATGTAAAACTGATGTCCAGTGTACTGTTATTGATCAGAGTATAGACATGTGTGGCAAGCATATCATGTAAGGCTGTCTGAAAAGTAGCGACGACTTGGAACTTCATACGCGGCTCCAATGATGCATTAGTTGGCGAATCCTGGGTCTTCCGCTACAGAAAAGGGCTTGTCGTGAAATGCTAAAAATTCAATGATTTTGTCATTAATTGCTTAAGCCCTCGGGTCGTCTCTATCAAACCTCTTGACTTTTGCAATGCCTCATTGATATGCACTAGCCCAGATGCCTTCTTGCTGGTGGTGATTCGGTGGCAGAAGCAGCAGACTTATCTGTGTCTTCCGTCCATATCCCATCGCTGCGATGATGAAATTTCAGGTGACTTATGAGATGTCATGTGATGTCAGGAGGGCAACAGCCTATGGCAACATCCCTCTTCTTCTTCTTGGTTTTTATGGCCGTTGGCAAGGCAACAACAGGGTGCACTGTGTGCTTTTGAAATATGCAAAATTCAAGCAATTTAGGTTTATTACTATGGGCTCTATTTATTAAACCTTTAATTATCGGAATTATCTGAATGAAATATTTTTTTTCAATATCGGACCGATAATTATCGGTGCCGAGAATTATTGTGCATTCCTGAACAAAAGTGCCAAATTCTTTAAAAATGCTCAGTTAGAACGAGGCTCCAGTTCTGCGTGGACCTCTACACTTGCAGCTCACTGTATATGTAAGTCCTAACTAAACACTTCAGTTAAGTTTATCCTGTTTTACAGGGACTGAAGAAGCTGCATACTCTCCACATGTACAACAACTTACTGGAGAGAGTTCCCCGAGGCTTGCCCCGTCGAGCGAAGACTCTAATGTTGCTACACAACTCAATTTCGGAAATAGGTCGCAATGACTTGGTTGTACTTTACACTCTGACAGAATTGAACCTCAGCTACAACAAGCTGAGTAGCCCCAAACTGCATCATGAGGCGTTCAGGAAGTTGCGTAATCTGGAAAACCTGGATCTTTCTGGAAATAGCCTGCACTCATTCCCACTGGGGCTCCCTCGAAGTCTGCAGGTCCTTGAAATCAAGAACAACCAGCTCACCTCGATTCCAGACGGGGCACTGTCTGGCATGGATAAACTAAACAAACTCATCCTGAGGAACAACCGGCTCAAACTCAACTCAGCCTATCAGGGAGCGTGGATGGAGCTCAGTGCACTCACCGTGAGTACATTTATATTTGGAGGAGACAGCTCTAGTGATGCTCCTTTAAATATACAGTTTTTAACTCCTTGTATTACAAATGTGTGTCTGTCTGAAAAAAACAGTGAAAAGTCAATCCTTTACTTCATATGCATTTTACCTTTACTAAAACTTAAACTAAACATTTTTACAGGAAACAGCTATAGAACTACAACTATAAATGCAACAAAGCAAGAATCATGCGTCCAAAGTGAATTTAAAAAAACATTATTTTTCACAAAGAGTATTAATTAATTTTCAAGAAGAGAAACTCATTTCTCACCCTGTAGACTCTGGACCTGTCCGGGAATGAGCTGTCCCACATCCCATCAGACCTGCCCGAGGCTCTGGAGTACCTGTACCTGCAAAACAACCGCATCTCCACTGTTACAGCTTCAGCATTTGAAAGCACACCCAACATTAAAGGAATTTTTCTCCGGTAAGAACAAGGGCATCAGATAATTGATGGTTCATGATACTTTCTGAGATAAGTATGGCTCCTTGTCTAAGTCAGATTCGGACAGGGTTCTGTTATAATACCGTTCATCCAAAGACGCATGAGATTAACATCTCAGTGGTATCAGTTTCAGTGTTGGCTGATTAGCTGGAGTTGTGTTGTTAGGTCAAATGGTATCATGGTGTTCATACAACAACAGATTCTTTCATATGTTCCCTTCAGGGATCGCCACAGCCAATCATCTAGTGGTTTGCATATTTAGTGTGGCATAGTTTTTACGCAAAGTGCCTCTTCATTAACCTGGCTTGGGACTGGGACAAAGGTACACTAATGAACCCGTGTGACTTGACTCAAGTCACAAGGTATTTAGAAAATTCAATACTTTATTGGTGTAGTGCAGTGGTTCTCAAACTGTGGTACTGGTACAACTGGTGGAGCTCCGGCTCTATTTGGAGGTACTTGAGGATCTGATGTCTACAAAATGTAGGACTATTGATTTCTGCTACAACTTTTTATAATGCACTTTACTATACCACTAAAGGTTTGGACTCTTAAAAAGCTGTGGAATTCAAAATGTGATTCTCAAAGAAGCAGCACAGCAAACAAAATTCATTTCATAACATTCATAGAGGTACTGCAGATAGGTATGTGTTCATATAAAACTTGAACACTTGAAGACACAGAGCCGTATCAGCACTTGGAAAGACAAATATTTTCTGGGATGGTACTTGAGGAGAAGATTGAGAACCACTGGTGTAGTGCATGCACAGACCATCAGTAAAAAATGATGTTGTCTTGTTTGGAAAAGAGCATTATATCTTCCTTTTCTCTGAAGGTTTAACCGGCTCTCAGTGGACTCCATAGATGAGAGCTCATTCTCACACTTGTCCAACTTGCAAGTACTGGACCTCGGCAGTGGGGACAGTGACCTCTCTGTAAAAGAAGATGAGACAGACAGCGGTAAGATGATGAAGGAGGAGCAGGACACATAAGGCTTGCTGAACTCAACTAACACTGAACTGCGCTGTCAAAACAGCGGCTTTGAATAGCTTTTCATGAGTTACATAATTCTGGCGCAGAGCACCAGATAAAGTCACTATTCCTTTTCCGGGCTGGATACATTTATATATCTTTCAACTTTAGCGTTATGTTGTATTGATTGACTTTCACATCTAAGTGTTTTTGTCCATTAGCATTTAAGAAGCCATATGAACCTACCTCCCTGTGTAAAAATGTCTTGGGAACCAAATACCATACACTTACAAGGCAAAAAGGATGATTGTATCATTGGATGTCTCTCCAAACTGATATTATTCCAATGTATAATATAGCCATAATTGGTGATTATTCCACGATGTCCTATATCTGGTAACACTTTGTATTACAAAAATAAATACTCTGCCAAATACAAAATTACATTATCTTTTTAACATAATGTGATACCTCAAAATACAAATAAAATGATTGTGGACACAGGCTTTCTATAGAAGCTATGAAGCACCTTCAACAGCAGCAGAAGAGATGGGCCAAAGAATAGACAGCACTTGGAGAGAGCAGGCTGCACTCTGTCGGCTGAAGAGGCGTTAGTGCTCATGTCAGGTCATGTGTTGACCTCAGTGAATTAACCACTAATGGCTCTTTTCAGTAGCTTTTCGAAATTTCTGATAAGCTTTTTATTTGCAACATTTGTAAAATAATCATGTTTATTTAGCTCAACCCCATTAGAGACATTTTATACACGTGTACCTCTGTGAAAAAGAATGAGTACAAAGATTGCTTTTGGAGACAGGACAGTTTACTAGCGTGAGGCCCATCTGCATCACACCAGTGTAATAATTATATATATATATATATATATATATATGAACAGTTGCTTCATTGATCAAACTGAGAACGGCTGGAGATATAGGAGTTGAACCAGGTGAATGCAGTGTCAATAATAGTAATTGAAGTTAAATGGTTATAGAGAATGGAGTGGGAAATGGTATTAAATGCTTTGAGGTTGAGGAGGATGAAGACACTGAGCAGTCTAGAGTCTGACAAAGAGGAGGTCATTTGTGATTTTAACTAGGACAATCTCTATATTGTGGAGGGGACAGAAACCAGATTGAAAGACCTCATTGAGCAGTGGTCTCATTCTGACATAACATCAGACATAATATAATACAGCAAAATCATTTTTATTGAGTTATTATTTTTCTCTTGAGTAAAAAATGTTATACCGTTACTGATATGAAAAATAAAATTTTTTATTACATTTAAAAAAAAAAAAATTTTCTACTAAAATTTCTGAAAAGGTACCTTTCTATTGTTTGATTGGCTAATAAGTGACAGAGCTTTTGTCGGCTAATGGTTGTGTCTTGCCACAAGACACAACAAACATGTCTCTTTCAAAAGCTAAAAGAAAAGTCGATGATGAACACAGACAGTTTCAGGACAGGTGGACATTGCAGTATTTTATGGTGGAATTTAATGGAAACAGAACTTGTTTAATATGCAAGAAACAAGTTGCACTGTACTAAAGGAATCTAACCTGAAGCTGCTTTACTGGACTTAGCACAGAGAGCAATATGAAACATAGTGGGAACCACATAGGATCACAGATGGGGCACAGATGGGTCACAGTCCACACTGGGACAACAGTGAGCCTTTGATGTTTTATGTATGATGAGGCTTTGATGGGTGCAGAAGCTTTGAACTTTGTGCACATTACCAATTGAACTTGTTGGGAACAGTAAAATGCATTTCTCAGTGAGGAAGGATTGCTGCACACACAGTCTATTAAGGAGTAAAAAAAAATAAAAAATCATACCAAAATACACACCTGTTGCAAAATGTATGCCATATGCATCAACACAGCCAAAGTTATTCACTAAAAACAATAGTGAAACATCAAAAAATGCACTAAGAGTGTATGAGGGTTAAAGGAATTTCAGTTTGACCAGGTACGGCCAAACCAGCTTCTTCACAAAATGAGGACATTGTTTATCTTATACAGGCTACCTGGTCTGTCGTGGTAACATGAGCCAAACAGCTCTCTGCTCTTGAGATGGGAGCTTCCGTTCATTTTTTTAACCACACTGATGCCTTTGTGGGGTTGGTCTTTCTTTTCTGGGGCTGTCTGTGTGTGTACAGCCTTGTGCTTCCATCTATTTTCAGCGAATAGACGTTAAATTCCCTCCCCTCTCCGATGTGAAGAGTGATGTTGCACTGTGCCCCGCTGTGCGGATTCTAGTGGCCTTGTGAACTGTGAGGATCCTATCAAATTCATATTCATATCATATTCATAGATTATTCGGGCCCAGGATTCACACACAAGAACTAGACCGGCCAGCTTAAGAGAACTAGTGAGGGAATGTGTAATGAAGACTAATAACTGCCATAATGAGCAGTGTTTATGGGGAAAATGACCGCCCTATTTTGTTACCATTTACACACTTCAAGTGCAACTTCACTTTTACTCCTGTTTTGGGGTGTTTACATCCCCAAACTGTGACTTTTAATTAGAAATATTGCAATGAAATGTAACTCTGACTCTGGGATTAATAAGTAAATCAAAATGATGCACAGACAACACTTAACCCACAGCTGCGGGATCCCTGTGCCATGTGCACAGTTCTGACTCAGTGTAGTTTAGTTCTTAGAACCCAGGCAGCTGCACATGCATTTGACAGTTTCGTTTTCTCATCTGTGAAGGGCTAAATTGTTTTGATAATTTACAATGCCTCAGCAAGAATGCTGTTGTTAATGTGGGACTGAAAAGTCATTTTTCGATAGTAAAAGTGAGGGGGTCCAAAAGAAAGTTTATTAAAAGTGGGTGGGACTTGTCCCCCACTGATATAATGGCTGCTATGCCCATGAATGACACTGAGACAGTTCTCAGGGATCTGTTAAAAAAAACAAAAACAAAAAAAAACACGTGTTCTTTTTTATGTGTATTAACTGTGAATTAAAAATTAAATTGTTGGGAAAAAACAAGGTTTTGACAAAGTGTAGGCCTAGAATATTCCTAATAATCCAATTTAAATAAAATGCTGCCCTTAACTTCAGAGTTTGACAGCAGTAATTTGCTCTCCTATGGAGGAGGTTATTTTTTTATATCACTCCTATGTCATATAATTACCAAAATCAAGAGACTGTGGCATAAACACAGAAATGCCAGTGACATATGACCTTGGTGAATGAAACATATGTGACTATGTTTACACTGTGTGCAAAAGATTTGGTCACTGTAACAGTCATCAGTGGAACAGCTTTAACAAAATGGAATATGGGCCACTTTTGAAACCCACACATCCACATTATTTTATAAATGAGAAATCTTAAAAGCATTTTACAGAATCTCCACTACACAACACAACTGGGCACTAAACAATAAACAACATCATTTATTCAGTTCTTTGGACAGACAACGAGGCTTTTGTTCACTTGTACTTTTTATACAAAATGATAAAAACTGTACTCTCTAACATGTAAAATCCACTTTGTCCCAAAAGCCACTTGTTGTTACCATGGATATGCACATGCTCATTACAGTAAACAACAAGCCTGCACACATTGGGCAGATTGACTGAATGAAACACTTAAATAACAACCATTACTTGACTTTTTTTGTTTTTGTTTTTAGCCGCACAATTTTAACACATGTAGAAAATTAATACTTTAGAACAAGCCAGTGGTAAATACATTTCTAATAATGATTCACGTTACAGCAATAGTAATGAAAACTACCTTATTTTCTCCACATTTTGAAACTCTTAAAATGATTGGATCAAACGTCTCTTTACTTTCAGTGTCCCTAAGTTTGGCACATTTTGATTCAAAGCAAAAAAAATGCCACAATGGTTTGTAGTACTGTATAACTATTGCCAATTTCCATATTTTTAACCAATGACTTATCGTGGAGGGGTTTGAGTGCAGAAAAAGGAAGATGAAAAAACAAGATCAGTGACCAGTGAAGCACAACTGGAGGCCCAACTCTGACACTTGAATTTGAGGGCCTGGTGGCTAAGTCATACCCCACGAGGTCTGTTTGGACTAAGCCCAAAAAGGGCCCGGTGCAAATTTGATTGTGCATATGCCTCGATGACCCAATCCTCAGACAGAGAAACTGTTTCAAGGGATACGGAAGGTCACCTCGCTGGGGAGACTTGGGTGGGAGGTTGAGAAGTCCGAGATAGTCGGGTTCACCTCTATGAACAGCTTGGGCTCTGGAACCACTCACGTTGAGAGAGGCTGGACTCTATACTACTCTGGAGTTGCCCACACTGAGAGGTGGTGTGCAGGTGAGGGCTTGCTTATAACTACCCAGCTCAGCCGCCATGTGTTGGAGTTAAACCTGGTGTACAAGAGGGCTGCCTCTATGTGCCTTTGGGTTGGGAAGAGATCTCTCACCGTTGTGTGTGCTTATGGGGTGATCGAAAGAGCAAAGTACATGGTAGGAGAACTTGTTCATAGTCTATCTACCTTCCTATCTGGTCATGGCCTCTGGATCATGGGTAAGATTTCAGATAGAAGTAGCCAAAATGAGCTTACTCCACAAGGGTGGCTGGGTGCTCCCTTAAAGATAAGGTGAGGATCTTGGTCACTTAGGAGGAGCTCAGAGTAGAGCTGCTGCTCCTCCACATCACAGGGAGCCAGCTGAAACTCTGGCATCTGTTCGCAGAAGCCTCCTGAATGCCTCACTGGGGAGGTGTTCTGGGCATGTAACACTTTAGAGAAGAAGAGAATAACTGCAGGAAAGCAATTAATGTTTAATGTATTTTGTTTACAAAGACAAAAAATAAAGTCAATGATATACATAATTAATTAAAGATCATAAGGAACTATTATTTTAAGAGGCATTTAATCACAAATCAATTCTCTTCTTATTGTACCCATCCTTGAAAAAACTTGATCAATCTACCCACGTATAATCTTACGGTGTGATGTCCTCAGACTGCTGCTCCGATGCAGCACCACACACTGCTGTTATTAAGGCAAAATGATTCTGTTTACTCAGTGTTCAGACAACGCCATTCCTTCACCCCAGTATGTGGTCAGTGACAGTATAAAAATCGAATAACCACAGAAAAGTTAACTAATCATATAAAATAAATAAAATAAATCCCTAGTGGTGCTTGTGTATTCAGTCCAGAGCATCTGATGAAACAAAGAAGTGTTCATCTGGCGCTCTCAGAGCCCCAGTGGTGAGTAAATAAAAGAAAAGTCATTTTAATGTGAGGACACAAGGATGATAAAATGGGCACAGTCTAATTTTCTTGAGGATTTGAACTAATGTCATAGCAAAGAGTTTCTTCATGTGTGTGAATATCTTTATTATGCCCGTCTAATTAGAGCTACAGAGGTTTTCACAGAAAAATCATGGTCTATCCATTTGAATGCACTTTAGCGCTTAACTGGTCTGTGTGTTGAAACTGGTTGGTTTATGATTTATTGAGCCAGTAACTTGATTATGATGATGTATTATGTGACTGTTATTAGAACTTAATCCTGATTGACTGTTGTCTCTCTTCACACCGTTAGGAAAACTGTGTCTGGTGTCTGTCATGTTCTCACTCCCATTTGTTTTTTTCCAAATGTCACCAGAGGGGCTCTGTGTATTTAATAAAAAATGGAAGAAAAAAGAACAGAGAGTTCCTTCCTCTACGTTTCCAGTGAATATAAAGCCAAACAAAGTAGGTCCTCAAACACCATCAGGGCTATACATTGGTCTCAAGGCCATTCATGTCGATGCTGCAGTGTTCTTTGTTCTTCTTGTGGGACCGAGGAGGGACTGGTGGTTTCTTTTTCTCGTGCTGTGGTCGAACACCTTCTTCCAGCTGCATGAGGCGGGCCACATCTGGCGGGAGGAGCTGCTGCTTGAGCCCAGCCAAATGGGCTTGGTATTTGCCGTTGTTGTTGTGGCAGTTCATCAGAGGTGGGCTGCTCAGGGCAGCTTTGCTCTCACATATCAACGGGACCTGGCCACAGAACACAGAGTGGACAGAACAGACAGGAGAGAGGAGTAAAAAACAACATTGTAACTTTACCATCCACTGTGATGGAGAAGTAGTTTGTTGGACACATTTATGTGTCTTACGTTCTATGTATTACTGATTCTAATTATTGCTTTGCTGTGGCATTGTTTCAATAAAAAAATGGGTTAATGTTTGTTGGATGGATGATGACTGGCATTGAGGTCCAAACCGCACTGTCAGGTTTAAAACACAATAGAGACACACACTAAGATGCTCTATATTTAAGATAATACTATTTTATGACATTTTACATGCCTCTTGTTGGGTTCCATAGGATCACACACAGGAAATTGAAACAGGCTGAAGTTTCACTGCTAATACCAATAAATTGAATTTATTTGACCAAGAAAGTCCCACTGAGGTTACAAATCTTATTTCCAGGGCACTCCTGCCCCCATATGTACTTAGTTATAGTGGACTATGGTAGTAAGAAGTAATATGCTCCAATGTAGCACAGATAGTTACTTGCTTGTGTTTCTGACAGGGTTATTTCAGAATTCTCAAGCTGCTTATATGTCTGTGGAGGTTCTTAGTCATCCAGGACATATTCAAGAAAGGTTTTTCTGACAAGGCATCAAACCTTTGTCCAGGTGCCTTCTCAGAAAAACCAAGCTGCTTACGGCATAATTAAGGCTTCACTTAGTTGTAATTAAGGCTTCACTTAGTTGTTGCAGATTAAACATTTTCAAATTTATCCTTGTTGTCATTTCTGATAAAGAAGGCTGTCCTTTTATCTATTTACTTTTTTTTTTACTGCTCAGTGTATTTATATTTCTTTTCACAAAAAATAATAATTCAAACTTTGTAACTGCAGATGCAGATAATAACAGTTGTAACAGTTCAGACTCACCCCATCTCCCTCTTGGATGAAGTCTTTCCTACAGATATGTGCCATTATGCCTGTAGCCAGCGCATCCCCCATGACATTTACCATGGTGCGGAATCTGTCTCTGTGGAGCATAAAAAGACAGTTGTATTTTTATTTGTGCTCTGAGGTCACTGGGATAAGTGTGGCTCTGTGATGAGAGAACAACAACTGCAAGCTACAAAAGGTGAAAGTAAACACTGCTACATACAATGCCCAATCCACAGCGATAATGAGAGTGATGTCATCAGTTGGTAGGCCAACAGATGTTAGCACTATCACCATGGTGACCAGTCCAGCCTGCGGTATCCCTGCTGCCCCAATACTCGCTGCAGTGGCTGTGATGCTGTGGGAAATCAGAGCAGTCAGAGTTTGAAGCCACAGTATTAATAGCTAATATTTACATTGTACTGCACATCTTGTAGGTATACTTTACACACAATAAAACATATATGTCCCATATCTGAAATATGAAGCATTTTTCTCAAACCGCGTAGCACCACAGTCCCTATACACCTCCCATACCTGTTTTCATTCAGGTTTTGGAACTTGATAAAACTCAAACATTAAGCTACTGCAATATTTTTTGGAATCGTGCATCATTCATTTTACTTCATGTCTGTTAAACTAAAAAAAAAGAAAGAAAGAGGTGGTATTTCAGTGTTGAAAGATGAGTTTAAGGATGGCAATCCGGTAATAGTGGTCTGTCTGCATCCAAATTTGATGTTTGATATATTAAACCTTTTAAGGTTGATCAAAACATCCTCCAGTGTTTCACTGAACACTCTCTACTGTCAGACTGGAAAACAAGTAATAATTACTGAGCACATATACAAGATTGTTTACCCATAGTGTTGTTCTGAAGTGTTCATTGTGAGAGAGACATTTCTCAGTGATATCTGTGTAGAGCTTTTGTAGATTTGAATGGTGTGGTGTATATGGCATGTCTGTAGTGTGAGGCACATAGTAATAAAAAAATAACTGTCTGTCTGAGCTTATACAGCTTGTTTCTTATCCAGCTGATAAGCAGCAGCGGACAACAGGCTCAGTGCTATGACTAAAATCCAACATTTCCTTAGCAACTGTCCCACAACCCTGACAAGAGTCCTATGTGTGGGGATGGATCAGTTATGTTTCCTGCTTGATTCAGGACAGGTGAATTTCCTCAACATGATGTTCAATTCAATAAATGGACACGGAACAAAGGTCATAATCGACATGCTTTTCTATGAAGGAATGCAACTGTCATTGTACTGAACATTTACACAGAGCAATGTGTTTTGTTAATGAGCATGTCTTCTCCTCACAATCTCTGGGACTATACTCCTAGCTTAACTTGTTAGGTAAAGTGGTGAGAAAGTTGAGCTTTATATCCCTCAGAGAAAGTGGTTTAATCTGAGTCTTCTGTGACTTAGGTCGGTGGTCTTCTTATTTTCCTTTTCACTGTTCCCTTCAGGGGTCTCCATAGTGAATCATTTGCCTCCATCTAGCTACCTTCATGTCCTCCTTCACTAAATCCATAAACCTGCTCTTTGGTCTTCCTGTAGGCTTCCTGCCAGCCCTAACCTCAGCATCCTTTGTATTTTCACTATCCCTCCTCCGAACATGTCTCCTAAACACTAAACACTTACATATGCTGTCCCTGTTATGTACTTATTCCTGATCCTATCCATCCTTGTCACTCCCAAAGAGAACCTTGAACATTTTAAGTGATGCTACCTCTAACTCTTATTCATGTCTTTTCCTTAGAGCCACTGTCTCCAAACTATACAACATCACTAGGCTCACCACTGTCCTCTTAGACCTTTCCTTTCATTCTTGGTGGTTCTCTTTTATCACACAACAAACCTGACACTTTTTCTCCACCCATTCCAACCTACCACACACTTATTCACCTTTTAATACACTCTCAATTGCTCTGGACTGTTGACTCTGCGTACTTAAAATCCTGCACCTTCTTTACCTCTTCTTCCTGTAACCTCACTGTTCCTTGGATCCCTCTCATTCACACACATGTATTCTGTCTTGCTGTGACTAACCTTCATTCTTGTTCTCTCCAGAGCAAACTTCCACCTTTCTAGTCTCTCCTCCACCTGCTCCCTGCTCTCACTACAGATCACAATGTCATCCACAAACATCATGGTCCATGGAGATTCCTGTCTGACCTCATCTGTCAGCCTGTCCATCACCCCAGCAAACAAGAAGGGGCTCAGAGCCAATCCTTAATGAAGTACCACCTTCACAGTGAACTTCTCTGTCACACCTACAGCACACCTTACCATTACCATATCCTGCACCACCGTAACATACTTCTCTACCATTCCAGACTTCCTCATACATTACCACAGTCTTATGCTTTCTATAAATCTACAAAGACACAATGCAGGTCTCCCTGACCCTCTCTGTACTTCTCCATCACAAATGCACGACATGTTTATCTGTTTTCACTAACACGTGTAAAGACAGCACTTACCTGATGGTGATGATCTGGCCAAAGTCCAGCTCGTAATTATTCACTTGTGCAATGAAGATGGCAGCCACAGCCTCGTAGAGCGCGGTGCCATCCATGTTAATAGTGGCGCCCACAGGAAGCACAAAACGGATAATGCGTCGATCAATGTGGTTGTTCTCTAAGAGGCACTTGAAAGTTATAGGCAATGTGGCTGAGCTGAAAAAGACAGAGGTCAAAGGTTAAATAAACCGTAACTCAACATAAGGATCTGTTGAAGACAAGTTGTAAAATCAAAATCAGATGCAAGCACGTTTTCAAGACTTTATACATAGGCTCTGTGACCTTTTCTGATCTGAGTCCACCAAAGACATGTTTACATTATGGACTTTTTCTGTCCACAGCTGACATAAAAACAACCAGCGCCAGAAGCTGAAAACACACAAAAGAGGTTACAGATAAAGCATTTTCTGCCAAATTGTTTGTGTGTGTGCAACTGGCTATATTTATTTTCTAAAGCACTCTGTTCCTTGCAGTTTCCATTTGTTTTCAAGACTGTAAACCAGTCACTATTATCTTAATTTGTTTTAATAGGATGCGTTATGTTCCATGTGCAACTGTTAGGCACAGTCACAGTCTGGACATAAGGCAAAATCATACTAATTGTCTTGATCTAATTGGAACTTAGAAAACATTAAATTATACTGTATTTCTTTTGATTAAGTTAATAAACCTTAATAACCAGGTTTAAGTTTTAGGATTACAGTTAAGAGCAAGACTAGATGCTCTGTTCCACAGTTCTGTTATCCTTTACATTTATGAGTTTCATATTTAGCAATATGGGACAGCATTTTTGTAATACTATACAATTGCTTCACAGAGTTCACAGAGTTGCATAATTTATCTATTTATGAAATAATTTTCTAATAATAATTTAAGACCTACTGCACCAAAAGGAAGCTTTATAGGCAAGTCTTTAAAGCAAGTGTCATTAAGCCAGCTGTCAATCAAACCATCCGTCATCCATAAATCTGATCTGCACATGGGCCCTCGAAATTGTGAAACTATACATAAATTATATAGCAATATTACAAATGGCTTTGGAGCAGCTCAAAGAAAACTCATACAATTACAGTCCTATGGAATTGTTGGTGTGTAGACTGTACCTGGAGGACGTTGCCAGGGCGATAAGCAGGGCCTGTAGAATTCCGCGGATGTAAACAATTGGGCTTTTTTTGGTGATAAAGAAGTACATGGCGGGCAGAATGAACAAGCCGTGCAGCACCAGACCGAAGACCACTGTGACTGCGTAGAAACCCAGCTTCTTCCCCATGGCAGAGGGGTCACTCATCTCCAGGATTTTACCTGCTACCAGGAAGACGATGCCAAAGGGGAAGTACCTGGTAGGGTCACAACAAATGTCGGCATCATCAGAACATTTGTGGCAATACTTTGTTTATATGGTTAATGACAGTATAATATAGGTAACTCAAAAGTAGGGATTTTACAGTCTTTTGGAAACTGATTTCTATCATAAAGACAATGTCAAGGACAGCCAGCTGATACCACTGACTTGATTAATTTGTTGTTTATTTTCCATTTTTCTTTCTTTTTATTCCTCAAAAGAAAAAAAAAATCTGGTCATTTCTATTTCCTTGTTTTACATGTTGTTCTCTCAAAACAAACGTCAAGCTGGCCTGCAAATACAGACCAATGAAACCCTCTCAGATCACAAAGCACTTGAGTTTTAAAAAGTTAATTTATGACATTAAGTCTTTGCACAGAGTTGTTATTTTCTACAACATACATATATATGTACAGTGGTCCCTCGCTATAACGCAGTTCATCTTTTGCGGCCTCGCTGTTTCGCAGATTTTTTTAGTGCAATTCTGCATGCTTTTTTTTTTTTTTTTTTACAGCGTATGAACGCGCATTGTGTTCTGCGTCCTGATTGGCTAAGGGATTGTAGAACATTGTCAATCAATCTCCTCCGTGCCGTGTCTCCTGTACAGTACAGAATGCATTTGGCTTGACAAATTTACATAAATGTTCGATAGTTAGCAGTGTGACTCTGAAGTGCTGTATGTTTGCAAGTTTCCCCCCCGACAAAACCCACAATGTCGGCGAAACGTTCTGCACCGACAAAGGCACCTGCGGTCGCACCCAAAAGGCCGAGGAAGATGCTAAGGTTTGAACTTTGACAGTGTTTAAACAAGAGAGAAATGTGAGAAAATGTTAATGCCTGTCTGAGAAAAGTGTATAAAGTGTGTGGTGAGGGGTTTTACAGCCTTAAAACATATACAATAATTGGAAAAAATAAAGCTGACTACTTCGCGGATTTTGCCTATTGCGGGTTATTTTTGGAACGTAACCCCCCGCGATAAACAAAGGACCACTGTATGTATGTTGTATATTCATTGCATGCTTTTAAATAGACATATGTATAGCCTACTTGCAAATTCCGCCATTTCTGTTATATTTGTATTTTCTAAGCATGCAAAGCTCTCCAGTAGCAAGATGTCATGAGACGACAAAGTTAAATGGAGGCTTTTATTTCTATAACATAACATGAATTCACAGTGGTGGGCCGTCAGGGCCAGCAAGGCCTTCTCTGCTGGCCTAAACATGCTCAGAAAAGTTATTTTATTTTATTTTCAAAAATATGTAAACAAAATTATTCTCTATTCTCTGTTCTCTTTATGTCATATTATATCCACTTTGTTGCTTTGAGTGGCTTCCAATGTTGTTTATCATGGTAGAGTTTTTAACCAATTATATTCCAGCATTTGCCTGAGACCTTCAGAATCAACAGAGCAGGCCCCGGTGCACTGTAAGTGAACGGACACAGTCAGTTGCAATAGCCAATCAGATCTCGATTCTGCAGACCAAGGCCAGCTAGAAGGTCTTACTGTACTGTACTTGAACTGTACGCGTCCTGTGATTGGATAAGCACTTGCTAGAGCCTGAAAGGCGGCAATTTGCAGAATATTGAAATAAACCCGGAGATCCAACAGCTATTGCTGTATTTTTAACTCATAATGGCCGAAGGAGGAGAAGAGATTGATCTGGTTGCAGATATACTTTCCATGCCATTTTCAAGACGGGCCTTTCACAAAAAGCTGAATATTGTGAGAAGAGGTCAACCCCTGTGCTAGCTAGCCTGTCCCAGCAAGGAAAAGGGTTTGTCCGTCATTTCCAGACGAGCAACTATGAACAGTACCCGTGGCTCACAGCTTCTGAGAAACGCTGCAAACTGGTGGCATTTTGTTTGGCATCTTTAAATCGCCTTTTTATTTTTTATTTTTGACAGTATCTGTGAACTTAGTTTCCTACTCTTAATTGTGAATGCATGCTTATTGCTCCTGAAATTAAGTGTTGCTTGACTAACCTATATTAAGGTGATGTTGTAATGTGTAAGTGGGACATCACTTAAGGCCTAAGCGTGAAATGCATGGCCCGCCACTGTGAATTCAGTAAATTCTGTTTCAGTTAATAAGTTATAGTCTGTCAGTGGGTTGTCCTAAAGATGTGGTGTCAGAGCGATTATTTCATAATTCCAGATCAGATTGGAGCCCGGTCACAATAAGGCAGTTGCCAATAGTAGTGCCACACTTGAGAGACACTGGGGCTCAGTAGAGCAAGCAGGACTCGGGTTCTGCTGCTGTCAGACATCCATTCAGTTCTGGAGGGCTTCCACTGAAAACCAAGGACAAGTGCTTTCAAGAGCACAATCAATGCCATGTGGTTTACATTAGAAACAGTAAAATGGCCGCTTCATCGTCACACCACTTATAATAATACAAGAAAAGTCAGGGGTATTCAGGGGTATTGGCCTATTTTTTTATTATATGTGTATTGTAGTACAGAGTGTAATTCACGTAATCTCATGCAAAGTCCTCACCCTGGGCACAGTCAAGGTATATTGGAGGTTTTTGTCCAGCTGAGGGTACTGTGTCAGTGAGGTAGACATGATCTCTAAGATGTCTAAGAACCATTAAATGATTTTGAGAATATTTATTTATTTTGGGACTAAAAGTTACAGGGGTGCTTTAAATAAAAATAGTTTTTGCCAGACAGTTTTTACTTACACCAGTTCAAAGCTTCAAAACCAGCACAGCTGGTAGAAACCTTTTATGATAGCCTTTTTATGATGTTTTTATGTTGTATACAGATAGTATGGTCAAGATTTTCACAAATGATTTATTTGTATCTTGAGTATACCACTGCTTTTATACAGTGCTGTGCTCTATATAAATTCCCCTGTGTCCAGCAGGAGCTTACTGAGTTTATGTGCCTTGTTTGGTAATCCTCTGAATTCTAAAGCCAACATATGAGTACACAGTATCTCTTCCCTCTCCTCTGTCCCTATAAGTCTAAACTTTAGTATCCTATACAAACCAATCTTACCATATAACAATTGCAACAATTCTGAGAACCGCTTCATTCAGGCTCTGACAAAAGTTTACCAAGGCGCTGCCATTTGGGCCCATTCTTCCCAGCATAATACCTGGAAAAACCATATAAAGTAAGTCTTTTGTATTAGTACTACTACTGTTACTACTACTACTAAAACTGGAAACTCACCCATGGTGGCCGAGAAAATAACAATCCCAAGGACGTTCATGCCGTCACTGGTGCCTTCTCGTGTGCGTACGACCACATCTGGAGGTGGCGTGAGATCAATGGCAAAGTTTTGAATGTCAGTTCCATTATCAGCCTGGATCCCATAGATCAGGGTTCGCCGTGTGCTGCTCTCTGATGGAGTCTGACTCACTGTAGGATTGGTTTTTACAATGATCTCACTACTTGTTCGATACTGTCATCAGAAAAACAGAACAAAGAGTGCTCCTGTAAACAACAGCAAATGTTTAAACATGTACAACAAAAAAGATATTAAAGGTCTCACCTGCTGAAATGTGGCCTGGACCAGGTTTGATGGGAACATGTTGCTGAAAGAAATTTATAAATTGTTGTTTAGAAATGATTACTGTGTTTTGGAGTGCGTTATGTTTTATCATGTTAACATAACGTTTTAATAAATTTTACCATTGCCCAGAGGGACAGGGAGTACCCAGTGGGATGGAGAGTACAAAGCAGGATGGAGAGTATCTGGGGGAACAGGGTGAACCCAGTGGGAGAGTGGGACAACTTGTGAAGTGCTTTTTAGAAATGTAAATAGGACTGTGGCTTTTTTATGAAATTTTTATAGATTTATTTGCAGTTTATTTTTTATTTAACCAAACTTTTCTCACATAGCTGTCATAAATGTATGTTGAGACATGAACTAACTCTATTGAGATCATTTTTAGTCCATACCCCCATACCTATGTCAGACAAATCTGGGAGACAATGAACCTGACCCCCATCCTGAGCACTAATCATTCATCAAAGTGTTCCCTGTTCCTGCCCTTTGGGCTGCATGTTTTGTTTTGACTCCACTACGGACTTATATTTGATTGCTGTCCTATTGGGGACTTTACCTAGTTAGCTGTTATTACCTGCCTACATCCAGAACTACAGTCATTTCCAACCTAGATCACTTACTACTCTTTAATGAAGACCTCCTGCCACCCAGGCTTACAGGTACAACAGCTCACAGCTGCCCTTGCCCAGGTCTCTTCCTCTTCTCCTGCTCCACCTAAACCTGTTCCAGCTCCTGCTTCAGCAGCTCATCTTTTTCCGAGCCCAGAGTGGGGGTCCTTGCATGGTATGCTGGAGATCCTGGAAACTGCCAAGTGACAGGAACTCCACAGCCCAAAGTTATGGCTTGCTGCTTGGGCTAAGAGATTTGCATCAGAGACGATGGTGTTGCATAATAATGTCGTCTTTATGTGCCCGACGCCTCAGTCACTGGTATGTGTTCATCTACATGAATTCCCATTTGTCCTGTCTCTTAACAAGGATACATGGAAGTCACAATCTCCAATCTGTGGATCCTCCTGCAATTTGTCATCCTCAAAGTAAGTGCAGGAATAAAATACTATAAGACAACAATAGAAAAATAAAAACAGAATGCGAGGTAAAATGATAAAAAAATAATAAATAAATAAATAAATAACAAAAAACACTAAAAACTAATAAAATCTAATTAAAAAAATATTTAAATGAACCAAAAGTAATAAATAATATGATTTCAGCCTGGTTTTAAAAGAAAACGGTAGAGACACATTTCAGAGCGAGTGGAAAAGAGTTCTGGGTGCTACTATCACTCCTCAGTGGTGATGGAGAATCTTTGCAGGAAAGTTTCACATTTGGAAGACAAGATTCGAAGCTCATGTCACTAAACAAGAACCTGTTTCACTTGAAAACAGCACTGTGTTTTTCTCCAGCAATTTTCCAACTCGAAAAGGAGAAGGTGATGTAGGCTGGCCAAGTAGTGGTGAAAAGAAGTTGGACAGCTCTAAGTTGTTGTTCCAGGGATTAGGAAGGGAGTGTCTGTGCTTACACTGCACAACAAAATGGCCATGTAGAACAGCCAGTGGTAGAGTCAAGTGATTCACTTTTGTCATCAGTACACTTAAGAGCGGCAAATCAGTTTGGAGTGTCTGAGATCAGCTGCTCAAGTGGCTAGCTTGTCCCTTATGTTGAGAATGGCTGCAGAATGAGCCATGGTTGTGTTATTTTCTCAGTGACATGAAATGTAATGCCAGAAAGATGACACTTAATAGGCGCTCTGCTTTAAACCTTTACACAACTGTCCCCGTCACCTTCTGCTTTTGACTGTGAAAATCTTGCCCAAAATGTGAGCACGCAGCATGGAGAACACTGCACTTTATTGGGGCAGTGTGATATGTGTAATACACATAAAATCATGCAATATACAACATCTTAAATGTCCACAAGATGTCTCCCTTGACAACTCAATGACATCAATAATAATACCGTATTTTCCGGACTATAAGCCGCTACTTTTTTCCCACGCTTTGAACCATGCAGCTTATACAGAGATGCGGCTTTTCTATGAATTTTTCTTCAGCCCTCAGGGGGGCGCTCTAGCAGGAAGTGCAAAAACGAGACAGCGGTAGTCAGTACAAACAAGAAAGCGCCAGTTTTTATCATTCAATGGTTTTTATTCTTAGCACATGCAACCCAAGACGCACAACAGCAAAATACGGTAATATTTTTACACCCTCAGCCCCTCATAATGGAAAACAAATGAAGTGACAGTGGTTTGGTGTTCAGTAGTTTCAATGCTCAGGAGGAAGATGAATAGTGACTTGTGGTTTCAGTGCACGGGAGAATGAAGCGACTTTAATAGTTGCGCAGTTGCACTTTAACAGTGCGCAGGAAGAAAAAGTGACAGTGGTTTGGTGTTCAGTGGTTTCAGTACGCAGGAGGAAAAAAAATAAAGCAACTTGGTTTTAGTGCACAGGAGGAAGATGAATAAAACCATCAATGACTTTTCTGTTTTGTTTGATCAGCACTTTTACTGCCGTGTTACAGGCACTGTTCGGAAACAATCAGTTCAGGTATATGAATAAACACTTATGGTACAAAATCTTTCTATGTAAATATCTTATTTCTCAGCCTGGATATCGGCGGCTTATAGTCCGGGGCGGCTTATATGTGATAAAATATATATTTCTTTTAAATTTTAGTGGGTGCGGCTTATATTTAGGTGCGCTCTATAATCCGGAAAATACGGTAATTAAAAAAAAAAAAAAAAAAATGTAACAGCAGCAATGTCACAGTAACCATTGATATATTCCTTCAATTAAGAACTGTGAAGAGAGAAACTCTGAGAGAAGTGTCTGGATTGTTACAAGAGATTATCCCACTGAGCCGAGAATGTTTCTTTTTATTTTAATCAGATCAAAACAATAAAAAATATTTTTTTTAAATTAGAACACAAAACAACAGATATTCAGCCCTGCAACGAACTGGCCACTGTCCAGGGTGTACCCCGCCTAAGGCCCAAAGCTGCTGGGATAGGCTCCAGCCACCCGCAACCCCACGAGTGGGATAAGCGGTAGAAAATGAATGAATGAATGAATGAACAACAGATATGATTCTGATAGTGGGATATTTATTGTCACAGACATCACAGACACCATTTGACCAGTCTGAACAGCCATTCAGTGTAGCCCTTGTCTCTGGCTTTTGTCGTACTGCTGAAGAGCATCTAGTGGAGTTTCTTAATGACTGCTTTTGACTGAGAGTTTTTCTTCAATCACTTCACAAATTGTGGAAGAAATTATAGCATGCAAAGGACCCTTGCTCCAGTAAGTCAATCGTTTACTTCACTCTTTCTTATCATCATGAAGTGGGTCTGGATGCTCTCCTATTGACCGCAGCTTCCATTAGATATCAATACAAGCAACCAATCAGAATCGTTTATTTAAAATGGGGCGGGCTTTAAACGTTGCTTTGTTTTTCTGATCAGTTGTATGTTCACAAACTTCATTGCTCTCTGCCACAGATGTGCACATGGTCTGTGTAGCATTCTGATTGCTTTTATGTCTATTTGTCCCACCTCCTGGAAGTCAAACTCAACCACACTGATTTTTTTGTGTAGAACAGCCTGGTGAGACCCTGGTGTTCTCGGTGTTCTTACCGTATAAGGTCAAGAAGAGCGTCGGCAGAGCTCATGATTGGTTTGCCGCTGTCCTCGGAGTCTTCTTTCTGTGCCGCACCACCAGGGTGAATAATGGATACCATGATGATCCCCACTATGACTGCCACAAAGGTGGTCCACAGGTAATAGGACACTGTGATGAGACCCAGCCGACTGGAGCACTTGGCATCAAGAGCTGCCAATCCTGACATCAGGCTGAAAACACAGGTCAGATGAAAATCAGAGGTAAAGGCGCTACGGGATGTCTCTTCCACAACTCACGAGTCTTTCCAAATATGCCTGGCCAGATGCATGTAAGAGGACTACATTACTTCACTGCTCAGGAGCACAGGAGTCTTTTCTACTCTTTGCCAGATACTGGTGCTCTTGCCGCTTGCCTTAGCCGTTACTGCCCAAGAGAAAGACATTATGCCGAAATGTTGTTGTGGAAAGACATGCTTTCCATAACTTTTTGGATTGTTTATTCTACCTATCATGGTTAATACTGTTGTGTTATGCATTGTGCCACTTATACAGGCAATAAGTCACCTGTGTAATTAATGTAGTAGTAATAGTGTAATGTCATACATATGTTACACCTCTTGATGGCAGTAATGGTGCTAACTGAGGACTGTCAACAAGGCCCTTACTGCAGAAGTAAATCAGTTCATTCGAAAGCTGGAAGCAGTTAAGTGAAAGCCGTCACTCATCAGTGTTGTCTCAATTTGTGTTTACAGGTGAGCAACATGCACAGACATACTATATTAACATGGTTATGTATTTTTTTTATTGGTAAGGCAATGTTCTGTTAGCATTTTGTCGCATTTTGTTGTTTAGCGGACTAGATAATGTAATGCTAAGTGAAGCTAGCCTAAAAGCTAACTACATTGAGTTGTATCATGTCATGAGCACCACGCGATGCTATTGCAGTATTGTAGTGGTGTTATATAGAGTATAAAAATATTGCTCAGATACACATAAGCGCATGTTTCTTCATTTTTGTTAAGACACAGATCGTTCATGTTTGGTTGCACGAATAAAGAATGTACTTTGTTATTGTAAATCAGTGTAGTCGTGAGCTGGAACACTTTTGCTAGAACCTGATTTTACCCTGGATAAAGCTGGATATAGCAACACAAATGGAATCTGCAGCTCACCAAGCTAAAACAATAGCAACATACCATACTACTGAGCTACAAGTTCCAGCGATGACTACTACTGCTCCTGACAGAGGCTGAGTACACAACTTCGTGTATAACTTAAAAACTGACCCTCAAGTCAAGCCTGTACGCCTGAAATTGCAATGCCTGCCTTTTACTGTGACAGCCCTGGGTTTCACCAATCATTTTAACAGGTTGAAAAACTAAATAAGGACAACCTGAAGGTACAGAGAAACCAGTTGCTTTTGCCTCTTTTACTGCTACATACTACATAATGTCCTTTGTCATGTGCTTTGGCCTGTTTTGTCTGTTTTGATCTGTTTCTCTGATTCCATTTTATTTAAAAAAAATTGATGTATTACTGATGAGACTGTAGTAATATATGGAAGCAGACATCAGGATGCACAGAAGTTAGCAGTTTCCAAATTATTGTTCTATGATTTATTTTAATCTTTGAGCAAGCTGGAGCATTGTCTTTCAAGAACATAAATTGCACAGCCATGTCAATTTTTAAAATAGTCTTTTAACAAACTTGATTTGACCCTCTTATTTTCTGAACATTCTGTTCTACTGTCCAAGCAGTTTTAGAGTAGAAGCTTCCTCATGCATGACATTTGAAAATAACAATCATAAAAGCCAGAGTTAACTACTGATGTGGACATGAGATTTATTTTTACAGGCAGGCCATCATCACGTGGCTGGTAATGCCTCTTTTCTCTTGTGAATGTAAGGCTTTCTGCATAATCCCTGCTGCTTACAGGGACAAAGTGCTAAGGACAGGACATTACAGTCACTATACTTATTTCCTGAACACTAAGCATGTCTAGCCTTAAGCGAACTCTAGCCCCACCAATGGATTTATGTACATCCCAGTAATGGACTATTCACATCCAATCAGTAATTAGGGATATTAAATACCATGCTTCGTCTCTAAATGAACATCTGCTGTTGTGGGTAACTTCCCTAAGTAACACACGGGTTACATTTTTATTTTATCTTATCCCCAGCCTCACTTAAATTTTGGCTGTGAGTGTCTTTCAGCTGCTCCCTTTTTTTTCCAGGGATTTGGCATGTTTAGTTTGGCATAGGCTTTTACACCCTTACTGACACAGCCCTATTAATTTATCCGGGCTTGGTACCGGCATAAGGGATGACCTATTTTTGCTGGAGTTGCTCCCCAGGGGATTTGAACCCTCAATCTCCCGCACCAAAGGCGGTATTAACCACTACTGAAGCATATGCAGGATCTTTTTTCATACGCTCTCTTTCTTTTGTGACACAGACATTAATTTATTGTTGGCTGTGATATATTTCATACATACAGGAAAAGAAAGTACTTACTTAATTGTGGGGGACATACATCTGCCAAAAAGATACAAACTACTCGTATTTTTCCCTTACCTACATTAGCTACATTTCTATCCAGAGAGAGACATCAAGTGTTCCATGAGGTCTCTTTGTCAAGCCTTTTCCTACCTCTTTCTTTCTGCAGAACCTAATACAGATCATTGGAGTTCTGGAGGTCCGACAAAACAAAGGATCTTGAGGATGTGTTATGAAATACTATAGGTTACATGTGATCTTTCAGTTTCTAAACACCAAACAACATGGTTTGGCACCACAATGGACACAGCAATACTCACTCACCAATAATTATCTGTAAAAGATAACTACAGTGTGAGGTTTACCTTTGACTTTAGTCCGAGCAGGTGTTATTTTTTGGGCAGAAGGTGGAACCAGTCATGTGCGAACACTGCTTAATTTCTAAATCAACAGAAGTGGAACGAAAAATGCACTTTGAAACCAGGGTCTGTGAGGTCAAAACAGTTGCTGGAACTCAAGTCTCAGACGCACGCAAATGCCCAAAGAAACATGCTATTCTTCATCAATGCCTCCTTTTAAATAGCCTACTTTACATAATATTAACTTATAGTTACCTATATGGCAGATAATCTCTTGCCTTTTCTAGTACTTCTCTACTATATATATTCCACACAACAGCCATGTCCTGCCACTCTTCCCTGTTTCAATCCAAATCTCTCCGGACACTACTCGTCCTCAGGAGAACAACTCCTCCATAAACTGCTCAGGGACTTTTGTCGGTAATTGCCCACGCTGAAATAACAACCGCTCCTTCTTTGTTAAACTTAAGAAAAGCACAAGACTCTCCTGGCAAGCAGAATAACAGCCCACTCTTCAACAGCATGAACAAACCCATTCATCCAGAGCTGAGGCAGAGGCAAAGAGTCTAAATACAGGCAAAGCTGACTAGGTTTATGTATTCAAAATTAAATTTTTCATGGTATTCCCTTGCATGCGATATACAGCCGAATCAGCAGGACACACCTCCAGTCTGAATCAACATGCAGTTAACTGGAGTTTAGCTGATTATGTAGGGCGAGTGGCTTAAGCACAGCGGACCATGATTCAAGTCCCAACAAGGATGACTTTTTTCCCGAATGTTCCCGGATCCTACCATGTCAAATAAGACAGTTCGCGGATCCTGATCGGCTTGGATCCGGCTAAAATTAACCCCTGTGTACGGAGTGATAACTCCCACTGGTCATTGAATGCACATTGGACACTCCACTCTCATCGCCATCAAATTGGAATAACGGTCAGCATTAACTAATGTGAGTAAACGGTGAGGCAGAAAGTGGCGTAGGCCTATTTCGCGGCTAACATTCACTGCTGCTGGGTTTTGAGCTTAACTGGCTTTCATCTCTTGTGAATGGGACCCAAAGCAGCACCAAGTTGGTATCGGACAAAGAAGAGCCTGTCAGGTACGCCCCTGGTCTCACATTTTTGATCTGTAGCCTATATAGGCTGTGTGCCGTATATGCTGTTAAATCACTGAATTAACCCCACGTCCAAACCATGGGAAGTGTTACAGCAGACAAAAAGGGAGAGAAGGAGGTGCGTGTAGCGAGCTACTCACAGTTTTGCCAAGTTCAAAACTTTTGAATCCATTAATCTATGTTAACATTTTTGTCTAATTACGTCTGCCCAGGAATGGATAAAATGGAGAGAGAAGTCTAAAACGGGATGAACAAACTGGAAACAGATGTAAAGATTTGGTTGGTTCAGGTCATTAGAGGCAGAGACAGTCAGTACCTGGACACGACGAGAGGAAGAATCAGCATCTTGAGCATCCGCATCAGCAGCTCTCCTGGAAACTGGAAGTACTTCACCTCCTGCACAAGAGCAACAGGCAGCGTCAGAGCCAACACAATACTGCTTCATCTGTGAAAGCTGTGCTTTGAATAAAACACACATAGGAAATAGATAGAAATATACCTTTCAAAATCAAGTATTTAAAATTCATGACTTTTGATATCTATTGTGAGAGAGAGTTTAATCTATTTGTAAATGTGTGCAGCTGTAAAAATAATCTTAATGATGTCTTAATTTCTATACACCATTTATTGATGATTTTTATTGATTATTTTTTATCTATTATTCAAATGATATCAGGTCAGCATTTTTTATCGCAGCATGTAAAATGCATGCAAAATTATTTGAAGGATTCCAAAAATGAACAATAGAGCTTCAGATGTCATGACTTGTCATAACAGTAGGAAAATGTGAGTAAAGACGTGAATAGTTCCATTGTGTTCATCAAGCACTTTAATTCCAGTTATTGAGCAATATTTAATGAAACAGCCATTCAATTAAGGTAGGTCCATAAATGTCAAATTAAGAGATGTGAACATAATTTAAATTCTGTAATGTTACCTGATCTGAAGTGGTCCCTTCAGCTGAGTCACATTTGGATTACATCATGTCTTTCACCAACTTTTAGCAGTAGTAAAAATGCTATGTTTTTCACTTCTCTGCTCTAGTTCTGAAGCTAGCTTTATGTTGAGCACAAACAGTGTGTAACACAATGTTGTTACTGTGTTGATTTATGCTAATTAGCAATGTACTTTTACTTTTTATTTCACTAAGCACAGTTTGTGCACAGTGATGTGTGTATTTATACATAGAATGTAGACATTAATTTTGATTCATATGTATACAATAAAGCTGCCAGTCAGCTCTTACTTCTGACAGGTTGCTAAAATTTACTTTTTCCTCTGTTTCTTTCGGTTCAAATAGGACAAAGACAGAGGTACCAAAAAGCTACTAGAATCTGTGGAAATGGGCTGATTGCTTTTGTACAGATGTATCTGTTTTTTAATTCCTGCCAACAGCCTGGATTAACGGTTGTATGTTGTATCAGCATCTGGTTCCCGTTCTAGAAACCTACAGCTTACAACTTGACCCCAAGAGTGGAGGTCCCTACTCAGCCGGGTAAACTACCACAGACCGAACCTCCACACTGAGTCTCATCCAACTATTATCTCCAGAACCATCATCACACTTCAACCTCCATTAATTCATCACTTTATTTTGATCATATTTCTATTCAGTAAACATGTCAACTCTACATAGTTGTGCCTTGGTCCTTGATAGTGAACACTGTAGTTTTTCTCTTCAGTGCATTTATAAAAACATGTACCATAAAACAGTGAGTCCCTAAAATGAAACAAACAGCATGAGTGAATAGAGGGATGGATGGATGAATGCTCTCTATCATCGTCCCTCTGCCCAAAAACCTAAGTGAACTGGTTACTGTAAATGTCCCATAGTGAATGAATGTGAGAGTGGTTAGCACTGTGATTGACTGATCATCCAGTGTGAAGCCCGCCTCAGGCCCAAATGGTTGATGTTGAGAAACTTTAGTTTAGAGCTTACAGTAAACTTTTAGCTCCAATTTCAGTGTCAGACAGGCAATTATCCAGATCCACAGTACTATTTGGGAGGGTATCCATTGAAAGCATTTGCAAAGGGCAGGTACTTTAAATAAAAAACTGGCTGGTCATTGGACATATCATCAGCAGCCATTACCTCCTTATTTACTAAAGTGTCGATCAATAGGAGCGGTCCTTTTTTCCTCTTGCAAGTATGTGATCTGTGGTCAAAGTTTCCTTTCAGTACTGAAAATTGTCATCTAGTAAAGTCCTTGATAATAAAGCCTGGATGATGCCTTAAGGTCTCATTTTTGCAGTTAATGCCTGTAACAATATGCTAATATAATATGTTAATGTAGATATTTATGGAATGTAAAGGAATTATGGATATTTTTGGTTGATGCAGAGTGACTCAAAATCATCAGAGCCTGTGTGCCTGTTGATAGAAGCTTATGTTAAGTTAATTTAAGGAATTTAATTTTTTAATTTAACTTATTTAATTTAAAGGAACTATGTAGCTCTTCAATTTAAAACATTGTACATTTTTTAAGATATTGTTTTAATTAACTTAGTGACCCTAAAATATAAACAGACTTGAATGTGTGTGTGGTGGTTGGTATTTTTGTGGGCTTTTGTTTTGGTTTCACTGTTTCCTGGTTTGTGTTTTGTTGGGTAACTTGTTTTGGTTCTCCCTGAGACACCCTTCCCCCGCGACGTTGAGGAGTGATTGGGGACACCTGTTTCTGCTTACAATCAAGCCTCCCCAACTTAAGGCCAGCAGAGACACTCCTCGACGCCAGAGTATACAGATCACCTCCGTGTGCCTCCCGTTGCCCTCACAGCCCAGCACTCTCCAGCGTTTCACCTTGGTTTTTGCACGTGGATATTCTTTGTGAACCCCCTGCACCTTTGTAAATAAACTGTCTTTACCTGAACCGTTTCCGCTCCTGGGTCCTACTTTCCCCCCACACGCTACAGTGTGTGCACAAATCTGTGATTGACCATATTTATATGGTACAAGAAAAGCATGAAGCTCATCAACCTTTCCATTCTTTGTAACAAATTGACTAACGTTGGCATATCTAGAAACTCTCGAGCCTGGTTCATTAACTGTCTCTCTAAAGTAGTTCATTTTCTTAAATCTTGCATTCTTGTTTCCAACCCTCTTACTGTTACTTTGGGTGTTCCCCAGAGATCAATTTTAGGAGCTACCCTATTCTCACTTTACATAAATCAATTAGCTAGCTTTGCCCTGGTCTAGACTCTTCACATTTATGCTGATAAAACAATTCTGTATGCTTCTGGCCCATCTGCAGACACTGCATCCACAGTATTTCAAGAAAGTTTTAATACAGTCCAACAACAGTTATTGTCCTCCTTAGAGCTGATGTTAAACAACAATGTTGTTAGGCAGAAAAGGTTCAGTGGCACTTCAATGCTCCCAAACATCACTACCCTAAATGGCACAGTTACTGAGCAAGTTACTGAATAGAAATATTTAGCTATCTGACTTGAAAGCTGTCTGTCGTTCTCACAACACATCAGTAGGTTACAGTCTAAGGTCAAATCAAAAGTTTGGTCTGCATGTCCTCCCGTGTCACCGTGGGTTCTCTCCGGGATCTCCGGTTTCCTCCCACCGTCCAAAGACATGCATGTATAGGTGAATTGGTGACTCTAAAGTGCCCCTAGTGGCTGAATGTGAGAGTGAATGGTTGTCTGTCAATGTCTGCGTCTAAGTGTCAGCCCTGCGACGAACTGTCCACTGTCCAGGGTGTACCCCGCCTAAGGCCCAAAGCTGCTGGGATAGGCTCCAGCCACCTGCGACCCCACAAAGTGGGATAAGCGCTAGAAAATGAATGAATGAATGTTTGTTTAGGGAGATCATCATATATAGATCAGCCTCCAAGACCACAGACCAAGCTTAATGACCTTTATCACTCAGCTTCAAGTTTTGTGACCAATGCCACATTTTTTTCTGTCTGTCTGGCTTTTATTGGTTGTCCATTTTTTATGCAAACAAAAAGAAAAGAGAAAACAAGAACACACAGAAGAAACAAGCAACATAAGCCTGATCGTCCCTGTCAGCACCACAGCCGTCACCACAAGGAATCATGTTGCATATTGAGGTAAGCAGGTTTAGAAGCGGATGTGAGGATCCAGTGACCAGCACATATTCTCAATCTGAAGTATCCAAGTTATACTAACTAAGATAACTGATAATCTGGTATTCTTACAGAAAATAGCTGAAGCAAAAAATAATAGTTGCAACTCAGCCCAACAAAACTTAAGTGTTAACAGTAATCCAACTTAAGCTATTTAACAGATAGTGATAGAGCATTACATTAACAATGAAAAATGTTAATTTTTCTGGATGGTAAACCATCCAGGCAAGTGTTTGTACTTTAGAGTAATAATGCTGCATGTCTGCATACGTAAGTCTCATGGAGGTCTTGTGCACATGACATATTCTATATGTAAGTATAAAACAAAACAGCAGATGACAGTAAAGCATTACAGTAATGATAGCAATTATGCTGTTCATACTGAGTCTTCTAAAAGTCCTGTGCACACTCAAAAATGAAAACAAAGCATATAAACTCAAGAAAAAGCAATAACGAGATTCAAAGCTGGACATTAAATGGCCATTGGGCATTATAATAAGAATAGTCAGACATGTCTGTGATTTTACATTTAATACTCATTTCTGTTCCTCTCCCTTTCCCTTCTGTTATTGTAAATAACAGCATCATCTTGATAACTTACCTGGCTAAATAAAAAGAAAAATGTAAACTGTGTGTTTTAATTTGATGTTAGAAAAGTATATATTGTTATTGTTATATTACTGATTTTACTAATTTTGTTATTCTTGACTTGACTCTTGTGACCATACGTCCTGATTTAACCGGGACAGTCCTGATTTTAAGCCCACTGTCTCGTTTCCCAGTGGATATCTACAAAAAACAGTAAAATGTCCTGATTTTGCCCTCTTCCTGTCCCAAATGTCCTGATTTTTTAACCAGTCATAGAGTCAAAGCAGTGTATTGTGCTTGAAACTCATTTGTCTGTAGACTGTCTATGTCAATCACATAGTCATAGTACCATGGAAACGGCAATATTAACCAATTGAAAAACATCAAAAGTGTTCGTCAGGTCTGTAGTTCAGTGATTGTTTTTTAAGGGCTAGGCTTTTGCTAAGCGGTCCTTCTCCAGCATTTACAGTTTGACCTGTCATCAGCCAAAAAGAAAGATTTACAAACAAGCTCCAGGAACAACAGCACCTGGTAGTGAATGTGCTGCATTTTGCAGACTTTGTAAGTGTGAATTTTACATCAAATACGGTAAAAAAGTTGTATTTCTTTGAAGGAAATGATTTTAAAAATTTTAACGCTAATCAATGCAATCAGTTTATGTTTACTTACTGGTGTTGTATTAATTTGTGGCAACATTATTTTTCATTTGTTAATGTACTGTCATTGGATTTGCAGTCAAATTAAAGTGTCCCCTTTTTTGGTTTGAAAATATGGTTACCCTAGCTTTACACAGAATGTTTTTCATTATCTTGGCCTTCTTTTTTTTTTTTAAGACAATGTGATTTTATTCATATCTCAGGAAAACATATAAAGTCTTTAAGGTCTTTACACATTATACAATCTTGCAGCAACTTTTTAACATGATAATTTAAATATAGCAACATCAAAAGCAGAGCTGTTAGAATCATGAAAATACCCTGCCATAAAAAGAAAGGGGCTAACATCTCAATTCTCAGGACCTGGCCTCAGTTTTGGTCATGAAAAGGAGTGATCAAATAAATAATCATCTGTTCCATTCAGCACATCTTCTCATTAGAGAATTTATTTACCACCATTGTGATTTTGTGGAGCCAAAACTTACCATATTTATAATAAAGTCTGGTTCTGGCCATGAGACAGGAAGCGCCAACAGTGGTTAGACACTTGTGTTAGTGTATGGTGTGAGTGATATTTTGTATTGGAGAATGAGAATAAAGGATCTGTGTCTAAATACAGAGTGAGCAAGATATGGGCCAACAAATGTCCCAGATAAACACCTGTGACATGTTTTGAACATGGGATTTGTAGATCTTGCTGGGTTTTTGGTGTCAGTCTCTACTGAGCATGCCCAGAACAACAGTGTACAGCTGCTCTCTGTCAGCTGCTGCTGAGCCGTTTCTGCAGCCTCACTGTGCCTTTGTCAAAGTTGGGAGTTTTCTGTCTCTGCATCCCAGCGTTATCATGGAAGTGTAAATTTGAGTTTGTGCTTCCATCCAATTAGAAATATGTTTGAGCTGCAAGCCTAAATGTGCCAGCAATCAGAGCTGTTTCTCTTCTCTATATAAACCCAGCAGCATGTGGGCAAGACTAATGTATTTATAGAGAACATGTCTGACAGGGTTACTCATGGTGCCAGCCACAAACAGGGAAACGATTCTAATCAAATCCCTGATACTATTGCTGTGGGAAATGAGAAAAGTCTGTAGTCTTTAAAACTAAGGGCTGCAGATGTTGTTTGAGCTAGACTACAAGTAGCTCAGATATAGTGAATTAGACCAGTACCAAAGGGTAGAAAGACCTGAATCAGCCTCATAGAAAGGCCATTGGGACCAGAGAAAGGACAGAGATATTTTTAGCAAAAAAAAAAGTCTGTTCATCGAGGACTCTTTGATAGAAGAGTGATAACATATTAAGTTTATTTTTAGGAGGGAAAAATCTCACAACAATCAAGATTTGAAGACAATATAAAACACAGTCATAAATACACAATAAAATATTCTATAATAGTTGAAAAATCTAATCTAAATATACTGTTTATACCTGAACATCATGTTAAGTGCAGTGCAACACAGATCAGAAGCAGAAATCCATAAGAAACACAATCTGTACATTTTTTAAAAGGAAAGAGTATAAGGTGTGTGGGAGGTATAGCCCTGAAAAGAACACAACACTGAATGTGCAGAGCAAAAGTCAGACCTTTGTCAATAACTGTCTCAAATCTAATTTTAGTGAACGTCTGTAGAAGTACAGTATGCAGAGAGCAACACCAGAAGTGTGTAAAATGATGTTGTCACATGAAGAGTTTTAACAGTATAGCACCAGACTGTTCTAAATCTAAGTCTTACACCTGGATAACACACTGCTGCTATCACTTTCTTTGCTGCTGGTCCAATATCCACTTTTTTCTAACGTGGTTCCCCTTTTGCCACTTGTGTAAAAAGAAACACAATCATTTTTGTGGTGTGCACCAACTTAGTTTCACTGGATTTATGCTCATACATACGCATCTTTGACAACACGAGCACTCTGAAAATAAGAAAAGGTTTCATGGAATACATCTGAACATATGACAACTGTAGGGTCGTAACAGTCCCTCATCCAACTTTCAGCAACTTTTCTCTAATCACAGTAGACTCAGGTTAAACCCCTCCTACGTTAAACCTACGTCCAGATGCCTTCTTTAAAACTGTTTCTTGAATATGTCCTGGATAACTGAGAGTCACCACCGGCTTTGAATATAGCAAGTGCACGTCCATCAACTAGAGCACACTGAATACATACTTCACAGGTTGGTATGTTGCATGTGGCTTGTAGCAAAAGCATTTACTGTAGCTGGAGATAATTTTCCCTACACCTACGCACTGCACGGACAGCTAGAGGAGGACTTCCTCACAAAAGTCGCTCACCGAGGACAGGAGTCAGCCCATAGCCCTTAGAGTCAGCTCAGTGAGAGAATAAAAGCAAACCCACACAACAGGACTGACAGGAGTGACATTTGTCTTGCTGCTTCATTTGAAACAAATGGAGAGTTTGCGGAGGAGATTGCACTGACGGCCTTCTCACTGTCAGAACATGACAAATCCAGAGAACAGTGTTCAAAAATGAGTGGCGACTCAGCTGCTTGTCAATCTATAACTATGACTCATTTTATCCATGAGGTATTGCCAAGCTGCACCTTACAACTCAAACAAGAACTTACGAGCCATATAGAGAGACACTCTACAATCAGGGGCCTCTAATGATGATCTTGTACTACATTGTCTCATTTATTAATGGCTATCAAATAATAGCCAATGCATGTTATTTGTTATAACTATTTATAAACCCACTATAAAAGTCCTCATCTATAAAGTGGGATTGAATTACACATTCCTGTGAGCATATCTCAACTCAGCGAATTCTCAACTATAGCAGCTCCACATTTTTTCTGCCATTTAATAACAATCATTAGAAAGCCTTAATATATCTCAGACATGTACAGTAACACACTCGGCAAACAGTGTCACTGATGACCACTGAGGAGTGGACACAAAACAATAAGGAAACATTCAGAGAGTCACACAGCTTTTATGGTGGGGCAGTGACAGGCCAATAACCCTCTAAAATCCCACCCTCTCCATCACCATTAGTCCAGTCTGGTACAACTGTTCACAAACAATAAACCAATGATAGTTGATGTTTGACTGGGGCTTGATTCTCCCAGGGACATATATACGTCAACAGCTCATCCAGGGCTGGACTTTATTCAGTACACATAAGAGATACACAGGAGGGGCTGGCTCTTAGTGCTTTGTGTGTTTAATGCTACTTGCATTAAAAGTTACATCTGCATCATCGTGTGCTGCCCCTAAAGCCACAGGTTTAAATTGGTTGCTGACTCGGGAGGCTCATCTCTTGCTGTGGCAGTTTTCAGCACTGCTCTGAACATCTTTGAGCCTGTAGTTCACATCAACTCTTATGATACACAGTGTACCGCCATACAGCTACAGGTGCCGCATGTCCAGAAGGGGTGTGAGCTCTTGAATAGCACAGGGGCATGAGCATAATTGTAGACTTTTTAAATGCTTGCATTAGAGATATACCTCGATGGAAAGTGAACCAGCTTCGTGATACTGAAAACCCAGGGTTAATCCTGAACTTACCTCACTAACCTTCTTTTCTGCTTCATAGTACTGGGCCAGAATACTGTGATTTTGAAGTTACTCATATCTCATGAAATATATAAAACATAACTTCCTAATTCTAACAGAGGTGGTGACACAGAAGCTCATTGAGGGGCGTGTCAAAATCTATTTTTCCCTATTATCAGAGTGAAGATGCAGGTATAAAAAGGCAGGACTTTAGCTGGCACCGGTATAAGGAGGCCGGAAGTAATTTACATGCAGATAATAGTAATAATAAGAAGAAAACTCTAAGAATCAATAGTGTTTTCATCATAATTTTGGCAGAATTATATATGTTTTTATGTGTGATCATTTTGTGCAAATCCTCACCCATGATTTCTTTGTGCAACAACAAAACCTACAGAACATGTCCAGTCCTGCACCACCCTGGTGGAGCATATTATTCAAACTGTCAGCGTTTTTAGACATATCTTTTTGGTATCAAAGTGAACTAAAGACAGAACAAACAACACAGGCAGTTCTCCTTTACTCACGTCATGTAAAGCCATCCTCATTTGTGTTTTCCAGTATAGAGCTCAGTGGCGGAGCCAGGGGGGTAGCCGGGGTGCCACCCCCAACAAAGCCGTGGCCACCCCCGTGCCACCCTGGTGCAGATGGCAATGTGGCGACAATCCACTGTTAGACTCTTGTGAACATTTTCCAAAGAAAACTCCAGCGCACATGAATGCACCCTCACGCAGCTAGCTCGTGCCTGCTGGACGGGTGCTGGTGGGTTGGCACATAGTACCGACATCGATGAAGAGCGTTTTGCGGTATGTACGTCTTTTATCCGTAAATGAAGCAAACAAGGTAATGTAGTTAACGTGGAAGTAAAGAAGACGCTGGACTGTTTAACGCTAGCCTGGTTTTTAGCTATCTAGTCACTTGTGCACCAGACTGACAGTGACAATCGTGAAAAAAATCTTTTCATCTAGTAATCTGTAATGCATTGCTCCAAAAAACAGCTAACCTTATTAAAACTCCAATATTATCGTGCAGATACTGTAGAATTGCCTTAAGTGCTTTTAAGTCTGTCTATAGTTTAGGCAGAGAATTTAACAGCACTACACCAAATTTTACTTTCTACATGAGGTGTAATTGTAACCTGGCTTTCCTCTGTATAGGGACAGTATGAAGAGATTTTAGTGTACATTGTACAGTATTAAATTTAATTTTGGTAAATACACTATTTTAATTTAATCAGCTTACATTGTGTGTGAAAGAACTATTATTTTTGTCTAATTGAACGTTTTGTATATCAGACCTGTCAGAACTTGGTCTAGGCCCAGTGAGAAGTGGGTGGTGGATGATAGAACAGGATCAGTGTGTTTGGGACAGTACTCTGTTTTCGTGGAGAATCATGACCCTCCTGGAAAAGGATAAGAATTAGCAATGCTTCAAATGCACAGATCAAGCTCAGGATTACCCCCTGGCTTTGTCCCTGGTGAGTTTACTGTATTCTGCTTCTGATGCCCCACTGTCTGTTTGTGTAAGCTGCCTCTCTCCATCTTAATTATGACATGTATTTTTAGTTAGCGATGCACTGTCCTGTGTGTATCACAGTTTTTTCTAACACACACTTTGTGCTTTTGCGCTACTATATTACCGTGGTTGTAAATAATATGATAAATAAGTTGGTAATTTTACTGTCATTTGTAAGTAATTTATAGGATATGAACCTAAAACATTTAAAGAAATATTTACAATGTGGGCAGTAACATTTATTTATTTCCTATTTTTCAAACCTGAGCATTAAAAAAATGTGAGGGACAATAATTTCAAGTCCTAATGAAATTTAATGACGCGTGCATGAGTCCGTGGAGGTGCATATGCCCAATTCCAGTGTTTTCACTCTTGGCTTTGGGCAAGAAACACCCTTCTCATCAAATCTATTTATTAACTGCAAAACAACAGAACAAACAAAATGTGAGTGGGTCCTGACTGGTGCTCGGTAATCTTCTGAAAAGGACAGTCCTTTAGAGGAAATAACCCCTCAATCTGAATAAGAGGATGTCATTAATTATATATATTTTGTTAACTGAAGATGACACAAATCGTTTGCCCCAGTGTTATGACAGTTATAAATTAAAAAATATATATATGTCTGACAAGTCTGTGCCATCCATGTCATCCCCCTGCCTCCTGTCTAGCTCCAGTCTGCTCCATCTAATAAAGGCAAAAAAAACTCATCTATATATGTATATACTGTTATTGTCATTTCCTAAATAAACAACAACTACAGCTTTCTACACACAGGCTACTCTTGTTTTTGTACACTGATCTTTCTGACTCCCTCGGCTGAAGGATTTGTTTTTTGCAGAAGACCAATCAGAACCATGTAGTACGCATATTTAATTATATGATTATAAAAGACTAAAAAGAACACATCCCTGTAGGAAACTTGTGCTCACAGTGCCCTCCTCCGATGTGTCCACCCTGACATAGACCCTCTGTGGAGCAAGAAAGAAACTGTCTGATCCAGAGGAGTAACCCAAACCCTGTTAATGTTGAGGTCAGCAGTTCTCTTCAGTAGGATGTGTGTTTTCATTGAGTTAAAAGCAGAACTTCCACTGCATGCGTCTCTGCAGAGCCACACACTCCTCAAATACACTTCCGCTGCTTGCGTCTCTGGTCTGACAGTGGTACATCGCTGAAGATACACAGCAGTTCTATTTTTCTGTGACGGCAGAGCCAGTTCACATTAAACTACATAGAACAGATCACACTAAAGCGGAAACTGAACATGCACAACATCCGGATTTTCATTTTTATTATTGTTTATATTACATTAGTTCTTCTCCTCTCACCCCGCACATAGACTATTTGAACTGCTCCCATCAGGAAGGCGCCTCAGAGCCCTCCAGACCAGAACCAGTAGACACCGGAACAGCTTCTTCCCTACAGCAGTCACTTTACTTAACAGCACAATATAATTTTGCACTAAAATCACTGCACTGATTCCACTTACCTCAATGATGATGCTGCACTTTATTGTATATTGTATATTTGTATTTTAGTTGTATATAGACTTATTTTTTTCAACTAGAGAGACAACAACTGCCGGAGAAAAATTCCTTGTTTGTTTTTTTGCATACCTGGCAATAAAGATGATTCTGATTCTGATTCTGATTCTGATCTGAATAAACAGTTGTTTTGGCCCAGCCCATGTCTTTATCAATGGCATGTGGCACAGCGGAAACATATGTAGTGGAAATTGGGCATTAAACAGAGTATTGTGTGATCAGTGCCTCTTTTCTTTATGCATGCAAACTGGAGCGGGTCTTGCATAGTGCCTACTGTGGAGGTCAGATTGTGGGCCAGAACTAGCCCCACGGTTTTACACAGTATAGGGGTTATTGCCATGGGCCTAAAGTTATTGGGCATGCTTGCACCAGACTGTTTTGGCCTAATTTTTTTAAACTTTCATGACTTAGTCTAAAAGGAGCTTAAACAGCCTTGTGAGGTCTTCTTCAAGTTAGTTAGAACAGTCTTTTTGAAGCAGGACCAAACCATTTGGATTAATAGCTCTTGAGTTACTGTAAATCACAACAAAATGAGCCAGACTTGTGAAGTTAGCTTGCTTTCAGCTGTGCCCCTATGGGTCCAAGTGAGACTGTACTGAAGAGGCCTGCGATTGAAATATTGTAAAAACAACAACAAAGTCTCTTCCCTGCTCCACACCCCTAGCTGACACTCAGACTCACTCAAACATATTGCACAGCACAAAGCCTGGATCTTACTAAATGGCATGAAAACATATATCCGCTGTAAAGCGCTGTGCTGGCTGGCGCTCTGACCTGATATTTAATTAGAGAATGCATTTATTTGATTGGATTGTAATCCCTATTGTGAAAGTAAAAAGATATTTTAGGCCTCTATGAAAATATGACATGGCTTTAGAGTGGTGATGAGAGAAGAAAAGGCTACATTTTGCTTATGGATGCTTGCAATAAAGCTGCTTTTGGTGGAGTATTGACAAAAAGCTCCAACTGTAAGCCACAGCTCACTGAATTACCTTCAGTGGCCTGTGGTTTATTTTAACAATTCAAAGTATTCATTTTCTGAACTTAAATCAGCTGGCAATACAATTATTGTTAATAATAATATAATAATAATACATTTAAAAGCAATTAAAACTGGGGTGCACGGTAGCAGAGTGGTTAGCGTCATGAGTTCAAATTCCAGCCAACTCAAGACATCCTATGTTGGTTCTGGCCAATTCAAAACATCCTTGGCTGATAAAGTGGCCGACTCAAACATTGTTGGCTAACTCTGGTCTTTCTGTGAGGAGTCTGCATGTCCTCCCCGTGTTACTGTGGGTTCTCTCTGGGTACTCAGGCTTCCTCCCACCGTCCAAAGACATGCATGTATAGGTCAATTGACAACTCTAAAGTATCCCTAGTGAATGAATGTGAGAGTGAATGATTGTCTTTCAATGTTCGTCTATAAGTGTCAGCCCTGCGACAAACTGGCCACGGTCCAGGGTGTACCCCGCCTAAGGCCCAAAGCTGCTGGGATAGGCTCCAGCCACCTGCAACCCCAAACGGGACTAAGTGGTAGAAAATGGAAGGAAAAAAATGAATGAGCAATTAAAAGTAAAATAACATAATAAAGCACATGACAAAATTAGATTAAATGACGTTGTAGACTAAAAGGAGTAGGACAGTCTGAACAGATGAGTTTTGAGTCTCTCTATGGTAACGAGGCAGGCAGGGGGGACAGTGAGATGGGGGGGTCGGAGTAAGTGGGAGGGAGTGGCAATGTGGAGGCGGTCTGATATGTATGGTGGGGCCAGGTTATGGATAGCTTTGAAGGTGGTAAGGAGAATTTGTACATTCATAGAAGCAATGAGGCACCATTCTAAATAATCTGTTAGGAACAGTCCATACAATTATGTTTTCATGTTTCTAGAGTGCACTATGTGCAGTGCAGGCAGTGGCTGAGAAGGTAGAACAGGTCATCCACCAATAAAACGTTAGTCGATCCCTGTCGGTGTATGAATGTGGGTTGTGGAGGAGTGCTTGGTGGTGGAGAGGTAGTTAGCCATGCCTCTCTGTCACACCACAGTGTGACTGGGTGTGAATGGAAATTTGATGTACAAAAAGGTATTAAATGCTATATAAATAAATGCCATTTACCAGTCACTCTGAAGGAGTGGGGGGGCTATAGCTGCTCTTGAATGACACTGTATGCCATTTTAGAATCTACTCATTATTACATAAAAGAGCAGATCAGAGGACTGTTAAACTATTGTATTGTATCTCATCTTTTGTGTTTCATTAACAATGTCATATAGTCAACTCAACTACTAGGTGCTATACTTTATATAAATATGTATATAAGTCTTTAGGGGGAAAAAAATAGTGTTTCAACCTGGTTGAAATTCATGTTTTTAAAGCTTGTGAGGATCATTTTCCATGTCCTGTCATAGAGCTTCCTCTTTAAATTTAATAGCTGCTGGACAAAAGAAGGTCAGGTTTGATACTTGAGCTGGTGCAATTGAGAGCCTTCCTGCTGCAGAAATAACGTCATGCATTTAACATCTGTGGCCTGAATAACTGCACTAATCCGCCACATGTTGTTGTCAACGATAGCTGCCGCTATGCTGTGAGAATGGTGAGACTTCAAAACAAGACAAAACAATCTAAGGTAAAGGGCTGCTAAGAAAAAGCCATGAAAAAAGATTACAAACAACATGACAGCAAGCAAGCTGAACATGTTCAGTTCATTTAACTGCACCAAAACTATACCGCAGCATTAATAGGTCTCATGCAACTGTCACTGTGCTATTCTGCCTGTTAAAGTAGGACAGTTGATAACAGAAGATTGTAAATAATCCTGCAGATCTTCATACAGCAGCACAGGACCTAGTGGTGGTAGAAGAAGTAAATTCTATAGATTTATATGATTCTCCAAATCACATAATGGTTCTTAGACATGAGATCAGTAAAATTGTGCCCATCTCCCTCAGCAGGACAGAAACCTCCAATATAAATTATATATCATTTCTGTTGCTGGGACGCGCAGACATTATGTAAGTGACAGGCAAAAATAGAAATAGGCCAATACATTGGACCCTAGCAAAGTTGTAATTGTACAAAATGACCATACCCTTGCAGAGGACATGTTGGGGGTTTTTTTTCTTCCAAGCGGTTTGGATAGTTTCCTTTCCAAAACAAATCAGGTCCGTAAAATGACGGCGCTGTCGTAACAACACAGAGTCTGTAGAAGGATCTGCGCCCTCTACTGGCTAAAAGTTATGCAGGGTGGCTTTAAACATGTATACAATGTATCATGGTTTAAAGTCTTTAACTTTTTTGTTTTGTTTTTTTACACTAACCATAGTCTAGCATGTTGTTCTCTATTTCATGTCTTTTATGTTTTTTGATGGTTCACATTCCATAAGGCTGCCAGTGTAGTAATTTGTAATTACCAGTACAGTACTCAGCTCACTGCAGAGAAAGGCAGACAATCACACTTAGATTCATATCTATTTCATCAAACACAGTCACAGCTTCTTCACTGGTCTGTGAGGGTTTTTGGTGGGACACACCAACAGAACCCACAGAAGCCATAAACAAACTCCACACACT